>OX375870.1:5244881-5314324 GCA_947359475.1 Heligmosomoides polygyrus bakeri
TACACACACACACACACACACAGACACAGTTCCCTTATATATAGTAGCATTTTTAGCTAAAACTGAGTAGTTTTCTAGCCAACTGAACAATCAACTGAATACCATTAGAATCAGCTGAACACCTTAACTCCTTTCAAACCGAGCCGGGCACGTTCTAAGGATGTCTAACAAGGGAAGGATCTGAATCGTACGTCTGAACGGGGGGAGCGAGTCATATAGGGGGAATCCTCACCCCTCAATTAGTAGGAAAATCTGTTTATTTTTTGCAATGTCCTTAAACCCAAGGAGTAGGGGATCACAATGGGATACGGAGCAGCACGCGTTTTGGGGTCTTGTACGCCCGCAGATGCGTCTGCAGCCAGTGGCTCGGAGCGCAGGTGGGTAGAGGGTTGACTCACGTGGGATGGGTCGAAGGTTTGGTTCCTCTGCGCTGCTGCATTCTTGCCTTTCAACTGAGTGGTTGAGATTTGGGGGATTCTGACGTCTATACCATTTTCAGACGTTTTCTGCGCATTTTTCCAGCGGTACGTTGTAGTATTCAGCATGGTGATGTACAAGTGTTCAACACCAGTGATACACAGGTACAAAGTGCATGAAGCACCACTGGACACCTTACGGGCAGCGTATAAAGGCTACAGGATCTCACACTTTGTTTCCATACATGGACCAATGACATCAGGAAAAAACATCCCGCTCGGATTTTCAAAAGAGACCAGGATGTGACGTCGGAGTTGGTTAAAATGAGAAACGAGGTATGTGGATCCCGCAAATCAAGCTAAACGCCATCGATACCCTCTTTCCCTCATCACTGTCTGTCACCTGGGAATTAGAGGTCTGCTGGAGGTTTTCTAAAACCTAAACCAACTATGTCCGCCGATGTTCGAGTGGTGACACACCTGCTCACGCTGAAGTGTGGTCCACCTTTAGACAAGGAGCCTTCGAGGAAAGAAATCAAGCTGGTCGAACGGATGGTCAGCACGCTAAGGGACTTCAGAGCACGTCAATCTAAAGTTGACGAAGACGTTGTGGTTAAAAAACCGATCAGTAATAAGCAAGTTGTAAGAAAGGTACTCTCTACGGCGTGCAACTAGAAAAATGCGAAGAAAACGTCTAAAAATGGCATAGGCGCCAGAATCCCCCAAATTTCGACCAATAAGTTGAAATGCAAAGATGAAGTAGCGCAAAAAACTGAACCCCCGACCTTCCTCGCATGAAGCAACGCCACTTCCACTGCGCTCCGAGCCGCTTGCCGGCAGAGGCATCGCGGACATGTAAGACCCCCAAACTCGTGATGTGCCGTATCCCATTTTGACCCTCTACTCCTTGGGTTTAACGACTTGGCAAAAAATAAACACATTTTCATACTAATTGAGGGGTCAGGATTCTCCCTATATGACTCGCTCCCCCCGTTCCGACATACGCTTCAGACCCTTCCTTTATAAGTGAATTGTTGATATCTTCCTTAAATAAGAGCATATAGATGGTGACCAAATAAAAAGCACATACATACATAAAATTCCCATCCTTTCCGCGAGCCTTTAGGTTGCGTACAAATCTACTTTTCCATAAACAGTCGCAACAAGCTTCTGTCAAAGCAGGAGAATAACTAGAACAATATTTATCCGCTGACCACTTCAGGAAAAATGTTTGCTCAAGTAATCAAACAAATCTCACGTAGGAAGGACTGCAGTTTGAAGTGATAGGGGTTAATTTGGTTTGAAAAACACCATTTGAAGCATATTAGAGAAATTGGTATACAAAGAGTTACAAGATAGTATTAGGTTGTCCGGAAAGTTTTGTGTCACCATTTTTCATTCGCCTGTCATGAAGTTAAAATTCAACTTGCATTGGGCATTAATGCTATTTTCTGTAGAAACATTTTCACTCTATCTTATCAAATATTCCATATTTAAAAGTTGTTTTATATTTCTGTTCTTGAAGGGCTTATTGAGGTATGTCGAAGATTTGTTCTTCTCTACTCTCTACTTTTACGCAACAAATCTGATCCATTTTGGATCGAGTCATCACTTGTGGATTCTGTACGATAACAGGAAACGTTCCGAAAACGGTTGGATGGCGACGAACCCCCTAGGCGTTTTCCAAGGGAACCTCCACCAAAAAACATAATGCTCACAGTGTGGTGGTCGGCGGCGGGTGTGTTCGATTATATTAGGTTGTAACGAATTAAATGGCACTGGCTCGCGCCATTTTTTGGCGCGTCTTTACGCGTTTGATCAAGAACAAACCGTAACATGTGGCATACCATTTAGAAGCGCAAACTTTGCTTTACCGGTGAGTTCCAAATTTTCTATGTAAGAGTGGGAGAACTTTAGAGTTTTATTGACTTTTTTGCAGATGGACAAAAGGGTAATCAGAGGCATTTACTTGTATGAATTCAAGCTGGGCACTACAGCTCAGGAGGCGGACGAGAAGATCAACGCCGCATCCGGTCAAGGATGTTCCACAATTCGGACGGCGTATCGTTGGTATCAGAAGTTCCGGAATGGAGATGAGAGTTTGGAAGAACATGAAGGTCGTGGGAGGCATAGTGATGTTGATGAGGACAAGCTGAGAGATGTGGTAGAGGAGGATCCACACAAAGGTACCAGGGAGATAGCGAAGGTTCTTGGCGTCAGTCACAACACAGCTGCCCAGCATCTGAAGGAAATTGGAAAGACCAAAAAGCTGGAAAGATGGGTGCCTCACGAGCTGTCTGAGGAGCAAAGAAACCGACGATATGAGATCTCGTCCGCACTGCTTCTACGGAACGAAACGGACCCATTCCTTGATCGCACCGTAACCTCTGACGAGAAATGGATAATGTACGACAACAGGCGACGATCGGCACAGTGGGTGGACAGCGATGAGAGCCCCAAGGTTTTTGCGAAGCCGGAATTGCACCAAAAGGAAGTAATGGTGACAGTATGGTGGTGTTCGCTGGGAATTATTCACCACAGCTTCCTCCCTCCCGGTGAATCCATCACGGCAGAGAAGTACTGCATTGAAATTGAAGAAATGATGAAAAAGTTGAAGGATATCCGGCCGGCCTTGGTAAACCGAAGGCGAGTTCTCCTTCTGCACGAAAATGCTCGCCCCATGTAGCACGAATGACGTTGCAGAAATTGAATGAGCTGAGCATTGAAACTCTACCACATCCTCCGTTTTCTCCCAACCTCTCCCCAACAGACTACCATTTCTTCAAGCATCTTGGCGACTTCTTGGTAGGGAAAATATTCAAATACCAACAGGATGCCGAAAGTGCCTTCGAAGATTTCGTCAATTCCAGAACTTCTGATTTTTATGCTACTGGGATAAAAAAAAGCTTGTGTCACGTTGGCAAAGATGTGTAGAATCAGATGGTTTTTATTCCGATTAATAAACTTGCCTACAGGCCGAGATATTAACTGTTTAAATTTACAGTGGCAGTGCCATTTATTTCGTTACAACCTAATACTTTCTTGGCACCAGGCCAAAAGATTACAGCAGAGTCCTACTGTAAAGAAATCGACGAACAGAAGAGGCCCGATTCTTTTACCCGGAAACGCTTGCCCACACGTTTCACAAATCACTATTCGAAAATTGACCAAATTAAGGGTTGAAGTTCTGCTTCACCCGCCGTATTCTCCAGACCTCTCACCAACCGACTACCTCCTTTTCAAACACTTCCAGAACTTTATGGCTGGCAAAACCTTTACCAATCAGGATCAAGCCAGAACTGCTTTCTTCGATTTTGCCGATTCTCGACCACCTAATTTTTTCGCTGATGGAATAAGTCGACTGGTGGCTCGTTGGCAAAGATATACTGATTTGAACGGTGCTTGTTTGGTCTCAATCCGATAAGACTTGAGAAAATTATGGTAGTTCAAAGTGAAGCACTCAAAACGCTGAGAACTTTCCGGACAACCTAATAGTGAAGCCTCTATTACTTAATGAGTGGTCACCTAACAATAACTGCCACGTGAAACACCATTCAGAATCTTTGTCTATAGTATACACACCATGACGTGCACTGGTAACCCCATGGAAACATCATTTGGGTCTAGTATGCTGCTCCAGACGTCGCATTAAGTCATGAATGGTATTTATTTATGGCTTCGCCACAATTCGTTTCGGTTTGCTTAGCTCGATCCGATTATGAACAAGTCAACTAAATGGCAGTTAGCCAATAAAATATGGAACAGCGAATGATCGTCTCCTTTCATGTATAAGACGACATTGGGGGGGGGGGGGTGGGGGTCTGTGGGTTAATGTGGAACGATCTGTAACAATCTGAATGTGAGACGCCCTCACGTTTGTAAAAATGCTTGAAGGCAAAAATCTCCTAGGAAAGTATTTTTATTGACTATTTTGCACAGATGAAGTCCAGATCTTATATTGAACAACTGGAGATGTTTCTAACTACCTTCGCATTCATGGAACAAAGTAAAAAATTTTATGAAACAAAAAGGTAAGTGGTTTTCTGCTTTTTCTTCACTCACTATGTCTTTTTTTCACCAGCAAAGGAGGTGTCCAATGTTCTCGCTGAACTTGGGGTGCCAGACGACAACGATGCACCAACTCGTGAAAAGAAGGAGGTGGGCTAGAAGGTTCGCAGCTATTCTACGGGCATTTCTATTTACAAACGTGTATGACAGTTTTCCTGGGTATTTAATCAAACATGTCTCATAATTTAGAGCAAAATGTCATTTCGAAGATAAATCATGTTATGCAAAAAATCAGCAGCGATGGGGACCGAACCAACGATCTTAAATGTATAGAACATGAGCACTACCTTTGCGCCACTGTTGCAGCTAGCTGCGCATCCTTACGGTGCTCTTATGACTTATCGCTCTCGCGCCTGCTCTTTCGCACGCTATCCATCTTCGGCGGGTCATAACTCGCTCAGGAGTTCCATTTCGCAATTTTGACGCCCATAGTCGCAATTGGGCGCGTGTAGCGCAGTCGAAGGAGGCGCCAAGTGTCGCCCGTACCCGATACCAGGTTCCTGGTTCGGATTTCCCGCCCAGGCCAACCAAGCCAATTTCCATCCCTCCGGGGTCGGTGAATTGATACCAGACTTGTCTGGGAAGGATAAAGCGTTGACTTGCTCATCGGCTGGCCACCGCAAGTAATTGTATGGCCAAAGACGCATTCAAATCGACTCCACGACATCCCATAGAAGTAGAATGTGTGGCGCATCCCAAAAGGGATTAAGTAACGCCGTCCTTTATCTTTATCCTTTCTATATTCGTAATCAGCATTCCGAGCTCTTTATAATGATGTTGGTCTCAGCTTGAAATTCCATGGGAGGTCGAAACCCTTCCCTAGATAGAAAGATGATCTTTCTTAAGACATTCACTTTTGTTCGTCTTGTACAATTGCATGCTACTTTGTTGAATTGCAGCCTATGTTGTGTGTTTTTTCTATTATAAGATATATAATATAAGAAAAATATGAAAATCAAGGAAGTGAAGAAAAGTGTAAAATATTAGACTATTTGAAATTATATACCATTTTCAGTTCAAACTCAACATTTTTCAAACCAAATTCAACATTTTTCAGAAAAAATTCAATGTTTTCCAAAACAAATTCAACGTTTTTCAAAACAATTTCAACCTTGTTGCACAGGAAGATACCAGAAGAACGTTGAAATTGTTTTGAACAACGTTGAATTTGAATTGGAAAACGTTGAATTTCAACTGATAATGGTATAAATCAGAAAAATGTTAAGTCGCATAATATAAAACATATAAAAAGGTTCCTTAATGTTGGCTTTCTAAAAACGCAACAATAAACAGGTAAATATATAAGAGCAAGCACTTAGATGAATGTTTAGTTGCGATCAAAACTCTTGCGCCAGACTTGACTCGAACCCGCATCTTCTGCTTTCCGGGCGGCGCCTTACACCATCGGCGCTGTTTGACCGAACCGAACATCCACGACATCTTCCTATGAAAGAGCAATGAAATACAACTGACAGAGAACAAGGAGGCTGTCTGAAACGGACCCTAAAAGCTTCTCCTTTTTCAACCACCTGAACTGGTCAATGAGAGCATTACACCGCCTTATATTTGGCATTCAGGACGGAGGGCTGAACACGCGTGGGCGGAACAGGCTGAGAGCTATGGAGGAGCTAGGGAACATAGTGAAACACAGTGATAACAAGGCAGAGTTTGAAGAGGAAATTACAGTTGCTGCTGATGCCGGCCGGCAAGATTGCGATGCTTCACATAACTCTTCGGAGAAACCGTATATTTGAGAACACACTAGATGTGGGAGACCCTTTCATCAACACCTTCGAAACTCGCACAATATTCAATTTCTCGCTATTTTTGGAACAACATAGAACACGAGAATGGGAATGTTTCAGCAGCTGACAACTACGCGTGATACAGCGAGCACCTCAATTAGTCTCCGGTCAAAATAGCCGACAGGTGATTTCGTGGCAAAGCTGGAACGAGCAATTGACTCCAGTGGAACACGACCCACGTCGAGGTGTGGGACGAAGCTGATCGGCCTGAGATAGTCCGAAATGAGGTAAGCTTAACCGTAAGGGCAGTGATGTGGGCGGCAATGAAATTCTCTAACGAGCAAGGTCGTCGTCGAGGAATCTATTCGATGATGTTTTCACGGTGTTGATTGCGTTTTCAGCAAGCATAGAATTAAAAACCGCCTCCACAAGAATTGTCTTGTTCTATTAGGCTGTCGCAAAATTAGTCTCCGTTTCGTTTCGAGGTTTGTTCAAACAAATAAGTTTTTTTTACCCTATATTTATTTATTTATTTAAGACATGGGCCGCAGCCACACGTAGAAGTAGATTGTAAAAAAAACATCCAAGGAGCGACAATAAAGTACAGTAAAAAGAGTACAAAAAAACATCCGATGACATTCATTATATCATTCTGTCTCAGGAAAACCATACGTACCGTTTGGTGGTTTTTTCCCTGCTCTTTCAAAAAAGCTAGGTGGATGTCGCTCTAATTTTTCTAGCCAACCTTTTCCAGGGCTCCGTAAATTCATGAACCGACGCGACTATCGAGTCATCATGCTTTACGAACTTAAATTGGGACATTCTGGTATCCCGTAACCTTAGCAGCGCTTCTGGAACGGACTGTCCTTGCGAACAAACGGTGAGGTTCTGCTTCGAAAAGTCGCTTCTGGCGATTTTGATCTCGAAGAAAAACCAGGTTGTGGACGCAGATTGCCGCCTGACGATGAAGCTTTGAGGAGAGCCGTCGAAGCAAATCCGGAGACGAATACACATACGTTAGCAGAAGACCTTGGCGTACGTTACGGTACGATAGCAAGAAGCGAGGATTTGTTCGGGTAGATAAGGATGCTCCTCCAGCTGAACCCGACATTCACCTTTAAAAAAAGCCTGGTCAGGCAGTCACATCAGAGTCAACCTGGTCAGGCAGTCACATCAGAGTTATACGGCTGTGATTTATACCAAATCTATGAGAAGTTGCAAAAATTGTGGCCGGCAGTGGTGAATAGAGAAGGGCTGCTCCTGTTGCAGGACAACGCAAGACCACACACCCCACAAATCACTCGGCGAAAATTGACCCATCTAGGTATCGAAGTTCTCCCTTACACATCATATTCTACCAACCTTCCCCACTGAGTATCACATTTTGCGAGCTCTCGATTCTCATTTGCATCAGAAACAATTCATTAATTTGGTCGATGCAGAAGGTGCCCTCCTTGATTTCGTTAATTCCTGTGATCTCAGTTTTTATTGAAAAGGATGAGGTTTATTACTAGTTCGTTGGGGCAAATGTCCAGATTCCGGTGAGTTTTAATACGATTACCAAAGTAGTGTTTAAGCTGAGTTATAGCAGTTTGAAGGAAGCGGTCTGTTTCGGCGATTAATTTTGCGACAGCCTAATATGTAGAAAAAACCAATCAATCTGTTCTAGTGCATTTGTCAAAATTGGCCTTCAGTTTGTCGAGTGGCACATCCTAAAAGGATTACGTAACGCCGTCCTTTATCCTTTTATCCTTAATAGTCTCGAAAATTGCTGGTTTCTTGCGCTTTAACATAGGCTTTAGCTCAGTGTTTTCAACGAACAGGAAGTATTCCGAGGCAAGACGTACGAATACATTCATAGGATAGTTTTATGTACTGCTGAAGATAGGATGCAAAATTTCAAAGGACAGAAGTCGAAGAGGATGACGTCGCCTCCGATCCTACAGAACACTAGACTCCCAGTCTTAATACGTCTCCCACTCCTATTCAGAAAATGCTGCCCATTCTAGAGAGAGAGCGGATAATGATGTTCAACAGAGCAGTTTATCTGCTGAAGTCGTCGTCGAATCAGCTTAGCCGTTGACTAATGCCGTGTACGGGTAGTATGCTCCGTTATTCAATGCGGTCATAAACTCTCAATTCATAATCTAAAGCCGTCCGCGCCACGGCCGACGTCAGAAAATCGCAACCGGCAATAAAACGGAAACGCCTCAGCACCTGAACTGAATGAATCGTCATCGGCGCCTTGAGAACCTCCAGTATCTATGACGTTGGTCCAAAAATAAGCTCAAATCGGATTTTGCTCTCCTATGATTGACAGCCTAAGTAGAGCAAAGATCCTAAATCTGCCTAGAAAAAGGGGTATTCTATACCAGTACAAACTCTACTCATGCTCTGCACAAAAATTTCGGATATTCGAATGGTTTCGAATAATTCGATATTTTCCAAGCATTCGAAATCAAATGTCTTCGAAAAACACGATTTTTTGAACTTTCGAATTCGAATACATTCGAAAGCGCATCTTTTCGAATATTCAAATTCGAATGAAGACCATTCGAATATCTATTCGAATGAGTCATTCGAGCATAAATATAGTACACGCCAAAACACTCTTCAACCATATTCAAACGTTTCTCAAAGTGGCTTCAAAAACGTTTCAGAAATTTTCTTGTCCGTTATTATCTAGTTTCACAGCGTAATCTTTCGGTTAAATTCTACCCAAAAGCATGTTCCAAGAACATGAAATGAGCCGTTCTGCGACGGTTCTGAGGACAGCAATGTTTTCGCTTTACTGGATTTTGTTTTGTTTATGTTTTCAAGCTGGTTAAGCTACAGCACGCTGTTATAGGGATATAAAATTTGCCCACCTTTTAATAACCATTATTGTGGCCTAAATGGGCGAGCATGGTCCAGGTTGAAGTTGTGCTTATTGCCATGTCAGACAAGTGTTTATTTCCTCCAAGGCTGTCGAATTCGTAACTAATTTCACTGGAGACAAAAGCAGTGACCTAGGTGACCACCATAACGCACTGTATTGCTTGAATATGCTTCCAAATTACTTCCTCCTTCATTTAAATCCCTTCAAGTTCAATTAAATTCATTTGAATAGAAATGGAATGCGTGGCGCAATCTACGAAGGTATCGATTAACGCCAGCGTTTATCCTCTACTATTTAAGTTGCCAACGACGCTTGTCGCTTAGATATAAAAATGAAAAAGGGTAAAGGTCAGTGTTAGCCAATCTTTTTGTGGGATGCGCCACACATTCCACTTCTAATTAAAATGAGTATGTGGCATATGCAATGGTGGCGATGTCCGTTCCTCCTCGTGGTGCCACTGGAAACTGCTCGCTTCTGCGAGCTAAGCCAAGCACGGACATTCGAATGCAGGCGACAGGCCCTGGTGACAGGCCGGCCTACGAACAACCCAGTGTCACATCGTATGGGTGTATGTCAGTTCATGTTTTTCGAGATAATGCTACGGCGTCCGCGGGAGCCGACGCGCACTCGCAAAGCCCGGCGAGTGTGAGAAGTATGCGAGGGTCCCTGGTGCGAGGACGGCATCGGGGGGCAACTGAGCTAGTCCGAAAGTCCCGTAACGTAGGCAAGACCCGCGTAGCAACGCTGAATGTGGGTACGTTGACGGGCCGCTCGTGCGAGTTAGTAGAAGCACTGGAGCGTAGAAGAGTTGATTTCTGTGCGGTGCAGGAGACGAGGTGGTCCTGCCGCAAGTCAAGAGATATAGGACGTGGCTTCAAGGCCTTCTATGTGGAAGTCCCAGGACCACCAGTGGTGTTGTTATAATCGTCTCCGAGCGTTTCCGAGACTCGTTTGTAAGCGTCGAGCGCTTTGACGATCGATTGATGAAGATCGTTGTCGCCGCTAAGGAGCGACTCTTCCACTTCTTCTCTGCGTATGCTCCGCAGACTGGCTGTTCCGATCAAGCCAAGGATGAGTTTTGGAGCCTGCTTGATGAGAAGACAGCAGAAGTACCGTCGAAGGACGTCATCATTGTCGCTGGTGACCTCAATGGGCACGTAGGCGCTACGAAGGACGGGTACAGCTGTCATGGTGGATTCGGCTATGGGTTGCGTAACACAGATGTTAGCGTATCCTTGAATATGCGGATTCGCATAACCTCACCATAATGAACACCGTGTTTCGCAAACGCAACTCCCACCTTATCTCGTTCTATAGTGGGAACACCAAAACGCAGATAGACTTCGTCCTTGTGAGAGATCGTGACCGAAATCTCGTCACAGACGCGAAGATCGTGCCGTATGAAACAGTCGCCCCACAGCATCGTCCGCTGATCTGTACTTTGAAGATCGCTCCTCCGAGGCTGCAGCAGGTTGAGCGATGCGGTACTGCAAGAATCAAGTGGTGGCGAATAAAAGAGAAAGAAGCAGCTGTGATTTCTCGCGTACGGTTACCGACAGTCACGACTGTCGACGAAACTTGGAAGAAAGCGACCGACGCGATACTTCAAGCTGCGAGGTCAGAACTTGGCACTACGAAGCCTGGACGACGAAAGGTCGACATGCAGGCATGGCTGTGGACGAACGATGTGAAAGAAAAGGTTCGAGAGAAGAAAGCGCTTGATCATGTGTTTCTCGGCGACAAAACCGCCAATAATTGGCAAAAGTACCACGAAGCGAAAAAAGCTGCCAAGAAGGGTGTGGCCGTAGCAAAAGCCACTCATTACAATGATGTCTACGAAAAGCTTGAGTCGCGCGATGGCGAGCGGTATTTGTACCGACTTTCGAAAAACCGTCATCGCCAATCCGAGGATATAGAGAAGTTCTTTGGCATCAATGATGAGAACGGCCATCTTCTGACATAGCGCAAAAAGGCCTTGAATCGATGGTGCGATTATTTCAAGGAAATTTCGACTGAAGAGTTCCCTCATCCGGCCGTCCCTTCTGTGGCTCCTATCCACGGTCCCGTCCACAAAATCACTGTGGAGGAAACTGACGCGGCTCTGAGGATGATGAGACCGGGCAAGGCGACTGCTCCAGATGACTTGCCAGCTGACTTATGGAAGTCGAAGTTCTGGTACTCTGCTGAGTGGTTGGCCAAGTTTTTCAACCAGGTTGTAGCGGAGAAGAAAGTGCCTGAGAGTTGGCAACAAAGCACGATTATCCCGATTTGGAAGAAGGAAGGCAGCCCTGCGGACTGCGCTAGCTACCGTCCGATTCGCCTACTTTCGCACACCATGAAAGTGTTTGAGCGAATTGTCGATAGACGTATACGGGATGTCGTCCAGCTTTCCAATAATCAGTGCGGCTTCGTGGCTGGTTGTGGCACTATCGATGCCATACATGCCGCCCGTCTTCTGGTAGAGAAGCATCGCGAGAAACAGAGGCCGGTGCATCTTGCCTTTCTCGACTTGGAGAAGGCCTTCGATCGCGTACCGCGTGAGGTTATATGGTACGCCCTACGACAGCACGGTGTTCCCCTAGAACTTGTAGAGTGGGTGCGAATGCTATACTCTTGTCCAAAGAGTCGTGTGCAAGCGGCAGCAGGAACCTCGACGGAGTTTCCCATCTCTGTTGGGGTGCACCAAGGATCTGCGCTTTCCCCACTCCTCTTTGTTGTCGTAATGGATGCCATTACGCGAGATCTTCAGAAGCCCGTCCCTTGGACGTTGCTATATGCTGATGACGTGATGCTCGCCTGCAAAGACAAAGGTGAGCTCGAGCGAGAGGTGCAAGCTTGGTGCGACCGCCTGGCCATGTTCGGACTCAAATTGAACGTCAAGAAGACCGAGTATTTCACGACTGACGTAAATGAGTCCGGCTCCATTAAGATTAGCGGTACTGAGCTTGCCGCACTTCGGTGTTTAAATACCTGGGATCAGCAATAGCCTCTGATGGCAGTCTGATGGTTGAAGTGAACTCACACGTGAGTGCAGCTTGGTCGAAGTGGCGCTCGTTGACTGGAGTACTCTGCGACAAGAAGATGCCGGAGCGCTTAAAGTCGAAGATCGACAAAACCGTCGTCCGGCCGGTAGCGATGTACGGAGCTGTTGGCCTGCGACAAAGGAAACGGAAAGTCGCCTCAGCGTAATGGAAACGAAGATGCTCCGCTGGATGGCTGGAGTCACGCGCCTGGACCGCATCCGAAACGATGTCAATCGGCAGAAGTTCGGTGTCGCGCCGATAGCGGACAAGATGCGTGAAGCTCGCTTACGATGGTACGGCCACGTTCTGCGTGGAAAGGAAGACAGCGTCCGTAAGATAGGCCTTAACTTCGTAGTGTCTGGAAAACGGCCTAGAGGGCGCCCGAAGCAGCGCTGGGCTGATACGTTACACAAGGACTTTAAAGTAGCTGGTGTCCACCCTGATCTAGCACGGGATCGGGAAAGATGGCGACATGGCACCAGAAAAGCGGACCCCGTCATGAAGCGGGACAAACGCTGAAGAAGAAGAAGCATGTGCCATATGCAATGACCAACAGAGGCCAGACGATCGAAAAGCCGGTGTTTTACTTTTTTCGGGTAAATCTGGCATCAATTCAGTGACCGCAGAATCTGGAAGACGTAGGCAGGAAACCGAACTAGGAACCTCCTCCATTCAAGGGGTGCCCTCGACAGTCGGTGCGCTATCCAACTGCGCTACCACATTTACGCATAGTTGCTGTGAAACCTTAGAAGAGAACCAAGATATGGTTAGATATCCAAATTTCGAACACTAGCAAATCACGTTCATCCTTGAAACCCGTAGAATACTCACCTGTGTGAAGGCAGTTGACAGTGTCTCGAAAAGATTTGTTTTTATTTACTTAAGGCCACCATGTATCACGGATGGGTGCTGACAGACCTCGAGGATATCGCGGATGTTACGTGCGGTCAAACAGCGCCGGTGGTGTAAGGCGAATATCGCTGCCCGGAAAACAAAAGATGCGGGTTCGAGTCCCGCTCGGCGCAAGAGTTTTGATCGCAACAAAACATCTTGTAGCAACTGCCTTGTTTGTCAAGCTACCTCTCAAAGAATTTCTTTATTGATGAAAATGATGAAGGACGGCGTTATTCAATCCTCTTTGGGATGCGCCACGCATTCTACTTCTACGGGATGTCGTGGAGGCGTGTTGAATGCGTATTTGGCCATGCAATAACTTGCGGTGGCCAGCCGATGTGCAAGTCAGTGCATTATCCTTCCCAGCCAAGTCTGGTACCAATTCACCGACCCCGGAGGGATGGAAGGCTTGATTGGCCTGGGCGGGAAATCCGAACCAGGAACCTGGCATCGGGGTGCAGGCGACAGCCGGCGCCTCCTCCGACTCCGCTCCACACGCCCATTTCTTCATTATACTTGGAAAAGGTAGAAAAATACCTAAAGAATAACCTTTATCTTACAAATTCTCTACGCCGACGCTTGAAAACTGGAGTGATGTGCTGGTTATGTTGGCTCACACGAGAACGCAGAGGAGGAGGTCGTAGGAGACGAACCACATCTACTGGTTCTGCACTCAGTACGGGTCAACTTCTTTCCACCGAACGATGCCAGTTTCGCGAGCCGATTAACTTTTTCGAAAGATCGGCGTCTGTTTGTTTGCAACAATCGTCACGTTTTTCCAGCCAATGACGACTCTCTGAATAGGTGGCGTCATTTTCGCCACGAATTGCACGTTCTTTATTTTCAATTAAACGTTCGACCGCTCTTTAGTCGACATCAAAATACGTCTACCAGAGACAAAACCATTCAAAAATTAAGAGATTTTAATCAACAAACAAAACATATAAGCAGTGACGAAAATCGTGACAGTTGGCTTAAACTACTTGTTTTCGGATGCGCCATGTAGTCTACTTTCACAGGACATCGACTGCGAATTTGACCTGTACAAGGATTCTAAACTATTTTAAACTAACACGTGACCTGTAAAAGTTCAGTGGAGTTCAATCTACTGCTAGCGAAAAACGGATGCTGGTTGTGCACTGGTCAATAAGTTGCCATCTTCTACGGTGTTTTCGTGGTTTTTTTTTTTCAGTACTAGCTCCTTCGGGAAGCTGTGTGCGATGTCTTGTTTGTTTCTATGTTATATGTGGGAGCCATCCACGCTAAGCATAGAAAAATTACTTAACAAATGTGAACATAGAAGATAAAAGACTATGCTGATTGATTCTTTTTTCGGATACGCCATGCATTCCAATTCTTCGAGATAAATAAGTAGAAATTTATTACGTTGCTTAAGGCAAACGTCATATAAAAGCAGATGAGACCAGAAATGATAACGTGTAACAACAAATAAACAAACTTACTAATCAAGAGTGATGAAACTTCTACGAAAACACAATGAGAAGGCGCTATATTACGCTTAACACTTCCAAGGTTTAGCGAAAAAGTAATGTCCTTAGTAAGTTTGAGGTATGAAGAACGAGATCTGTTTGCAAAAAAAAAAAGACGCTCTGTGAGGTTTCAGGCTAATCAAATGCAATTTTATTCCGCGCGCCAGGGAGCGTTAATTGTGCCCTCGAAATTTTTCGTGTATTCGAATGCTCACAAATTTCGAATATTCCAATTCGAATACATTCGAAAAACGCGATTTTTTGAACATTCGAGTTCGAATACACAAATTTGAATGAAAATAATTCGAATACCTATTCGAATCGGTCACTCGAGCAGAACTATAGTGCGTACGCAACGCGCGAAGCAATGCAATGATAAGTTCCGATATCGACCGCGTGACGCTATAAATCGATATGGGAGCTTATCAATATACCGCGTCGCTTGTCGCGTGCACACTAAACGATCCCTAACTAACCTAAACGCTAACCTAAACGCTGCATGATCTAGTTTAATTCTACCTGCTACTATCTTGTGTACCGTGCACACATGACAGAGGTCTATACTTGTACTGTACATAGGTCTTTCCTTAGGTAGGTGTGTGTGTGTGTGTGTGTGTGTGTGTGTGTGTGTGTGTGTGTGTGTGTGTGTGTGTGTGTGTGTGTGTGTGTGTGTGTGTGTGTGTGTGTGTGTGTGTGTGTGTGTGTGTGTGTGTGTGTGTGTGTGTGTGTGTGTGTGTGTGTGTGTGTGTGTGTGTGTGTGTGTGTGTGTGTGTGTGTGTGTGTGTGTGTGTGTGTGTGTGTGTGTGTGTGTGTGTGTGTGTGTGTGTGTGTGTGTGTGTGTGTGTGTGTGTGTCTCACAAACATGTGAGCGTCTGTAAAACGTGTCCAACCTGTGAAGGTGATCGGCAATAGATAACCTGTCAACGTGACATTAACATGGAAACCCTGGAAACGGATGAGAATGGAAGGCAGCGGCCTGATTCGACAAAAGCATGGGTGATTTAAAGGCCAATATCGATTAATATTATCGATCGCTCGGTGGGCGCTATCGGTTCTCGACGAGATTTGACCGAACGGGATGTGAGTATACTGACCGATGGATGGACTTCTCTTCATGTGGAAGTAATTGGTCAGACGACTAATATCGATCGATATTATCGATTTCCCCACCCGAGTTACTGGATTTCGCCTAAATGTGACCGATTGGGTGGAATATGATGGCTGATAAGCGGACTTCATAGCAGGTGAAAAATAACCATACCAATATTGATCAATATTTTCGATTTCTCGACGGGCGACATAACATATACAATGACTCGCGTCTTTCCCTCCGTTCCTGTCCTTCCAATCGTCCAATCGCCCGAGGTCAACAGACTCCGAAGCAGAAGACACGGACATCGAACGGCATTATTGATCTCCGATACTCGAATACTTGGCCGGTGGACAGACTTTTCAATCCTATATGGTAAACGGGGAACGCATCTGTGTCTGTGGCTTCGTCTCTCTGCTGTCATATAAAAGAAGGGGCATTGAGGTGGGAGAGATAGTAGGAATTATTGATGCGGGGATCACTTATCCAACAGCATCGATCGACTGACGAACATCGATCGAGTTTATCGATTTTTCTGCAGATTAGATATTCCGGAGGCGGAGTCGCACAAATGCGTGAAGAAGCTCCGTGCCAACTGTTTGAGGACATTCCCCTATCCTATTCGGTGTAATAAGCGAAACCAGTTTTTTCTTCTTTAATGGGGATTAAAAGGCCTATGGAAGAAGCTGAAAACTGGTGCGGGTTTTTCCAATCAACTGGCAGCTATCTTCTTCTTCTTCTTCTTCTTCTTCAGCGTTTGTCCCGCTTCGTCGCGGGGTCCGCTCTTCTGGTGTCATGACGCCACCTTTCCCGGTCATGCGCTTGATAGGGGTGGACGCCAGTTCCTTTCATGTCCATGTGTAACGTATCCGACCAACGCTGCTTCGGGCGTCCTCTAGGCCGCTTTCCGGACACTTCCAACTCAAGGCCTATCTTGCGGACGCTGTCTTCCTTTCCACGCAGAACGTGGCCGTACCATCGTAAGCGAGCTTCGCGCATCTTGTCCGCTATCGGCGCGACACCGAACTTCTGCCGAATAGCATCATTTCTGATGCGGTCCATGCGGGTGACTCCAGCCGTCCAGCGCAGCATCTTCGTCTCCATGACGCTGAGGCGCGTTTCAACTTCCTTAGTCGCAGGCCAACACTCAGCGCCGTATATTGCGACCGGCCGCACGACTGTTCTGTAGATCTTTGACTTCAGGTGCTCTGGTATCTTCCCATCGCAGAGCACACCGGTCAGCGAACGCCACTTGGACCAAGCTACACTCACGCGTGAGTTCACTTCAACCATCAGACCGCCGTCAGACGCTATTGCTGATCCCAGGTATTTAAACACCGAAGTGCGTGCAAGTTCAGTACCGTTAATCTTAATGGAGCCGGACTCGTTTACGTCAGTCGTTAGGTACTCGGTCTTCCTGACGTTCAATTTGAGTCCGAACATCGCCAGGCGGTCGCACCAAGCTTGCACCTGCCGCTCGAGATCATCTTTCTCTTCGCAAGCGAGCATTACGTCATCAGCATAGAGCAGCGTCCATGGAACAGGCTGCTGAAGATCTCGCGTAATGGCATCCATGACGACAACAAAGAGGAGTGGAGAAAGCGCAGAACCTTGGTGCACCCCGACAGAGATGGGAAACTCCATCGAGGTTCCAGCTGCAGCTTGAACTCGACTCTTTGGGCAAGAGTAGAGCATCCGCACCCACTCTATGAGTTCCTCAGGTACGTTGTGTTGTCGCAAGGCGTACCATATAACCTCACGCGGTACGCGGTCGAAGGCCTTCTCCAAGTCGAGAAAGGCTATATGCACCGGCTTCTGTTTCTCACGATGCTTCTCCACCAGGAGGCGGGCGGCGTGGATAGCATCAATGGTCCCACAAGCAGACACAAAACCGCACTGGTTGTCGGAGAGCCTGACGATTTCACGAATTCGTCTGTCGAGGATTCGCTCGAAGATCTTCATGCTGTGCGAAAGCAAGCGAATCGGACGGTAATTGGAGCAGTCTGCAGGACTGCCCTTCTTCTTCCAAATCGGAATCGTCGTACTGTTGTGCCAACACTCCGGTACTTTCTTCTCCTTTACTACCTGGTTGAAGAACTCAGCCAACCACTCAGCAGGATACCAGAGCTTCGACTTCCAAACATCGGCTGCCAGATCATCCGGCCCTGTCGCCTTGCATGGCTTCATCTTCTTTAGGGCCGCTTCTGTTTCCTCCACGGTGATCTTGTGAACGGGACCGTGAACAGAACCCACAGAAGGGATGGCCGGGTGAGGAAATTCCATAGTGGAAATTTCCTCAAAGTAATCACGCCATCGCTTCAGCGCCTTTTTGCGGTCTGTCAGAAGATGGCCGCTCTCATCGTTGATGCCAAAAAACTTTTCAATATCCTCGGTTTGACGATGGCGGGTCTTAGCAAGTCGGTACAAATACCGCTCACCATCGCGTGACTCGAGCTTTTCGTTGACATCACTACAATGAGTGGCTTTAATCAACTGGCAGCTATCATCTCACTTATATGTGAGGTGGACATTGGCATCGAGCGTTTCTTTCGTGGGGTCGACCGGCAGAAGGCACTGATAACGGCCGTAGCTAGACGGCCTCCCCCGTCGACGCAGTTCGTCAGAGGGCGAGGTTCACGTCTATTAGAGATGTTGTTGTCAGCCTACCAGCCTCTTCTAGGTGGAGACCTGCCGTGTTGCTCCGAATCACTCAAGCAATTCGGTCGAAAGTCTCTTAGACCGATAGATTTCCTTATCATATTTACCCTGGCGACTATTTCGTAACGTTCTGCCTGATTTCTGAAAATTTTGATAGGTTAGTAGGAAGCGATAGCAGAAACTACACTTTGCACACTGAACTTTTTTGTTTTCATGCAGATGGCGTTTTAGAGAACTGCGAGACTCATTAACATCGTCTATTAGTTTCGTCTACAAACTGAAGGTTCCACCGAGCCAGTTTAACTGCAAGCAAACAGATAGCGTACTGGTTGAACTAGGACGAAACTGCTCACAAACCTGCCCTGCAGTTCTCTTTCAATCCTCGCGATGATAGTTTATGTTGTCCATTCATCATCTGGCTTCTTAGGTTAGACTCAATGGTGCCTCTTAATCTTTTTGCTAAATATCGTCTAATAGGAGACCCCTCACTTCGAAACTACCACCCTTTCTATTTTCGACTAATTTTTAAGCTCCTGCTTTTTTGGCTTTTTAAAGGCCAGCTTTAGAAAATATCACGCATAAGAAATAAAAATGAGGGAAGTTACATATGGTGGACGAAAATCGTTTTCAGGAATCAGGACTTATATGTGTAAGGCCTCGTTTATACTTCGACGCCGATCGACGCGACGCCACGTATTGTGGCCCCATTGATCGGGCGACGCGATCGATCAATTTGATCACAATGCGTGGCGTCGCGTCGCTCGGCGTCGGAAGTATTAACGGGCCCTAAGGCCGCGTAGAACAACGTCATTTCATCATCATTTCATTAAAAATCATTCCTAAAAAATTTTATACATGCTATATATAACATTGTGTTAGAAATATGTAAACATCGAAATAGGAATTAGGATAGAGAACGGCGTCATTTAATCCTTTTTGGGATGCGCCACGCATGCTATGTGCTGCTATGTGATGTCATCGAAGTGACTTTAATGCGTATTTGGCCATACAGTGACCTTTGGGGTGCAGCCGATGAACAGGTCAGTGTTAAATCCATCCCAAATGAGTCCGATATCAATTCATCGAAGGGATGGAAGGTTTGGATGGCCGGGATTGAGAAATCCAAACCACTAACCAGGCGAAAACTTGCTGATGCTCAAAAATCGTTGACGATTTATTTCTGTAGAGGTGAGCCTAGCACATCTATTACTACGTTCGCTGCTACTACATACGTTAGAAAAAATAAAAGCTGCCGGAATTCAAATTTCGCGCGTTTTATATCATCATCACCACAAGTTCACCTGCTGTTGACCCGTAGTAGTTTCGAAGTCATTCTTGTAACAGTCAAGCACCGTAAACCTACATTAGCTCCAAAAGTTGTTGAGATTTGCGTTTGTTCAGGTTAACTGAGCGTATTCGAAAGTATAAATTTTTGTAAAGCTCACAGAAAACAACACTATTACTTTTACGAACCTACTTTTGAGGTAGTTTTTTGTCCTAAAGCAATTGATTGCGCTTACAGAGCTGTCAGTTGTTTTACTCCAATACAACCTCATCTCTTGAAAGAAAAATAAATCGTCGGTGAAAGTAGGTTTGAACGTTGTTTAAACTGACTAACAAATCGCCGTCAGAAACGCCATACCTAGAGATGAGTAGGCGGTATAACGAAGTTCTCATTCACCATAGAAAGCGCAGTAAAATATGCTGAGAGAACATAAACCGGAGAAGAAACTACGGAAGGTTCTGAATCGGCATAAAGAATGCAGTAAATTACGCTGGACTAGTGGATATTTCGTCTTGAAGCGGAAAGCAAAGAACTATAGTTCTTCACCGATATTTTTACATATCGCATTAAAGGCAGAATATGGAGGCGCTATTCTGGCTCCGCCCTGTTTTAGAGTTCTTGAAAAGGTTTCCGTCACACACCCCTAGGACTCGTGGAGCAGACACAAGACTAAAGCATCTGAATCGAAATTTATAACTGTGTACGTGCAAGCCTTCAACGCTTTCCGAAAGCGGCCACATATCCAGTATGGAGATATCATATTTACTGACTCCGAAAATTTTCGAACATTCAGATCGGAATATGTTTCAAAAAGGTGATGTTTCTGTATATTCCAGTGCACTCGAAAGGTGATTTCTTAAATATTTGAGTCCTAGTATTCAAATTTGATTGAAAATCGTTCGAATTCCCGTTCGAATAGGTCAGTCAGGCATATTTGTAAGATGAACTGTTAAACAAATTCGCAATGAACATTCAAGGCGTATTTTTCGACTTCGAATAATTGTGGCATTCTGGAAGTTTTCGAGCATTTGAATGATTTCGAATATCAAAAGCCATTGATGATTGGAAATCGGGTATGTTTACATGTGGAAATTTATTTTTGAATATTTTGATTCGAATGCGTTCCAAGGAGACAATTTCTTTACTGTTCGAATTCGAATGTTCGAATTCGAATGAAAATCGTTTGAATACCTATTCGAATAACTCTGCCGGTAACATTTCTAAAATATACTGGCGTAAAAAATTCGCATTCAACATTCAAACAACATCATTCCAATACATGAGCTATTGCTGCTTTATGAAATGCTTCGAATATTCGAATAATTTCGATTACCGAAGATTTTGTAGCACTCGAGACATGTTCGGAAAACGTAATTTTCCTGAATATTTGTACTCGAATACATTCAAAAACCGCTATTTGACGAATATTCGAATTCGAATGAAAATCACTCAAAAACCTATACGAGTTGATGATTCCAACATAACTATGCGTAACTCTAGTAATTGCTATAACGATGCCTGAGTTTTCCTCAACAGTCTTAGTCCTACATTATCAAGGATGTTACTATTGTAAAGTTTCAGGCCAAGAAAACTTTTATACTTTTTTAAACCTTTACATTTTAGGTAGGGACGATTTTCACAAGCGAGGAGGTTTTCTTTATAAAAATAAAAAAAAACAAAAAAATTAATGCATCGAGTTTTTGACCGAGTTTACACAACTATACAGCCAAACCGTGCTAAGTTCCTGTGTAGAAGCAATACAGAACTGAACAAAGTTTCTAAATCGGTTCAGTGGAACTATTATAGGACTTTTATAGAAATCTAACCACTTTTGAAAAAAAAAAAAATTGTCCTAGCCAATCATACGCGAAATACGCTACAAGAAGACCATAAACAGCAATGTAGCTTCTGGCTAGAACATCATCAGCGAAGCCTTCGCCCAGTTTGGGTCTACGTCACCACAAGTGGGCTGATCAGCGCTTTCTACGTGGATGACAATCAATTCCACGTTTCGTATCGGATACGCTATCCGATCGTTTCCCATCTTCTCTTCCGTGCACGTGCAGATCTGCATTTCCTTAAACAGTTCCATCGATCAGCATTCGTTCCTTTTTTGAGCTTTTCGTCTTTCTTGATGTGTTCTGCCCCATTCTACTTTTGTGTGTTATTAACGTGACAAAATGGTAGTTCAAAATCACGTGTGCTCAACCAATCAATATCGATTTAATTTCACCTACTTCGACTGACGAGATCACATACTCCTTATAACCGGAAACGATGCTTTTAGCCATGCTACGCGCTGGACGCACCGTTCTGCGATCCTGTCGCTCAGTTACCTCAAAGAAACGCGTCAACAACCAGGTTTTCAAATCGAGCCTTCTACATTTGAAATGCGTTTTCATCTCATTAAAGTGTTCAGATTTCGCTGAACAGGACGGCGTCTTCAATCACCATTCCTGAAGCTCACGCTGTGACACCAATACCGTCCGTTGGAGTGACTCCTGTTGGTGATTCAAATGGAAACTTCAGGCAAGTTAGCATTCTTCAAGATTTCAAATCGTCTCTCAAGTTGTGTATTCCAGGGAGGTACAGCAGATGTGGTCATGCTAGCGCTACTCGCTTTTTTAAACGGTTAAACAAACCAAGCCTTAGTGAAGTTACGAGAGGTAGTGCGATTATCCCAGCCCATTTTTCAGGCTAATCAATAATCGATTAAATTCGATCGATTCAAGGAAAATTGTCGCATTGCTGATGAAATTTGTAGACCTTGAATTATAGTAATTATAATAAATACTCTGGGAAATCGCACAGTCACAATAACGCCCAGCCACAATTTGCTATATAGAAATTTCCAATACAGTATGAAAAGTGAGTTTAAACAGGGCGCTCTTCATTCTTTATATTCAAGTGGATATCACATTTGTTTTCACAATATAAACCACACGAAAGATTGTGTCATCACAACTTGAATATTTTGCGGTTTTTGTATAACACCGAATCAATATCGATTTGATGACTAACGTAAGAGCCGCGGGCGTGTGTATTGATTAGTTGCGGTGAAAAGTCAATGTTTTCAACGTATTGAGTCCATTTTTAGTATCAAGACACGCAAGCAACACTTGCTGATCAACACTAGAGGTGAGCTGAACAAAGCTCAGCGTATCGTCGTGAAACTTGGAAGTGCTGTCATCACTCGAGAAGATGAATGCGGTCTGGCTCTCGGTCGTCTGGCATCTATTGTGGAGCAGGTAGGTCTTCGTAGTTAATAGAATTGTTTCATCTAAAGTCATTTCATTTTTTACAACGGTTATTGAGCAACCAGTGAGCTTGGGCTGGCAATTGTGAAAAATTTCCGACAGTTTAGACATCTACAGCCTCTTCACTGAAATACATAGATAAATACTATGTGCGCGGTGCAATAAATAGCTATTGATTGCTTTAAACATCTAGAATATTTTCTTTGACGATCTCCGCGGTTCCCTGGTTATAGCGACGAAGTCGTGAAGTGTATTCCGCTCCAGAAGCCGTTAGTAGTTGATCGATATTGTGCGGCCTGCCGATTTTGCTCTACGGTTCTGGAGCCCATCCGCTCTCATTCTTTCATGTAATTCTCATCTCAAACAGCGAAAATCGACTCAAGATCGATATTCAGCGAAAATCGACTCAGGATCGATATTGATTGGTCGATATATCAATATCGATCCTGAGTCGATTTTCGCTGTTTGAGATGAGACTTACATGAAAGAATAAGAGCAGACGGGAAGATCGACTCAGGATCGATATTGATTGGTAGATCGATTCTGCTCACCTGCTGAGAACAATGTCCGCTAACAATCTCAGTAAATGCATTATGTTGCGGAGTCCACCTATAACTGGATAATTGGCGCGGACGGACGCGCCAACGGACGCATGGACAAGAACACTGTATAATTAATTTACATGTAGCAGAAGTTGTTAGCAACTTGGTGATCTGCACACAAAGGTGAGGATCGGTTTCTACAAATCAAAATTTCAGGTAGCTGAACTGCAACAAGCCGGTCGTCAAATGCTCATCGTCTCGTCTGGTGCAGTCGCTTTTGGCAGGCAGAAGCTGCGTCAGGAGTTGGTGATGAGCATGAGCATGCGGCAGACGCTAAGGTAATATTGGAAATCAATATTTCACTGAAGTGATTGTATTTTTAGAAAATTCCATTCAGAGGCCCGTCTGGAATGAGAGCCGACAAGCGCGCCTGTGCTGCTTCTGGAATGCCTGGACTGATGTCTCTCTATGAGCAGCTTTTCCAACAGTATGGCATTACCGTAGCTCAGGTGATTGCCAGTGTTCCGTAATCGATCTTTTATTGCTAAAATAGGTCAAAAATTCGAAGATGAAGGTAGAATGTTCGGAAAAAGGCGTTTTTCGTAACCGCTGCTCTGGAAGACGTCCTGGACAATTGTTTAGGTAACGGTAAGTTACGCATAGTAGCCATTCTATGGTGAACACGTGCGACCTCGACCAGTTTCACGTGCGAGCCCAATGTTCGGTCGAGTCGCTATCTCGTTCAGTGTGTTTGGTCGGTTTTAACGATACAGCGAAGGGTCACATAGATAAGCGCTGAATATCAGCGACTACAAGTGACCGCAGTTTTTCCGAACAGTACTACTACAAACCGGTACAGAGGCGCTTGCTTTGCAGGTGCTGCTGACGAAACCGGACATCGACGATCCACAGCGTCGGAAGAATCTGCAGGCGACCATCGAGAGTCTTCTCTCGCTGAACATCATCCCCATAGTGAACGCCAACGATGCGGTCGCCCCGGATCCGAAACTCAACATGGTGAGTTCTACAGTTAGGGTGAGGGCGGGCGACTAAGATCGAATGCATCTCTGACGGACATTTGAAAGGCTCCCTTTCCATCCGGCTTGATGTTGTTAAAAGGTGCTCCACATCGGAGGAAGAAAGCTTCATTCATTCATTCAAAATCAGAATAGACATTGCAACTGCAGAATTTTTAGTTGATCGAAAAATTCAAAAACAAAATACGCACCGGAAATCCCTAACAATATCCGTAAATTGGAAACAGAAGTAATGCATAATCATCGTTCCTACATACCGCATACAAACCGACGATAGAAACTTTGTCTGTCGGGGTGGTACGAAAGTTTTGGTGGGCTCGATATTTTTCCATATTTTTTTAGCATACAATGAAATACATTCAGCAGTGTAATGATATGCATAATTGCAAAATTGATCCATTGCATCGCTGTCTTTTTCAATCATATTAGTTTCAAAATAAGGCTTATATTTCTTCTTTTCAGTTTCGTCGTCTCTATAAAAAAGAAAAATAATAGAGGAAGGAAGGGAGAAAGGAAAAAGCGTCTTCTAATACTTACACACTGACCAATCACTCCAATTATTACAGAAATTTATGTAACTGGTTCGTATGCTTTTTTTGGGTGCGTGTAGCGCAGTCGGAGGAGGCGCCGGCTGTCGCATGCATCCGATACCAGGTTCCTGGTTCGGATTTGCCGCCCAGGCCAACGAAGCCTTCCCTTCCTCCGGGGTCGGTGAATTGGTAGCAGACTTGTCTGGGAAGGATAGAGCGCTGACTTGTACATCGGCTGGCCACCGCAAGTCATTGTATGGCCAAATACGCACTCAAATCGCCTCCACGACATCCCGCAGAAGTAGAATGCGTGGCGCATTCCAAAGGGGATTGAGTTACGCCGTACTTTATCCTTATCCTTTATGCTTCTTTTAGCTAGCTATGCTACAATTTTTGCTTGGCGCTGTTGTGTTGTGTTATTAGTGTTTTAGTTAACGTAAAATAAATAAATAAAATGAGATACGTGTAGAACGTACATACCGGGGGAGGTGCAGAATTTTTTGTTGTTCGAAAAATTGAGCGACAAAATATGTAACGGAAACCACCTAACCAACAGTGGCCGTAAATTAGAATACGAAACACGGAAACGCAAGTAGTACATGATCACCGTTTCTTCATACCGCATACAAAACGACGATAGAAACGTTGTCTGTCGGGGTTGCAAGAAAGTCTTGGCGTTCTTGATATTTTTCCTTATTTTTTCAGCACACAACGTAAGGGTATACATGGTGGTCAAATTGATCGATTGCATCGCTCGATCAATTTAACCACTTGTTTTGTTATTCATTAAGATAACCGGCATGGTTACTATAGACCTGGTGAAGGGTCAGTTAATGTTTTTTACTTATTTTTGACTACTTTGAGCTTCACTATTGAGAGAATGAAGATATCAGGACGTGGGTGTTCGACCCTTTCTTCTTTATTTTTTATTCAAGATAAAAGGACCTCACACAGCATTATAATCACCATCTTTAGCCACTACGGTGTGTCACCTAATAGCCAGATCAGCGATTCCCTTCTCCTAGAAGTGCAAAGGTTTGAAATTAATGAATTCGCTGACCACTCCTTCAGCGTCTTCAATGTTGGTGATTTTTTCTTCTCTAGGAATGAGTTAAGGGGAATAAATAAGTGGTTGTCAGAGAGAACAATATCAGGGGAATAGGATGGGTGAAGAACCATGCCCCAGCGCAGCTCCTCCAATTTTTACGTGTCTCGTTAGTTACAAACATGCGGTCTAGCGTTGTCGTGAAGGAGGTGATCAGAAGCACGTCTCGGCCGTTTCTCTTGATCAACGTTCGCCAGCTTCTGAAGTTGATTGTCGTAAATGCTACCAGTGACGGTGTATCTCTGCAGGATCGTGACACAACATTCTTCGCGGAATCCCAGAAGCAGCAAAGGAGACACTTCTTGGGGGGGGGGGGGGAAGCCCCATTTTGGCTTGCACTGGCGGGTCTTCTCCTCGAGGGAGCCACACGGCACGATACGCGTTGGAATCATACAGTATCTAGCTCTGAGCTCCAGTAATTAGGTGTTCCAGAAACAACTTTCGGCGAGAGCGGGAAAGAGGAACTGGCAGACGGATTTCCGAGTAAACCGCGTTGTCAAGACACTGGGGACCCATGTAGTCAGCACTTCTCCGCACCCGAGTTACCGGAGACGACTGAGTATTCTCAGACAATTGTTGGGGCGGACCGCCAGCGAACTAATGAGATGAAGATAGTCCGTTTTCAAACGGCGCGATTTGAGGCTTAGGGTGGTGGAGGTTTGGCCTCGTTTGAGGCCTGGCGGTCCACCCGACGATTGTCTGAGTTGCATCCGATCGAAAATCTGCAGATAATTGTGTGAATCGGATAACGCTATCTCCGTGGACCTCGGCTTTTGTATGACTCGGACATGGGCTGTTTCGTCTGCCTCCGTTTTTTGTATGATTCGGATCGGGATATTCGAATAGCATATCCGAAAGTTGATTCGTTCGAATCCACTGCATACTAGACAACCAGTCCTCTCTGAGTCAGCACACCACACCGCCAATATAACCATCCCTATTCTCTTACTTGCTGAATTTCGGTGTTTTTGTCCACATTTTAATGAAGTCGTTCCACAACCAAGGATGGCTACACGACTGCTTAGGCTCCGCCCACAGGTTTATATAGCCTTTGGGCGGACCCTAAGCACAGAGACGCAGTGAGGCAGAGGCATGCAAATGACAGTGGTGCTCAGTATCATAAATTGTTTTAGTACACTGGAACTATATTTTTGAATGCTTGAAAATATTCTCATTGCTGATGGTCATTCGCAGTCAGACGCAGTCAGGCTGAATGACCATCATTGTTAGAAGAAGGATAATTTTTTTGAAGCAACTGATAAGGTTTCTTCTGCGTTTTCTATTTTTCGCGGTTGCAGGTGCAGAGAGCTAGTGCGAAAAATTTGTAACGTGCAACATTATTGTTCCTGCTTAATAAAATAATTGATCGTAATAGGAACCAGTTCCCCTGCGTACCTGTGTCCCCTGCGTGTCTGCGCGTAGGCTCCGCCCCCAGCCTATATAAACCCGCAGCGGAGAGCCGACTTCGGTGTTTCCATCTCGAACTTTCCTCGAAATCGAGTATGAGAGTGATGAAACCGAAGCTAACCTTGGTAGCGACGCCAGGTTGTCGAAGCTGGGAGAGGCGCTGACTCACAAAAGAATGGCAGAGCATGAGGTGGTTCCCATCTGCACACAACAACTGGCCAATGTCTTCGCCGGCCGTGTCTGTATTCGATGACGTCCAATTCAATGTCTCAACTTTTACGTATAGTGGTGCAAGAGGATAGCGTTAATCTGCTCCCATTTGATGTTCGCCATGTACGGCCCCAGCAACGCGTTTCAAGTGGAGCTGTTCTGAAAACCCTTTCTCCAGCCATCTTACGTGCCACCAAATGCAAAAGTTGAAGCTGTTGATTGAACGCCATCGCACATAGATGGCTTTCTCCCAGAAGTGCGAAGATTTAAAATTAATGAATTCGCTGACCGCTCCTTCAGCGTCTTCAATGTTGGTGATTTTTTTCTTCGCTAGGAATGAGTTAAGGGGAAGAAATAAGTGGTTTCAGAGGGGACAGTATCAGGGGAATAGGGTGGGTGGGGAACCGAGCCCAGCGCAGCTCCTACAATTTTTACGTGTCTCTTTAGCTAGAAACATGCAGCCTAGCGTTGTCGTGAACAGGGCTGTGAGTTGACTTGCCGCCGGTAAATTTTTACCGCATATTTTTAACGCGGAAATTCGCCGGTAAATTCCGATAAATTCGGTAAATCCCCTAATTTGTTAAATTTTAACATTTCTTCAAAAACAACTAGTTTTAAGGGGCGGTGAAAAGTGAAAAGCATACAATCACGTTCAGTAAACCATATCAACTTCATTTCATCACGCGTATTTCATTCTAAAACAAACAACGCCCTGAAAGCAACGGCCACAAGTATAACGATCAATATTGTGGATGCCTTAGAAAAGACAGAAGCTTAGCTGAAGCTCCCCAAAAACATTTCTGGAACATGCGACATCCGATCGAATATTGCTGCACTTCTTTTGGATTAAAAGTCTGTTTTTTGGAATTATCACAATTATCATCTTTTCCATCGATGAAAGAATGACTCTTTTGAACCACTTAGCTGTGCTTTGGAGCAAAACCAGATACTTCAGAAAAAACAACGAAACGTGACACGACAGTGGACTGATTTCTTTTTCTTATACAGGAAATAGCGTAAGAGTCCACCAGAAGATCAAGTAGACTAGTAGAATATAATCCAGTGCCTCACATCTTGAACTAAATTATGGAAACAAGACAAGAACGTGTCTTCAGCTCATTCCTCTGGCGATCGTCTAGTCTGACAGCTTCTGTACCTTCATGAAAACTGTTGTGTGGGGGATATCAGCGCGAGGTACTAACGCAGTGGAGCGCGTTTTCAACACTGGAGCGCACCATCTCCGCCTCGTGATGTGGTCATGGATGTTTTAATGAGGTTGAGGACCACAAACGCTAGCAGCAAGTTATCGGAGAAGATAGAGTACAATCCGGTGCCTCACATCTAAACTATGTTCGGTAGCATGTTTTCTTCTTCATTCGATAAATGGAAACATGATTTTGCATGGTAAAAGTCGTTAAATATTCCGGTAAATTTGGGAATTTACCAAAAATTTTCGTTGAGAGAATTTATCGCGAAAGTGTCGGCAAATCCGTTAAACTGGTAAACCGTTAACCGTTAAACGCACACCCCTGGCCGTGAAGGAGAAGAACAGAAGCACGTCTCGGCCGTTTCTCTTGAACAGCGTTTCGCCAGCTTCTGAAGTTGATTGGCGTAACTGCTAACAGTGACGGTGTATCTCTGCAGGATCAGCTTGTGACACAACATTCCTCGCGAATCCCAGAAGCAGCAAAGGAGACACTTCTTAGGGTGAACCCCATTTCGGCTTGCACTGGCGGGTCTTCTCCTCGAGGGAGCCACATGGCACGATACACGTTGGAATCATACAGTATCTAGCTGTGAGCTCCAGAAACAATTTTCGGTGAGAGCGAGAAAGAGAAGCTGGCAGACGGATTTAGGGTGACGGTCAGGAGGTACACCCACCCCCTGCTGGGGGGCGTGCGATCTTCCCCTCATCCCCCTTGCTCACCCACCACCCCAACCCCCTAGGCTTCACCGAGAGTCTAACAGCTGCCTTACGAAACCTTTGACACGCAAAACAAAAGTTTCCGGTCCGAAGAATAGCGGTGTACCTCCTGACGCCACGTCCCTAAGCAGGGGACGGGTGTACCTCCTGTCGCGCTGCTACGGATTTCCGCGTAAACCGCGTGGTGTGGATCAAGACACTGGGCACCCATGGAGTCTGCATTTTTCCGCGGCCGAGGGACCGGAGACGACTGACTGGTCACCCATGACGACTGAGGACTCTCGGGGGTCGAGCGTTCTACCCCCTCGTTCCCCTGGCCCGCCCACCCCCAACCTCCTGAGGTTGCTGGAGAGTCCAGTGGCTGCCTTACGAGATAGTGGAGACGCAGACATTTGCCACGCCTCTGTTTAAAGGGCGGGGGATAGAACGCCACACCGCCAGGACTCTCAGACAATCGTTGGGGCGGACCGCCAGCGAACTAACGAGCTTTCAAACGGTGCGGAGTCGGGGGCTCAGGGTGGTGGAGGTTTGGCCTCGCTTGAGGTCTGGCGGTCCACCCGACGATTGTCTGAGTTGCATCCGATCGAAAATCTTCAGATAATTGGATGACTCGGATAACGCTGTCTACGTGGACCTCGGTTCTTGTATGACTCGGGCACGAGCTGTTTCGCCTGCCTCCGTTTTTTGCATGATTCGGATCGGGATATTCGAATAGCATATCCGAAAGTGATTCATTCGAATCCACTGTATACTAAACAGCCAGTCTTCTCTGAGTCAGCACACTACACACTCCGCCAATATAACCATCACTCTTCTCTCACTTGCTGAATTTCGGTGTTTTTGTCCACATTTTAATGGAATCATTCCGCAACCAAGGGTGGCTACACGACTGCTTAGGTTCCGCGCACAGGTTTTTATAGCCTTTGGGCGGACCCTAAGCAAAGAGACGCAGTGAGGCAGAGGCATGCAAGTGACACTGCTCAGTATGTATCATAAGTTGTTTCAATGTACAGGAACTATATTTTTGAGTGCCTGAAAATATTCTCATTTCTGATGGTCATTCAGACGAAGTCAGGCTGAATGACCATCATCGTTAGAAGAGGGATAATTTTTTCGAAGCAACTGATAAGGTTTCTTCTGCGTTTCCTATTTTTCGCGATTGCAGGTGCAGAGAGCTAGTGCGAAAAATTTGTAACGTGCAAAATTATTGTTCCTCTTTAATAAAATAATTCATCGTAATAAGGGCCAGTTCCACTGCATACCTGTGTCCCCTGCGTCTCTGAGCGTAGGCTCCGCCCCCAGCCTATATAAACCCGCAGCGGAGAGTCCGACTTCGGACTTTTCCATCCTCAAACTTTCCTCGAAATCGAGTGTGAGAGTGATGAAACCAAAGGTAACCGTGGTAGGGACGCCAGGTTGTCGAAGCTGGGAGAGGCGGTGACTCACAGAAGAATGGCAGAGCACGAGGTGGCTCCCATCCGCACCAGGGATGAGCGGATTACAAAATTTTCAAACCCGGACAACGGATAACGGATAATTTTGCCCAAAAATCGCCGGATAACGGAAAAACGGATAACGAACAAACAACAAAAATAAAACTGGGCTTAAACTGCTCTATTTTCAACAGCAGGCATGGAGCGCGACCGCTGTCAAATTATAAATCTTTTCTAACGACTTTAATGGGGTTTTTTGAAACGCAGTGCAGTCACTTTAGCAAGGCTCTATGGGATTCTCACAAAACTTCAGTAAAAGTAACGCTTCTTCATTGCCATCCAAACCGATGCCGAGTTCGAATTGCGATCCACAATTCCTTCACCAGGTTCTGCGAAGAAGACCACCAAGATGTGAAACTAAAACTTGGTTTGCAAACTCCACTCTGCTGATGTTTCGCCATGATCACCTTAATCAAAGTCTGGAAAAGATAAGGAGAGATTGAGAATTTGTTCACCCAAGCACATCTCTGTAGTACAATTTACAATTTTTCATGTTTTTGCCGTTAAAACGAATGGGAAGACGAGACAAAGGATGCGTAAAACAGCCAGCTAACAGTATGGAAACATTCATAAGTCGCCCTTGGAGGGGGAGAATGTGAGACTCACTGACATCTTATTCACTCACTTTTCCTTCATTGAACAGCAACTTGCCGGCATTTTGTAAAGTTTCCATTGTTGGGTTGTTTTACTGATCAACCGTCAGGTTTTCTTTTTGAATTAAGGCTGTGGCCAAACAGAATGATCCTTGGATGAATGGCTCCTCCGATCCTCTTGACTTTTCTATGCTAAGCCGACTCAACCGAATAAAGTCTGCGTAACAATCTTGGTTTCGCAGCTTCACACGGATCGGTACTCTTGTTCGGCAGTATCCCAGGATCTAAGAAGAACGTGGAATGAGATGGATGAAATACCAGCTTTCTACAGGCTACCCACACTACAAGCCATTGTGCCTTCCAAATGCACATGCAGAGAGATCTGAAAACTAGAAAAGCAGAAGTAAATGTCCCAAAAAGGCAATCTTAAATTAAAATGAAGCCCCAACATGCGCAGCGGGGAATCAGTTTATTAACGTTCAATTGCCACTATTTTGATTTTTAATAGAGAGGATCAATTCCTTAACATTGTGGAGGTATCACCAGTACCAGCGTACAGAAAATGCCTTCAGAAAATCGTTTCTATGAACATACCTCAACAATTTGTGGGAGTGTAGCTTTCTCCACTCATTTAGATTGAACCTGTACCCATTTTGCTTGTATTCATTACTACTCAGCGGTATGTGTTTAATGCGTTACAACAGTCTATCAGTAAAAACTAAAATACCTTTGCCGCATGCTACCTACACATTGCAATCGTGGAAAAGAACGCTAAATTCGGCACTAAACAGTTCATCTTGTATGTGCCAGGACCTCCACTTGTGACCGTCAGTAATATCATCAAGGCAGCGTGTATGCGTTCTTGGTCTGCACATGGCTTGTGGTGACAAGCTCATGAACAATTCAATCCATATTAGGTTTCATAGATGTATGGTATAAATGAACGACCCTGATTGGATGGAAGTTAGACGTCTTTCCAACTACGTCACATGTGCCTGAAGTCACCTCACCCTTCTAGATTTCAATGCCCTCTATTGCTGCTCGCGATCATTCCTATGATTGTGAAGTTTCTACACAGCTATCAAATATCAAGTCCAAACTGGGTATCAGCTAGATTGTTGTTCGTTATCCGGTCCAAAATTGCCGGATAACGAACAACAAAACTGATAGGCCAACCCCCCCTACCCCCCGGAAACCGGATAACGGATAACGGATAACGGATAATCCGCTCATCTGATCCGCACACAGCAACTGGCCAATGTCTTCGCCAGCCGTGTCTGTACTCGATGACGTCCAATTCAGTGTCTCAAATTTCACGTATAGTGGTGCAAGAGGATAGCGTTAATCTGCTCCCATTTGATGTTCGCCATGCACGGTCGTAGCAACGCGTTTCAAGTGGAGCTATTCTGAAAACCCTTTCTCCAGCTATCTTACGCGCTACTGCCACTATATGCAAAAGATGAGTGATATCTAGACCTCCATCAAAACTTGCACATCAAGTGTTCGAAAGTGTACACAAAGTCAGTTTCACTCCGATAGTGCGTCATATTTTCAGTTTTTCCTGAAGAAGCATCATATAAAATTGAGCGTTAGAACGTTGTGTAGTTTTATAACTCGAACTCAACTTCTGAACCAGAGCTTGTTTTCCCGCAGCTCCTGCAACAGTAGAATAGGATATCAACAACTCAAACCTAGCGTCTGCAGCAGGTCATGAGGCACAGCTCACACAACCGCTGTGGGGCTCATCGCGCACGCAGCAATCGCCGTCGCGGGAGCGGTGACCATTCGTACATAAAGACCGCCCCTCAAAAAACCGAGGCAGGCGAAACAGCTCGTGTCCGAGTCATACAAAAACCGAGGTCCACGAAGACAGCGTTATCCGATTAATACAATTATCTGAAGATTTTCGATCGGATGCAACTCAGACAATCGTCGGGGTGGACCGCCAGACCTCAAGCGAGGCCAAACCTCCACCACCCTGAGCCCCCGACTCCGCACCGTCTGAGAGCTCGTTGGTTCGCTGGCGGTCCGCCCCAACGATGGTCTTAAGGGCTCCGCACACTTCTGCGGCGTTGCCGCAGCCGGCAGCCGGCAAAAGTGGGGCGGAGCCTTCAAGTTGCGGCGCTCCTCCCCACTGTGACGGCCCGTTCTCCGGCGTTGCCGCAGCACGGCGCCGTCGCAGCGAACTCCAGTCGGGACCTACTCGCATAGAAGGAAAGCGCGCTCCGATGAGAGACGCGCGCCCGAATGAAGAACTCAGCTGAAAATCTCCATCGTCATCAGCTCTCCGGCAACGTCAGCTCTCCCCAAGGAAACTAAACTTAGAAAAGGAAACTAAACAAGCGAAACAGCTAAATCCAACACAAGAACGAAAGAAATCAACCCAGACGTCGCCCGGATCCTCGAGAAATAATCAGCTGATAGCCATAATCGATCTCCTAATTTAAAGGACGCATGTGTTTCCACTTCCTGTTCCCCGTCGCGATCGGCTAGAGCGCAGAGTCTCTGCCTGCGGCATTGCCGCACCGACGGCAACAATGATTTCAATCATTGTTGCCGTCGATGCGGCAATGCCGGAAAAGTGTGCTGGTGCGGGACGGTGCCGGCTGCCGTTGCCGGCGGCCTCTGCGTCCTTGCACCATGTTGAAGGATAGGGCTGCGGCAACGCCGCAGAAGTGTGCGGAGCCCTTTAGAGTCCTGGCGGTGTGGCGTTCTATCCCCCGCCCTTTAAACAGAGGCGTGGCAAATGTCTGCGTCTCCACTATCTCGTAAGGCAGCCACTGGACTCTCCAGCAACCTCAGGAGGTTGGGGGTGGGCGGGCCAGGGGAACGAGGGGGTAGAACGCTCGACCCCCGAGAGTCCTCAGTCGTCATGGGTGACCAGTCAGTCGTCTCCGGTCCCTCGGCCGCGAAAAAATGCAGACTCCATGGGTGCCCAGTGTCTTGATCCACACCACGCGGTTTACGCGGTGTACGGAAATCCGTAGCAGCGCGACAGGAGGTACACCCGTCCCCTGCTTAGGGACGTGGCGTCAGGAGGTACACCGCTGTTCTGCGGACCGGAAACTTTTGTTTTGCGTGTCAAAGGTTTCGTAAGGCAGCAGTTAGACTCTCGGTGAAGCCAAGGGGGTTGGGGGTGGTGGGTGAGCAAGGGGGATGAGGGGAAGATCGCACGCCCCCCAGCAGGGGGTGGGTGTACCTCCTGACCGTCACCCTAAATCCGTCTGCCAGCTTCTCTTTCTCGCTCTCACCGAAAATAGTTTCTGGAGCTCAGAGCTAGATACTGTATGATTCCAACGCGTATCGTGCCGTGTGGCTCCCTTGAGGAGAAGGCCCGCCAGTGCAAGCCGAAATGGGGTTCACCCCAAGAAGTGTCTCCTTTGCTGCTTCTGGGATTCGCGAGGAATGTTGAGTCACAAGCTGATCCTGCAGAGATACACCGTCACTGGTAGCAGTTACGCCAATCAACTTCAGAAGCTGGCGGAACGCTGTTCAAGAGAAACGGCCGAGACGTGCTTCTGTTCTTCTCCTTCACGACCAGGGGTGTGCGTTTAACGGTTAACGGTTTACCAGTTTAACGGATTTGCCGACACTTTCGCGATAAATTCTCTCAACAAAAATTTTTGGTAAATTCCCAAATTTACCGGAAAATTTAACGACTTTTACCATGCAAAATCATGTTTCCGTCTATCGAATGGAGAAGAAAACATGCTACTATCTTAGTTTAGAAGTGAGGAGTGAACATACTACCGATCTTAGTTTAGATGTGAGGCATCGGATTGTACTCTATCTTCTCCGATAACTTGCTGCTGTCGTTCGTGGTCCTCAACCTCATTAAACCATCCATGACCACATCACGAGGCGGAGATGGTGCGCTCCAGTGTTAAAAACGCGCTCCAATGCGTTAGTACCTCGCGCTGATATCCCCCACACAACAGTTTTCATGAGAGGTACAGAAGCTGTCAGACTAGACGATCGCCAGAGGAATGAGTTGAAGACACGTTCTTGTCTTGTTCCCATAATTTAGTCCAAGATGTGAGGCACTGGATTATATTCTACTAGTCTACTTGATCTTCTGGTGGACTCTTACGCTATTTCCTGTATAAGAAAAAGAAATCAGTCCACTGTCGTGTCACGTTTCGTTGTTTTTTTCTGAAGAATCTGTTTTTGCTCCAAAGCACAGCTAAATGGTTCAAAAGAGTAGTAGTTGAAGGTGTAAGTCATTCTTTCATCGATGGAAAAGATGATAATTGTGATAATTCCAAAAAGCAGTCAGACTGTCAATCCAAAACAAGTGCAGCAATATTCGATCGAATGGCGGATGTTCCAGAAATGTTTTTGGAGAGCTTCAACTAAGCTTCTATCTTTTCTGAAGCATCCACAATATTGATCGTTATACTTGTGGCCGTTTACCAGAGCGCTTGAAGTCAAAAATATATAGAACAGTTGTCCGGCCGGTAGCGATGTACGGTGCTGAATGTTGGCCTGCGACCAAGGAGGTTGAAACGCGCCTCAGCATCATGGAGACGAAGATGCTGCGCTGGACGGCAGGAGTCACGCGCATGGACCGCATCCGAAACGAAGCTATTCGGCAGAAGTTCGGTGTCGCGCCGATAGCGGACAAGATGCGCGAAGCTCGCTTACGATGGTACGGCCACGTTCTGCGTGGAAAGGAAGATAGCGTCCGCAATATAGGCCTCAAGTTCGAGGTGGTAGGAAAACGGCCTAGAGGGCGTCCGAAGCAGCGCTGGTCTGACACGTTACATATGGACTTGAAGGTTGCTGGTGTCCACCTTGATCTAGCGCTGGATCGGGAGAGGTGGCGTCATGACACCAGAATAGCGGACCCCGCTACTAAGCGGGACAGACGCTGAAGAAGAAGAAGAAGAAGATACTTGTGGCCGTTGCTTTCAGGGCGTTGTTTGTTTTAGAATGAAATATGCGTGACGAAATGAAGTTGATGTGGTTTACTGAACGTGATTGTATGCTTTTCGCTTTTCACCGCCCCTTAAAACTAGTTGTTTTTGAAGAAATGTTAAAGTTTAACAAATTAGGGGATTTACCGAATTTATCGGAATTTACCGGCCAATTTCCGCGTTAAAAATGTGCGGTAAAAATTTACCGGCGGCAAGACAACGAACACCCGTGTTAACAACAACGCTATGTTCGTAGCTAAAGAGACACGTGAAAATTGGAGGAGCTGCGCTGGGGCTCGGTTCCCCACCCACCCTATTCCCCCGATTTTGTCCCCTCTGACAACCACTTATTTCTTCCCCTTAACTCATTCCTAGAGAAGAAAAAATCACCAACATTGAAGACGCTGAAGGAGTGGTCAGCGAATTCATTGATTTCAATTCTTTGCACTTCTGGGAGAAGGGAATAGCTGGTCTGGCTATTAGGTGGCACACCGTAGTGACTAAAGACGGTGATTATAATGTTGTGTGAGGTCCTTCTATTTTGAATAAAAAATAAAGAAAAGGGTCGAACGCCCACGTCCTGATATCTTCATTCTCTCAATAGTGAAGCTCAGAGTAGTCAAAATAAGTAAAAAAAAAAACATTTACTGACCCTTCATTAGGTCTCTAGTAACCATGCCGGCTATCTTAATGGATAACAAAACAAGTGGTTAAATTGATCAAGCGATGCAATCGATCGATTTGACCATGATGTATACCCAGGAACTATATTTTTGAATGCCTGAAAATATTCTCATTGCTGATGGTCATTCAGACGAGGTCAGGCTGAATGACCATCATCGTTAGAAGAGGGATATTTTTTTTGAAGCAACTGATAAGGTTTCTTCTGCGTTTTCTATTTTTCGCGATTGCAGGTGCAGAGAGCTAGTGCGAAAAATTTGAAACGTGCAAAATTATTGTTCCTCTTTAATAAAATAATTGATCGTAATAAGGACCAGTTCCCCTGCATATCTGTGTCCTCTGCGTCTCTGAGCGTAGGCTCCGCCCCCAGCCTATATAAAGCCGCAGCGGAGAGCCGACTTCGGTGTTTGCATTCTCGAACTTTCCTCGAAATCGAGTGTGAGAGTGATGAAACCGAAGGTAACCGTGGTAGGGACGCCAGGTTGTCGAAGCTGGGAGAGGCGCTGACTCACAAAAGAATGGCAGAGCACGAGGTGGTTCCCATCCGCACACAGCAACTGGCCAATGTCTTCGCAAGCCGTGTCTGTAATCGATGACGTCCAATACAATGTCTCAAGTTTCACGTATAGCGGTACAAGAGGATAGCGTTAATCTGCTCCCATTTGATGTTCGCCATGCACGGTCGTAGCAACGCGTTTCAAGTGGAGCTATTCTGAAAACCCTTTCTCCAGCTATCTTACGCGCCACTATATGCAAAAGTTGAAGCTGTGAATTGGACGCCATCGCACATAGATGGCTTCTAGTCAAGAGCTGGTGAGAACATCCATTGTCTACCACGCCTCGATGGGTAGAACTATGTAGGCAGTATTCATTCTTAGGCAATCGTTGGAGCGGACTGCCGCCGAACTGACGAGATGAAGATAGCTCGCTTTCGGGCGGTGCGGAGCAGGGATGAGCGGATTAACCGTTATCCGGTTTCCGGTTTCCGGGGGGTTTTGGCCTATCCGTTTTGTTGTTCGTTATCCGGCGTTTTTGGGCCGGATAACGAACAACAAATTAGCTGTATCTTAGCTTTGGACGTGGTGATGGGTGGACTATGTACAGGATCCTTTACGATCATAAGAGTGGTCGTCAGAAACAACAGAAGTTTTCAAATCTAGAAGGGTTAGGACCTGTTCATACTTCGCGACAAGAGCGACAAAAGCGAGAAGAGCGACTGGGGCGACGGACATAGTGTGGTGTACGTTAATAATTGCGTACTCCGTCCGCAACGAATGTAGTGTGAAATGCGTAATTATTTACGTACACCACACTACATCCGCCGCCCCAGTCGCTCCAGACGATCTTGTCGCTTTTATCGCTCTTGTCGCGAAGTATGAACAGGCCCGTAATTGAAGTTTCATCACTTGGGAGCTGGCTACATAGTTTTAAAGATATCTAACTTCAAGCCTTCCAGAAGGCCCGCTGATCCTGTACCATACTTATATGCGGCCTATTTAGCACAGTATTGTCCATTCATCTCAAGTCATGTGCTGACCAAGAAGGCATACATACTGCTACTAGCAATCGTCAAAAGTGGAGAGCCGCAACCTGGGAAGAATATTTTACCGTCGATCTTTCCATCGTATCATTTGTGGTTACACGATTGCAGCACATATGTTCGATTTGATTACAGGCAGTAATGCTAGCTTTTTAGCCATATGCTGTCGTGAATTATCAAAAAATACTGCAGTACAGCAATGAATACTAGCAAAGAAATAGGATTAATCCGAATACATAGAGTAAGCATCTTCTCCATTAAAAATTTTAGGGGAGCAATAAACTGCTTAACAAACTTATCGTTTTGGGTGCTGAAGACATGTAGATTTGTTTTATCTGTTAAATTTTTTGTGAAATTTATTTGCAACATAAAGAACACCTCCGTTTTGGGACTGGGTCGGATATTCTTCCTCCGATCCAGAAGCGGTGGGTCGGATATTCTTCCTCAGATCCAGAAGGTCTGGATGTCATAACTCTTTGAGGGTGTGTTTGCCGTACACAATTGCTTGCAGTTACTACCCAAAAGTTAGCATTTGATCCATCCCAGATAATTCCACGTTTAAGTACCTTGGATCTCGGGATGCTATCGAGCAGCAACAACAGTAATGGTTCATAGCATGTGTAAGACAAGACCGTTATGAGAAGTATGGCTGGATGTCTCCTGCCTTCTTATTTCCAGAGACATCGGAAGAATTGCTCTTCCAAGGACTATTATATTTATCAACTGCTCTAGTTGAAAAAAGAGTTAAGCGCAGAGTAAGACTGATAAATAAAACAATCCAACCGACCCCTTGGGAAAAGGTGAAAGGCGGGTGTGTTTCTGTGCGTTTGTCTTCCTACGGATGGGCAGAAAACCCATAGAGCGTCGTTAATGCGGCGACTGCAAAACGTTTAAAAACGCTACTAAAATGTCTAGAAATGGCTTATAAATTAACAGCGCTTTAGCCCTGATCTGTTCTTGAAATTAGTGCAATTTAAAACGGGTTTTAATTTTTGTTGTTTGTTCGTTATCCGTTTTTCCGTTATCCGGTCATTTTCGGGCAAAATTATCCGTTATCCGTTATCCGGTTTTCAAAATTTAATTATCCGCTCATCCCTGGTGCGGAGTCGAGGGCTCGGGGTGGTAGAGGGTTGGCCTCTGTCACCCTGAGCACCGTTTGAAAGCGGGCTATCTTTACCTCGTCAGCTCGGCGGCGGTCCGCCCCAACGATTGCGGATGCTAGCCTCCGCGTCCTCTTTGAAAGCGTCGAGGAGTTTTCCACGGTGTGTGGGCGTCTTGATCGAGGCTTCTCTTCGAAGTCCGTGTCTCTTCTGAAGTCGACGATCCAGTGCTCGACAGTGTTGGTGGGAGTGGTTCCGTTGTCAGTGCGCTGTTGATGTTTCAAACTCTCCAGTGTCACGACGCCATTCATGGAAGATGATGGCTCGAAAGTAGTCCTGTGGAATTGACATCGAGTTTAAAGTTATTGAAGGTAACGTGGCTATCCTACTATATATAAAGGAGCAGTGTGTGTGTGTGTGTGTGTGTGTGTGTGTGTGTGTGTGTGTGTGTGTGTGTGTGTGTGTGTGTGTGTGTGTGTGTGTGTGTGTGTGTGTGTGTGTGTGTGTGTGTGTGTGTGTGTGTGTGTGTGTGTGTGTGTGTGTGTGTGTGTGTGTGTGTGTGTGTGTGTGTGTGTGTGTGTGTGTGTGTGTGTGTGTGTGTGTGTGTGTGTGTGTGTGTGTGTGTGTGTGTGTGTGTGTGTGTGTGTGTGTGTGTGTGTGTGTGTGTGTGTGTGTGTGTGTGTGTGTGTGTGTGTGTGTGTGTGTGTGTGTGTGTGTGTGTGTGTGTGTGTGTGTGTGTGTGTGTGTGTGTGTGTGTGTGTGTGTGTGTGTGTGTGTGTGTGTGTGTGTGTGTGTGTGTGTGTGTTTCCGTCCGTCACAACTGGAGTGGGGGCACTGCGTATTGGAAGCGATTGTTGAACATCGATGTGCCTGGCGATGCCGTAGACCTGCCGAACACGTCGGCAACCGTGCATGGCGAGTCGTAGACGTGCCGAGCGCGTGGTCCACAGTGCCTGGCGAGCCGTTGACGTGCCGAACACGTCGGCGGCATCGCCTTCAACCCTGGGGGTAATCGAGGTCGCTGAACACAAATCTGAAGTCGACCATCGATATCGATCAATATTGTCGATTTTTTGTGGATGTCGTTCAGGCGGCACGAAACTTCAGCCCTAGGGGTAATCGAGGTCGCTGAACACGAATCTGAGGTTCGTTTTTGAACTGTCGATCGCCATCAATCGATATTGGGCAAATAAGCGTTTTTTTTGGATGTCGTCCATTTTTTCGTTTTTTTTCTAAATTGCCCTCATCGACGTAGTTAAGATGTTCTTCCTGAGGAAACTATGACATAGGTGGCAGCTACATTTGATGATGAGAAGTTATTGCCACGGCGAAGCCGCCAAGAAGCCGTCGGTGCGGCCGAGAGGCCGCACGGACGGCTGGGGTATACACCGGAATGACCTACAGACGTTGCGTGATAGATCATTGGTAGCTATCAAGGCTGGAGAGATTTTTTTAGAGTAGAGAACTTTAAAAAAGTCAGATCAAGCTTTTAGGATAATGACAGAGGACTGCGTTATTCAAACCCTTTTTGGAATGCGCCTTGTATTCTACTTCTACGGGATGTCATGGAGGCGATTTGAATGCGTATTCTGGCGATACAATGACTTGCGGTGGCTGGCCGGTGAACAAGTTAGTGTTTCATCCTTTCCAGACAAGTCCGGCACCATTGCAGCAGTCCTTGAGGAATGGGAGGCCTTGGGAGGCCTTGGCGGGAAATCTGAATTAAGAACCTGGTATCGGGTGCACGCGGCATCCGGCCCTTCCTCCGATTGCGCTACGCGCGCCCAAGTCTTTCTTATCACTCTAATATGTCATTTTTCGATTTATAGCAGAAACTCTGCACCGCAGACAACGAACGAGATATATGCAGTGCTTTAAGTCACAAATAGAACAGTAAATCAGAAAGCAAGACACCTGCAGCAGTTTGAGTGTTTTCAATTCTTTGATCCTAAATATTGAGGAATTTTCTATATGGAAATTGAGATAGTGGCAAGCTCGTAGTAGTCAGCAACTGGAAAGAGATGTGTCGTGAACATTCTAGCAGTAATATGAAGAGGAACACTTGAGCATAGACATGCTCAGATCTGCCGAAAGAGTGCTGCAATAGAAATATGTCCTTTTGCAGTTTCCAAGGCTGTTTAGTTTGATTGATTGATTGACTAGATTATTTGTCAATGCACTTCCTGTCTAAAGTATATGTTATCCTTCGGCGACGGTGTCGGCAACGCGGTCGACGATAGTATTACGCAGGCTGCTACGCACTGCGTTAGCCCTAGTTTATACTTATGCCGCCACGCTGCGCGGCGTCATGATTGCCGTAGATATCGATCTATCGCGCCGCGCGGTCGATATTTGTCCAGACCATGATGCAGCACCGCTGCGCGGCGCGACACCATTGTCGGAATAGATATCGACCGGACGGTACCTATGGCGATCGTCGTGCCACGCCGCGTGGCGGCGCAAGTGTAAACTAGGGCTTAGGTACCGTTTATACTTCCATCGCCGTGCGACGCGATGCCATGTATAGTGGCTAAATTGATCGATCGCGTCGCTCGATCAATGTGGCCACCATCAGTGGCGTCGCATCGCACGACGTCGAGGTATAAACGAGGCTTTAGGCGCCCTTTATACTCTCGCCGCCGCGCGGCGCGGCGCGATGGTTGACATAGCTATTGATTTTTCGCGCCGCCCCGTGGCGCCGCATCGCATTCATACTCCGCCGCCTCAAAACACCACATTTGACGGAATTTCGTGTGCGGTATTCGGCGAGGCGCGTCGCTGGAGGAAAGGACGCGGCGCGGCGCGATCAGCTGCAGCAGGCTCGGTGTGATATGGGAGATTCACCACCGAGATGAAACATTTCGTCAGAATTTCGCCTAGGATGGTCACGAATCTTGCATCCGTTTCGCTTATTACGCTGAAGCTTAAACGAAATTGATGACCATGACCTCAGTCACCCGTAGCTTCCGTAACCTAGGAAGAGAATGGAGATCTGCAGACATTTACAAAGTTTTATCTAGTACCTTCCAGCAGTTTTACTTTTAGACCAGGACATGTTGCAGAATAAGGGTTTAGTGCCGTTTTCATTGCAGGGGATTCGACTCAATACCATACTCACCAATTTCAACCGTAGGTTGAGCAAACAACTTCGACCCCAGCTTCGAGAGTGGATTCGTCGCTTCCCACAGAAATCCCACCACTAATTGACAAGATGCATTCCGCTGATCAGCTGGACGAATCCTTTCTGTTTTGTTCTTCAGTGACTGATGGACCGTCTCCCTTGTCATCCGTTATGGCACACGGAGTGTAGTACGTAGAAGTTGGTCGCATAATCAATATGGCCACTATACGTGGCGTCGCGTCGCGCCGCGACGAAGTACAAACGAGGCCTTAAGCCCTAGTGTATAATTGTGCGGCTGCGCGGAGCGGCACCATAAGGCCCATGCACACTTCTGCGACAGCGCGGCGAGGCCATGATGAAGCATAAGCGACAACGTCCGCGGCGCGACATTGCGACACGTGCCGCAGGGTGGGGGCATGCACACTCTTGATATCGCATCTATCGCAGGCGACGCCGCGCTGAGTGCCGCAGGCTGAAATGGTTTAAACCATTCCTGACGGCGCGGCTTGCACGGAAACGAGGGTCCAATTGCCTATAAGATGCTCTAACGCGACCGCGCCGCGATCGCCGGATTTCGCGGAGGTAGCCGTCGTCCCACTTGCCGCGCCGCGGTGTCAATAGATATTGATCGGGCTGCGCGAAAAATCGATATCTAAGGTCATCGCAGTGTCGCGCCGCGTGGCGGCGTAAGTACAAACTAGGGCTAACACTGTCGCCGACATTACGTAGCACCCGCCCAGCACTGACGCCGAAAAAAACTAACATATACCTAAGGCCTATGTCATACCATCGCTCACCCCGAGCGACGCCTAATGATAGGCTCCCATATCGACTCATCGCTTCGCGCGATCGATATGGGAACCTATCATTAGGCCTCGCTGGGGGTGAGCGATGGTATGACATAGGCCTAAGGTTCATAGCCGAAACAGGCTTGCTACCATTGTTTCCTTTATTATTATTCCCAAATCTCTTCTACGAGACTTCGAATCAAAATTTACGAATTGCTAAGCTTTTATTCAAAACTGAGCAGATTATTATTTACTAACTCATTAACGTTAAAGTATCTAAGATGATTTACCGGATTGCATGCAGTGCTAAGTAGCTTTCAAAGCTAGCTAGCCAGTAAAACAACACCTCACTTAGAGAGAGCTGTTGTCAGTGAATCTCCCTAGAATATCGGCTAGACTCTATGCTCAGATTAAGCTAAGATGACACGACGTTTGTGAGATTGTCGGGCGTTAGAAGGCGGGTTTAAATTCGGCTTCCACACCGGCTTGTGCTCACTTTAATACGTGGCGACGATCCAACCCTAATCCCTTTGGCTGAGGTTTTGGATTAGATTCCAAGTTTATCCGCTGACGACAACTTCGTCAGTCGTATTATTGCGAGGGGGGGAAGCATATGAAAACGTCTTTTTTGCTCGCAAAAAAATATCGAAAATAAATAGAAGGAGTACATCATACTAAGGCTAGAACGATGTCTTGCCCCTTTGTATAAGTTCTGCGCACAAGGACCGACTCGTTGACGATTCAGGACGCCAAATGTCGGTTTTTTTTGTTGAAAAAATCAAACACCATTCCAGGAAAAGTGTCTGTCTCATCATGTGTGCTTTGTGAGAGAAGTGCATTTGAACACCGTTGGCTACTTACTTACTCCTTCTATATTTGAAATTCCATGAATTCCAAGCAAAATATAACGTTCCACAAGAACACAGTAAACGTCAGAGATTCCTTGAACGAAGCCATAGCAAACCTCGCCAGCTTAGAATGCTCGGCTACTCCGTTTGCGAAAACTTCAAAACAATTTCAAATTAATCGATTCAGAATAGATGCCAATTCAGGTTTTCAAAAGGCAAGAATGCCTGCTTTCGTTACTCATCAAAGGATCTACTTTGGCTAATCGACTTGTTCCCTAAAAATAAGATGAGGCAGCTATTGTCGATGTTCTGCGGCAACTACATAGGCGGAATTTGCACTTCGGTTTCTGGGCTGCGCGATGTTACAAACTTATCAATATCGATTAGACGGCAGAAGAGATCGATATTAGTTGCTTTCATAACGCAGCGACGTCAGGTGCCAGAGGTCTGAATCTCCTCGTACTTCAAGAATATCGCATTATTCTTGAGAACGGATCATTCAATAGAAAGAGGTCAAGAGGTTGTTTACATCCGGATAATCATAACGTTACATAAGGCAACTTAAAAGACTGTAATGTAACTAACGAAAGAAACGCGATGGAACCCCGACTTTCATAGAGAAAATGTTTCGAAATGCTTCTTCAGAGCCCGAAAGGATCAAATTAAGAGTTTACCCCACCAATTTCTCCTCAACCCTACAAAATCCAATGTCAAATTTCTGAAAGCCTGAGCGATAGAGAGAATCCTAATTGGGTGGGGTAACTTCCAATTGATTTGACCCTATATATCAGGCTCTGAAAAAGGCGATCCCGCCGAAACGTTAATCAATAAAGCCGATCAACAGCCATGTGACAAGCATAGAAAAAATGGTTCCCTATTAACTAGATCTTCCAAGCCTATAAGACTAGAATAAAAATTTTGAAGGTTTATGCACGAAAACAACTGACGGAAGAACTCATCGTTTGTCCATACCATTTTTGCGTCAAATTGAACGCTCAAATAAATGAGCTTGACGCTTCTGAAATCAAAGGAAACGCCTTCAAATGTAAATAGTTTTCCTACACATTAAGCTAGCGACGCCCCAAGGCGAATAGATTTTTTTTGCTTTGCTTTTTGCTTTTGCATTTTTCTCAAGAAAAATTGGGCGTATGTTTTTGAAAATTTTAAGTTTTTCGCCAGAGTGTCCAATTTGAATTTTCTGGAATAAAAAAACATGGTATGCATGCTACATTTTCACGCCGAATTGGACACTTTTTAAATCAAATTGGATCTTTTGAAGCGTTATATGCTTGCATCTTGCTGTGCTTCAAGACGATTGTTAACTTATTATTTTCTTTAAAAATAAAAATTTTATAAAATTATTATACTTACTCCAACAGATATACTTTAAAAAATCAAAGAAAGATATACCTAAGCGAAAAGTGTCCAATCTGATTTAAAAAGTTTTTTTTTTCAATTCGAAGTGAAAATGGTATATATAGCTCATAGTTGCAGCACATCTCAGACAACGACTCACTGGCCGCACGGCTATCGGCCGAGATTGAGGCTGAGCTGCTCATCATCTTGTCCAACGTGAACGGCGTGTACACAGGTAGGGTTCTAGGTGGAGGTTGTTGTCAGAATTTCAATTTTTTTCACTCAATTTACACATTAAAAATCATTATTTTTAAGGCCCACCAGATATGGAGGGTTCACGACTACTTCACACCTTCGTGCCATCTGAAGGCGCCGGTGTGGTCTTTGGAGCGAATAGCAAATTCGGAACTGGAGGAATGGAGAGCAAGGTGAGAATAAATACTATTATCTAAGAACTGGTCGCGTAAATATCAATAAAAATATCAATAAATAAAATATAATAGCCGTAAATATCATTAAATAAAATATCATAGTCGCAAATGTGGGCAGCATTGAGAGGTGAGAAAGTGCCATGTAAACATGTCACACCGAATGGGCGAGAGAGGGAGCGTGCGCTACCTTGATTGGCAGGCGTGCGTTCGATCGACGCTCTGATTGGTGATGGCTGGATGGCGCGTTCCCACCCCTTAACGCTGTCCACATTCGCGAAATACACAATCAATTTTCGTTGAATGGGATGAAAACAAGTAGGACATAGCGTGCTTCCTGTATGGGTGCATACTGGAAACCAGTAAGGCCAAAGAAAAATTGGAATCTGCTCTAGGTCGTTAAGAATAACCGGGTTTAGACAAAGTTTCAGCATCCGGCTTTGAATTCGTTATCATCTTTTGGCTATTTGAAAGTGGACAAGCACTGGTACATATCGGGCGTTTGCTCAGAAGGATTGTGACACATCCCGGAGTTCAAGCAAGAAGTAAGTGCGGATGCACATATGAATGCTAGAACCTAAGCTGTAGGTGAAGTGAATAGGTAGCTAGCGTAACCAGTGACTTGATTCCCCCTGCCGCGAACCATTGCACCCGGTTGGGCTAACGACCGACATGTGCCAGTGCATATTGATTTCCTGTGTTGCATCGTGATCATACGACCATTCAAGTGCGTCTGTATGAACCCACCTGCTTCTGATTGGCCAGCTGCTAGTGACGCCTAGTGACAAACAAGATTTCCCTTCGGCACTCCTGATGTTGACCGATGTGTCGTAAGTTGGCTGATGAGCAGTAGGGTCGTCAGATGTAATATATTGTGTGCAGACATCTCACTCGACGTTTTCATCAGTAGGTCACAGAGCAGCGTACTTACACCTGATCCTACGACGAAGTCATCGACACAGTGATTTTTTATTTGATTTTTTGCTTGGTACAGAACGTGTGTCGTTGACTTTTAGGCACTTCTCAAAATCTATCATTTCTCAGCGGTCTGAACTCTTTTTTCAGGTGAATGCTTGTGTGAAGGCACTCGAGAACGGCGTCACAACGCTGATTACCAACGGTCTCGCTCAAAACGCTATCACCGACGCGGTGAAGGGCAAGAAAATCGGCACCATGTTTTGCCGAACGCATCGCTATGAGGGGCCGCCGATTGAGGAAGTCGCCAGCAAATGTAATTGGTTTGGTTCTTCTTGGGCGACCTGAACTTGATAGCGACCTCGAATAGCAAATCAGCTCTGGCCATTCCACCAATACGTCGACTATAAGAGGCTTCCAACTTCAGTGCTTTAGCCCCAGTTAATACTTGCGTCGCTGCGCGACGCGGCATCATGGTCGGGATAAGGCCCATGCACACTTCGGCGACAGCGCGACACGGCCATGATGAAGGATAGGGCCGCGACGGGCGCGGCGCGACACAGCGACACGTGCCGCAGAGGGGGGGCATGCACACTTTTGCGGCTGTCGCGACGGCTATCGCCGGCGATGTCGCGCCGAGTGCCGCAGGCTGCAATGGTTCAAATCTTTCCCGGCGGCGCGACATGCACGGGGACGTCGGTCCCGTTGCCTATAACGATGCTCTAACGCGACCGCGCCGCGACCGCCGGATTTCGCGGAGCTAGCCGTCGCCCCACTTGTCGCGCCGCGGTGTCGCAGAAGTGTGCATGGGCCTATAGAAATCGACCGCGCGACGCGATAAATCGATATCTACGGCAATCATGATGCCGCGCCGCGTGACGGCACAAGTATAAACTAGGGCCTGAGTTATACTCCCGCGGGAGCATCCGCGGAAGGGCGGGATTCGCGCCGAGACTCCTCACCTGGCCAATCGCCGCGCCTCGCCACGCCCGCCTCCGCCGTGCACCATTGGTCCGCGGACGTTCCGCGGATGCTCCCGCGGGAGTATAACAGAGGCCTAGGGCTTAAGCTACTGCTGCATCTGTTCAGGTCGTGATGCTGGTCGCCAGCTGGCGTCGCTCACCAACGCCGAACGAGCTGCAATGGTGCGACACTTGGCCCATTTGCTTCTGAAGAGAGAGAACGACATTATGGAAGCCAATCGGGTTGACATGAATCAAGCCCAGAACAGTGGTAAGCCTTTTCTCTCTCGTTCTGGGCAGAATTACTTTTACTGGGCGTTAAAGAAAGAGGCTTTCGTGAGAAGTTTCCCTTTCTGCAGAGCTTCGAGTCATAAATATAGCAATTTTCACTGCGAACCGCGAACTAATGCGAAAGCAGAGATCGCTATAATTCCCCTCTGTACTGCATTAAAGAGAGGGCTTCGGCAAGGGAAGGTTCAATCCCAAATGGGGGTGGGACTCCATAATGACTTGTGAATCCCAGTTACGCACTGTTGTTTAGATCCATACAACATACAAAATAGCACATGAACGACCTTACCTTACCGTTGGAAATCTCCGATCCTGACGCTGAAATTTTTTTTAATTCGTTATCAAACTACGGACGCTGCTCGTAATATCCGTTTGCATTCCCGCGATACCCTACCGGCGTGCGCGTCGACTCAGACCCCGTGGGGACGCCTGGGGGCTCTACGTATCGCCCACGGCCTACTTCTATTGTTGCGTGTGGCCCGCGTCGGTCGTTCATTTTTCTGCTTTGTTTTCTGTATTTCTATTGTGTCTGTATTTCTAGTGATTTCTACATCTGGAGATGGGGGGAGGGGGCGGGGGAGAAAATCTAGTGACTGCCTTATGTTTTCGTAACGTTCCATTCTACTAAAACGATTCTATTGAAATGAAGTCCCCCCCCCCCTTGGGATTGAACCCAAGGGATACCATATTCCCGATGCTCTTCAGCGCCATCCTCGAAGACGTCAGCGTGAACTAGAATGAAAGACATGGGAGTGAATGTCGACGGCCGGCAGCTGCACCATCTTCGCTTCGCTGAGGACATCCTGCTCATAACACCGAGCATCAGTCAGGCGAAGCGAATGCTGGCCGACTTCGATCGTGTATGCGGGAACGTTGGACTGCAGCTGAATCATACGAAGACGATGTTCATGAGGAACGGACGAGTTTCTGATGCCCCATTCTCGCTCAACGGAATGAACCTCTCCGAGTGCTTCAGCGACGTGCATCTTGGTCACGAAGTCAATATGGCCAACGACCTAGCGCCTGAGCTAGGCAGGAGGAAGCGAGCGGCTTGGGAAGTTTTCAAGAGCGTCGAAGAAGTCGTGAAGAGGACGAAGAACGTCCGACTCCATGCCCACTTATTCGACTCCAGTGTTATTCCTGCCCTAACACACGCCTCCGAGACATGGGCTATACGAAAGCAGGAGGAACACGCGATCAGCGTCGCGCAGTGTGGAATCGAGAGGGCGATGCTCGGAGTGACACGACTCACGCAACTGAGAGAAGGACTCCGGAGTTCCGAGTTTAGTCGACGTTCGAAGATCAGAGACGCTGTCGCATGGGCCAAGTCGCAGAAAATTAGGTGGGCCGGCCACTAATGCGCTTGCAGACGAGGGCCGTCATCGACTGGATTCCGCGGGATGTCAAGAAAACACCAGAATGCACATCAACGCTTAAGTTGGACGTTTACGTGAAAGCCATGAACGAACGATATGACGCTATTCGTGTCCCTCGAGCGAGTAGGATCCATTGGAGCACTCTGGCACGCGACAGGGACTAATGGAGACGCTGATGACGCCAGCTCGAGCAACCCGATGATCAGCAGTCTACAGGTCAAGGATGACTGACTTGCTTGCCCTTGCACAAAAATGCGCTCGACTAATGCCCTGTGTCATGAGCATGGGCGTGTGCTAGCTTTCTCAGTCAATTTTTAGCGACATTTTTGCAATGAAATTTTTCGGATAAACTCAGTGAATTCGGTTAATTCGTTAAATAAAATTTCCCTTAGCCGTAGTTAACTTGGCTGCGTTTTAATTTTTGTGCTTTCGAGTGCAGAAGGGGACAAGGGAAGCAAGTCGGGGAAGGGTCGCCGCTGAAAAAAATATGGAATCCCTATGGCAACAGCACTGATCACCATCCCACGAAGTACGGGAATTACCAATTGACACGAAAATCAGAATAGGATATGACCGCTTTAGTAAACATGCTGCTCCATTCATATGCTAGCTGTTTAGGTCTCGATCATCAACTCCTGAATCGTCTGAAGATGACCAAGGCTAAAATCATGGATCTTCACAGTGGCCTGAACACAATCGCCGACTCGGCTGAAACGCTGATCGGACGTTGTCTCAGAAGAGTTAGTCAATTCTCCCAATTTCCGAAGAAGTCTCTTCTTGAGGCCTTCCACACCATTGGGGCACTCTTCTATGTTCATTCTGTGCACTCCATTGTCCTTCAGACGAAAGTCAGCGATAACCTATTCCTCGAACAAGTGTCTGTACCAATCGGTTCCTTGATGGTCATATTCGAATCTCGCCCCGACTGCTTACCTCAGGTGGGTCTTCAGCTGATCATCAGGTTGAATAAGCTCTCAACTGTGCTGCCAATGTCTAGCTGGAGCTCATATTATTCATTTCCTTACAAGAAGTACTTGAAAGATGAGAGTACTGTCAAAGAGCATTGCATTCATCTTTAAAACAACAAACTGTCCTATTAAAAACGCTTTAATTTTTAAATCTTTTTATAATTTAAGGTTGCGTCGCTTGCCATGGCGTCAGGAAACTCTCTCCTTCTCAAAGGCGGTAAAGAAGCTGAGGAGAGCAACCGCATGCTTCACAATATCGTTCAGGTTCGAAATTTGCTGCAGTCTTCATAACCAATTTCACCTTGCAGGGCGGCCCAGCAAAAAAGTTTTTACTGAATAGAGCGGTCTAGTGATGTATCCTAGTGAGGAGAGGAGACTCCACTTTTTCTTTCTTTAACAGCAACGGAATATTCTAAAAGAACTAATGTGCGTTCCAAACACCCTATGCTGCCTACATTCCTGACATGGGCCAATGCTCCAGTAAGCTATAGCTAGTGGCAAATCTACCAAATATAATGAGCAAATTATTCAGGAAGCACTTGGGACGCACGGATACGAGATGCGTGACGCGGTGACATTGGTTCGCAGTCGAGAGGACGTTGCCGAGCTATTACAGCTTAAGGTTGGAACACAGAACATACTGGACCTATCCTAGTCGGGGGGAGAGAGAGAGAGAGAGAGAGAGAGAGAGAGAGAGAGAGAGAGAGAGAGAGGAAGGCACATAACTAGAAATGATGTAACCAGTTGACTTCAAACTCACGAAGCATCTTTAATAGAACAAACTATGATAAAAAACAAAAACAAAAAAAATCAAACCGCCACGGTAGTTATGACGTCTCCGTGGGCAAAGCGCATTCAAACACAGTTGACCGCAAGGTTATAACCCCAGGATCCATCGTAGAGAGGGTGGGGGGGGGGGGGGGGGGCCACATTACTTTGTCTGTTCAGAACCGCCACAAAACTGAATATTTTTTAGTGAATTTTGTCAGTTTTTGTCCTATTTTGTCCTTTAGAAGCCGCTCCGTGAAGATCAAATCAATTGATGTCATTTTCAAGGCAAGTCAATAACGTAATTTACGTGTCACTACCCCACCGACTAGAGTAGATCCGTAGACCCTTGGTGCATAAAAAAGGCATATTCGTTTGTTCGCGATGGGAGCGACACAAGGGCGAAGGCAAAACATACGGATCGATTAATACTGAGCAACCGCCCAGCAAAAATCGATATGCATGTTTGTTCAAGCGATCAATCGTTCCTTTTACTCCCGTCACTGACTATAAACAGACCCAAGTGATTTCTTTTGGGAAACTTACACAACCAGGCTAGGGAAGGGACTCCAGGGTGTGAGTCATCCAAGCTGCCCATGTGGAAACTGACTTCGTCGCTCAGTGGGAGTCCGCGGCTGGGTTTTGCGCTCTTCGGCTGGAAAAAAAATTCCCAAAACGTCCCTCAATATCGCGTGCACGTTAAAGCCACTCAAGTCCTATGTAGTCAGCTGAAATGCAGGTACGCCACAACGCACGAGAACCGAACCCCGACCTCCCTCGCATGAAGCGTCCCACTATCCATTCCTCCACAATCCGCTTGCCGGGAGAGCCATCGCGGGCGCACAAGTGATGATAAGAGATCGATCGAATGTCGGCGTACGTGGACGCGATCTCTAAGCCGGGAGGGCGCAGACAGCAAAAGACTACGGCTCATTCCTATTTCGCGACGCGACCGCACGCGGCTGCGCGGAGGAAGAAGAGCCGAGACCCGCGCTATTCAGTACGATTTTTTTTGCGCTCTCTGGCCACTGGCTGAGAGACTGTGCACTCACTAAAGAGCTTTTGAATTAAAAATTGTGAAAAAAACCGCCAGAACTTTCCGGCCAACCTAATAAATGCAGGCTTACATAGTGCACGCCGTGCACCTGTTCTATTGCTGTGCTGTATCCTGTTGCTCCGTTTGCCGCCTGAATCTATTTCGCAACTGCTGACCTCATCGGCCGTGATGATCGCTTGTTCACGATCTTCGGTCTCATTCGGATTGCTTTTCGCCTTTTGCTTCACGCGTTCGACGTCGTCACAGCTACATGATGTCACGTTCAAAGTCGCGTATCTATAGCCGGGGCGCACTTGCAGTGAATAGAGCACTTACCGGCTGCGTAATCAGTGGAGATAACTAATGGCCGAGGGATTTCTGGCTTCCACGTCAAGTCGGACCTCCACTTTCAGAATCTCATCGATCTGGTGATACCTCGCGGATCATCTGATCTGGTGCGCACGATGCAGGAGAAGAGCAAGGGTATTCCGGTACTCGGACATGCCGAGGGGATCTGCCACGTCTATCTGGACAAGGAGCTCGATGAACAGGTGAGGGTGGTCGGACAGTGATTCGTGTAGAAACTCGGACATGTGCAATATACTATACCTTTTTAGTTGGCAATTCTTAATTGATTTAAATTCATCTGCGTTCTCTATTCCACAGACTGCCCCTTGAAAATGTTAACTTTATTTAAAAAATACAGGCGAAGTCGGATTAGGTGGCGGCTATAGCCTGCACCAATTGACTGATTGTTTCGGTTCCTCCCAGGTCAACGAAGGCCTCCTTTTCTCCGGGATCTTTCAACTGCAAACCTGGAAAATGTGGAACACTGACTTACCCATAGGATCACTATTCACTGCATGGGCCAAGTACCATAGGTATGCCCGAGCACTCTGTTCGAATTGGTAATCGGATGATGGTTATTCGTATCCGATGGTTCGAATTTATTCGCATATTCGAAAAAATGCGTTTTTCAAACGTACTTAGATTCGCGTCTTCAGAAAATCACTTTCTACTAACATATTCGAATACGAATGCTTGAAAACGTCCGCTATTCGAACTCATTCAAATATTCGAAATTTTCCGGAAGTCGGATTTATTCGAATGTTCGGAATTTTCCATACGAATACACAGCGCGAACCTGTATGGTTGTATATGTATTCTATAGATAAACCTAATAACCTGTTCGAGTTGATATTCAAAAGGTTTTCATTCGAATTTGAACATTTAAATTGGATTAATCGAAGAATCGCATTTATTCGATGTATTCAAACTCGATTATTTAGAAACCCACTTTTCTCAACTGCATTCGAGTCAATAATTTAGAAGAATCATGTTTTTTTGTTTTTAAAGTGTATTCGAATTTTAATGAGTAAAAAGTTTCGGTATTCAAAATCAGTCAAAATTTCAAAACTTTCTAGGAGCGTATTTATATCGGGAACGCATTAAAATTGACTCTGCGATACCACGAAGAAAAAAGAATGCTGCGCATCCAAAAAATTTACGTGACCTTTTTAATTTTCAAAAACGCCGCTTTAGCTTCTGACAACATTTCATTCTGTTTGTGTAACGCTCTGTAATTTATCGTTTCAAATGAAAACGAGCTTCATATCGGTACATATACCTTTATGGATTCTGCTTTTTTGCACAAAAGCTTCGTTCGAATATTGGTCACAATTTTTTGTTGACTTCGGTGCAGTATTAACCCTCAATTGTCGAATTAATAAAAGCAACTATGCAAAAGCTTAGTAGTAATGCAGAATGCTACAATGCCTCTCAAAATGCACTCTATTAGGTTGTAACGAATTAAATGGCACTGGCTCGCGCCATTTTTTGGTGCGTCTTTACGCGTTTGATCAAGAACAAACCGTAACATATGGCCTGTCATTTAGAAGCGCAAACTTTGCTCTACCGGAAACTACCAAATTTTCTATGTAAAAGTGGGAAAACTTTAGAGTTTTATTGACTTTTTTGCAGATGGACAAAAGGGTAATCCGAGGCATTTACTTGTATGAATTCAAGCTGGGCACTACAGCTAAGGAGGCGGACGAGAAGATCAACGCCGCATTCGGTCAAGGATGTTCCACAATTCGGACGGCGTATCCTTGGTATCAGAAGTTCCGGAATGGGGATGAGAGCTTGGAAGAACATGAAGGTCGTGGGAGGCATAGTGATGTTGATGAGGACAAGCTGAGAGATGTGGTAGAGGAGGATCCACACAAAGGTACCAGGGAGATAGCGAAGGTTCTTGGCGTCAGTCACAACACAGCTGCCCGGCATCTGAAGGAAATTGGGAAGACCAAAAAGCTGGAAAGATGGGTGCCTCACGAGCTGTCTGAGGAGCAAAGAAACCGACGATATGAGATCTCGCCCGCACTGCTTCTACGGAACGAAACGGACCCATTCCTTGATCGCATCGTAACCTGTGACGAGAAATGGATAATGTACGACAACAGGCGACGATCGGCACAGTGGGTGGACAGCGATGAGAGCCCCAAGGTTTTTGCGAAGCCGGAATTGCACCAAAGGAAAGTAATGGTGACAGTATGGTGGTGTTCGCTGGGAATTATTCACCACAGCTTCCTCCCTCCCGGTGAATCCATCACGGCAGAGAAGTACTGCATTGAAATTGAAGAAATGATGCAAAAGTTGAAGGATATCCGGCCGGCCTTGGTAAACCGAAGGCGAGTTCTCCTTCTGCACGACAATGCTCGCCCCCATGTAGCACGAATGACGTTGCAGAAATTGAATGAGCTGAACATTGAAATTCTACCACATCCTCCGTTTTCTCCCAACCTCTCCCCAACAGACTACCATTTCTTCAAGCATCTTGGCGACTTCTTGGTAGGGAAAATATTCAAATACCAACAGGATGCCGAAAGTGCCTTCGAAGATTTCGTCAATTCCAGAACTTCTGATTTTTACGCTACTGGGATAAAAAAGCTTGTGTCACGTTGGCAAAGACGTGTAGAATCAGAGGGTTTTTATTTCGATTAATAAACTTGCCTACAAGCCGAGATATTAACTGTTTAAATTTACAGTGGTTCAGTGCCATTTATTTCGTTACAACCTAATAGTACAAAACTCTCAGATTGAAGTGACAAAGGGATATGGTTACTTTTCTTATTTCAGCAAACCCTAGTCTACATACATTAACTTTACAATTAACAGCGCTACTTAATCCATAAATCAATCAGGTAATCAACACATGTTTAAGATGGCAATCGATATCGTTCGCGATTCGAAGTGCGACTATCCATCTGCGTGCAATTCTGCTGAGACAATTCTGATTCATAAGGATCTCGTTAGCTCCGCGTTCTTCGATCAACTCTGTGGAATGTTGAAGGTACGAATCCTGTAAAAAATAACGATAAATTTTAATTTTATTAATTTTCAAATAAAATAAAAATGATGAAATAAACAAAATTTGTATGCAGGAATTCATTAACACTGTCACTATTGTCCCATTCATGACGCCAACTGTGTGTTAGATCTCCTTTTGTCAACTTATCCTAAACACTAAATTTCATCTATTGGACTGGTTTTTGAAATTGGTGGCGATGTCCGTTCCTCCACGTGGTGCCACTGGAAACTGTTCGCCTCTGCGAGCTAAACTAATCACGGACATTCGAGTACAGGCGACAGGCCCTAGTGACAGGAGATCCCATGTCACATCACATGGTTGATGACGTTAAGTGAGTATCGAGATAATGCTACGGCGTCCGCGGGAGCCGACGCGCACTCGCAGAGCCCGGCGAGTGTGAGAAGTATGCGAGGGTCCCTGATGCGAGGACGGCATCGGGGGGAAACTGAGCTAGTCCGAAAGTCCCGTAACGTAGGCAAGACCCGCGTAGCTACGCTGAATGTGGGTACGTAGACGGGCCGCTCGTGCGAGTTAGCAGAAGCACTGGAGCGAAGACGAATCGACTTATGTGCGGTACAGGAGACGAGGTGGTCCTGTTGTAAGTCGAGGGACATAGGCCGGGGCTTCAAGGCCATTCTGTGCGGCAGTCCCAGGACCACCAGCGGAGTTGGTGTAATCATCTCCGAACGTTTCCGAGACGCGATTATAAGTGTGGAACGTTTTAATGACCGCTTGATGAAGGTCGTAGTCGCTGCTGAACAGCGTATGTATCATTTCTTCTCTGCATACGCTCCGCAGGCAGGCTGCTCTGAGAGAGCCAAGGATGAGTTTTGGACCCTGCTTGATGAAAAGACAGCAGAGGTACCGTCAGAAGACGCTGTCGTTATCGCAGGTGACCTCAACGGTCATGTGGGGACTGCGAAAGATGGTCGCAGCTGTCACGGCGGTTTCGGATATGGAGCACGTAACGCTGATGGTGAGCGAATCCTTGAGTATGCGGACTCGCATAACCTCATCATCGCGAACACCATATTTCGAAAGCGTGACTCCCATCTGGTGTCGTTCTATAGCGGGAGCACCAAGACACAGATCGACTTCATCCTTGTGAAGCATCGCGATCGAAAGCTGGTTACAGATGCGAAGGTGGTGCCGTACGAGACTGTCACCACACAGCACCGTCCGCTGATATGCACTCTTAAGTTCGCCCCTCCGAGGCTGAGGCATGTCGAGCGATGCGGTCCACCGAGAATCAAGTGGTGGCGGTTGAAGGAAAACGCTGCAGCTTTTGTTTCTCGTATTCGGTTACCGACGGTGACAACCGTCGACGAAACATGGAAAGATACAACCGATACGATTTTACAAGTTGCATGCTCTGAATTAGGCATGACTAAGCCTGGACGCCGCAAGATCGAGAAGCTGGCGTGGCTGTGGACTAACGACGTAAGAGAAAAAGTCCGAGAGAAGAAAAAATTATATCACGCGTTCCTGCGCGACAAGACTGCAGACAAATGGCGTATGTACCAGGAGGCGAAGAAAGCGGCAAAGAAGGCCGTAGCCGTTGCAAAAGCCGTCCATTATGATGATCTCAGCGATAAACTCGAGACGCGCGATGGTGAACGACATCTTTATCGACTTGCCAAGGCACGCCATCGTCAGGCCGAGGACATCGAGAAATTTTTGGGCATCAACGATGAGAATGGCCATCTACTGACGAACCGCAAGAGGGCTATGAAACGATGGCATGACTACTTCGAGAGAATTTCGACAGAAGAGTTTGCCCATCCGCCCATCCCTTGCGTCCCTCCTACGCACGGTCCTGTGCAGATAATCACTGTGGAGGAGACGGAAGCGGCTTTGAAGAAGATGAAGCCAGGCAAAGCAACGGGCCCCGATGATATAGCGGCCGACCTATGGAAGCTGAGGTGCTGGAGTCCTGCTGAGTGGCTAACGAAGTTTTTCAACCAGGTTGCTACTGAAAAGAAGGTACCTGGTAGTTGGCAGGAAAGCACGACGATCCCGATATGGAAGAAGAAGGGCAGTCCTGCGGTCTGCACGAATTACCGTGCAATTCGCTTGCTCTCGCACAGCATGAAAATCTTCGAGCGAATTGTAGATGGACGTATTCGCGATATCGTCCAACTTTCCACCAATCAATGTGGCTTCGTAGCAGGCAGTGGAACCATCGATGCCATACATGCTGCTCGTCTTCTGGTAGAGAGACATCGCGAAAAGCAGAAACCGCTACACATAGCTTTTCTCGACTTAGAGAAAGCATTTGATCGTGTACCGCGTGAGGTTATATGGTCCGCCTTACGACAACACGGTGTTCCCGAAGAGCTTATTGAGTGGGTGCGCATAATTTACTCTGGCCCAAAGAGTAGTGTGCGAGCGCCAGCCGGCACATCGGCGGAGTTTCCTATCTCCGTTGATGTTCACCAGGGCTCTGCGCTTTCCCCGCTCCTATTCATTGTCGTAATGTATGCCATTTCGAGAGACCTTCAGAAGCCTGCTCCCTGGACGCTGCTGTATGCAGATGACGTAATGCTTGCAAGCGAAGAGAAGAGCGAACTCGAGCGACAAGCGCAAGCTTGGTACGACCGCTTGGCGATGTTCGGGCTCAAGCTAAACGTCAAAAAATCTGAGTACTTGACGACAGACGTAAACGAAGCCGGGTCCATTGAGATCAATGGCACTGCGCTAGTACGAACGACAAATTTCAAGTACCTTGGATCTGCAATTGCGTCTGATGGTAGTCTGACGTTCGAGGTGAACTCGCGCGTGAGCGCAGCGTGGTCCAAATGGCGCTCGATGACAGGCGTTTTATGCGACAGGAAGATACCGGATCGCCTTAAATCGAAGATCTACAGAACCATCGTCCGACCAGTAGCGATGTATGGAGCTGAGTGCTGGCCTGCAACCAAGGAGGTTGAGACTCGCCTCAGCGTAATGGAAACGAAAATGCTGCGATGGACGGCTGGTGTTACGCGTCTGGACCGTATTCGCAACGATGAAATACGCCAGAGGTTTGGTGTCGCTCCAATTGCTGACAAGTTACGTGAAGCTCGCCTTCGGTGGTATGGCCACGTTCTTCGAGCTAGTGGTGACACTGTTAGGAAGATTGGCCTTAACATAGATGTGCCCGGAAAACGGCCTAAAGGGCGGCCGAAGCAGCGATGGCTTGATACGTTGCATGTGGACCTAAAGGTTGCTGGTATCCATCCCGATCAAGCATTTGATCGCGTAAAGTGGCGTCACCACACCAGAATAGCGGACCCCGCCTCGAAGCGGGACAAACGCTGAAGAAGAAGAAGAAGAAGAAGGACTGGTTTTTGAAATTCGAAACCTTTTAGCTGTTTGGTAGCGTTTGGAAAATAGATGGCTGTATAGGCACTAACTTCTCGTAGAGCAGAATTTGATGTAGAGAATTACATTCAGAGCTATCCTCATGAAATTTCGCATTTCCATTGCAAGACAATTTCCCTATTTGCAGAATCGATCGCTATTGATTCCTCGGTTCACTGTTGTATACTTTATTTTGAAGAATTTTTAGACTGAAGGCGTGAAGCTGCATGCCGGACCAAAACTTCAGTCAATTCTGAAATTCGGCCCTCCTCCAGCTGAAAGTTTGAAGTTCGAATACGGCTGCCTTGAGTGCACACTTGAGGTTTGTAATGTTGATTATACATAGCTAACACAATTTTTCTTAAAGCAAAAAATTAATTTGTCTTTTTTGTTAGGACTATTCGTCATGACATTACATACATCCATGTTGACTCAGCGTTTATTTGAAAACTGCCCGGTTCAAACTAATAAGAGACAGAATGTCGTGTTCAAAATGAAAATGGTCTCTTGGGATCTACTAACAAGAACCGCGTTTTTTGTCAAACCCTGAATTGTGCTCAATTTTTATGCTTTGAGGTGGTCGACAACGTCGATGAAGCCATAGGACATATCGTTCGTTACGGATCTGGACACACAGAAACCATTGTTACTCGAAACGGTAAGTTCAGCAGCTCTTACAGCTACTAACAGGGAAATATTGGTTTACGATGCCAAAGGGAACGTCAATATCCTATCATACTATGTAATAATCCGCTAAACGACGCATCATAAAATACGGGGGAAAATCGGAGGCAATTAGTCATTAAATAGCGAAAATTAGCGGAAAATACCCAGATGTCTACGTGTTCAACGTGACTGGGGATTCAGGAAATCGTCGACGGAAGGCCCTCATAGGAAGAGCAGAATGCACTCAATATCGATCGATATTATCGATTTTTTCTTAGATTTAACCGATCAAGGTGGGAGACACGTGAGTGTTATGGTCAACAGAGTGCTTCACATCAGGTGGAAAGTTTCAATGGGAAGGCCAATATCGATCGATATTATCGATCTCCTGACCGGTAATTTCAGTTTTCTCCCAGATTTAACAGATCGGGGTGGGAGACACGCGAGTGTTGTGGTCGACGGCGTGCTTCATATGAGGTGGAAAGTTTCAATGGGAATACCAATATCGATCGATATTATAGATCTCCTAATCGGTAATTTCAGTTTCTCCCAGATCTAACAGATCGGGGTGGGAGACACGCGAGTGTTGTGGTCGACAGCGTGCTTCACATCAGGTGGAAAGTTTCAGTGGGAAGGCCAATATCGATCGATATTATCGATCTCCTGACCGGTAATTTCAGTTTCTCCCAGATCTAACAGATCGGGGTGGGAGACACGCGAGTGTTGTGGTCGACAGCGTGCTTCACATCAGGTGGAAAGTTTCAATGGGAAGGCCAATATCGATCGATACTGACGATGACGATGATGATGATAGTGCAACATCGCGCGAAGCGCGTAAGTGCGACGCACACCGATAGACGTAACGGAGCCCTTGTAGAATTAAAACTTAGCAAGGCAAACCTACTTTTCAATTTTTTTCGATTTTTTTATATCTTAGCTCTTCGGCAATTGATTGCACTAAAGGTGCTCTCAGCTAAAAGAAAAGCTGGTTCGATATTGCTCGCCATTAGTTATGTACCTCTTAAATAAATTAATTTATTAAAAGTTACACAAAAAGTACTACATCAACGCAACATATGCAGACGCGTGGTCTCTGTACTGTGGGTCTTCTTTCCAGAATAATGAAGCATCTAGCAATGGCGATCACCTTTCTCTTTGAAGAATCGCCACATATGAGCTGATGCCCTTTTGTTCTTGTTAATCAATTTTTTAATTTTTAAATTTTTTTTTGCAAAGGTTACAGTTTTTGTCGTTAACTATTCTCGTTCAGATACCGTGGCTGAACACTTCATCCGAAACGTGGACAGCGCCTGTACTTTCCACAACGCTTCCACTCGTTTCGCCGATGGATACCGATTCGGACTTGGTTGGATTCCATACCGTAAACCTTCAGAGTCAATTGCTCATCAAGGTCTACTTAAGGAGCCGAAGTGGGCATTTCAACCGGACGGATACATGCTCGTGGTCCCGTAGGCGTCGAAGGCCTTCTGACCACTAAGTGGGTGCTACGCGGAGATGGTCATACTGTGCAGGACTTCAAGCCGGTTTGTTGCGAATCTCTACCCATAGATTCTGGTAGACGAACATCTTGACTTTACAGAACGGTCGTTATCAGTATCAGCACGAGGTGATGAATCCGACCGAGGTCTACAGAGCCGTCGAAGCGATGCAGAAGACCGGCTGAACACGTGTCACGAAAGCCAAACGTATTTCTGAACATAGTGCGCTGGTTGAACCAGCATAATATATTTATTGGGCTTTTCGACAAACGAAACACTGTGCAGTCTGGTCCAGTTGTCTTTTACGTAACTCACTTAATTCCGTTTCATCTTTCAATCTTTCAAACCCTGAACTCAAGTGTGTAAATTCCGCTCCGCAACATTGTTTGCAAGCTAGTGTCATTGTTTCCAATAATTTATTTCTTTGGACTTTCATTCCTTCATTGCACATTAGATAATTGGCAGCACCTTAACAATAAATCTTCAAATTATTCTTATTTGTGCGTATACATACATACTAAGTGGTAGTATCATACCATATAATAAACCGCTAATAGCTATCGATCGGTGCCGCGCAGAAACTAGCCAAAAAATAGGGGCGAAAATCGGGGTAAGGGGCAAATTAGTCGTAAAATAGCGGAAAATAGTCACCATCAGACGTCTTCTAAGTGCCTGGTTATTGAAAAGACATGCCCAAGACGTCGTCCAACGTGACTGGGGAATCAGAAGACGGCCGACGGAGTTCTACACATCTGGTGGGAAGTTTCAATGGGGAGGCAAATATTGACTGATGTTATTGATCTATAATACTAACCAGTGATTTCGATTTTCTCCCAGATTTAACCGATCGGGTTGGAAACTTGCGGGTATATTTGCCTGCAGATGGGCGTCACATCACGAGGAAAGTTTCAATGGGGAGGCCAATATTGATCGATGTTATCGATCTTCTGACAGGTGATTTTGTTTTTTTCACAGGTTGAACAGATTGGGGTGCGAGACTCGAGGGTATTATGGCCGACGGAGTTCTCCACAAGTTCTCTGTTATGCTTTAGTTGGGAAAATTCGAATAAAAAGAATTGCGACCCAAACAAATAATGTACTATTTTGCTCAGAATCTCATTCCAGAATAAGAAATATTACGTTGTCACATAAGTTCTGTCCGATTTTCGACGGCAACTTTGCGGTGTAGTATCTCAGCAGAAAATAAAGTTTATTAATCAAAGTAAGAACCGTTACAATCAATGCACTTCTGCCAACGATATACAAGAGCGTTAATTCCATTTCGGAAGAAATCTGAATTTCTAGAAGCAATGAAACACTCGAAGGCAACTTCGATATCTGCTACATTAGTAAAGTTTTTATCCTTGAGGAAACCATCGAGATGTTTGAAAAGATGACAGTCCGTGGGGGCTAGGTCCGGTGCATAAGCGGGAGAACTTCATATCTCAACTGATTTAATTTTTGGATGGTCAGATGCGAGACATGTGGATGGGCGTCCTCGTGAACAAGGATCGGTCCTCTTCGATTCACCAGTGCAGGACGCATTTCAAGCAACTTTTGGTGAACCACGTCCAATTCACAACAGTATCTCTCTGCCGTGATGGTTTCACCAGGCTCCAAGAAGTCGTAGTGGATAATACCAGCTGCAGCCCACCAGACAGTGAACATGACCTTCCTCGGATGGAGGCTAGGTTTGGGAAAGTGTTTCGGCGGTTCTTCCTTATCCAGCCATTGCGCTGATCTTCTTCGATTGTCGTACACAATCCATTTTTCGCACAGGTAATTATCCGGTCAAGAAATGGATCGTTTTCGTTCCTTATAGTAAGGGAAGAACAGATCTCCAGGCAACACCTCTGCTGCTCCTCAGTGAGTTCGTGGGGCACCCACTTATCCAGCTTTTTCACCTTTCCTATCGCTTCTAGGTGCCTCGAAATGGTTGTACGACTGACCTGAAGTTCTCTCCCCATCTCAAGCACAGTTCCTCGTGAATCGGCTTCCACTCGTTCTTTCAAACGTCCGTCATCTCATTTGGCTGGTCGTCCTGAGCGGTCCTTGTCTTCGAGGTCCACGTCTCCCACCCGGAACTTCTGGTACCATCTGCGCACGGTGCGTTCGTTAGCGGAGTCCTCTCCCCATGCCATCTTGATGCTTTGAGTTTCCTCGCTAACACTGCGGCGAAGCTTGAACTCATGAAGCATTATTACCCGCAAGTGCGTTTTTTCCATGGTTTCGTCCAGCACCTAAAACGAAGCAATGCTCATGACTTTTTAAAAGCAACACACCAAGTTTTATATAGCGAAACAAGCGCTACAAAGTAGTATACAACATATATAAAATTACTTTCTCTATACATGAGAAAACAATCACGAAGTAACGCCTATCGGGAACGGACAGAACTTATGTGACAACCTAATAGTATGAGATCTACTCGATATAATCAGGTCAGGTAACGCAGTCCGAAGACGCATCGGCTATCGTGTGCATCACGAATAGAGGTTTTTTGTTCGGATGCCGCTTCAACCAACCAAATTTTCCACCAATATGGGATAGATTAGTTGGCATCAAACTTGTCTGAAGAAGATAGATCACTGGTTTGATCATCTGTTGCTCACGGAGATTCATTGTAGTGGTAGTATGCGCACTCAAGGGGTCAGCACGATAAGTACATGTAGAATGCCTGGCGCATCCCAATAAGAAGAAAGCTAACGCAGCCCTTTCTTCCCCCTCTTTTTTTTCTGCCAAAATCGGAAGAAAGCGTTTGTATTTGCTCTTATTTTCGCTTTCCGGAAATTGTTTAGGAACTCCATATATCGAACAAATAAGGTGGAAGTGGTGCCGTTAACGAAGGGGAGAGGCAGTACTCAATTGCTACTTCAGGCGTGCCCCCTTTCGATTAGGATGTACATAGTTTTCTACCAGAATGACACCGCCGAAACCTTGTAAGGAGAGGCGTAGCCGGTTCCTTGGCTAACAACTCCACACGACCGGCAACCACACAACAACGACAACAACGGGTGCAGTGGCCACAAAGAAGTGGAGAAAAAACTGGATACTCCCGCAGTCTTTGTTCTCAGACACTGGGGTACATACGTGTGTGTGACCCCATGTACTTCGATATCCGACTGTTTCTTTGGCACAGTTTCGACAACGCTAGAAATCAGCCGACGACCGAAATTACTCTGCGGATTGACGGGGTGATAAACTGAGTAGAGGAGAGCACGAAACCAGGCGGGCATGGGATTTCTAGATGTAACCCGACTCACACACCTGTGTTGAGCTTGTAAACCTAATAAATCTCCTTCACATGCTTTACATTGAGAAAACGGAGGCGGATGTGAGCTCGGAAAAAGGAGATAGATAGGAGAACCCTAGTTTATACTTGTGCCGCCACGCGGCGCGGCACCGCGATCGCCACAGATATCGAGCCTCCGCGCCGCCGATCGATATTTATCTCGACCATGATGCCGCGCCGTGCAGCGGCTCAACTGTAAACTGCGGCCAACGTTTGCCGTGTGTCACCATGCTTACGCGTCCGTGTCACGGGGTGCTAATGTCCCCCCCCCCCCCCCATAAGTATCATAGCGCTTCCAAAAAACGTATATATAGAACATTGAGCATCTATTTGAAAAGTGATTCAAAATTAATTTAGAGCAAAAGATTACAGTAAAAGTTGGCCTTTTGAAGAATAATAACAGCAGAGCGTAGAACTTTGTGATATGAAACAAAAAAGTGATATAAAATAAGTCCAGCACAAAAGGTCACAGAAAAGATGGCTTTTTGAAGATTAGCGAAATCAGTCTCCCAGGGTTTGCACAAAATGAAAAATGCTTGCTTTTTTAAGGGCGAATGAAAAGGCCATTATATGGTAAAACATCGTAGGCTTTACTTTGCTTTAAAACTAATTTGTAGCTGATCTCACAAGTGTGCTCTCTGTTTGAAAAAGTTTTCTAAACTGTAGTGAAATTTCTTGGTGAAGAATTGAAAAGTAATGCTGGAAGTTCATTCTAACTTTTAATAACACGAGGCAAGAAGGATCCTCGAATCGTTTTAAATTGTGGGTATTGGAGTTAAGTTGCAAGATTGTGCCCTGATAATGAGGAAAAAGTAAAGGGTTTATTTTTATCAATATAAAAAGTGATCATTGACAACTCTAAAAACAAGGTTTTGATCAAAGATAATTTGTAAACAAAACAAAACGAATAAACAGATTTACGACAAGTACACGAGGCAGCGATGTCTTAGGCGAAGGCGCCAGGCAGCGCGGCGTAGCGAAATCTTCCCGTTATTGATTAGGCTGCGCTAACGATCGATATTGATAGCTCACATAATACCGCACCGCTCCGTGAAGGTAGTATAAATTGCACCGCCTTACACTTGTCTGAACTTATAGGAAGTATACAAATTGGTCACCTTTTCACTTGTAATTTAGAGATGGACTTTTGTAGATTTGTAGTTTATTTAAAGAAAAAGACTTGCCGTTGCTGCCGTTTCACTGTTCCTTATCCCTATGCTATCTATCCCTGAGTGAGTGTTCCCAAAGGTCCTGCATCGCATTTTTTTAAACCAAAATGTCGGGTTTCAGGGAGATCGAATTCACTAATTCAACCTTTAACGTTTTATACGTCTACTATAGGAAAGTTTAGAGGATAATGCGTGGATGGCTCCACGATTGAAGGATCAGAGCTCAGTAAACTAGGCGGCGAAATGACGTTAAAATATGCCGTATTCACATAACCACAAAGAAACCAGAAGCCATCCAGGAGCCCACCGAAAGTGTTCTGAAGAAAACTAAAGAACAACTGATGCTCCTGCTTCAGTAGAAGCCCAATTTTCATCTCATTTGACCGCCCAGATCAGATTCGTTTGACCAAGCAATCGTCCGCCTGAGCCGATAAGGAACTGCTCGAAACGAAAACGAGGGATCGGCAAAAAATTCAATGAAAATTTCTTTGCCTCCGATTGGTCTGGAATTTGGACAGCGGGGACGGATGATGGTGGTGACTCCGAAAAGGTGGAAATTTCTCAGGCTGGCCTTGTTCCTGCACAGCACAGATATACCGCACCTTCCTTCATCACGATGTACACTTGAGGATATAGCTATAGTTTGGTGTGAAAATCAGTCAGCGATTTTTGCGCTACAGATGGGAAAATCATAAAATCGGGACCCCTATCTGAAACGCTCCCATGTTTTTCCGTTGGATTTTTCACCCCCTAAGTACAGCAGAAAAACAGTTTTCAGTACTATATAAGGAATGCTATGAAGTGTAGGTTCCTCATAGTTAAGGGTTATATAAAGCCTATACAGCGGTCATTTATGAGATCAGACACTTCCCAGTGTCTAGTTCCTCGTCGTTAATTCTTTGTACAATGGCTAAGGGCGCGTGTAGCGCAGTCGGAGGAGCGCCGGCTGTCGCGTGCACACGATACCAGGTTCCTGGTTCGGATTTCCCGACCAGGCCAACCAAACCTTCCATCCCTCCGGGGTCGGTGAATTGGTAGCAGACTTGTCTGGGAAGGATAGAGCGCTGACTTGTTCATCGGCTGGCCACCGCAAGTATGGCCAAATACGCATTCAAGTTGCCTCCACGACATCCCGTAGAAGTAGAATGCGTGGAGCATCCCAAAAGGAATCGAGTAACACCGTCCTTTATCCTTATCCTTTACAATAGCTAAAGCGTTATCGTTATCTGTTGGTCGCGTTCGTGAAAAGTCTTCCGAATCCTGGCGCCCGCTGCACGGTGTCTGCGACACATCTCCTGAATGCCGTCGCCCGTGGCTTTATGTCTTGATCGGAAAAAGGGATAGATTGATAGACGCTACTTCATTGAATAATATCAGCAGACATTGCATGGATGTCCTCGAGTTTAAAGGGTTTGCGGTTTCTATTCTGAATAACGAGACGATGTTCATGCTTTGCATGCACATAATCACAAGGAAGCCAGAAGCCTTCCATGAGCCATCTAGATGTATTTTGAAGGAAACCAAAGAATAACTGATGCTCTGCACGAAAACGAGGGACCGGCAAAAAACTCAATGAAAATTTCTTTGCCTCCGATTGGTCTGGAATTTGGACAGCGGGGACGGATGATGGTGGTGACAACGAAGATATGGAAATTTCACAGGCTGAGCTTGTTTCTGCGCAGATATACTGTACCATTGTTCACTTGATGAATATAACTTTAATTTAATGCGATAATAAGTCAACGATTTTAAGACTACATACACAGAAGTCATGGAATTCTAATATTCCTGCAAAAACTGGTTATACCATTTCTATTACTATCACTTAACTTACTTTTTGCTACTCATTTTTTAGAGCATCTGGATAGTTTTTTTTTTTAACAGACAGGGTTTTTAAAAACCAACATAATGTAAAATCACCTTCCGAAAGTTTATTCAATCGTGATCCTCAGATTTTTATAAGAATGGCCATGCTCAGACCTGTGTCACGTTGCCAGAGTTCTATTGATTTGAAAGATGTTTATTTTGAATAAAACGGATGACTTTTAACGTGCTATGATGTTTTAAAAATAGCGCGCGAAAACTGACAGAACTTTGTTCGCAACCTAATATTGCAAAAATTTTCTCAGTCCCAGCAGAATTATGACCATTTCTTCTATTTTCACTTTAAACAGACACTTTTGAAAAATCAATAATCTGAACTATGGCTAATACCAGACGTTCAACGGCCTGCCGGCCGCCAAACGTCTGGTTGGGGCTTCGCCCCAAACCCGGAGAGTAGAACACCCCCAACGTCTTCTCCTCTTTAGGCCTTCTCTCATTCATTACAGTAAAAAAACTGGTTTTGCTACATAGAATGGTATAGCGGAATAGGCCAAAACAGGTCCATCACCTCCATGGGACCCCCCCCCCCCCCTTAACTGGTTCCTTATCACTGGTTCCCCTTTATTGTCAGCCTTTTTCCACCCTTCACTGGACCCCTTCCCCCCATTCACCGGTCCCCAAAACTGGTACCTTCCTCACCGGTCCCATCTTCATTGGACCGCTCCCCCCTCCTTCGCCGATCCACCCTTCACTGGACCCCTCCCCTCCTTCACCGGTCCCCTTCACTGGACCCCTCTCCACTCCTTCACCGGTTCCCCTTCACTGGATCCCCCTTACCGGTCCCCATTTCTGGTCCCACCTTCACTGGTCCTTCCTTTATTGGTCAACCCTTTACCGGTCCCCCTTACTGGAACCCCATCCTTCACTGGTCCCCCATTACTGGTACCTTCCTCACCGGTCCCTCCTTCACCTGGTCCCCTCTTCACTGGTCAACATTGACCGATCCCCTTCACTGGTCCCTCCTTTATTGGTCAACCCTTTACCGGTCCCCCTTACTGGAACCCCATCCTTCACTGGTCCCCCATTACTGGTCCCACCTTCACCGGTAACACATCGTCTGAATCCGGAATTCCCGCGCGACATAGGTGACACCTCTTCCGAACCCGGACGCCCGTTAAACAACGTCGGTGACATGTGTTCTCAACCCGAACGTGCTTTGCGCGACATCGGTGACATGCCGTCTGAATCTGGAAGGTCTTTCGCGACATCGGTGACACCTTTTCTGAATCCAGGCACCTGATGAACGACGTCGGTGACATTTCTTCTCAAACCCGGACCTGCTTTGCTTGACATCGTTGACACGTCGTCTGAATCTGGAAGGCCTTTCGCGACATCGGTGACACCTCTTCTGAATCCAGGCACCTGACGAACGACGTCGGTGACATGTGTTCTCAAGTCGGGCCTGCTTTACGCGACATCAGTGACACGTCGTCTGAATCCGAACACCCCTTGCGCGACATCGGTGACATCTCTTCTCAACCTGAA
>OX375870.1:5314524-5379951 GCA_947359475.1 Heligmosomoides polygyrus bakeri
ACTCAAAACGGATTTTTCAAACCAAGGAGTTTTCAACATCTTAAGGTGTGGCTAGTTCACATCTGAAGGCGTTTCTTCTCCATTCGTAATATGTTGCTCAGTATGATTCCGAAACTCTACACCTAGGCTTAAAAAGGTTCGGTGTGATGTGAAACTGGTTTCAACGATCTTTGCTGTCTCCTGCTGAACGACATCTCGGGAGAACGAGGATCAGTGGTTGATGAGCAGAAATCCTCTCCTAGTCTCTTAATACACAACTTCTGCACGCTGCCACAGGATGAATGTGTCACTCCGGAAGCTTTGCGATGAGTCAAATCTTCCTGAAAGTGGGAGGATTCCGGCCTATGCGGAAGCAACGACGACGGCAATGGATTCGCATTGTAACGAGAGCGCCGACGTCTAAGTGATGTTGCCGGAGAGGATGAGATAGCGCATCAGTAACATTCCGTTGTCTATGTGAATTAGTCTGACCATTTTCTTGCTTCTGACCACTTCTACAAACCCTCTTCAGCGTTCTCGTTCTGCTTTCTCTTCTCATGTTTTCAGTTTTCCGCAGTGCTCCAACCGACACCTAACGAAACCGTCCTAGAAGAAGATAGTTTGGGTAGGAATAGCAACAATGCGTGAGGTGGCCGTTTTCAAATCAGCATGTAGTGTTGTGCAGTAAATTTAATAATAATAATATATATATAATACAATACCGCTCGCGCCGCACGGTCAAAAGTGGGCGAAAAAACGCCAACATGGCGTCGCAAAGCGTCGCACGCTCATAACTCCTTCAGTTTTAGGTTTCTTGAATAATGGTTAATACCATTCGATTCGCCTCTTCGAGCTCTACACAAGCATGTGTAAAGCTTTACCGGAACACCCGTATTTTCGCCGTGGGTGGTCCAAAATTGGCTGGACGGGCGATTAGAGCAGCTTATTTCCCAGGATATGCGTGCTTTCGGAGTATCTCGAAGATGGCGTACGTCGCCAGTGCTCTGTCATGCCAGGAATGCCCCGAGAGTGCGCCGTGCACAATGCACACAGAACCTAACCTATCAATCGAGTGGGCGAGCGCATGTCCCCGCGCTTCTATCTTCTCTCACTGGGAACTGCGACGTTTTCAAGACTATTTCGAGCCGTGGAGAATATTATCAGAAATTTCCTGCCACCCCACTCAGGATTAGCTCAAATCTGTCCCACCGAAACTTTGGTGTGCGCCGTGAACAGTGCATACAGAATCGAACCTCTCAATCGAGGGGGGGGGGACAGCTTGTAGACTGAGCGTTTGGGGAGTTTTATCAGAAATTTCTTGCCCCCTACTCAGGAATTGCTTTAAGGCTATCCAGCGAGCCTTTGGAGTGCGCCATGAACAATGCATACAGAATCAAACCTTTCAATCGAGGGGGGGGGGCGACCGCTCGCAAATTGCACGCGCGGACGTGTTCGGAGCATAATAACTCTGTCAATTTTGAATCGTTTCGGCTGCAGCTTGTGGGTCTTGTAGGCAGTCGAACGTTCTGCTAGCACGCCAAAGCAGAATGGCTTAGCGTAGGAGGGGGCAATGTTATAGGGGTGCGAAAATGCAGGTGAGGCTTGTGTGAAGCATTTTTTCCGATTTCGGTGGAACACTGCGAGAAGACGGGGCGAGCTAACGGCATCAGAATCCGTATTTGAACAGAGCACTTAAGGTACTTTTCGACGACGTGCTCATAGCTCCTCAGCTGCCCAAACTGCCTAGCCTCAGCTGCCGTTTTAGAGCGGCGAAACCTAGCGGTTAGAGTTTCTTGCGCTCCTACTCGCCCAGACTTGAGTCTTCGAAACTATCAATGGCACCGTTCCGTTCAGCATGGAAAGCGCTATCGAGAGGTATCAATTTCGACCGATTTTGGAAACATCAATTTTTGACTGTTTCGCATCGAGGACGAGGCCGCGGCGGAAGGACGATGACGTCATCGAAAAATCGATGTCTTCGAGTTGGGCCACGCTTGATACCATTCGATAGAGCTTTTTATGCTGAATTGAATGGTGTCATTTAAACTGGGAAAGCTGTAATCTGGACGAGCAACAGCGCGGAGAACATCTACCGTTGTTGCGCTAAATTGCACTCACGGGCATGTTCGGAGCGCAATAGCTCTGTCAAGTTGGAACCTTTCAGGTTGCAGCAAGTACGTTTTGTAGGTAGTCGAGCGGTCTGTTAGTACGCTAAAGTAGAATGGTTTAGCATAGGAGTGGGCAATGTTATAGGGGTGCGAATATGCAGGTGAAGCTTGTGTGAAGCATTTTTTCCGATTTCGGTGGAACACTGCGAGAAGACGGAGCGAGCTAACGGCATCAGAATCCGTATTTGAACAGAGCACTTAAGGTACCTTGCGGCGCCGGGATCAGAACTTCTCTAAAAAAAAAGCTGCCTAAACTGCCTTAGCCCCATCTGCCGTTTTAGGGCGGCGGGCTTAGCGGTTGCAGTTTCCTGCCCTCTTACTCGCCCATATTTGGGTTTCCGACACTCCCGGTAACACCGTTTTATTCATAACAAAAAGCTCTATCGAATGGTGTCACTCTCGACCAATTTCAAAAAAATCGATTTTTCGACAATATCGAGGACGTGGGTGCTTTAGGCCGACCCGCGCTGATGATGACGTCATCGAGAACCGGTATTTTCGAAATTGGCCAAATTTCCTCGTGCAAACTTCGTCCAAAATTATCTAGGTGTTATTTTTGGCGCTGATTACGGATCCGACGTTCGCTTTTGAAAATTCCGCGGACTTGAGCAGGTTACTTCCCGTTTGAGGGTGGTCCGGTCAGGATCACCGATCACCCTCAGTTATCGGTATAAGCGGCCCCCTTCCGTAACCGTCCAAATGTACTACGGCATCGTGTTTGGCACCCTGAATAAGTCCCCGACCCTGTACGAATTTCGAGCAAAATCGATGACCCTGACCTGACCACCATCAGTTATCCAGAAAAAGTCCAAAACCTACCGAAGTCGACGGAATTTTCAAAAACGGACGTCGGATTCGTAATCAGCGCCCCAAATAACCCCTGGACGATTTTGGACACAGTTTGCACGAGGAAATGTGGCCAATTTCGAAAATATCGGTTTTCGATGACGTCATCACCCGCGCAGCTCGGCCTAGCGCGCCCACCAGGGATGAGCGGATTAACCGTTATCCGTTATCCGTTATCCGGTTTACGGAGGGTTTTGGCCTATCCGCTTTGTTGTTCGTTATCCGGCGATTTTTGGCCGGATAACGAACAACAAATTAGCTGAATCTTAGCTTTGGACGTGGTGATGGGTGGACTATGTACAGGATCCTTCACGATCGTAAGAGTGGTTGTCAGAAACAACAGAAGTTTTCAAATCTAGAAGCGTGAATTGATGTTTCCTCACTTGGGAACTGGCTATATAGTTTTAAAGATATCTTACTTCCAGCCTTCCAGAAGCCCCGCTAAGCATGTACCATACTTATGTGAGGCCTACTTAGCACAGCATTGTTAATTCATCTTAAGTCACGTGAACCAAGAAGGCATACAAACTGCTACTAGAAATCGTCAAAAGTGGAGAGCCGCATCCTGGGAAGAATTTTTTTTCGCCGAGCTTTCCATCGTATCATTTGTGGTTACACGATTGCAGTATTATCGATTTGATTGCAGACGGTAATGGTACCTTTTTAGCCATATGCTGTCGTGAATTATCAAAAAATATTGCAGTACAGCAATGAGTACTAGCAAAAGAAATAGGATTAATCTAAATACATAGAGTAAGCAACTTCTTCTTTGAAAATTTTAGGGGAGCAATAAACTACTAAACAAACTTATCATCGAGGGTGCTGAAGACATGTAGATTTGTTTTAATTTCTGAGTTTTGTTTGTGAAACTTATCTGCAACACAAGGAACACCTCCGTTTTGGAGCTGGATCGGATATTCTTCCTCTGCTCCAGAAGTGATGGGTCGGATATTTTTCCTCAGATCCAGTAGGTCTGTGTCATAACTCTTTGAGTGTGTCCTTGCCGTACGCTTGCAGTTACTACCCGAAAGTTAGTGTTTATCCATCCCAGATAATTCCACGTTGAAGTACCTTTGACCTTTGGATGTTATCGAGCAGCGACAACAATAGTCGTTCATAGCATGTGTAGGACAAGATTGTTATGTGAAGTTTGTTTGGCTGGTTGTCTCCTGCCTCCTTCTTATTTCCAGAGACATCGGAAGAATTGCCTTTCCAGGGACTATTCTATTTTTCAACTGCTCTAATTGGAAAAAGAGTTAAGCGCAGAGTAAGGCTGATAAATAAGACAATCCAATCGATCCCTTGGAAACAGGTGAATGGCGGGTATGTTGCTGTGCGTTTGTCTTCCTACGGATGGGTAGAAAACACCATAGAGCGCCGTTAATGTGGCGACTGCAAAACGTTCAAAAACACTAATAAAATGTCTAGAAATGGCTTATAAATTAACAGTGCTTCAAGTCCTGATCTGCTGTTGAAATTAGTGCAATTTAAAACTAGTTTTAATTTTTGTTGTTTGTTCGTTATCCGTTTTTCCGTTATCCGGCCATTTTCGGGCAAAATTATCCGTTATCCGTTATCCGGTTTTCAAAATTTAATTATCCGCTCACCAGACGTTCAACGGCCTAGCGGCCGCCAAACGTCTGGTTGGGGGCTTCGCCCCCAAACCCTGAAACCCTGAAAAACTTCTTTACACAGAAGCATACCATGCTGATTCGGTTTGCTCATGTCCGAAACCTTCTGCGATTGTGATACTGCTGTTTCATATAACTGCTCTCTTGAAATGAAGTTCCCAATAAAGTCATCACTGTTAGAAGATGGAAAGAATCACACAGATATCATCCATTGAGGAGATAACCTCTCTCCTATGTTTTAGAAAAATGTTTTCCTCAAAACTGTCAATAATAAGAGATACTAAACGGATAAGCGAACGCGCCTGCCTCTGTACGTCGGTGACACGTCTTGCAATCCCAAGCGGCCTTTGACCGACATCGGAGACACGTCTTCTGAACGCGGAAGCCCGTTGCCCCACAACACTGACACATCTTTTGAATCCGGACGCCACCCCCCCCCCCCTCCCCACCCCACCTTACTGGTTCTCTCGAACAGGTCATCCTTTAGTGGTCCCCTCTTGCCCGCTTCAGCTGCTGGACCCCTTCTTTTTGATTGCCCTTATTGGTAACCATCCTTAATTAACTCCTCCTTTCTTGTTCCCTTATTGGTAACCGTCTACTGAACACCATTATTGGTTTCCCCATTCCCTTGGACCCGTCTACTGACACCATTTTAGAGATCCCGTATTACTGGTTCCCCGTCTCCGTGTCACCTCCAGCCCCCCTCCCCCTTCCAGGTCACTTTCACGAATTTCAAGAATTTCACTTTTCAAGATATTCCCCCCCCCCCCAAACTTGTCCTCCCACGCTCACGGCGTGACATCGGTGACATGCCTGAACCCGGACATCGTTTAATCGACATCGTTGACTCGTCTTCTAAAGCCGGACGTCTTTTGAAGGACATCGCTGACATGTCTTCTGTACCTGCCCCCCCCCCCTTCCCCCTTTGCGCGACTTCGGCGACAGCTCTTCCGAACCCGTTCGCCTGTTGCACGACGTCGGTGGCACCTCTTATGAACCCGGACGTCTGTTGAACGACGTCGGTGACACCTTTTCTGAATTCGGACGCCTGTAGAACGACGTCGGTGACATGTCTTCTGATGGTGAGTACGAAAGCCCTTTGCGCGACATCGGTGACACGCCTTCTGACCCTCTCGACCTGACATGGGTGACACATGGTCTGAACCCGGACGCCTGTTACTCGACGTCTAGGATAGGAAAGGCCAGACGGATAGGCAGACGGACGGACAGACGGACGGACGGACAGACGGACGGACAACCGCTTACTCTTTTATATATATATATATATATATATATATATATCCGCTCATCCCTGGCGCCCACGTCCTCGATGGGATATTGTCAAAAAATCGATATTGCCTAAATCGGTCGAAATTGATAGCATTCGATAGAGATGTTCAAGCAGAACAGAAAGGTGTTATTGGGATTGTTGAAAACCCAAATATGGGCGAGTAAGAGGGCAGGAAACTTCAGCCGCTAAAGGCCCTCACAGAGTTCTGCGGCAGCGCTGCGGCCCTATGCTTAACCATAGGGCAGAGACGCAGAGCTCGCCGCCGGCGGCGTCCCTGCCCTATTCTAAAGGCCCCCACAGAGTTCTGCGGCAGTGCCGCGGCCCTATGCTATGCTTAACCATAGGGCAGAGACGCAGAGCTCGCCGCCGGCGGCGTCCCTGCCCTATCCTTAACTATTGCGGCGAGCGGCGTTGCCGCAGAACTCTGTGGGGCCTTATGTCCGCTGCCCTAAAACGGCAGATGGGGCTAAGGCAGTTTAGGCAGCTTTTTTTAGAGAAGTTCTGATACCGGCGCCGTAAAGTACCTTAAGTGCTCTGTTCAAATACGGATTCTAATGCCGTTAGCTCGCCCCGTCTTCTCGCAGTGTTCCACCGAAATCGGAAAAAATGCTTCACACACCTGCATTTTCGCACCCCTATAACATTGCCCCCTCCTATGCTAAGCCATTCTGCTTTGGCGTGCTAGCAGACCGCTCGACTGCCTACAAAACCTACTTGCTGCAACCTGAAACGTTCCAACTTGACAGAGCCGAACACGCCCGTGAGTGCAATTTAGAGCAACAACGGTAGATGTTCTCCGCGCTGTTGCTCGTCCAGATTACAGCTTTCCCAGTTTAAATGACACCATTCAATTCAGCATGAAAAGCTCTATCGAATGGTATCAAGCGTGGCCCAACTCGAAGATATCGATTTTTCGATGACGTCATCGTCCTTCCGCCGCGGTCTCGTCCTCGATGCGAAACAGTCAAAAAATTGATGTTGCCAAAATCGGTCGATATTGATAGCATTCGATAGCGATTTTCAAGCAGAACAGAGTGGTGCTATCGGGAGTGTCGAAAACCCAAATATGGGCGAGTAAGAGGGCAGGAAACTTCAACCGCTAAGTCCGCTGCCCTAAAACGGCAGCTGGTGCTAAGGCAGTTTAGGCAGGTAAGAAGTTCTGATCACATCACCGTAAAGTACTTTAAGTGCTCTGTTCGCATACGCATTCTGATGCCGTTAGCTCCCCGCGTCTTCTCGCAGTGGTCTACGGAAATCGGAAAAAAATGCGTCACGCAAGCCTCACCTGCATTTTCGCACCCCTATAACATTGCCCCCTCCTATGCTAAACCATTCTGCTTTGGCGTGCTAGCAGACCGTTCGACTGCCTACAAGACCTACAAGCTGTAACCTGAAAGGTTCCAACTTGACAGAGCTATTGTGCTCCGAAGACGCCCGCGCGTGCAATTTGCGAGCGGTCGCCCCCCCTCGATTGAAAGGTTCTATTCTGTATGCATTGTTCATGGCGCAGTCCAAAGGCTTGCTGGACAGCCTTGGAGCAATTCCTGAGTAGGGCAGCAAGAAATTTTTGATAAAAGTGCCCAAACGCTCAGTCTCCGAGCTGTCCCCCCCCCCCCTCGATTGAAAGGTTCGATTCTCCATGCATGTTAATGGCGCACTCCAAAGTTTCGCTGGGACAGATTGGAGCTAATCCTGAGTGGGGTGGCGGGGAATTTCTGATAACATTCTCCAAACGGCTCGAAATAGTCTTGAAAACGTCGCAGTTCCCAGTGAGAGAAGATAGAAGCGCAGGGGACATGCGCTTGCCCACTACATTGATAGGTTAGGTTCTGTGTGCATTGTGCACGGCGCACTCTCGGGGCACTCCTTGCATGACAGAGCACTGGCGACGTACGCCATCTTTGAGATACTCCGAAAGCACGCATATCCTGGGAAATAAGCTGCTCTAATCGTCCGTCCAGTCAATTTTGGACCACCCACGGCGAAAATACGGGTGTTCCGGTAAAGTTTTACATATGTTTGTGTAGATCTCGAAGAGGCGAATCGAATGGTATTAACCATTATTCAAAAAACCTAAAACTGAAGGAGTTATGAGCGTGCGACGCTTTGCGACGCCATGTTGGCGTTTTTTCGTCCACTTTTGACCGTGCGGCGCGAGCGGTATTTTAGTAGCTTTGAAGACACTTTGTTCCATAACAAGGGGATGTTCAGAGCTAAATCGCTGCACAAAGAGGCGCAGCGATAAGCGGCCATATCGATCCATCGCTTCGCAGTAAAGTAGTCAATCAATAACAATCGATATTGATTGCCAATTTCCAAAGACCGTCGCTGAAAATATGCTTGTATCCACATATCGATTGTGTGGGAGAGCAATTGAGAAAAATCGATCATCCGAAAAAATATTAACGCATTATTAAATGCAAAACATTATCGATTGATATTAACGATTTTCATCCTTAGCAGACTGTTAGAGGTCCGAATCGCATGAATACGGTCGGCGAAGAGGTTCATAAGAACTCGATTGTCTATCGGCTCACAATTAGTGATCGAATAAATTTTGATCAATTTTTTCAGCTGACTGCTATAGGTAGGAATCGCGTGAATATGTTTCCCAGTACGTCGGCTTTACAACAGCTAAACAAAGTCGATCAGCTTTATAGATTTTTTGCCCGAAATTGGTCGTTTCAGCTGGACATCACTCATATATGTAGTTTGACAGAAGAGTGGGCTTCACGAAGAGTAAATCATATCGATTTGTTAATGGAATAGAATTATAATTCTAGTCCATATTGATTGGTTAAGGTAACAATCGATTTTCTCAATTTTTGTTTGGGATGCGCCGCCTGAGTTGGGAACTGCGTCATTGGCTGATGTAGCCTGAGTTGGGAACTGCGTCATTGGCTGATGTAGCGACAGTACCATGTGATCAAGCCGATCGATATTGTCGATTTCTGGTCAGAACTTTTCGCTCGAAGTACGAATTGCATTGATGCGTTGAGACTTCTCAGCAAGTAGACATAAGTACCGTGTGATCAAGTGATATCGATTGATATTGTCGATTTATGGTTAGAACTTTTCGCTCGAGGTATGAATAGCATTGGTGCGTTGAGGCTCCCCAGCAGGTAGATATCAGTACCGTGTGATCAAGTGATATCGATCGATATTGTCGATTTCTGGTCAGAACTTTTCGCTCGAGCTTTGAATAGCATTGGTGCGCTGAGACTTTACAGCAAGTAGATATCAGTATCGTGTGATCAAGCGATATCGATCGATATTGTCGATTTCTAGTCAGAACTTTTCGCTTAAGGTATGGGTAGCATGGATGCGTTAGCCAATGTTTTTATGGCCTCATACAGAACGCCAGACAGAGTCAGACTCCTAGTCCAGCTCTGCCCGCTATAAAAGGGCTGCAGCTGGCTGCCGTTTTTAACAGCTTTTTCTTTTTCTCTTTTTTCGAGGAAGGGAGAGTGTGTGTATCTCACGTATCATCAAAAAACAGTTCTTTTGAACGTAGCGTCTAGGTGGTGTGAGGATTCGTTGCGGGTTATCAGTTGTTTTCCACCCAGCCAGCGTTCTTCTTATCAGAAATCCTTCAAAAACAACAATGTTGCAATCGTGCACACTCGGCTGCAAGAAATTGGAGGCCATGCACTGAACAAGGCATTATTCGAAGCTCCTTACCTAGTTTATCAATTGGTGACCTATATGGTGATCAGCTTCGTTCACCTTTCAAGAAATCTTGGGAAACAGTCGATGAGACGTGCCGAGGAAGTCGCCGAACGTGCATGGGATTCAGAAGACATGCCCCAGATGTCGACCTTATATACCATTTTCACGTCGAATTGGACAGGTTTCAGATCAAATTGGACACTTTCCACGTCAAATTGGAAACTCTTATAAGCTGACCTTAGACTTTTCAGAGCCAAATCAATATACTAGCTTTTTCTAAATTAAAGTAAAGACTCACCGAAAATGTTAAAATAATGTTGCAGTCAAGGAAAATTTTAGTATAACTCTCTTTGAAGTTTTAATTTACTTTCCCATTAAGAACACATAGTTTGAAATTTTATAAAAATTCTATTTTTTAAAGAAAACAATAAATTAAAGCTTGTTTCGAAGAGCAGAAAAACGGCCATTTTATATTGCCTAAAACAGTGATTGCGTCATGGCCCCGTCCGGAACTTCGCGATTTTAATTCGATTGATAGCAAAATTTATCTTTCCATGGAGTTTCACACTTGCAAACGATGCAACATCAACAATTGTAAAAGACACACATATTCTGACTTTCGTGCTGCATGTAAGCCTAATTTACACTATCAATCAGATAATCATTGCGACTTACTTTCCGAGTTCATGGCGCGATCCCGTCTTTTAATGCATTACACGAGTGCTGCCTTTTGAAACAAATTTTAATTTTTTTCTTAAAACATAAAAGTTGTATAAAATTATTACACTCATTCGGGCAGCGGAAGTAAAAAAATCAAAAAAGTTCTTCTAAATTTTCCTTAAACAAAAAATTATTTTTACCATCTTTGAAAGTCTGTAGTCTAACCTGTAAGAAGCTCGTTCCGATTTGGAAGACGTTCAGTTTGATTTCAAAATTCATAGGCCAGCTTAGAAGAGTGTCCAATTTGGTTTGAAACGACTCCAATTTGACTAAAAAGTGCTCAATTCGACGTGAAATGGTATATATAGGGGAGAGGGGGTATAGAACATCCAGAGATATAATAATTTTCGCCCATACCATAGAAAATTTCCCATCTTGCATAGGACGAGGGCTCCTCAATTGACTGGGCGTTGAAGTTTTCCCGATGAGAAAGTTTCAAAGAATTTTTTGCTACTATGTCACTGAACTAATGCCGCTATTAAGTCGTGAGTTCAAACATATGAAGTTCAAGGACATCTTTTCACGCTTGAGTTTTCACGCATTCCTAATCACTACGAATTCTTCTTTCCACGTGCGCATCATCAACAATGGGAATAGGTGTCTGACCATTCAGTAGGAAAAAACGTGTTCATGTGTCGGATTGTTTGCTGTTTGATAGAGAATTTGTTGATGTTGATGTTACCACATTGAAGAGATGCGCGAAGGCAATGGACAGGTGAGTTAGACGCACAAAGGATTTCGAGTGCGAATGTTAGAACAGGTATCGTAGAAGAACGCATTGAAACCTTAGGAGCAACAGTTCTCCACTGGATCAAAATCGCTCTTGTGTCACTTGTAGCTAGGGAAGTTTCGACCTCCCACGGAGGGCCGAACCTGTTCTACTCCCACGGAAGATGTAGTGGAGACCAGAGTCATTAGAGAGAGCTCGGAATGCTGTTACGAATATAGGTGTCAAAATTGCAAAATGAAACCCCTGAGCGAGTTGTGACCCCTTGAAGTGCAGGAGTTAACTGTAGGCTGGCTTCGAAAAATTTCTGGTGCGGGAGCGGTGAGGGGTAGGGACTCCGTAAGGCCTATGTTATACTTCGGCGACGCGTCGCCGACACTGCGACACGTCACCCACGGTCCGTTACCGACGTCGGCGACGTCGTCAATAGAATCTGTAGCAACGTCGGCGACGTCGTCAACAGGAGAGCATCGGAGCACATCTTTAGCATCGCCGCGAGTTTTCAATGTCATCATTTGGTAACCAACTGCGGATAGAAACGCTAGGTGATCACATCTGCCTCGAATTTGCTTAAATTGTGTGCTTTTCTTAATATATTTCGAGACTTGATGATGATTTTTGTTTTGTGTGAACGGTAGCCTGCTTGACCATTGTTATCATAGTGCCTAGAACGAAGAACCAACCCACAAGCAAAACACTCCATCGGAGCGCATTTTCTGCCACCCTTGGGTGACGTCGCCGACGCGGAGGTCGGCGACGGAAGTATAACACTCCCTGCGGAGCTCTCGGCGACGCAGCCGGCGACGCTGTATTGTGCGGGCTGCTACGCAGTGCGTAACGGCCCCTACAACACAGCGTCGCCGAAGTAAAACATAGGCTTAAGAATGGTCCACAAGTTGCGGCGTTGGCGCAGGGGTAGTGGTCCGGCTCGTCAGGCGTGAGGTCGTTGGTTCGGCTCCAAGGCTGCGGTCTTTTTGCACATACTGATCTTTGCACATAATGAAGTGATCGTTTATTCTGAATTATGACGCTGCATTTTGCCGAAATAAACCACAAAAAACAAAAAGCATTCCAGCACCGGGTTCACTTTGAAGCTTCAAGCCTTGTGGTCAAAGCATGACCCAGAAGGACAGCTGGCACTATTGTGTTACACTTTCACAGTTCCTTTCGGCAAAGATCGAGGATTGTTTTTTCTTCAAAAAATCTATTTTTTAACCCGAACTTCGCCCAAGGGGGTTTTTGGGGGTACTGATCACGAATGTGACGTCCGCTTTTGGTATTACGGTGAAGTACAGTAGGATGCGGTGCGGTTGGGCCTAACCTACACGGCAAAGATGTTAAAAGCGGATGTCAGCGCCTTCATCAGCACCTCAAGTAACCCCTTGGGCGAAGTTTGGGCTAATAAATTTTTCGTCCAGTCATCAAGGAGTTGTGAAGATACAACAATGCCAAGCAACCAACAGAAGGCTCTGTCGCAGATTTACCGGAATGTTTGTGCCCGTAGGTTCTCAAACGTTTTGAAATACTCGTGGAATAAGGCAGGTTACATTGATGATCACCCAGGTGTGATTGCCACTCCTGATGAATATTTGTTTGATTTTGGTACAATTGACTGTTTTGTAAGTGGTGGTAAAGAGTGGTTGCTGCGTGTATGAGATGTGTAGTGTGTGAAGAACATGCTTGCTCCACACATTTTTTGCTTTGTTTCATGAGTTGTTAAAAACAGCTTCAGCTGTTCAATATAAGGTTCTACTCCATTGGTGCGAAATAGTAAATAAAAATCAGTGAAAGTAAAATAAAATAAAATACATATGTCATTTCAAAGATAAACCACGATGTGCAAAAAACCGGCAACCACGGGAACGGTACCAATGACCTCACGCCTGACGAGCCCGAGCACAACTCCTGCGCCACCGCCGCAGCTGGGGAACAGTTGTTACGGAGCGCCATCCGTCACCGCTCTCGCACCAGCTCTTTTGCGCGGCCAGCCCACAGTCAACCTCTGAACTTCGACAAGTCACAACTCGCTCAGGCGTTTCATTTTGCAATTTTGACACCCACGTTCATAACGGGCATTCCGAGCTCTTTCTGATGATCCTGGTCTCCACTAGAAGTTCCATGGGAGGTCAAAACGCTTCCCTAGTAAGCTGTAGGAACGACATAGTCATTGCATTCCTGACTACCTGAGGATCCGAGCACAACGACACGGGCCTATGAGTATCGCTGACTGCGAAAGTTGTGTGAAGATGTGAAGTAACAGTATGCTACTAAAAATGTAACTAAAAGAATGTGGTGAGAAACTCCGCTGTCCTTATATTGACATACAAAACGCGAAAAATTCTCGACCAGTGCAGTGCCATTTATTTTGGGACCGGTAGCGAGCATAATGATGTCGCATGCAATGAATACGAATTGTAGTTCCAAAATGTACAATTACTTCTTGTTCCGTTGTGAAAGGTGGCTACAGCGGTTGCTTTTCTGCGTAGTAGAGTCGCCAAAGAGTTCAGCTTTCGAAGCAAAATAGAAAAAATAAACCCGATTTTTGTTCTAAAAGTACAGTTACTATTTTGGAGTAGGAAGGGTAGCGAACTGCTCTGGAGCACAGCATCAATCCGGCAGACAGATTTATTGCACGATTTGAATGACTCACCAAAAGATCCACGGTAGGATCTATGGAGAATTTGAAGCTGTTTTTTCACGCTTTGTTGAATAGCTGATCCTGTATCTTTCAGATTTGGAAGCACACTACTCAACATCTGTTTCGTTTTGAAAATACAAAAAATTGAAACAAGGCACAGAATTCAAGTTGGACCCTCGACATCTCACCGTAAAAGAGCACATCCTACATGTTTAGTACTTAGTGGGATAGACAAACAATCGAGAGGACGAGCTCGGTCTGACAAGACTCGCGCAGGCGGAAGAAGGCTTACGAAGTTCCGAGCTTCGTCGACATCTGAAAACCTGAGACTCTGTTGCATGGGAAAAGCCGTCGAAAATTAGGTGGGCCGGAAGCGTAATGCGTTTCGCAGACAAGAGGCTATCGTGAGCTAGATTTCGCTGGATACCAGAGAACACAAGACACCCACCAACGCATTGGTCAGACTTCGTTGTGAAACTTCTGAAAGGGCGATATGGCGCTCTTCGTGCCTCTCGAGCGAGGAGAATCCACTGGAGCACTCTGGCATGCGACAGGGACCAATGGAGACGTTGCTGGCGCCCGCTCGAGCAAGTCGATGATCAACGGAACGACAGGTGATACACGTGATACTTTTTTTTACAATGGAGCACTTTTTTATATCCACTAGGACCGTAGTGAGTCAGTATTTTAAGGATCCGGTACAAAATAGAAGTACCTCCAAGATCTAGCGCCGAGCCCTTATTATAGGCATCTATAAGATCTTGTGTTAACTGCTTAATTCTAGATTCTGCTGTATACCAAGACGCCCACCAACGCGTTGGTCGGACTTCGTGAAACTTCCGAAACGATTATATGGCGCTTCTCGTCTCTCTCCAGTAGGTAAGATTCGTTGGAGCATTCTGGCACACGACAGAATCTGTTGGAGACAAAGACAAAGGTAATGCTGCTCCGAACGCGGATCACACAAGGAACCCCACCCATCTAACAACGCATTGGCACAATTGGCACATCATGGAGTTGCTTCCCATCCTGAGTCTCTGTTTCATATGTGCCTTTTGTGTCCCTCAAAAACTATGAGATCGATGCACTGGGAAACAGACCATCAAGTACCGTGTTGTTTTCTCTACGCTTTCGAAAACTGCTTGCAGTGATCACGTATTATACTTATGGTCATGGTAACGGATTCGTAAGACTTTTGGAGGATTTTTAGCATTTTCAAACTTTACCTTTTCGCTATAAAGGATAAACACGATAAAGGACGGCGTTACTGAATCTCTTTTGGGATGCGCCACGCATCCACGCATACTATTTCTACGGCACGTCGTGGAGGCGATTTGAAAGCATATTTGGCCATACCATGACTTGCGGTGGCCAGCCGTTCAACAAGTCAGCGCTCTGCCCTTCCCAGACAAGTCTGGTACCAATTCGCCGACCCCGGAGGGACGGAAGGCTTAGGCCTGAGTTATACTCCCGCGGGAGCATCCGCGGAAGGGCGGGAATCGCGCCGAGACTCCTCACCTGGCCAATCGCCGCGCCTCGCCACGCCCGCCTCCGCCGTGCACCATTGGTCCGCGGACGTTCCGCGGATGATCCCGCGGGAGTACAACAGAGGCCTTAGCTGGCCTGGGCGGGAAATCCGAACCAGGAACCTGGTATCGGGTGCACGCGAGAGTCGACACCTTCTCCGACTGCGCTACACAGGGGGACGGTTAGGAGATACACCCGCCCCCTGCTGGGGGGCGTGCGATCTTCCTCTCATCCCCCTTGCTCACCCACTCCCAACCGCCTAGTCTTCACCAAGAGTCTAACGGCTGCCTTACGAAACTTTTGACACGCAAAACAAAAGTTTGCGGTTCGCAGAACAGCGATGTACCTCCTGACGCACCCCCCCCCCCCCCCCCCAGCTACTGGTGCTCTTTCGCCACACACATTTAAATATGCCGCGCACCAAATATAGGTCGATGTGGGAACAACAGGTGTGCAATGCGTGAATAACATTTATTCCATACAATCTAAGTATACATGAAAAAAACAATTCAGAAACTTCCCACAAAACGAAATAATCCATCTAAAAATGTAGGGGTCACAGTAAAAAAGGGTATAAAACAGAGGAACACGAACAAAGAAACAGGTTGGATCTATTAGGTTGGCAACTAATTTCGTGGACTCTCAAGCGCCTTCAACAAAAGTGTTCATAAACAAATAACGAATAACAGTTTTCAACCAAAGTAAGATCTGTTGGAACGCGGGACGGCTTCCCATTTATCAGCCACCTGGCCCATCCCACAGCTGCAGAATTCTTGTGCTTTTGAAGCCAAGAATCCTTGGAGGTGCATTTCGACATGGTCCACATTAATAAATCGTCCTCCAACCAAGAAGTGCTGCAGCGAGCTGTGAAGGTGCTAGTCATTTGGCGGAAGCCTGTGCTGTAGGGAGGGTGAGTTAGACGCTTCCAGCCGAGGTCTTCGATTTTTTGAAGCTCCCGATTCTTGACGTGTGATCTGGCGTTATCTTGCTGATAGATAATTCCGCTTCTGAAAATCTGTGTGAACCGATTCCAGCGGAGTTCAGCCTGCGCGCGGCCAGATTGAGAAGAGTAGATTACAGCATTAATGCTGGAACCGTTCTTGACGAGCTCCCAGAAGTTAATACCTTCTTGACACCACCAAACGGAGAGAACTTAGCGAACCGGACGCCTCAAAAAATAGAAGACCTTGACTGTGAGCGTCAAACTCATCCACCTTACAGCCCAGACCTTGCGCTGAGTGACTACCACATTTTTAGTTCGGTGCTGTACTTCTTGGTCGGAAAACGATTTAATAATGTGGAGCGGGTCAAAATGCACCTCCAAAGATTCTCGGCTTTAAAAGCACAATAATTCTATGGCCGTGGGATGGGCCAGCTACCTGATATATGGGAAGCACTTCTGCGTTCCGAGGGATCTTATTTTGATTAAAGATTGTCATTTGTTATTTGTTAATAAATACTTTTGCAAAAGATTCTTGAGAGTCCACGAAATTAGTTGCCAACCTAATAACTTCCTGGATCTAACTTATCACTTACTGGATCGAACTTCCTTAAGGAAAACCTTAAGGATCTCAACCTAATCATTGGCGACTTTGAAGGTAGTCATAAGATGTCAGTTTGAGCATTTTTAACCCGCAGAGGTCTTTTGTAGATGGTTTCAGCTGCACAATTTTACATTTTATTGCACTTGTGTTTGTGTCTTCTCTACGAATGTATTACGTTGGAAAAGTTTTTTTTTCATTTTTTCAAAGATTTACTTTACAACTACAAGATTAACTCAATTGAGATAAACTCCATTTTGTTCCACTACACTTCACCAAAGACTGGGTAATTTTCTAATTCCTCTGCAAGACTGCAGTTGTGGAGTCGAACCATTGCTGAATCCAATTTCTGAGGGATCCATCCGTTTCAAAATATTTCTCTCCAATTTCTTGCCTGAGAGTACGGAGGAGATGGTAGTCGGTAGGAGCGAGGTCAGGGCTATGGATATGGCATTACCTCACAGCCCACCTCCTTTATTGTTTCTCCTGTGAGTCTTGCAACATGTCGCTTTGCATTGTCATGCAGGATCATCACCTTTGACATCTTGGGCCTCTTTTCTTGGAGAGCTGCGCCGACTTTGTGGAGTTGGCCACAGTATGTGGCAGCAGTAAGTGCCTCTCCACTTCTGAGAGTTTCCCAGAAAATTACTCCTCTGACATCCCACCAAACACTCAAGAGAATCTTCCTTTCGTGAGCATTTTCTTGAGATCAAGCTTAGGATTCTCTCCTTCTTGCACCAATTGTCTTTTTCTTCGGGAGTTGGCATACAGAATCCAGGACTCTGTCACAATCCGCGGCAGAAACTGTTTTCTTTCGTATCTGGACAGAAGGGAAGCAGCGCTGGAGAGTCGATGACCTTTCTGAGTATCTGACAGGGCATGTGGAATCCAAGCTTTAAATTTACATGCAAAGCCAAGATTCTTCGGATGGAATCCCACTATCCTATGAGACAATTCGAGCTTCTCTGCCAGTTGACGTGTCGTCTACCTACTATCGGTACGAAGATGATGGAGCAGTTCAGTGTTGTCCAATTCAGTGGGCCTTCCTGACCTTGCTTTGTCCTCGAGTGAATGATCCCCTTTAAACATTTTCCGAACCATTCATAACAGGTGCGATGAGTGATAGATCCCAAGCCATATATGTCGTTAATTTGGTCGGCTGCCTGACGTGGTGTAGATCTTTTAATGAATTCATGAAGAGTGACGTGCAGAAAATGGCCATGAGGTATCTGGCATTGAGATCGGAAGATGGGGTAGATAAGGAAATACAAGAAGGGTCTTGACCTATGTCCGCGTAAGGCCTATGTTATATCCCGCGGGAGCACCCGCGGAGCGTCCACGGACGGACGATGCACCGCGGACGGTTCTCGTCAAACTGGGGTGGCCAGCGCCGCATTTTAGCGGGTTTTTTGCCCCCGACTCCACGGGACGACAGCCTTCCGCGCACGGCGAGCGTGGCGGGGCTCGGCGATTGGCCAGGGCCCGGATTCATCAACGCGCATATCCACTGGTCTGCTGGGTAGGGGGTGGACATACCCACGATGTGGACATACCCATGATTCATGATAATCCTTACTCGCAAAATCGTGGGTATATCAGTGGGTAGAGAAAACCCTCCGATCGTCGTGGGTACATCTGTATACCCGCGAATTGTTCGCGCTCCATTGACAAAATGGCGCTCCAGTGAGATCAGCTGCTCTCGCGAGAGGCCAAGTTGTACCTCACCCTTGATTCCGTTCATGAATACGAATCGTACCCCCTACGCACTGCTGGTAGTGGGTACGATTACCTTACGATATCTCTACCTATACCCATCGCTTGATGAATCCGGGCCCAGGTGAGGGATCTCTGCGCGATTCCCGCCCGTCCGCGGATGCTCCCGCGGAAGTGTAACGTAGGCCTAAGGCCTCTGTTATACTGCCGCGGGAGCATCCGCGGAAGGGCGGGAATCGCGCCGAGACTCCTCACCTGGCCAATCGCCGCGCCTCGCCACGCCCGCCTCCGCCGTGCACCATTGGTCCGCGGACGTTCCGCGGATGCTCCCGCGGGAGTATAACAGATGCCTAAGAACGGTAGACAGGTGTGATAGGATTACGAAGTCAGCTATCAATATTGGCTAGTGCGTTTGCAAGGAGAACGGTTAAAAAATTTCGAAATGTTGAGAGACTTTTTTCCAACCTAATAATTCTCTAATTCATCTCTGAAATGAAATAAATAAAATGAACAACAGAGCAAAGGCTTAACATATCTAAAATTTAAAGCATACCAGTAATTCGAATTCAAATCGCGGACGGACCTATGGTCTGTGAAGTGCCTGTGTTTCGTTCTTTCATTTCTTCGCTCGCATTTCGCTTCGAATGCTATTGTGACGCTGTTCTGTTTGTTCACCCTTGAAAACATGGACTGCACATGACTCACCAACCTCTTTGTCACCACCACAGACGGCAACGTCTTTTTCTGTTCACAATCCAAACCGTTAACATAGCGAGAGGCTTGACACCGTGTGCCTTCCCGCTTTATTTCTGCGCATCCTCTTATTCAACCTCGAAAACCGAGACGTTTACAACTATTTATTATGTTGGTGCATAATTTTTGTACATAAAAGAACATGATTTTAAAGTTTTATTTTCCTTTAACAAAACAAATCATCCATCAATAGTAAGCCATTTCTTAGGCGAGGTTTCACTGTCCTTCTTTCAGAAGGAACGAGGCTGAGAGTTATCAAGTTATAGGTTCTAGGGACCTATCTTAAAGCAGGGAGTTCCCCAATGTTTTTGTTCTAACATACACATATGCTATATCTTTATTATAGTAATACAATGGGGATCTGTAGCGGAGGTAGAGAAAAGGAGCGGGTTGACGAGATCTACTCATCAGCTGCCTGGGTGGCTGATGAGATCGGGCCTCATCTGGCATGGGCAAGCCGAAGTCGAGACTGACGAAACCAGGCGTGGCTTCATCTTCGTAGACAAGGCACGGGTGTAAAGGCCGCCACAGACTTCTGCGGCGCCGCTGGAGGCGAGCTCTGCGTCTCTGCCCTATGGTTAAGCATAGGGCAGCGGCGCCGCCGAGCGGCGCCACAGAAGTCTGTGGCGGCCTTAAGGCCCCGTTCATACTTCGACGCCGAGCGACGCGACGCCACGTATTGTGGCCGAATTGATCGATCGCGTCGCCCGATCAATGTGGCCACAATACGTGGCGTCGCGTCGCTCGGCGTCGAAGTATAAACGGGGCCTAACGCGGCAGCTGGTGTACCGGCAGCTGACCCTACAGTGTCCGCCAAGAGAGACGGAAATCTTATTTTTCAGGTGGTCGTAATTGTCGAACTTTTTCTTGTGTAGATGCTGCTTGAAGGCTCTGGAGAGGGAGTAGTCTGACAGTGCCATGTCAGGACTGTAAGGTAGATGAGGCACTGTCGTCCAGCCAATCTTCTCTAGTGAATCGCGAGTTAAGTTCGCCGCGCTAGGGCTAGGTCTCGCGTTGTCGTGGAGGAGGACGACTTCGAGACGTTCCGGTCATTTCCCTTTAAAGCGTCGGCCAGTTTCTGGTGCTGTTTCGTGCAGACGTCGACATTGGCGGCGGGATTATAGTCCAACACCTCCCAGTAGATCATGCCTTGTGAGCGTCAAAAATCGGAGAAGAGAATCTTCGATTCCTTTCTTATTTTTTATTTTTTCAAATTTCCTTCCATTCGTTAACAGTGCGTTTCGTGCCGAGCCCAAATGTAGTGTTGATCGGCCGCGTCCTTCAAACTGATGCCAATTTTTTGCTCGTAGAAGTAAATGGCTCGCGGATTTGTGTGTCACAAACCTCTGTAAGCCTGTGAGAAGTGTCGAACATACGAGGGTGACCCGCACGTACATGTAAAATCTGTCAAGGTTACCCTCTGAATATGGTTGAAAACTGGCGGAAAATGATCAGATTGAAAAAAGGATGGAGGGTTTGATCGTGCGACCAATATCGATTGGTATTATCGATTTTCCGCCTGAGTTATCGGTTCCCACCCAGCTTTGCTCGCTTGGAGTGGAGGTCGTGCGATTATGTTGGCCGATGGATCGACTTCACAGCAGGTTGTAGAATTCAGTCGTGCGACCAATATCGATCGATGTTCGATTGGAGTTGCGGGTTTTGGCTCAGATTTGATCCATTGAGTTGGGAGTCACGCGAGCGTTTCTTCGAAAGAATCACTATCACTCGCTGGAATTACTCTAGTATAATGGCGTTCAGACAGGATCTACAGCAACCCAACAGCGGACCGAACAAAATATATCGACCTTATCAATTTTTCTGCAGTTTAGACCCACCGGAGTAGGAATTGGACGAATGCGCTGGACGGTGAACAAGCACCACGTCCATCACTTTTGAGGACCTTACCTTAACCTATCCTATGTAATAAAAGAATCCAGTTTTTCCCCTTTGATGGGGGTCGAAAGGAAAGGTAATAGTTTTATTTTCGGAGTTTGGGGGCGAGGTTCCATGCGGACGTGTGGCGGCCTCCTTGTTCTTCTATTTTTCCGCAAAGCTGCTCGACACAACTGCCAGAATCAAATCAAATATGAACATCAGCGCGAAGTATTTCGCCATGTGCTTTGTCGAAAAAACCAGTTACCAGCACGCGGCGATGCCAAACCAGAGTCAATCCAGCCCTAAGCCGTTGTAGATAATGCCAGTGGACACTCGATGTAGCTGAAGGTCGAGTGTTTTGTGTAAAAGTTTGAGTGCTTTTGCAAAACCGTATGTTTTCACTATTATTTCACAAGACATTGCTTCCTCCTTAACGTTGTTCTGTTGTCAGGCTTGGTCAGTCTCGATTTTATAAGGGCGTACATAGCCTTAAAGGGGTTACGTTTAGTTCTGAATTCCCTTCGTTATGATGACTCTTCGTGGCTACTAGCATGTAGCGCAATCGGATGGATTGTGCTACCGGTTTCCAGGTTCTTGGTTCACGTTCCGCTCAGGCCAACCAAGCTTGGTCGCTTGAATTGGTACTGTCTTCTCTGTAAGGCCCCCCACAGAGTTCTGCGGCAGCGCCGCGGCCCTATGCTTAACCATAGGGCAGTGACGCAGAGCTCGTCGCCGGCGGCGTCCCTGCCCTATCCTTAGGCCGGGGGCATACTTCCATCGCCGCGATGCCATCGCGGCGCTCAGTTCATGACCATTCCGCCGCACGCGGTCGAATAGTCAAAGGAAACCTCGCCGCGGCCGCCGCAACAGTAACGGTCGGCATGCGCGATGGCTTCCCGCGCCCATCGCGGGCATGGCATACTTTTTCGCGCCGCGCGCGGTGTTTAGCGTTTGGTCCTGGACGGATCGCCGTCGCGCCCCATTGCAGAGCGATGGGCGATGCGCCGAGCACAGAGAAATTCAAATTCTTTCGCGTCGCTCTGCAAAACTCATCGCCGCGATTCCATCGCGGCGACGGGAAGTATGCACGGGGCCTTAACCATAGCGGCGAGCGGCGTTGCCGCAGAACTCTGTGGGGGCCTTAAGGGATAGGGAACTGAATTTTTCCTCGGTTGCTTACCGCTTCATAGGCGAAATACACTTTCGAACTGTCTCCACAACATCCCGTAGAAGTACAATACTCTGCTTATCCAACGAGTGGTTGAATAATACTGACGTTTATTTTCTCAACTCTCATTATGAAGTTGTGCACAAGTTTTAAGGCATTAGTCCGTTTTCACATAGGACTGACGAAAGGATTTTGACGAGTTATACTTCGGATGCCCTCGCCTTCCATGCGCAACAATGTATTGAATATATATAGACGTTTTTCGAGAAATCGCTTTGTTCGCCATAGATATCGATTTTTCGCGTCGCCCCCTCGATATCTATTCCGACCATGGTGCCGCGCCGCCCAGCGGCGTAAGTATAAACTGGGGCTAAGGCCCCGTTTATACTTCCGACGCCAAGCGACGCAACGGCATGTAAAGTGGCCAAATTGATCGATCGCGTCGTTCAATCAATATGGCCCATATACGTGGCATCGCGTCGCTCGGCGTCGAAGTATAAACGTGGCTTAAGGGCGCAGCACTCTCAACTTCCGAACGTTAGGCTGATGGAAGGAGAAGGAGTCTGGACGGGTATACCCTACCGTTTGAAACTAAATACCGGCATAGCGTGTGCTGTGAACAATGCATATAGGCTCGGCAGAATCAATCGAGTCGGCGCGGCCACTCTCAGAGTGACGTTAGGCTGATAGGCTGATGAAAGGAGCCTATCCACGCGTTTGGACGAGCATGACCCACCGTTTGAAACTAACTACTGGCATGGTGCGCGCTGTGAACAATGCATATAGCCCGGCAGAATCAATCGAGTCAGCACGAGAGAGCGGAGCGGACAATGCAGGTTAGGCTTGTGCGACCCAATTTTTTTCGATTTCGGTCGACCACTGCGGTAAGGCGAGGCGAGCTAACGGCATACAAATCCATGGGCGAGCAGTGCAATGAAAGCACTTTACGGTGACCTGCTCACAACTCTCCAGCTGCCTAAACTACGATAAGCACAGATGCCGTTTTAGAGCGGCGAACGGCAGCGGTGAGCTTTCTTCCGCCCTTACTCGCCGATATTTGAGTGCTCGACACTCGCGATGGCGCCATTCTGTTCAGCTCGAAAAGCTCTATCTAACGAGTCAATCTCTACCAATCTTGGAAATATCGATTTTTTTGAACATTTCGCATCGAGGACGATTTCGCGTCGAAGACGACAGCTGTCAAAAGTGTAGTTGTTCTTGGTAGATAGATGGCTGTGAGCTTTTGATCCAACGGTTTTCATAGAGCCAAAAACATTTCGAGCTACTTTCAGGCCTTAAAAAAGGCGAGCTCGTCGAAAAGTTGCCTGCAATGAAGAACTTCATATCTAACCTGGTAGGCTAAGAGGATTTTAAAAATAATCGTGAACGCCTTTTGTGATGCGCCACGGATTCTACTTCAACAGATTGTCATGGAGGCAATTTGGCTTATAGAATGTTTGCGGTGGTCAATCGTGGTAGAAGTCAGGATTTTTTCCTTCCCAGACGAGTTTGGTACCAATTCACCGACATTGGAAGGAAGGAAGGCTGGGTGGGAAGTCGAACCAAGTGTTTGGGATCAACTGCACGCGACAGCTGGCGCCTTTTTCAACTGTGCTACCATGTGCCTTTAGAGTAAAACACCTCCAAAAACTGACTTTTAGGTTTCTATGGCACTGTTAAGTATTTCACTGAATTTCTCTAAGAATATTCCTACATACATATAGGCCTCGAAGTTCTTCGAATTGAGGAGACGTGCAAGTCACCATCGTTGTGCTCATTGTTCTATCACTAGCTCCCATTCAGGGGACACCTTCCACTGCCTTCATTTTTTGCCTGTTCTTGGACCTAAGATCTTGCAAAACGAAAGGACGAAGAATTATAGCATTTATGAGGTCAAAAAATGGATTCAAAATTTCCGCAGCGATTCCTGTGACGTGATTTGTGTCGCAAGAGACTTTCTGCTGACAGAGCAGCATATTGATAGACTCCTACATATTTAAATAAAGGGACGTTCGTCAAAGCAAACAGATGGCGAAGGAACACTGAACAGTGGGAGAATAGCGATATCGCTCGGTGTCATCCATCATGAATGAATTTAACGGCAATTTCTACGCTGCATGCGATTCAGCGAGCCGCAAAACTGGAACTGTTGAATTGCTGCAACGGATATTGTAATCTGTGAAGAGCACCGCTAGTTTTTGCTTTGATTTTTGTGACAATGAACAATTTCACAATGATTGACTACGTCTTCATAGAGGCTTCATGCCGTTCGTTTACGGTCTACCCTTTCCTGCTGGTCTGTTTGCACTAATGGATGCTCTCTTTGTTCAGATGCTCTTCCAACGTTCTGCCCATCGGAAGGGTACTTATGATGTGCCACTTCGATGACGGTCATGAAAATAGCTTCGTCCTCTCACTTCTCTTCTATCCGCTGCTCTTGATCCTCGTCTTCAACCAAATCCTCATAGATGCTGTATGCTGGATTTCAAGGAAGGATTATTAGGGCCTGCTCATACTTCGGGCGACAAGAGCGACTGAAAGCAACGGATGGAGTGTGGAGTACGTAATTAGTTATGTACACCATAAGGCCCATGCACACTTCTGCGACACCGCGGCGCGGCAAGTGGGGCGACGGCTACCTCCGCGAAATCCGGCGGTCGCGGCGCGGGCGCGTTAGAGCGCCGTTTTAGGCAACGGGACCGACATCCCCATGGATGCCGCGCCGCCAGGAATGGTTTGAACCATTCTAGCTTGCGGCACACAGCGCGGCGTCGCCTGCGATAGCCGCCGAGACAGTCGCAAGAGTGTGCATACCCCCACCCTGTGGCACGTGTCGCAGTGTCGCGCCGCGGACGTCGCGGCCCTATGCTTCATCATGGCCGCGCTGCGCTGTCGCAGAAGTGTGCATGGGCCTATACTACGTCCATCGCCCCAGTCGCTCCAGTCGCTCGAAGTATTAACATGCCCTTAGAGGTCGTTTAGTGTGTGCGCGACGCGCGACGCGATTCATGTGTGATGGCCAAATTGATCGAGCGACGCGTTCGATCAATTCGGCCACTACATATGGAATCGCATCGCGCGTCGCGCGCACACTAAACAAGGCCTTACGGGTCTGTCCTAGTCAGAGGGGGACGCCGCTAGAAATGCGAAACAAACACGAATCTAGGTGGAAGTCGTGAAAAAAGTCCCCTCGCAGCTCAGTGTATGGTCGTTGCAAGATTCCGAATGTTACTTCAAAAAGCTCTAACAGTAGAATACAGCTGTCTATCATTATTTCCCATATGCTACCGCAGGATTAAGAGATTCCATTGTTTTCTCCTCCTTACCCTACAATCAGTTACTGTCGTGTCGTGTTGTCGTGTGCCTTATGTACATTTTGAACACTGCTCAGTTTCTCATAAGATTCCTATTTTCAGATGCGCTTTTTTCCACTGGTTTTCGTTCTTCTGGTTGTTCTTCTTAGCAGTCCTGTCAATGTGGTGAGTAATGCTCTTGTTGTTTTGTTTGTTTTTTCTTGTTTCATTACGGAAAGCACTGAATATGAGAAATGCTCTCTAATTCATGATGTTCCTCAGCTTTGTCTCTGATAAAATTTCAGCCTTTTCTTGTTGCTTGAGGCTTGAAACGGTTCGCTTTTCAAGGTTAACAAAATGACGCATAGTATTCTTTTAAAAATATATAGATTATTTCGACTAAAATGGGTGTTTCAGAATAAACTAGGATTTATTAGCGGGTCTAGGGCGGGTGCAGCGCAGTCGGAGGAGGTGCCGTCTGTCGCGTAGACCCGATTTCAGGTTTCTGGTTCGAATTTCCCGCCAAGGCTAGTTAAGCTCTCCATTACTCCAAAGTCGGTGAAATGGTACCATACTTGTCGGGGAAGCATAATACGCTGACTTTTTCATCCACTGCTACCGCAAGCCACTGTATGGCAAAATTGTCTCCGCGATATCCCATAGAAGCAGAATGCGTGGCGCATTCCAAAAGGATTGAATAACACCGTTCTTTATCTACCTTGTCGTATGTCATTCGAAGACGTTTTGAGTACGTCTATACGTGTGCGAACTATAGAAAGCATGAGTGACAAAAGGATGAAATTCAAGACGTTCTCAAGGCATCCGCTAACAGCACTTCCACTGCGATCTGCACACATTACGGATGGCCTAATAACAGACTTGTGGGCGGATGGAAGAGGGTTCGATTCCCCTATGCACGTTGTCTTTTGGATTTTTGCTGTGATGCAGCGCTCATTTCAATACGGCAGGAGAAACTTGAGGAAATGTGAAGCAAGCATACTGATCAACCGTGACTGGGACCAGTAAAGGGGGAGACGTCTTCCAACATGCGTCGTGATGTCGCAATTCAGAAGACATGCGTCAGATGTCAGTCACTAGACGTGTCACATATCTGTCAGGCAATCAGTATCGATCGATATTAATTATTTTCTCTCGCACATAACCCATTAGGTGGGAGTTACAATAGCTCGCGCCGTACGGTCAAAAGTGGGGGAAAAAATCAAAAACGCAAAGCGCCGCATGCTCATAATTCCTTCAATTTTAGGTTTTTTGAAAAAGATGGCACCATTCGATTCGTATCTTCAAGATATACAAGATATACACAAACATGTGTACAACTTTACCGGAATACCCACATTTTCGCCGTGGGTGGTCCAAAATTGACTGGAGCGGGCTTTTGCGATTAGAGCAGCTTATTTCCCAGGGCATGCGTGCTTTCAGAGTATCTCAAGTATGGCTTACGTTGCCAGTGCTCTGTCATGCCAGGAATGCCCCGAGAGTGCGCCGTGCACAATGCACACGGAATCGAACCTATCAATCGAGTGCGCGAGCGCATGTCCACTGCGCTTCTATCTTCTCTTACTAGGGAATGCGAAATCCTCAAGACTATTTCAAACCGTTTGGGGAGCTTTATCAGAAATTTACAGCCACCCTAGTCAGGATTTGCTCTAAGGCTGTCCAGCGAAGCTTTGGAGTGCGCCGTGAACAACGCATAGAGAATCGAACCTTTCAATCGAGGGGGCGACCGCCCGCGCGTTCAATTTGCGAGCGGTCGCCCCCTCGATTGAAAGGTTCGATTCTCTATGCGTTGTTCACGGCGCACTCCAAAGCTTCGCTGGACAGCCTTAGAGCAAATCCTGACTAGGGCGGCTGCAAATTTCTGACAAAACTCCCCAAACGCTCAGTCTACATGCTGCCCCTCCCTCGATTGAAAGGTTCGATTCTGTATACATTGTTCACGGCGCACTCCAAAGGCTAGCTGGACAGCCTTAGAGCAACCCCTGACTAGGGCGGCTGTAAATTTCTGATAAAACTCCCCAAACGGTTTGAAATAGTCTTGAGGATTTCGCATTTCCTAATAAGAGAAGATAGAAGCGCAGTGGACATGCGCTCGCCCACTCGATTGATAGGTTCGATTCCGTGTGCATTGTGCACGGCGCACTCTCGGGGCATTCCTGGCATGACAGAGCACTGGCAACGTAAGCCATGCTTGAGATACTCCGAAAGCACGGATGTCGTGGGAAATAAGCTGGTCTAATCGCAAAAGCCCGCTCCAGTTAATTTTGGACCACCCACAGCGAAAATGTGGGTGTTCCGGTAAAGTTGTATACACGTTTGTGCATATCACGAAGAGACAAATCGAATGGTGCCAATCTTTTTTTCAAAAAATCTAAAACTAAAGGAGTTATGAGCATGCGACGCTTTGCGACGCTATTTTTGCGTTTTTTCGCCCACTTTTGACCGTGCGGCGGCGCGAGCGGTATTGTATGTACGTGGTTGCGATCACCGATGGAAGGGTTTTACCGAGCGGGAAGGCATTTAGTGTCTGTTACACCGATGTTTTTGCTGCGATCAAAACTAGAACTGCAATCAGACTACAGCATTTAATATCGATCGATATTATCGATTTCCTGGCCGGTGATTTCGGCTTTCTATCAGATTTAACCGATTGGAGTAGGAGTCGGACGAGTAATATGGGAAAATTCTTCACCGCGGGTGAAAAGCTTCGATCGGGACACAAATATCGATCGGCGTTATTGATTCGGTCTGAAGGTGACATTCCTCTGCGTTTTTGTCTATCAATGGCGGTTAGGCAACCCACCATTGCTGTCTTGGTACCGCGTGGAAAAATTTCTCTGTTTAACGTGGTGGTAGAAGCGATGAGAGATCTCCGTTCTGACAAAGAGGTTTTTCGTCGTTTGACTTGTCTATTAGGCACTCATTACCTATCGAGACAGTCGACTTTTGTGTGAGATTGACCGTTTGGGGATGAGGAATAATGGTGTCTTCAGTCAATTTGACGCTATAGTGAAGTGGAAGACGGTGCTGTGGGGCATCAGAAGGGTCGTCGAGCAACCTAGAGGCGTTGACTAAACAGAACAGCGACATCACTGAACCGTCTAGAGATGATGCCAATGTTGAACGTAGTGGCGGGGAGCCGATCTGCATGGCTTCATACCGCAGAACCATTCATCTGATCTTAAAGAAGTTAGAGCACAGTTGGGACATGCCAAGGTTTTGAAACGTGCCTTTTGTACTGCTAGGGAGGGAAGAAAGCTGCGCAAGTAGAGCGGTCATCTTGGAGTGGTCTTACAATTAGCTTGGTGGTCCGCGATATCGCGCGAAGCGCGCAAGTGCGAGAGACGCCGACAAGCGCGCCAAAGTGAGTGTCGAGCGTTTCATTACTCTTTTCAGCCGAAAATTTTGGGGAAATAAATAAATAAATATGCTTTCAACGAGCTACTTATGGATTCAATGAAAAATGTTTCTTGAACTGGAGTGTCTGTACTACCTGTGCCACTTTTTCAGAACTCGTTCGTCGTGCCGAAGAACGGAGGACTGTGCAAAGTTGACAAAGGAGGCGACTGCATGAAATGTGAATGCAAGAAGCCATATTCATGTGTCAAAGGCACATGTCGATAGGCGGTCTCCGAAACAATTATTGTGTCAAAGAATTCCGATCGGATTTCTACATGCTCATAAATATTTGAATGCTCACGGAGATCTCAGATGTAGCACAAAAAGGCGACAGTCATTGTTTGAAGGGTTATTTTCTGAATCACTCCCGTTTACTGGTGGAGTCCATCAGGATGGTGTCCTTTCTTCTTTTTTCATCATATATACCATTTTCAAGTCAAATTGGACACTATTAGGTTAAATCGGTTTCTTTTTAAACCAATTTAGAGAATTGTTATGCAAGCTGGACGCATTTGAAATCGAACTGAAAACCTTCCAAATATCAAACTGTACATCTTCCAGATGAACACGATCACTTCTTCAGAAAGTTGATGTAATTTATCGTTCAAGGAAAATTTTGGTGTGGCTATCTTTGTTTATCTGCACGTGTGAATCCACTTTCTGAAATGTTTATAAAATTTTCACTTTTCAAGTCTCAGTAATGACCTAAAGCTCATTTTAAAGTGCAGAAAAGCAGCAGCTTCATTTCCAAGAATTCTATTCATTATCCTATCTAAGCACTTGGGTGGGCTTGTTCAAATTCCAAATTCTACGAGCCACGGCGTTTTTCACACTTGAGCTGGAATTGAAATTCCTAAAAATGTTTTTCAAAAGCCGCTGAAGCAAAACAAAAGACTTGTTAACGGGAGTCTCCAGAAATCTTCTTATCGGCTCTCTTCTTGTTGTCAGAGCTGTCGGTGGTTTGTATGTATTTGGCAACATTCTTCATTTTACGTTTATTATGCTATTTAACTGGTTTTATTGGTTTATGTCGCGAAGGTGGGCAGCATTGGGAGGTGGGAGTGCGCCAGCCAATCACAACCAAGCGGAGCTCCAGGCGAACACACACCAGCAAATTTGATACCGGCCAAAAATCTCCTCCCCGAATGGCATGCACGTGCGATAAGACCTGACTGGCTGGCGCGTCCCACCTCCCAACGCTGCCCACCTTCGAGACATGTACCGTTTTATTCTTCCTGCTTCTCTGTTTGCGTCGATTTTCACCTACAAATGAGCAATTTGCCTTAAAACGAGGTACGAAGAGGTTCCTCAAGCTTTCTGGTGTGATTTGCTTGTTTTTACAGATTATTTGCTGTTAAATCAATGAAAATAACGAATCGCTTTTGTCCCTCCACTGCTACGTACGGGCCGTTAACCAGTTCTTGTTTGCAGATAATTGCCTCGATACATCCAAAACCGGATTTGATTCCAGTTAGCAACCGATAAATTAAGTTGACCTATTCGTCTAGTGCGAGCAGTAAATCCACCACTTTACTGCGCTCTGAAACCGAAAGTGCTCTTCAGAAAATCTTCACTAACGAAGGTTACGCCTACTCTATGTATATACAACCCTGGTAAAGTTTATCCAAACTATCATTCAAATGGTTTTCCATGCAACGGTTTTGTAGCGGCAGTGATGACATTAAGAAGTAATGGGCTTTACTGGGTAATCTGAAAACATTCAAACTATTTACTAACGTGACGTGACGAGTGCGTGTAGCGCAGTCGGAGGAGGTGTCGACTGTCGCGTGCACCCGATACCAGGTTAGAGGCTCGGATTTCTCACCCAGGCCAACCAAGTCTTCCATCCCTCCGGGGTCGGTGAATTGTACCAGACTTCTCTGGGAAGGATATATCGCTAACTCATTCATCGGATCGCCACCGCAAATCACTGTACGACCAAATACACGTTTAAATCATTTTTACGACATCCCGTAGAAGTAGAATGCATGGCGCACCCAAAAAGGATTGAATAACGCTGTTCTTTACCCTTTATTACTAACGTGACACGTGTACTGTCACGTTATTAAGCAGTGGTAGTGAGCGACATCATTGTTAGAGTTGTAGCTGCTTCAGTCGCTTCTTGAATCACCTAAAAATTAACGACACGATTTTGTCTTACTGTAACTACTCTACAATTGAGCTAACCCGTCCGTGTGTCCATCTGCGCAGCACTAAACAGTCAATATCGATCGATATTTTGATGGAGATGATGGTCACACTGATATTGCTCCTGATGGACAGAGTTTACAATAAGTAAACAATTGTGATCGATTTTTGTCACTTATTAATGGAAGCTCAAGGCAGTAGTTAGACCTGCTGTTAGGTCGATTGACTGCTGGTGAAGCGCTAAGGATAATGCCTTTATTTGTTCGTGTGTTTTTCGAAGAAATATGCAACGAATTCGCTGGCACACGATGAGCGATATCAGTCAACGGAAATGTTCATTGGAACGACACAGATAGGAGAACAGTTCTCAGCGACAGATGCCCTTGTAGCACGAGAACGGCTTAGCGCAGTCGCATCGCATGCAGTCGCCTCCCGATCCGACTTTGCACATGCCTGTCGGTGGTACGTTGAACGAATTCTGAAACGGACAGATTGTGAAGCAAACGCGATGATCAACTGCTCTGCGATTGTTGAGAAAAACTTGTTTATTGATTGAGTACGACCTCGACTTGTGGACGAGTTACAAACTGTAGGACAGAAAAAACTGTATGTAGAAGTCACCTAACAACCCTTAGGATGCGCCACGCTAACTTCACGTCGTGTAGGGTTGGTACATTGATACTGATATTGTTAGGATCAAGAGGAATAGAGCGCAGCGCAGTACCAAGCATTCCGTTCCTTCAGAGTCAATGGTTTGGCACCAGATTTGTCTTGGAGGAATAAAGCGCTGACTTGTTCATCGGCTGGCCACCGCAAGTTATTGCATGGCCAAATACGCATTCACATTTCCTCCACGACATCTCGTAGAAGTAGAATGCGTGGCGCATCCCAAAAGTATTAAGTAACGCCGTCCTTTATCTTTTTATCCTTTATTGGTTCGAGAGTGGATCAAACTCACGAATGGGCTAATGCAATATTCAGACGTAGACTTCTAAGGAATTGCTCCCAATCCCCTCTATACCCACCGTTCCATAGGTAGGAACATTTTAGAAATTGCCATTTAGCACGTTTAGTGTCAAAAACCGGAAACTTTAACGAGTATTCTAAAGCGTTTAAACTATTAGGCTATAGATTACCTTACTTCCGCACTACCTAGCATTTAATAATAATTTTCGATACGACGCCTCTACGACGTTACGTAGAAGTTGAATAAGTGGGGCATCCCGTAAGCCCTGGTTTATAGTTGCGTCGTGGCCATAGTTGGAATAGATATCGACCGAGCGGCGCGAAAAATCGATATCTATGGCGACCATTATGCCGCACCGCGTAGCGTCGCAAGTGTAAAGGCCCATGCACACTTCCGCGACAGCGCGGCGCGGCCATGATGAAGCATAGGGCCGCGACGGCCGCGGCACGACACTGCGACACGTGCCGCAGGGAGGGGCATGCACACTCTTGCGACTGTCGCGGCGGCTATCGCAGGCGGGAATGGTTCAAACCATTCGTGGCGGCGCGGCATCCATAGGGACGTCGGTCCCGTTGCCTAAAACGGTGCTCTAACGCGCCCGCGCCGCGACCGCCGGATTTCGCGGAGGTAGCCGTCGCCCCACTTGCCGCGCCGCGGTGTCGCAGAAGTGTGCATGGGCCTTAAGCGGTCGTTAAGCCGCGTGCACACTCCGCTGCGACAGTGCGGCAGCCACGCTGAAGCATAGCACGGAGGGGCGGAGTCACACTGCGGCAGCGGAGGCCGCAGTGAAGGGGGTGTGCACACTTTCGCTGCCGCAGTGCGGCCGGCAGAGGCCGCAGCGGCAGTGGCAGCGAGGAATGACCCGGGCATTCCTCACTGTCGCTGCGTGCGGCCGCGGCGCACTCCAACAGTGCCGCAGTGTGCGAAACCAGCTCCGCCCACATTCCACTGCCCGCTGCCCGCTGCAAAGTGTGCACGCGGCTTTAGTGTGCGCGCGAGGCGCGACGCGACGCCATGTTTAGTAGCTGAATTGATCAATCGCGTCGCTCGATCAATTTGGCGACTACATATGCATCGCGTCGTGCGCCGCGCGCACACTAAACGACCTGTAAACCAAACCTAAGGCGACTACCAAAAGCTTACCACTACCCTTTATTCTTATAAATGATTGCATTGGAAGAAAAAATAAATGGAATAAATGAAATAGAATAAAACGAAATAAATATTCTACCTAAAACCTCGCTGGAACAGAAACGAAAAACAGAAGTAAATTAGACATGCTTGGTTTACGTGCCAGAGCGATAAACTAACAATGTAAACATGGTCTACGTCAAAGAACTACCACTATAGTAAATAAATAAATGTCAACAACATAATATGATCGTAAGCTGGCTGCGTGACAAGTAATAGCGTTACAAGGTTGAAAGGAACACTTCAAGAAACGAAACACTACAACAAATCTCACCACTGTGACGGCGCTGCTAACCAGGATGACAAACACTGCAAGGATTAGCGTGAGGAACCTCATCTGAACAGATCTGGAACAGTTGATAAACTATGCTTAAATTTAAAGAAGAAGAAAAAAACGTGGAAGAAGCGAGAAGAGAAAAATGAGCGAATATTAGGAAAATCGTACAAGCTCCACGATAAAAACCTACTATAGAAAATAAAAATAAACTTAAATTAAAAATATTTTATCTGTGAGACTTTGCCACACATGTAGTTGACAGCTACACCTACGCGACATTTACTCTAAAACCACAGTTAATTTTTCAGAATACTCTTCTGTTGTTGGAAAAAAAAACGTGTGAAAACGTGAGCACGACGTTCATCACGCCCTGCTACCACCTACCAAATGTGGTCCGTTAGCGCTGTGGACAGCGATGTCGCCTCTTGGGCGCACCGAGTGGGTTTTTTATAGTTCGAACCCTGGTGTCGCCAAAAATCTTGCACACATCGGGTCGACATTATTATGTGGTTGTTAGATCAGAGGAGTCAGTGTGCTTCCAATAGAAGTAATCATCTGTCAAGGAAAAGCCATTCAGCTTGGCGGATTGCGGAGAAGCTCAGCAAGAGCTTGCTGCAAGGATGTTATGTAGCAATCAAAACTATTGCACAAGGCAGGACCCGAACCCGCATGCTCCACTTTCTGGGAAGGATACTAGGCTTACACCACCGGCGCTCTTTACTCGCCGTTTAACATCAAACTACCAGATTGCAAGAGAAGTGATGCTGGTAAAAATAGGCTTGAGCTTACGATACATAGTAATAAAATTGCAAACATCTCAAACCGCATGAGCTCTGCAGATGAGGAGAAATTATTCAGTACTTCATTAATTGCAAACAATTTTGGTGCATTGAAATCCTAGAGTGGGAAAGAAGAGGCTTAGTGGACTTCCTCTGATTATGAAGAGATGACAACGCCCTGATAAGACGTCGAAATTGATTACTTTTTTATTCCATTCCTTGTTATCACTTTTGATTTTGCGGCAGGAACAGATGTCACGATGTACTTTCAAAACCAGACCCGGAAAAGACCAAAGACAGAAAATACAATGATTTCAAGGCTAAGGTGTGAAGAAAGCAGTCCAGCAGCGGAGGAATTGATCAAAACGGCAAGGATTATGGGCTGTTATATGGATAGTTAGTGTCGAACAAAAGTGTGGCGCCAGGTGGGGCTCGAGCCCACACCCTATGCTTTCCGGGCAGGATACTTGCGAGATGGTGCTGATTGGTCGCTCCCAAGAGGATATTGTGAGTTCTGAACAGCGCCGATCGGTAGGGCGTAGCGCCCTGCCCGGAAAGCAGATGGTGTTCGAGTAAGGCCTAGTTTATACTTACGCCGCCACGCGGCGCGGCACCACGATCGCCATAAATATCGATTCTCCGCGCCGTCTGATCGATATCTATTCCGACTATGGTGCCGCGCGCAGCGGCGCAACTATAAACCAGCGCTAATGCCGGCCGCAAGGGTTCTATTCGCTACAAAGCAAGCATTTAACAGCTTATAACCTCTACAAATCTGCTGAAGCCTTTAACAAACACATAAAATATTGTTTCTGGTAACGGCCAAATGTTGAAGATGTGTTCCATCACCAGAATGTTAACCAGCGGCGGTCATTATGCTAGAGTTTTTATCTATTAGGTTGATCGAAAAGTCTTGCAAAAGTTTACGCTACTACCTGTTAAATTTATTAAAGCTCTTACAGTAATGACCTTGTGTAGTGACGTCATAGTACATTCTCGAACCTTCCTCAAGAATACTATGTAAGGTCTCTTCCAGTACGAATACAGCAACAATGTCAACGATAAGCAGCGGCATCCTACGACCTATCGTCTATCTCGAATTTCTGCAAGGCCATTCCCTAGGGACTGCAGCCTACAACATTTGCGCTGCATTCAAGGAGGAAGTCATTCACTATTCGACAGTAGCCCGTTGGTATCAGCGCTTCAAGGCTGGAGATATCTCTCTCGAAGATCGACCTCGTTCCGCACGCCCCTCTGTTATGGAAGAAGACAGCTTGCGCGAAGCCTTCAAGGTGAAGCCAAATTCAACCACTCGTGAATTGGCGGCGACACTTGGATGTACGCAAAGCACCGTCGTGAAGCAGCTAGAGATCCTTGGGTACCGCAGAGTTTTGTCGTCTTGGGTACCACATCAGCTTCGGTACTCTGACAAGGCATGCCGAATCAGTGTTGCTGAGTCGCTGCTTCTTTGCTCGCACAGAAAGGACTTTCTAAAGGGCATTGTTACATTGAAAGCTGGGTTCTTTGTGTTAACCACACCCGCAAGAGCCAATGGCTCTCACGCGGAGAACCGGCTCCAAGACAACCGGAACGTAGACGCCACGAAAAGAAGGTTCTTCTGTGCTGCTGATGGGAATCAGAAGGCATGCTTTACTGAGAGTTGCTGGATAGTGAGACCGCAATCACAGCATCTGTCTACGCCACTCAGATCCAGAGCTTGGCCGACGCCATGTGCCAAAAACGTCCAGAGCGGGAAAACGTCTACCTGCTGCACGACAACGCGCGTCCTCATGCCGCAAAAGTGAGTAGCGAGAGAATCCAGGAGTTAGGCTAGGAAGTCTTGCCCCATTCATCGTACTCTCCAGACCTCGCTCCTTCTGACTACCTCCTGTTCAGAGCTCTCAAGCAGCATCTTCGAAGTGGAGAGTTCGATGATCGACGTCAATTGGAAATGGAGGTTTCTGAATTCTTTTACTCACAGCCCTCGGAATTTTGGCGGAAAAGAACTTAAAGGCGGCCTGAAAGATGGGGCAGGATCATACTAGGAGGGATGGGTTTCGACCTCCCATGGAACTTCAAGTTGAGACCAGGGTCATTAGAAAGAGCTCGGAATGCTGATTACGAATATGGGTGTTAAAATTGCAAAATGAAATTATTGAGCGAGTTATGGCCTGTCGAAATCGGGTGGCCTCACCACAGGCTGGCTGTGCGACCCACCTGGCTCGAGAGTGGTGAGTAAGAAGGACCCGTAAGCTGCGGCGATAGCGCAGAGGTAGTGCCCCCGATCGTCGGGTGTGACGTCGTTGGTTCGGTTCCCGTGGCTGCCGGTTTTTTGGAAATCATAATTTACCTTCGAAATGACCTTTTGTTCTGAATTACAACACGCGTTTGATTAAATTGCCGGAAAAACTACCATACAGGTTTGTAGAAATGCTTGAATTCAAAATCTGCTATCGTGCCATTTTTATTCACTATTTTTGACAAATAGAGTCCAAATCATATATTGAATAACTAGAGATGTTTCCATCAAATTTGGAATTCATGGAACAAAGCAAAAAAATGTGTGAAGCAAAAAGGTAAATAAAATGTATTATAAGGAAGAACAACATATCGTTGATCTACTGCTTTTTATTCACTCCCTATGTTTTTTTTTTTTCAAAGCAACGGTGGTGTCCATTCTTCTCGCTGAATTGGGGTGCCAGACAACAACGATGCACCAACTCGTGAGGAGAAGAAGATCACTAGAAGGTTAGCAGCTATTCTACGTGACGGTAACGTGACATCTCTGCTTCACACATTTTTTGCTTTGTTTCATAAATACCAAGATTGTTAAAAACACCTCTAGTTATTCAATATATGATTTGGACTCTATGTGTACAAATTAGTAAAGCGTCACCATAGCAGTTCTGCCTTCAAACACTTTTACAAAACGTGTGTGGTAGTGTTCCCGACTATTTAATCAAACACGTGTCACAATTGAGAACAAAAGGTCATTTCGAAGATAAATTATGATTTGCATAAAAGCCGGCAGCCACCAGGAACCGAACCAACGACGTCGCATGAGCGGGACACTACCCCTGCGCTACCGCCGCATAGGCGGTTCCTTATTAGGGCCTCTACAGAGTCTCGCGGCAGCACCCCGAGAACTCGTCCATATCGCTCCCGCCGCAGTGGGACCCACGCTGGAACTGTTCCGCGGCGCGGACGAGTTGTCGCGGAGCCGCCGCACGCAAGGGTCCCTAGCGGCTACCGCAGTTCACGGCAGCTCTCACCCGCAGCGCCAGGAGCTGCGGGTGAGACCCGCCGGAGGGCGTGATAGATCGGTGTCCGTTATGGTTCATCTATTCTAAACATTTTTTTTAAAACGAATCTGCATGCTAGGGATATAGTAGGTTGGTGCATAATTTCTGTCCATAAAGGAGCTTGATAACCAACGATATAATCAACGGTAGTGTCGAGAAATGGAGGCGTATGGAATCCTGCTCTCAAAACGTAACGCAAAGAAACCTTAGCACGATATTAGGTAACCTTAATAGCACTGGAAATCTCCGTGGCCTTCCAGTCACAACTTAGTCGTCTGAGGTTTAGGGAAAACCTTTGCACAGAAATGCAACACCAAAGCAGACCGTTCTTTTTAGTATGAGCTATAACTTTTGACAGATCTCTCAGACTCAACAGGCATCGGAGGGAATGCTGTCATCACAATGGCTACCACATTATCTTCGAGCTGATTGTCAAGCGAAGAACTTTTAGTGGAGGTAGATCGACAAAAGTGAGAGCACGCACAAAATGGCACAGAACTGTCGAGTTATAAGAAGTGTTTTATAAGATTTCGGAGCTTAGATTCAAGAACACCTAACTTGACTTAGAAAACGCTTCTTCACAAAAGAAAAACCGTTTTGCTTACTACACCTTTGGCATTCCCACAGGTCGCAACTGCAGGCAAAAGTACGCAATATTGCGTACAGTAACCCTCGCAGCGCCGCACCACCCGCCGTTATCATGGTGGGTCCGAGGCAACAGCAAGACTCTGCTGCTGGCCTTACGGAGCTCCGATGATTCACCACTCTTGCGCCAGGTGTGTCGCACAGCCAGCCTGCCTCGAGGCCACCCAACTTTGGCAGGCCATAACCCACTCAGGAGTTTCATTTTGCGATTTTGACACCAATATCCGTAATCAGAATTCTGAGCTCTTTCTAACGATCCTGTTCTCAACTTGAAGTTCTATGGGAGGTCGAAACCCTTCCCTAGTTAGACTTGGATGGGGAATATATCGTGGACTGAGTTTTTGTATAATAAAATATATTGTATTGTATTGTAATATTGTTGTGCTAGTGTTGCAAGACATCTCGGTCCACCCAATATTTGTTTATTCAATACGCTGCATAACGCAGTCATGGGAAAAATAAATACAAACAAAACACATCCAATCCAGAACATCATTAAGTAACATCGTGAGGAGGGTCATGAAAATGATAACAAACGCATCCCTGCAATGCGCTTAAAAATCGAGAACGAGATATAATCCGATCCGGCTCTGCAAGTGAAAGAGTTTCCACGGAGTTTTCTAGTTTTAGGCGTCTTATATAAAATTTCTCTGAACACCACCGAGTTTCAGATTTGACGATGCGATAAAATTTATTAACCATAATTGATCAATAATATTAGTATTTTAAAAACCGTACACACATCCAAACCGCGACTCTAGGATGTGAAGTTGAAACCGTGAATTCCTATGTAGAGAGCCCGGTATTCTACAGAAACTCGGCTTCTGTCACAACATCACCTTCCTTGCAAAGTTATTTTGTGCCTTTTCCAAAAAATCAACATCCTTCCTTCTAACTAATGAGCCGCACTCCATTATAGGTCTTATATATGTTTTATACGCTCTAATTAGCACCTTCTCATCACAGCTTAAGAAACCATTAGAGATCTGGAATGTGCGAGTTGAAGCTTTGTTGTATGTAAAGAGGCTTGATATGAGCAGAAAAGTCAAGAGTGTGGTCATAAGGAAATCAAGGCCCCTTACACAGCCCATCTCGCTTAAGAAGTGGTCACCAAGGAGCGGAGAGGGTTTAGTGAAATAAATGAAAATATAAGACAGGCCTGTATGAATGTGGTATTGCAGCGGCAAGAATCAACGGTGGGGAACACCGCACTCGTTTTAACCGATTCAACAATGCGGATTAAAGGATTGTTCAACTGAAGAACCGGAATAGACAAAGGGTAGGGGGATTGCTGCACACAGTGACACTCTAACAACATATGTGGAAACGAAGACTGGAGGGTATCAAAGTGTCTAAAAAACTACGAATTTAGTGAACGGTAAGCACAGGGACTCATACAGCGTGAAGATTTTGTGTCACCTGATGACTGTTGACTTCATCGCAAAGCGTCAAGCGTCTTAGCGAGGACTGAAGCCGGCAAATGGTCGAAAAAACGAAACGAATTTCGCCGATTGTTTGCTTAGTATTGACGGCAGTGGCATTTAACAGCTCGTCGGAGCGATCGAAGTTCTCTAGGTGCTGTCGTTCTTTGCTTAGGACCAAATCTCGAAGAAGCGAATCCTCAACAATGAGATGGTGTGTGTACTCAGACACAATGCCGAAACAGGCCACAAACCAACTTTTTCACTATTTTTCCTGTTTTTTTTTTTCAAAAACCACATCTGCAACAAATTTACAGGAATTTGGACGATTCCATTTTCATGATTTCATCATGCTCTGCATTCCGATTTTCAGAAACTGTGTCCGTTGGTAGCCACCGTTTCCCATTAGACTTGAAAGCGATTTCGGACATAATGTTAGGAAAAGGCTGATATACCTAGCTTCTCTGCTTTGGAAATTCTGTAGAATAACCTTTTCGATTAGTTTGAATGATTTCGATCGAACTTGATGAGCTTGACCATTCGAACTAGAGCTTTTGAGAAATCACGCTTTCCCTATAAATCAAGATTCGAATGTTCAAGCAATTGCGTTTTTCGGAATACAGTATTCACAAAAAAAATACGTCAAACAAAGTCAATCAATCGAGAAGCTTGACGCTACTAGCTTGCATCGTCACTTGATTCGAGAAGACGGCCCATGATTCAAAGATACGAGTACAGCTATTGAGTATCTGTAGGACGAAGATATGCTAAGAGCACCATAAAATAGCATAGAAGTAGAGCAAAACATGATGAATAGCTTTCTCACTGCCTTTTGGTTAAAATCCGGAGAGCAGAAAGCAAGTCGCAAGAATGTTATAGTTCACAGCTTACAGCTGGAAAATGCTCAGAAAACCCGTGAAAACTGCGTAGACATCAGGAGCGCTCGAATCTCAACCAGTCTGTTGAAATGCAAAAACACTACAATGCAAAAGAACCGAACCCCCAGCCTTCCTCGCATGGAACAACGCCATTGTCCACTGCGCCCCCCGCGTCGCTCGACTGCAGTCGCATCGCGTGCGTACAGTACCCCCGGTGCACGTGAGGCGCCGATTCTGCAGTAAGTTCGGGGATACATTATCTTTGGGTTTGATGACTTCGCAAGAAGGAAACACATATTTATACTAGTTGAGCGGGTGGGACATCTTCCTATATGACTCGCTCTACCCGTTCAGACATACATACGCTTCAGATCCTTTCTTATCATTAGTAAGAATATCCATATTCATACTATCTGATCTGAATTCCGGGGAAATTTTTGGAAACTAAGCCTTCCCGCTCTCTAGTATTTTTCGTTATAGAATGACTCGTCAAGAGTGATAAATACTGCAAGAATTGGACCGCAAATTCACAGAAAAAACTTTATTCCACAAGACCAGTGCGCGACGGCAACAAAAACATTTCACAGAACTCGTTCTCAGAGACGCACAACCACATTGAACATGTCGCAATAAACCACTTTCACCTCAAAACCGCCATGATTTGCATTGAAATTTCGAAGAAGGTTCGCCACTTCAGCTGGAATGGGGTTTGCCAGATGCGGCTCCGGTCTTCTTGCGTTTACGGCTGCGGCGTTGCGATCGGTGTTGTTCGACGACGCCTCCGCTGCGGGAAGCGGTCTTACCTATAATGCAAACCCTCAGTTCAAAGAAGTTCTTATTAGATGAACACTCACAGTCTCCTCATGTTCAGGCGGGTCGAACTCCTTTGGCGCAGCGTCAACTACGACCTCGAGCGCCGCTCCCTCACCAGCAGAAGGCTCATGCTCCATCTTGCCGACAGGGTTCACCACGTCGTCCTTAGCGTCGACAGTTTCAGAATCATCATGGTCATGCTCAGATTCCGGCTGCTTCAGGGAACCCTAGACAGACAACAGGTTTACGCTGAATTCAGAATGGTGACGTATGCAAATTCCCTGATATTGATTGAAATATCTCAGCTCAATGACAACGTCATCGGAACAGATAAAATATTTCTGAATCTATCTTCGTGCAGAAGTGCTCAGCCAACAAATTCCGACTCTGAGAAAAAATCTACTCAGTAAACTCACAGATTCCACACCATCGGGTGGACCCAACTCCTTCGGTTTAGCATCAAATGTGGCCTCAACCTCTGCTTCATCCCCAGCAGAAGGCTCGTGCTCCCTCTTGCCGACAGGGTTCACCACGTCGTCCTTAGCGTCGGCAGTTTCAGAATCATCATGGTCATGCTCAGATTCCGGCTGCTTCAGGGAACCCTAGACAGACAACAGGTTTACGCTGAATTCAGAATGGTGACGTATGCAAATTCCCTGATATTGATTGAAATATCTCAGCTCAATGACAACGTCATCGGAGCAGATAAAATATTTCTGAATCTATCTTCGTGCAGAAGTGCTCAGCCAACAAATTCCGACTCTGAGAAAAAATCTACTCAGTAAACTCACAGATTCCACACCATCGGGTGGACCCAACTCCTTCGGTTTAGCATCAAATGTGGCCTCAACCACTGCTTCATCCCCAGCAGAAGGCTCGTGCTCCCTCTTGCCGACAGGGTTCACCACGTCGTCCTTAGCGTCGGCAGTTTCAGAATCATCATGGTCATGCTCAGATTCCGGCTGCTTCAGGGAACCCTAGACAGACAACAGGTTTACGCTGAATTCAGAATGGTGACGTATGCAAATTCCCTGATATTGATTGAAATATCTCAGCTCAATGACAACGTCATCGGAGCAGATAAAATATTTCTGAATCTATCTTCGTGCAGAAGTGCTCAGCCAACAAATTCCGACTCTGAGAAAAAATCTACTCAGTAAACTCACAGATTCCACACCATCGGGTGGACCCAACTCCTTCGGTTTAGCATCAAATGTGGCCTCAACCTCTGCTTTATCCCCAGCAGAAGGCTCGTGCTCCCTCTTGCCGACAGGGTTCACCACGTCGTCCTTAGCGTCGGCAGTTTCAGAATCATCATGGTCATGCTCAGATTCCGGCTGCTTCAGGGAACCCTAGACAGACAACAGGTTTACGCTGAATTCAGAATGGTGACGTATGCAAATTCCCTGATATTGATTGAAATATCTCAGCTCAATGACAACGTCATCGGAGCAGATAAAATATTTCTGAATCTATCTTCGTGCAGAAGTGCTCAGCCAACAAATTCCGACTCTGAGAAAAAATCTACTCAGTAAACTCACAGATTCCACACCATCGGGTGGACCCAACTCCTTCGGTTTAGCATCAAATGTAGCCTCAACCTCTGCTTCATCCCCAGCAGAAGGCTCGTGCTCCATCTTGCCGACAGGGTTCACCACGTCGTCCTTAGCGTCGACAGTTACAGAAGCATTATGGTCATGCTCAGGTTCCGGCTGCTGCAGAGGCTTCAGGGAACGCTAGACAAACAACAGGTTTACGCTGAATTCAGAATGGTGACGTATGCAAATTCTCTGATATTGATTGAAATATCTCAGCTCAATGACATATTCATCAGCTCAGATGAAATCCTAACCTGTGATATTCTTAAGCAATTTAAATAGCCGCTTATAAGATAGCTGTTTCAACGATATGGCGGGACTCCAAAAACGAACACTACTGGAAGCATCTTCGTCCTCTAAATAGTAACAATGCTTCATTTTTTTGAGCACTGAATCGAAACCTTTCCTTCCAGGGTACCGTTGAGGAAGTTCCCATTTCAGAAAGTAACTCTTCTATATGTCCGACACCGTGAAGTCCTCGACGACATGCTACTTCACACGTCCGCTCATGAATTTTGGGAAAGATTGTTGTGTTTGTGTTAGAAATTATTTGCGGTTCGCTCGTTTTCCTCACCATCGTTTGTGGTATGTAGGCTGTGCTCTACGCCATAAAATAAATAAATAAATAAACAAATAAACCCTTATCGAGGAAATGTTTAACAAAGAAATTCCGACCGCGAGAAGAAATCTACTTCATAAATGAGGACTCACAAGTTCAACTTGTTCGTGCGGATCAGCGTTAGCTACGGTTTCAACTTCAGCTTTAACAGCGGAAGCAGGTTCATGCTCCATCTGACTGACGAGACTCATCTTCCCGCCCTTGTTGTCGTCGGTCACAGAAGCATCATTTTTAGGTTCAGGCTCCGACTGCGAGACTGGCTTCGAGGATTCCCAGACAGACGCCAGGATTATATCGGTGTAAAAATAGCGAGAAATGAATTGAAATATCTCAGCGCCCAACTTCAATAGCGCTAATATTATATTAACTAATAATTTTTAATTTTGATCTACTTTATTTTACGTCAGAAACTGGGTATTTTTACCGACAAAGTGCTCAGCGAACGGTTTCGCGACTGCAAGGGAGCGTTTAGGGGTCGTTTAGTGTGCGCGCGACGAGCGACGCGATGCCATGTGTAGTGCCCGAATTGATCAATCGCGTCGCTCGATCAATTTGGCCACTACACGTGCATCGCGTCCCGCGTCGCGCGCACACTAAGGCATGAGTTATACTCCCGCGGGAGCATCCGCGGAAGGGCGGGAATCGCGCCGAGACTCCTCGCCAATCGCCGCGCCTCGCCACGCCCGCCTCCGCCGTGCTCCATTGGTCCGCGGACGTTCCGCGGATGCTCCAGAGGGAGTATAACATAGGCCTAAGCCCTAGTTTACACTTGCGCCGCTACGCGGCGCGGCACGATGGTCGGCATGGATCTCGACCTGGCGGCGCGAAAAATCGATATCTATGGCGATTGTGGTGCCGCGTCGCGTAGCGGCGCAAGTATAAACTAGGGCTAAACGACCCCTTAGTGCGTATGCGACGCGCGACGCGATGAATCGATATGGAAGCTCATCATTACGCCGCGTCGCGCGTCGCGTGCACACTAAACGCTCCCTAGTGCTCAAGATTTTTGAATTCGAAATGATGCTAAAAGAAGACTCCTTCATTCTCATGCTCGGCAAACAAATTGCGACTACTAGAAGAACTCTTCTCAATAAATGAGAACTCACAGACTCCACATTTTTCTGTAAGTCCAACTTCTTAACTGCAGCGTCAGCTACAATCTTAAGCTCCACTCCAGCACCAGCAGCAGGTTCATGCTCCATTTGACCGGCAGGACCTATCTCGTTGCCCTCGGGGTCGTCGGGCACATAATCGTCAGGGTCATGCTCAGGTTCTGGCTGAGCAAGAGACTCCTCCACCTCTATCTGGACACACATCAATATTAGTGTTGTTTAGAGAAAGGAGACCAAAAAAGTTGAAACATCTCAGCACAACTGCAACGCTGTTGTTCATAAACCGTCAGAATCTGCCTATCTCCGCCGACAAGGTGCTCAGCGTACGGTTTCACGACCGTTATGTTTAAGAGTTTTGAACTCGAAAAGATTACGAAGGGAGACTTCTTCATTCATTCCAGCTGAGGGCGTATAGCTTTGGGACACAATTAGATAGAGTTCCTAATTGAGGGGAGGTATAGTGGGTGCCTAGAATTTTCCTGCGAAATTATCATAGTTCAGCTTAATTAGTGTTAGGGCGAGTTTAGTGGTCAACATTACAACAAAATCGATCAGCCAATTGACATTGATCGACAACATCGATTTCTGCCAAAAAGCGACTGTGACAGTTTGAGTTGGGATGACAAGGATTCGGTGGCCATTTAACGAGCTAGACTCTAACGATTAAGCCATGATGTGTGGGCCGCCCGAATAATCTGACCACTGGATATAATCAATACCTATCGATATTTTTTATTTTTGCCTAGAGCTGATAATTTGTTGAGTGAATTATGTGAGTGCGATTGCCGCTGGATAATGTTCGCAGCAACGGAACTTGAGCAATCGATGACGATCGATTGTATCGATTTCTGTGCAGTTTTTCAGATGCGGAACATGGCCCACAGACTTTGAGAACACTCGTCATAACAAGTGATGAAGCTGCAAGTAGGTGACGTAGCTGGATGTCCTCAGGTTTAATTACAAGACCGCAATTTTGGAAAATGCACTATTTACTATTCAACAGAGCTTCTTTGCTTCAGAAATAGATTGTGCAAACCGCTATTACTTACCCACTGCGGAACTTCTGGAATTGTAGACAGAGTGTTATATCTGCGCGCCGCTGCATATGCCCACTAAAAACAAAGCGGTTAGTAGAATATCACCAACGTTCCTACCTTCTACCGGAAAATCAACCACACGGTGTCTTAAAAGATGTGTACACTTGCACAAACACGTTCGATCGCGAGAAAAAATAATTCCATGGTTTGTTATGATTGCGCCACACCTTCGTGGCCCATACTCTTGATTTATAGAACTGAAGACGTCGACATGGAGATTATGGAGTCATGTTAGTTTCAGAAACCTTCCAAGTTTTCCCTTCCAAGCGACGTCTGTGAGCTTAGGCGGGATTTATAGTTACGTCGCGGCGCGGCGCCGCGCTATAAAGCCATCATTATCGATCGTCTGCGCTGCCCAATCGATACGTAAGGATTTAATAACGCTGTGCCACCCGACGTCTGAAGTACATATCCCAACTTACCTTAACGATTCTCAGAAAGACCTACATATATGGTCTTGTAGGGTATCTAACAAGGAGCACAGTGGGAAAATTCGCTTTTGCTGCGGACCACTCGGTGATCTAAAGATGGCGAAAATTTGTCGCCTAGTAACTCATGACGTGAGGTCGGAGATACACAACCTATCCCATGCAACTAGTGCTGGTCGTTTTGCTGCGCTCACATTAAACCGAATTCTTGTAAACTTTTCAATTTTAAGCAAAATGTGGACCACAATTTCTTTGGCATAGTAAATAACATAGGTAGTTTGCTTGGCATAATTTGTGCATCCCAATCCAGAATCTTCTCTCGTTGGTGGAATTTAGTGCTCATCGTAGTTACATTACACAGGCGGGAAAAGCTATACGGCCGCGCGTCATGGGAATAGGGAGCTGTCGATATCGATCTTCCGCGGTGCCTAATCAATAGCGCGCTGCGCTGCGCCACAAGCAAGACCCGTAATTGAGAAAAACATAATCAGTTGAACAGTGGACTCACTCTTAAAGGCACACTGTACTGCAATCTTTACTAACGTATAAAAACGCTACTTTCCGGGACGAGCTCACAACGTCATAAGGAGACCGCTTTTCGTGGCATAGCGTTCTCCAGTGCGAAAGATAGTCAAGTAGCAGTGCAAGGAAAGGGATTACGGGATTTGTAACCTTTGTCGTGCGTGCGTGATCTCCATATTCTGGCGGCGCTGTGAGGTCATCCCGGAAAGTACCATACAAGAAATAACAAAACGTTACCGGCATGCCAGAATGAATAGTAGTTACTCTGGTTCTCAGATAACCACCTGACGACGAAAGGCCCTCCAACATCATGCGTAGTTCAAGACTGTGTGCGCCTGATGGTATGCCCTTAACACACCATTACAAATGCTCGATAATCGATGGAAGAGGAAATCAAGAGACGAATGAGGTTCCCTTGTTTATGTCTCACCTCGGTATAACTCCTAACAAACAAAGCCCTCGGGCCCGAAGGGTCTGAAGCATATATGTACTACAAGTGCTCCGTCACGCCTATCGGCGTGCCTCGCAGTTGCGCGCTTCGCGCGATGTTGCAGTATCACTAAGCTAAGGACAATCACATCAAGCTTGCTGCTATACTTGTATAGCTTTCTTCCCTACTTAGGAGTACAAAAGGCTCGCAGCACGTACAGTATATAGTATGATAGGGCGATCTATTGGTCCCTCATTACTGTTCTACCCTTAGTGAAACGGTCTTCCATTACTGGTAGTGGTTCCCCTCAATGATCCCGCTTAGCGGATGACGTCTTCGGTACGTCTACCTGAATCCCCAAACACGTTGAGAGACGTCTTTGGCAGTCTTTTGAGGCTCGGGCCAGGGGTGTGCGTTAATTTTTTTACGGTAAATTTTTAACGACCATTTTTTAACGAAAAATATTTGCGTTAAAATCGGTAAGTTCGGTAAATTCGTCAAATAAAATTATCTTGCTGCAGTCAATTTAGCAGTATTTTAGTATGTGAAAAGCCAGATTTCTTTCATTATTGATTTTTCTGAGCCCTCCTACATGGCAATTATAAGACTGTCTTCATCTTCACAACAAATAACGACAGTCCATCTATCATCATCAAAACTGCTGTCGCCTATATTACCTGCGTCCCGTTGATCATCGAGTTGCTCGAGCGGGCGTAAGCAGCGTCTCCATTCGTGCCTGGCGTGCGCTAGAGTGCTCCAATCCTCCTCGCTCGAAGGACACGAAGAGCTTCATAAAGGTCGTTCAAGGCTTTCATGAATAAGTCCGACCAACGCGTTGATGGGCTTCCTGGTGTTCTGTTGACGTCCCGCGGAATCCAGTCGGTGACGGCTCTCATTCAACGTGTCTGCGAAGCGCATGACGTGGCTAGCCCACCTTATTTTCGACGATGCCACAGCGTCTGATCCTTGGACGTCGATGAAGCTCGGAACTCTGGATTCCTTCTCTCATTTGCGTCAGTCGTGTCACTGCGAGCATGTCGTCTCACGCAGCGCAAGGCGGATGGCGTGTTCGTCCTGCTTTCGTATGGCGCCGGTCTCTGAGGCGTATGCTACATACCACAGGAAGGACAGTGGAGTTGAATAGGTGAGCACGGAGCCGGAAGTTTTTCGTCTTCTTCACGACTTCTTCGACGTTCGAAACCTCCCTGAGCTGCTCGCTTCCTCTCACTCAGCTCTGGCACGGTGACAATGGCTATCGATGTCATCATCACCGATTTTCCCTCACACTTCCCTCACACTCCTCCAACACCGGATAGAAGCAAACCGTTACCGGACCCCTTCTGGACAGACAGGACAAACACGTCGCCCTGGACAGAGTCCCCATCCCGTAGAGACTGACAGAAGTTGCACTCCCCTTAGCAGCTTATTATATAGAAAGAAGAAGGATGATGATGACCTTCACCACCTACACGGCTGAAATTTCATACCGCTTGAATGGCATCCACAAAAGATCGACAATATCGATTGACATCGATTGCTCAACTTCAGATTCGGGTTCGGCGACCTTGATTACGCCAAGGCTCATATTTTAGACCGCTTGAACAAAATACACGAAAAATCGATAATATCGATCGCTATCGATATCGATTGATCAACTTCAGATTCGATTTCACGTCTACGGCTCGCCATGCACGGTTGCCGACGTGTTCGGTACGTCTACGACTCACCATGCACGGTTGCCGGCGTGTTCGGCATGTCTACTGACTTTCCATGCACGGTCGCCGACGTCTTCGGTACGTCTACGGCTCGCATGCACGGTTGCCGACGTGTTCGGTACGTCTACGGCTCGCCATGCACGGTTGCCGGCGTGTTCGGCATGTCTACTGACTTTCCATGCACGGTTGCTGAGGTGTTCGGTACGTCTACGGCTCGCCATGCACGGTTGCCGGCGTGTTCGGCATGTTTACTGACTCGCCAGGCACGTTGGGCAACGTGTTCGGCTCGTCTACTGAGTCGCCAGGCACGTTGCACAACTACAACCCCCCCCCCCACACTTCAGAACCGGATCGCCAGGCAGGCCATCACTGATCCCCCTGGACAGACGCTCCCCCTGTACAGACTCTCCACCCCGTACAGACGCTCCGCCCCGTACAGACGTTAGCGGCTTATTATATTAGGAGGATAATACAGCAGGTCAGACTGTCGAAAAAGTTCGAGCTGAACGAATCATCGAGACATTGTCTCACCCCCCCCCCCCCCATCAGCGATATCACGACATCTCCTCCGCTGTTCACCGGATCGCAGCGTAACTATCGACGAAGCTAATGAAAAGCAAGACACCCAAAAAGCAAGTCGAACTCCTCAAAATAGAAAATGAATCCGTCGAAGACGTCAGAGAGCGCCACCGCGCTTTGATTAGGAGAAAATGAATCCGTCGACAAAGTCAGAGAGCGCCACTGCGCTTCGATTAGGTCCCGCCTAGATTCAAAACACCCGCGTAATCTTAAATTCAAAACGTCAAGTCAATAATTCTTGAGAAAAAGCACTGAAGGGAAGTAGAGTGCAGTGTCTGCACCCTCCTGCTTAGAGATCGCTCACTCCAGAGGTAGAGTAGAGCTACGAAAAAAACTTCGCCCACACTTCGCCTAGGGGGGGGGGGTGGTTAATTAGCGTGCTGATCACGAATCTAACATCCTTCTTTAAAATTTCAGCCGATTATGGTAGGGTACGGTAGGTAACGGTGACTAAGGCTGTCGATGTCATCGTCACCGATTTTCCCCTCACACTTCCCTCGCACTCCTCCAACACCGGATAGAGGCATATCGTTACTGGACCCCTTCTGGACAGACAGGACAAACACGTCGCCCTGGACTGACGCCGCATCCCGTAAAGACTGACAGAAGTTACACTCTCCTTAGCAGCTTATTGTATAGAAAGAAGAAGAATGATGATGACCTCCACCACCTACACGCCTTAAATTTCATACCGCTTGAATGGCATCCACAAAAATCGATAATATCGATCGATATCGATTGATCAACTTCAGATTCGTGTTCAGCGACCTCGATTACCCCCAAGGCTAAAGTTTCGGACCGCTTGGACGAAATACACGAAAAATCGATATTATCGATCGATATCGATTGATCAACTTCAGATTCGTGTTCAGCGGCCTCGATTACCCCCAAGGCTAAAGTTTCGGACCGCTTGGACGAAATACACGAAAAATCGATATTATCGATCGATATCGATTGATCAACTTCAGATTCGTGTTCAGCGACCTCGATTACCCCCAAGGCTAAAGTTTCGGACCGCTTGGACGAAATACACGAAAAATCGATATTATCGATCGATATCGATTGATCAACTTCAGATTCGTGTTCAGCGACCTCGATTACCCCCAAGGCTAAAGTTTCGGACCGCTTGAACGAAATACACGAAAAATCGATATTATCGATCGATATCGATTGATCAACTTCAGATTCGTGTTCAGCGACCTCGATTACCCCCCAAGGCTAAAGTTTCGGACCGCTTGGACGAAATACACGAAAAATCGATATTATCGATCGATATCGATTGATCAACTTCAGATTCGTGTTCAGCGACCTCGATTACCCCCAAGGCTAAAGTTTCGGACCGCTTGAACGAAATACACGAAAAATCGATATTATCGATCGATATCGATTGATCAACTTCAGATTCGTGTTCAGCGACCTCGATTACCCCCAAGGCTAAAGTTTCGGACCGCTTGAACGAAATACACGAAAAATCGATAATATCGATCGATATTGATTGATCAACATCAGATTCGTGTTCAGCGACCTCGATTACCCCCAAGGCTAAAGTTTCGGACCGCTTGAACGAAATACACGAAAAATCGATATTATCGATCGATATCGATTGATCAACTTCAGATTCGTGTTCAGCGACCTCGATTACCCCCAAGGCTAAAGTTTCGGACCGCTTGAACGAAATACACGAAAAATCGATATTATCGATCGATATCGATTGATCAAATTCAGATTCGTGTTCAGCGACCTCGATTACCCCCAAGGCTAAAGTTTCGGACCGCTTGGACGAAATACACGAAAAATCGATATTATCGATCGATATCGATTGATCAACTTCAGATTCGTGTTCAGCGACCTCGATTACCCCCAAGGCTAAAGTTTCGGACCGCTTGAACGAAATACACCCCCCCCCCCTACACCCCCCCTCTCTCTACTCCAACACCGCATCTCCAGGCACGTTTGGCAGCGTGTTCGGCACGTCTACTGACTCGCCAGGCACGTTGGGCAGCGTGTTCGGCACGTCTACTGACTCGCCAGGCACGTTGGGCAACGTGTTCGGCACGTCTACTGAGTCGCCAGGCACGTTGCACAACTGCAACCCCCCTCCTCCGACGATTCCCCCTTACAGGACTCCAGCACCGCATCTCCAGGCACGTTTGGCAGCGTGTTCGGCACGTCTACTGACTCGCCAGGCACGTTGGGCAACGTGTTCGGCACGTCTACTGAGTCGCCAGGCACGTTGCACAACTGCAACCCCCCTCCTCCGACGATTCCCCCTTACAGGACTCCAGCACCGCATCTCCAGGCACGTTTGGCAGCGTGTTCGGCACGTCTACTGACTCGCCAGGCACGTTGGGCAACGTGTTCGGCACGTCTACTGAGTCGCCAGGCACGTTGCACAACTGCAACCCCCCTCCCCCCACGATTCCCCCTCACAGTTCAGCACCCAGATGGCCAGGCAGACCGTCACTGATCCCCCCCTGGACAGACACTCCGCCCCGTACAGACGCTCTCCCCCGTACAGACGCTCTCCCCCGTACAGACGCTCTCCCCCGTACAGACGCTCCGCCCCGTACAGACGCTCCGCCCCGTACAGACGTTAGCGGCTTATTATATAGATCAGAATCATCGAGACATTGTCTCACCCCCCCCCCCCCCCCCCCATCAGCGATATCACGACATCTCCTCCGCTGTTCACCGGATCGCAGCGTAACTATCGACGAAGCTAATGAAAAGCAAGACACCCAAAAAGCAAGTCGAACTCCTCAAAATAGAAAATGAATCCGTCGAAGACGTCAGAGAGCGCCACCGCGCTTTGATTAGGAGAAAATGAATCCGTCGACAAAGTCAGAGAGCGCCACTGCGCTTCGATTAGGTCCCGCCTAGATTCAAAACACCCGCGTAATCTTAAATTCAAAACGTCAAGTCAATAATTCTTGAGAAAAAGCACTGAAGGGAAGTAGAGTGCAGTGTCTGCACCCTCCTGCTTAGAGATCGCTCACTCCAGAGGTAGAGTAGAGCTACGAAAAAAACTTCGCCCACACTTCGCCTAGGGGGGGGGGTGGTTAATTAGCGTGCTGATCACGAATCTAACATCCTTCTTTAAAATTTCAGCCGATTATGGTAGGGTACGGTAGGTAACGGTGACTAAGGCTGTCGATGTCATCGTCACCGATTTTCCCCTCACACTTCCTCGCACTCCTACAACACCGGATAGAGGCATATCGTTACTGGACCCCTTCTGGACAGACAGGACAAACACGTCGCCCTGGACTGACGCCGCATCCCGTAAAGACTGACAGAAGTTACACTCTCCTTAGCAGCTTATTGTATAGAAAGAAGAAGAATGATGATGACCTCCACCACCTACACGCCTTAAATTTCATACCGCTTGAATGGCATCCACAAAAATCGATAATATCGATCGATATCGATTGATCAACTTCAGATTCGTGTTCAGCGACCTCGATTACCCCCAAGGCTAAAGTTTCGGACCGCTTGGACGAAATACACGAAAAATCGATATTATCGATCGATATCGATTGATCAACTTCAGATTCGTGTTCAGCGGCCTCGATTACCCCCAAGGCTAAAGTTTCGGACCGCTTGGACGAAATACACGAAAAATCGATATTATCGATCGATATCGATTGATCAACTTCAGATTCGTGTTCAGCGACCTCGATTACCCCCAAGGCTAAAGTTTCGGACCGCTTGAACGAAATACACCCCCCCCCCCCCTACACCCCCCCCTCTCTCTACTCCAACACCGCATCTCCAGGCACGTTTGGCAGCGTGTTCGGCACGTCTACTGACTCGCCAGGCACGTTGGGCAGCGTGTTCGGCACGTCTACTGACTCGCCAGGCACGTTGGGCAACGTGTTCGGCACGTCTACTGAGTCGCCAGGCACGTTGCACAACTGCAACCCCCCTCCTCCGACGATTCCCCCTTACAGGACTCCAGCACCGCATCTCCAGGCACGTTTGGCAGCGTGTTCGGCACGTCTACTGACTCGCCAGGCACGTTGGGCAACGTGTTCGGCACGTCTACTGAGTCGCCAGGCACGTTGCACAACTGCAACCCCCCTCCTCCGACGATTCCCCCTTACAGGACTCCAGCACCGCATCTCCAGGCACGTTTGGCAGCGTGTTCGGCACGTCTACTGACTCGCCAGGCACGTTGGGCAACGTGTTCGGCACGTCTACTGAGTCGCCAGGCACGTTGCACAACTGCAACCCCCCTCCCCCCACGATTCCCCCTCACAGTTCAGCACCCAGATGGCCAGGCAGACCGTCACTGATCCCCCCCTGGACAGACACTCCGCCCCGTACAGACGCTCTCCCCCGTACAGACGCTCTCCCCCGTACAGACGCTCTCCCCCGTACAGACGCTCCGCCCCGTACAGACGCTCCGCCCCGTACAGACGTTAGCGGCTTATTATATAGATCAGAATCATCGAGACATTGTCTCACCCCCCCCCCCCATCAGCGATATCACGACATCTCCTCCGCTGTTCACCGGATCGCAGCGTAACTATCGACGAAGCTAATGAAAAGCAAGACACCCAAAAAGCAAGTCGAACTCCTCAAAATAGAAAATGAATCCGTCGAAGACGTCAGAGAGCGCCACCGCGCTTTGATTAGGAGAAAATGAATCCGTCGACAAAGTCAGAGAGCGCCACTGCGCTTCGATTAGGTCCCGCCTAGATTCAAAACACCCGCGTAATCTTAAATTCAAAACGTCAAGTCAATAATTCTTGAGAAAAAGCACTGAAGGGAAGTAGAGTGCAGTGTCTGCACCCTCCTGCTTAGAGATCGCTCACTCCAGAGGTAGAGTAGAGCTACGAAAAAAACTTCGCCCACACTTCGCCTAGGGGGGGGGGGTGGTTAATTAGCGTGCTGATCACGAATCTAACATCCTTCTTTAAAATTTCAGCCGATTATGGTAGGGTACGGTAGGTAACGGTGACTAAGGCTGTCGATGTCATCGTCACCGATTTTCCCCTCACACTTCCTCGCACTCCTACAACACCGGATAGAGGCATATCGTTACTGGACCCCTTCTGGACAGACAGGACAAACACGTCGCCCTGGACTGACGCCGCATCCCGTAAAGACTGACAGAAGTTACACTCTCCTTAGCAGCTTATTGTATAGAAAGAAGAAGAATGATGATGACCTCCACCACCTACACGCCTTAAATTTCATACCGCTTGAATGGCATCCACAAAAATCGATAATATCGATCGATATCGATTGATCAACTTCAGATTCGTGTTCAGCGACCTCGATTACCCCCAAGGCTAAAGTTTCGGACCGCTTGGACGAAATACACGAAAAATCGATATTATCGATCGATATCGATTGATCAACTTCAGATTCGTGTTCAGCGGCCTCGATTACCCCCAAGGCTAAAGTTTCGGACCGCTTGGACGAAATACACGAAAAATCGATATTATCGATCGATATCGATTGATCAACTTCAGATTCGTGTTCAGCGACCTCGATTACCCCCAAGGCTAAAGTTTCGGACCGCTTGGACGAAATACACGAAAAATCGATAATATCGATCGATATTGATTGATCAACATCAGATTCGTGTTCAGCGACCTCGATTACCCCCAAGGCTAAAGTTTCGGACCGCTTGAACGAAATACACGAAAAATCGATATTATCGATCGATATCGATTGATCAACTTCAGATTCGTGTTCAGCGACCTCGATTACCCCCAAGGCTAAAGTTTCGGACCGCTTGAACGAAATACACGAAAAATCGATATTATCGATCGATATCGATTGATCAACTTCAGATTCGTGTTCAGCGACCTCGATTACCCCCAAGGCTAAAGTTTCGGACCGCTTGAACGAAATACACGAAAAATCGATATTATCGATCGATATCGATTGATCAACTTCAGATTCGTGTTCAGCGACCTCGATTACCCCCAAGGCTAAAGTTTCGGACCGCTTGAACGAAATACACGAAAAATCGATATTATCGATCGATATCGATTGATCAACTTCAGATTCGTGTTCAGCGACCTCGATTACCCCCAAGGCTAAAGTTTCGGACCGCTTGAACGAAATACACGAAAAATCGATAATATCGATCGATATTGATTGATCAACATCAGATTCGTGTTCAGCGACCTCGATTACCCCCAAGGCTAAAGTTTCGGACCGCTTGAACGAAATACACGAAAAAATCGATATTATCGATCGATATCGATTGATCAACTTCAGATTCGTGTTCAGCGACCTCGATTACCCCCAAGGCTAAAGTTTCGGACCGCTTGAACGAAATACACGAAAAATCGATATTATCGATCGATATCGATTGATCAAATTCAGATTCGTGTTCAGCGACCTCGATTACCCCCAAGGCTAAAGTTTCGGACCGCTTGGACGAAATACACGAAAAATCGATATTATCGATCGATATCGATTGATCAACTTCAGATTCGTGTTCAGCGACCTCGATTACCCCCAAGGCTAAAGTTTCGGACCGCTTGAACGAAATACACCCCCCCCCCCCCCTACACCCCCCCTCTCTCTACTCCAACACCGCATCTCCAGGCACGTTTGGCAGCGTGTTCGGCACGTCTACTGACTCGCCAGGCACGTTGGGCAGCGTGTTCGGCACGTCTACTGACTCGCCAGGCACGTTGGGCAACGTGTTCGGCACGTCTACTGAGTCGCCAGGCACGTTGCACAACTGCAACCCCCCTCCTCCGACGATTCCCCCTTACAGGACTCCAGCACCGCATCTCCAGGCACGTTTGGCAGCGTGTTCGGCACGTCTACTGACTCGCCAGGCACGTTGGGCAACGTGTTCGGCACGTCTACTGAGTCGCCAGGCACGTTCCACAACTGCAACCCCCCCTCCCCCCACGATTCCCCCTCACAGTTCAGCACCCAGATGGCCAGGCAGACCGTCACTGATCCCCGATTCCCCCTCACAGTTCAGCACCCAGATGGCCAGGCAGACCGTCACTGATCCCCCCCTGGACAGACACTCCGCCCCGTACAGACGCTCTCCCCCGTACAGACGCTCTCCCCCGTACAGACGCTCTCCCCCGTACAGACGCTCCGCCCCGTACAGACGCTCCGCCCCGTACAGACGTTAGCGGCTTATTATATAGATCAGAATCATCGAGACATTGTCTCACCCCCCCCCCCCCCCCCCCCATCAGCGATATCACGACATCTCCTCCGCTGTTCACCGGATCGCCGCGTAACTATCGACGAAGCTAATGAAAAGCAAGACACCCAAAAAGCAAGTCGAACTCCTCAAAATAGAAAATGAATCCGTCGAAGACGTCAGAGAGCGCCACCGCGCTTTGATTAGGAGAAAATGAATCCGTCGACAAAGTCAGAGAGCGCCACTGCGCTTCGATTAGGTCCCGCCTAGATTCAAAACACCCGCGTAATCTTAAATTCAAAACGTCAAGTCAATAATTCTTGAGAAAAAGCACTGAAGGGAAGTAGAGTGCAGTGTCTGCACCCTCCTGCTTAGAGATCGCTCACTCCAGAGGTAGAGTAGAGCTACGAAAAAAACTTCGCCCACACTTCGCCTAGGGGGGGGGGGTGGTTAATTAGCGTGCTGATCACGAATCTAACATCCTTCTTTAAAATTTCAGCCGATTATGGTAGGGTACGGTAGGTAACGGTGACTAAGGCTGTCGATGTCATCGTCACCGATTTTCCCCTCACACTTCCCTCGCACTCCTCCAACACCGGATAGAGGCATATCGTTACTGGACCCCTTCTGGACAGACAGGACAAACACGTCGCCCTGGACTGACGCCGCATCCCGTAAAGACTGACAGAAGTTACACTCTCCTTAGCAGCTTATTGTATAGAAAGAAGAAGAATGATGATGACCTCCACCACCTACACGCCTTAAATTTCATACCGCTTGAATGGCATCCACAAAAAATCGATAATATCGATCGATATCGATTGATCAACTTCAGATTCGTGTTCAGCGACCTCGATTACCCCCAAGGCTAAAGTTTCGGACCGCTTGGACGAAATACACGAAAAATCGATATTATCGATCGATATCGATTGATCAACTTCAGATTCGTGTTCAGCGGCCTCGATTACCCCCAAGGCTAAAGTTTCGGACCGCTTGGACGAAATACACGAAAAATCGATATTATCGATCGATATCGATTGATCAACTTCAGATTCGTGTTCAGCGACCTCGATTACCCCCAAGGCTAAAGTTTCGGACCGCTTGGACGAAATACACGAAAAATCGATAATATCGATCGATATTGATTGATCAACATCAGATTCGTGTTCAGCGACCTCGATTACCCCCAAGGCTAAAGTTTCGGACCGCTTGAACGAAATACACGAAAAATCGATATTATCGATCGATATCGATTGATCAACTTCAGATTCGTGTTCAGCGACCTCGATTACCCCCAAGGCTAAAGTTTCGGACCGCTTGAACGAAATACACGAAAAATCGATATTATCGATCGATATCGATTGATCAACTTCAGATTCGTGTTCAGCGACCTCGATTACCCCCAAGGCTAAAGTTTCGGACCGCTTGAACGAAATACACGAAAAATCGATATTATCGATCGATATCGATTGATCAACTTCAGATTCGTGTTCAGCGACCTCGATTACCCCCAAGGCTAAAGTTTCGGACCGCTTGAACGAAATACACGAAAAATCGATAATATCGATCGATATTGATTGATCAACATCAGATTCGTGTTCAGCGACCTCGATTACCCCCAAGGCTAAAGTTTCGGACCGCTTGAACGAAATACACGAAAAATCGATATTATCGATCGATATCGATTGATCAACTTCAGATTCGTGTTCAGCGACCTCGATTACCCCCAAGGCTAAAGTTTCGGACCGCTTGAACGAAATACACGAAAAATCGATATTATCGATCGATATCGATTGATCAACTTCAGATTCGTGTTCAGCGACCTCGATTACCCCCAAGGCTAAAGTTTCGGACCGCTTGAACGAAATACACCCCCCCCCCCCCCCCCCCTACACCCCCCCTCTCTCTACTCCAACACCGCATCTCCAGGCACGTTTGGCAGCGTGTTCGGCACGTCTACTGACTCGCCAGGCACGTTGGGCAGCGTGTTCGGCACGTCTACTGACTCGCCAGGCACGTTGGGCAACGTGTTCGGCACGTCTACTGAGTCGCCAGGCACGTTGCACAACTGCAACCCCCCTCCTCCGACGATTCCCCCTTACAGGACTCCAGCACCGCATCTCCAGGCACGTTTGGCAGCGTGTTCGGCACGTCTACTGACTCGCCAGGCACGTTGGGCAACGTGTTCGGCACGTCTACTGAGTCGCCAGGCACGTTGCACAACTGCAACCCCCCTCCTCCGACGATTCCCCCTTACAGGACTCCAGCACCGCATCTCCAGGCACGTTTGGCAGCGTGTTCGGCACGTCTACTGACTCGCCAGGCACGTTGGGCAACGTGTTCGGCACGTCTACTGAGTCGCCAGGCACGTTGCACAACTGCAACCCCCCCTCCCCCCCACGATTCCCCCTCACAGTTCAGCACCCAGATGGCCAGGCAGACCGTCACTGATCCCCCCCTGGACAGACACTCCGCCCCGTACAGACGCTCTCCCCCGTACAGACGCTCTCCCCCGTACAGACGCTCTCCCCCGTACAGACGCTCCGCCCCGTACAGACGCTCCGCCCCGTACAGACGTTAGCGGCTTATTATATAGAAGGATACTGTTCTCCTTCAGAAGAAACGTCGAGTTATCGAACGAATCTTCGGTTTTCCAAAATATCGAATCTCGAATCATCGAATACTATTTAAGTTCGAGAATGCCGATTTTTCGAGTGATCGAATGTTATTCGTTTTTGAAGATGTCGAAATTCAAATTGTCGAATTGTCGAATATTACCTGGTTTCGGTAATGTCGAGTTTTCGAGTAATACAGTATTATTCGTTTTTAGGATTACTAAATTCGAGTTGTCGAATTTCATTCGGACTTGAAAAGCCCGAATTTTCGAGTGAACGAATAATGTTTATTTTGAGAAATCTCGAATTTCGAATTTGCGAATATTATTCGGATTCATATCGTCGAGTAATCGAGTAAACGAATAATTCGAAAACTGACTTCTTCGAATAGTCGAACAATGACTACTCGTTGTAACAGGATGTTTTGTTGCGATCAAAACTCTTGCGCCAGGCGGGACTCGAACCCGCATCTTCTGCTTTCCGGGCAGCGCCGGTGGTGTAAGGCGAACATCGCTGCCCGGAAAGCAGAAGATGCGGGTTCGAGTCCCGCCTGGCGCAAGAGTTTTGATCGCAACAAAACATCCTGTAACAACATGTAGCCTCTCTACCAGCAGCTCCAGGCTCAAGCAAATGTGTTAAAACAATGACTACTCGAATATTCGAATTTGTTCCAATCGGATTTACTCTGATTACTTGACGTGCGTTCGCTCGATGCCCTGATTGGCTATGATTGCTTGGCGTGTACCCGCCTCCCAATGCTGCTCACATTCGCGACTACAACTGGCGAGTTCAACCAGACGAGCAAGGCGCCCCTCAAAGTTTGCTGTGAAGTCGCGGTGGCAACGTGTGGACAAAATGGATAGCCGTCATTAGTCTCCCATTGACAGCGCTGTGGTTTGTGCCCTCGCTTCATAAACGGAACCTCGGAGGTTCGGTTCCTGCGTGTGACGTTCTGTAATTTACTAAATATATTATACAAATATAATACAAATACTTGAATATGAATGAGATAAAGAAGTAAAAATAAAATTTCATGGATCATTTCGCAACGCTTCATTAGAGGAACCTTGCTTATTATAGTACCTCCGCAGTGGCTCATCAGTGAAGTAAGAAAATTTTGCAATTTTAATATTGTTTGGTTATTTAATACTTAGAAAGGAAGGTTTTTTCAAGTAATATATCAACAAAGATTTTGTCATTTTCGAATAAATAATTTAATTAGTTCATTTTTAAATTCGAGTTTTAAAAAGCTAATTTACAAAAAATTATCAAAATTGCTAGGTTGCGAATTTGAACAGCATTTGTTTCCCGGTGAGAGCGCGACAGTCAGTTATACCAAATCGAGTATCGTGTTGAACATATATGCCCTCTTTGACTGGCACCCCCTCCCCCCCCCCCCCCAGTACCACCTACTTGATGTGACCTGATTGGTTGGTGTGTTCCAGTGGTGCAGATTTAACGGTTAACGATTTAACGAATTTAACGAATTAACGGCATTTTTCGTTAAATCTGGCTTAACGACTTAACGGAAATTTTTAGAAATTCAACGGAATTTTTAACGGACGTTTTTCTCAGTGAGCTTCCCACATTCGCCCCTAATCTTCACTAATTTTGCAGGTCTCATCCTCCCGATTAGAACTGTTCCTGAAAAAACTAATGAAATCAGCAAGAGTATTATTATGTTTCCATAGATTTGTTTTGAATTTTGGGAAATAATGCATTTTGTGGGCGCGTGCAGCGCAGTCGAAAGAGGTGCTTGCGTCGCGTGTACCCGATACCATGTTCCCGGTTCGGATTTCCCGCTCGAGCAAATCAAGCCTTTCACCCCTCCGGGGCGGAGAATTGGTAGAATTGGTATCGTACTTGTCTGAGAGTGATAAGGCGCTGAATTCTTCATCGGCTGGTCACCGCAAGTCATATGTACGGCCAAACACGCATTCGAATCGCCTCCACGATATCCCATAGAAGCGGAATGCGTGGCGCGTCCCAAAAGAGATCAAGTAACGCCGTCCTTCATCGGTATCCTTTATATGCATTTTGGAGCTAGAAATTTCCTCTAGAAAGCTAGAAAAGCTAGGAGCTAGAAAAATCTGAACCTCCAAGCACGTCAACGAATCCACAAAGATGCTTTTCTATTCTCCTCGTAAGATGTGCCTATCTTTACCTGGCGTTGCTTATCCCAGAATACTCTTGCTCGCCACCTGGAACAGTTGAGACGGAGAGGATGTTTTCGGACGTTGGACGTATCCTACTATATATAATCGGTTAATGTCACGTGTCCGTCACGGGGAAGGGGGGGGGGGGGGGGTGGGGAATGAAGCCAAAAGATGCCCATGACAGTGCGGCGTATGTCAGCCGGGCTTTCTTTGAGCTTAACCATGGGCGATTGCTGGCGAACTATATCCTTGGCGGCTGATCGTCCAAGTTTACGAGATATTCAGGCAACACGTCAGGGTATGAACGGGGGTTGAGTGCAGAGCATAGGGATACAGGAGGCGTCCCCTAGACGTCGTTCAGGTGCATCTGGATTCAGGAGACGTGCTGAAGACGTCGGGCAACGTGCGTATGGATTCAGAAGACGTGCTGATGATGCCGTCTAACGTGCATAGAAATTCCGAGTAAGGGCGACCAATAGGAGAGGACCAACAAAGGGGACCATTAGAGGGAGGTGGGGAGCGTGAATAAGGGGGGGGGGGCAGCATTTTCCCTCAACAACGTTCAGTGTGTGTCGTATTTCTGAAGACAGCTTACAGAAGTCGTGGCACGTGTGTTAGAGTGCAGAAGGAGTGTCATAGACGTCGTGGCAACGTAGTGACACGTAAATCGGTACTCAGTTTCACATGTGCGTGTTTGATTCTCACACGGTTTCTTTGCCAGCACATAAGAAAGGAAGTAATTCGGGAGAGGGGGGGGGGGGGGGAACACGTAGAGAACAAGCGCTTTGGAGAATAAATCGCGTGCATGTGATGAAGGGTGGATGGGCTTCATATGCGCAGTGAAAATTTTTCCCTACCATATCCCACTGCATTAATCTATACAGTAAAACCACTTTTTTCTGTAAGAAGGCCTAAAAAAGAAAGGAGGAAGATTGGGGGCCCCAACGAGATGGGACGGGGTTGTTCTATTCTCGGGGTTTGGGTTCTCGAGATTCCCAACCAGACGTTTGGCGGCCGCTAGGCCGCTGACCGTCTGGCTTTAAATGATTTTTGAAAAACGCTAATAACAAAAATTTGGAAAGCTACTTTTCCTGAAAGTTAACAACATTGACGACGTGTCACACTTTGCGGCTGCGTCGGACCTGATGTCGTGTCACGGTCTCGACGTTGCAACGGATTGGTCGGGAAGACGTGCAGAATGCGTCCCAAAACGTGCGCTGGGATTCAGAAGACGTGCAGAAACGTCGCTTGTCCGTTGTGCGCTTGAGCCGCTCGTCTTTCTAGGTCGGTGAATAGTCCAGATTTGTCTGAGAAGGATATAACGCTCATTGTCCATCGGCTTTCACAAGCCGAATACACATTTAAAAGGCCCTCATGGCATCTCGTTAAAGTAGAAATCGTATCGCATCCCACACTACAACATATCGATCGACCTTGTCAATGTCCGCTGATGCCTGAAGGTTTGATATGGAAATCCTACGGAATATGACGGCAGCCACAAGTAATCGATATGGATCAATGATGTTTGCTGAGTTTCAACGAGATGAGGTTGAATAGTAGATCGGAAATCGTACGTTTGACAACGTGTTAACATCCCACTGATAGGCTTTTAATTGTATTTTTTATTAATTTTTTCTGTACCTAATGGGCTGAGGCCTGCACCGAGATTGTATGTACATGCTCGTAGGGCAGCCACACAAAACGGTTTCGCAAAGAACACGGAGGGGGGGGACTCCGGGTTCTGCCTGATCGCACATTTTAAGATGCGTTGTCGGTGACCATCTTCAATGATAATTTCTTAGCTGTTTCGTAGCCTGCAGATAATTTGTTGTTGAAGGCTTGTTTATTTTTCTATGTTGAATTGTTTATTTTAAATGCAGTGTGCACTACATTAATTAAACTTTAGCTGTTGACCTCTGAAAGTTGAAACCCATAAGTTTTTCCTTGATTGTTTCACTTGAAATAATGGTTTGCAGCTAATTGTGCTTTTTAACGAAATTTAACGATTTACCGGAAATTTCACGAAAAATTTCCGTTTAAAAATTTCGCTAAAAATATTTAAAGCACAGAATTTTGTGTGCACCCCTGGTGTGTTCCTAGCTCCCAATGCTGCCAACATTCGCGACAAGGACCGGGCGATTTCGCAAAAGCAAACCAAACATTTTTGTAGAGATTTTTCCTAAACGTTGTACACTCATACGTTTCAGACCCTTTCCTCGTAAACGCATTAACTCTGCACCAACCTCCACAACTGGTAGAACGAATCTCAGCAGAGGATTTTCAAATTTCACGGATGGGCTACTGTTTGGCTGTTCCTGAACATTCGGTGCATTAGACACTAAAAATTTGTAAAATTCGGTGCTCTTGATATTAGGACCCGTAGCACAATGTTGTAGAGAATTTCTTGAATTTCCGAACACTCACGGGCGCTGTCGTGGCAGACGTCTTAGCGGCCTCTTCCATGGCAAGTTTTCGGATCCAGTTTATTTTCCTCTGAACGAAAATTTTGATGTTTCTGCTCATAAGCATTTAGTTGTAAGGAATTAATGCTAGTCCATAGCGCCAAGGGTAGATTACGCTAGAACCCATTTTTCCTCCATTGTTCTGAATCTTCTCTAAGTGTTTCTCCAATTCTACAGAATACGTTGACACCTGCATTACAGAGTGGCCCATACAACTTTGTTATACCATCGCTCACCCCGAGCGACGCCTAATGATATGCTCCCATATCGATCGCTCCGCGGGACGCGATCGATATGGGTGTCTGAAAACGTTTGGAAGAGAAATGGAAGGAAATTCCAAGTCCTCTCATCGCAAACCTTGGCATCTGTCGTTTAATACGTATTGTATCCTGTTCGCCAACAAGGTTGTTAGGTGGAATATTTATTTTGGCCTAGGCCAAAAAGAAATATTCCACCTAACAACCTCGTTGGCGAAGAAGACGCAATACTTATGAAATGGATAGAATTCTGGACATCTCAGAAAACTGGAACAGCTTGCGTTCTAGAAATTTCTCATCAGACTGAATACTATATTACGAAGGAAACTAGGAATCCTGCCCATGCCTGACAACCCTTGTCGTTTCGCTGTGATCAGCCCTCCATAGTTTTCATATCGTTCCTGAAATGCTCACCTTATGAGGGTTAGGGCGCTTCTTCTTTTTCTTGCCGGTCGATGGCTCCTCATCGACAGATGCATTGGGTTCCTCGCTCTAAACGCATTTTTTTCCAATATTTTGCAAGGGAAAACTTGTTGGCACTCAATCGCATCAGATGACTTCTTTCCTTTCCCATCTATTAGGTTGTAACGAATTAAATGGCATTGGCTCGCGCCATTTTTTGGCGCGTCTTTACGCGTTTGATCAAGAACAAAAAGTAACATGTGGCATATCATTTAGAAGCGCAAGCTTTGATCTACCGGAGAGTACCAAATTTTCTATGTAAAAGTGGGAAAACTTTGAAGTTTTATTGACTTTTTTGCAGATGGACAAAAGGGTAATCCGAGGCATTTACTTGTATGAATTCAAGCTGGGCACTACAGTTAAGGAGGCGGACGAGAAGATCAACGCCGCATTCGGTCAAGGATGGTCCACAATTCGGACGGCGTATCGTTGGTATCAGAAGTTCCGGAATGGAGATGAGAGCTTGGAAGAACATGAAGGTCGTGGGAGGCATAGTGATGTTGATGAGGACAAGCTGAGAGATGTGGTAGAGGAGGATCCACACAAAGGTACCAGGGAGATAGCGAAGGTTCTTGGCGTCAGTCACAACACAGCTGCCCGGCATCTGAAGGAAATTGGAAAGACCAAAAAGCTGGAAAGATGGGTGCCTCACGAGCTGTATGAGGAGCAAAGAAACCGACGATATGAGATCTCGTCCGCACTGCTTCTACGGAACGAAACGGACCCATTCCTTGATCGCATCGTAACCTGTGACGAGAAATGGATAATGCACGACAACAGGCGACGATCGGCACACTGGGTGGACAGCGATGAGAGCCCCAAGGTTTTTGCGAAGCCGGAATTGCACCAAAAGAAAGTAA
>OX375870.1:5380151-5443645 GCA_947359475.1 Heligmosomoides polygyrus bakeri
CTCCGGCCGCGTTCACGAATCCGCCCCCAGAAAGAAGTTGACACAGAAGGGGATCGCGTATCACTCCGAAGGTTGGACAAGTCGTGCTGATGTGTGACGCGTCACAACCACGTTACATGTGGAAAATGGGACGTATCGACGAGCTCGTAGCCAACAAGGAAGGTGTTGTCAGAGAGGCATCCGTTGTGTTATCATCGCTTATAAGAAAATCAGAAGGCCAGCAAACATTCTAGTGCCTCTAGAACTCGACGACACTGTGGAGACGGAGCCTACATCTCAGCAACATCCTGAAAGTTCTCCCGCAGCCGTGGAGGGCAGAGTGGATGATGGTCAACCAGTAGACACGGAACCGTCACGTTATAATTTCTGTCCAACGAGAGTCGATTACAGGAAATTCGCGCGTTCTAACGTTCTACCAATAGCTTCGGTAACGAGGGTGTCAGCCGAAGTAAAAACAACGACCCTATGGAACAGATACCAGCGTTGGTATCTGAAGACGAGCAGGGCTCAGAAGACCTAGACATTCGATCGGTAAAAGGGTCCGAACCAGATCTTGCTGAGGCGGAGGATGTCGTGAGCGACGAGTAGCAAGAGGACGTCGAGAACGGTGGTCCAGGACCAGAAGTTCGCGTGCAGCAGACAACGTCGAGCAGACGGGTCCAGGACCGGAAGGGCACGTAAGACAAGGAAATGGACAGATCGACGAAAAAGAAGCTGAGTTGTCTGAAAGGATCCAGTCGAATCCAGAATCCAGAGAATGTGGATGCAGTTCCGGAGGTTCCCGCTCAAGAAGAGCGAATGAAATTCGTCCGGGATGCATATGGACCTGAGTTGCGCGTTTCGCGGCGAAGTGGCATGCACTACTCGGAATCGTGCCGAAGAATTAACGACGGAGACGAGCGCTACGATATCATCAGGCAAGATGGCGTGTATCCGATGTATGGAGTTCTGTCCCGGCGCACAGCGATGCAAGTGTCGGCACAAGAGGTGCTTCGACTGTCAGAGAATGGAGGGAACAGAGTTCGAGGACGTGATTCCCAAAGACGAGGGTCACCACTAGGCCCTTGGTAACGTTCTTCGCAAGGAGCTAGCGAGCCAAAGGATCCAGGCGCTGGAGGACGACGGACGAGGGCTGAAGGGACTATGGCAGTTCTTCGGCGAGCAGCGGAACCAGCAAGACATAGGACCACATCAATGCGGGCCGGAGTGACAACAGGTCGTAACCATCGAAGGATTCCGCGCCCCATTCGACCGCGGGAGCTCTCTGGGCTCTACTCCTTCCCCGGGTTATTTCTCTGGGCCTCCTGATTTTCAGGGTCTTGTTCCTAATTAGGGTGGGGGGGGGAAGAGCTTTCTCTCTATTCTTCTCCTTGCGCGTGTCCTTGTGGGTCTTGATCTGTACATGCTTTATTGTTTTCGTTATCTTGTGTACTAATCGTGTCGTAGAATTGTTATCCCTAATTGTTTTGTTCTCATGTTTCATTGCTTTTCGTATATTTTGCTTTCATGTTGTATTCTGTTCTCATGTGCTCTTGGTTTGCTCTGTTTTGTCTTGTCCTTCCTTCACATGGGTTTCGTCTCTTCAAAAGCGGGTTTCCTTTGCTATATCATCAGTAATTGTGTCTTTTGCTATTTCCCAAAGCTGTTTTGGGTCTCATGCAGTATTGTTCTCGTTCATATGAGTCATTTTGTTCGCCTTGTTGTATTTCGCGTAGTTATTGCCATATATATCTATACTCGTCATATCACGATCTTGCTTTACCATAGATGCTACCATGATACTTGTTATTCGCGTGCTTGTTTATTTTGTGAATATTAAGGATAAAGGTTTAAGTACCCTGAGTTTGAGGTGATTTCCAACGCGTGTGGTCGCAGTTTACCCACCTATCTGTATTCCGCGTGGCAGTGCTATTATTGTGTTGGATCACTTCACTGATGATGATGAAGATACTGGCGATATCGCGCGAAGCGCGCAAGTGCGAGGCACGCTGATGGGCGTGGTACTATACAATAGTCCGCTGAGCGATGGGTCATACTATCGACCTACGATGAGTCATAAAATAGGGTAGCGGGAGGGGGAATTACGGGGCGCAAGTTAATAGGCGCGAAATTAGCGGAAAATACCCAGACGTCGTCCACCGTGGCTGGGGATTCAGAAGACCTGCCGAAGATGTCGTCCAACGTCCCTGGAGAACCACACCCCTGGGGATCGTCGACGTTAGGCCTTCATGGCAGGGTAGGCATTCAATATTGATTGATATTATCGATTTTCCTTTAGATTTAACTGACCAGTGTGAGAGTGAGACTATGATCGTCGGTGGAAGGCCTTCACAGGAAGAACGGAAGGCATTCAATATCGTTCGATATTATCGATTTTCTCTTTGATTTAACCGGGAGAGTGTTGTGCTTTACATCAGGGAAGTTTCAATGAGGTAAACATTGATCGATGTTATCGATCTCCTGACCGGTTATTTCAGGTTTCTGTCAGATTTAGCCGATCGGGGTGGGATACACGCGGGTATTATGGCCGACAAAGTGATTCACATTAGGTGGAAGGTTTCAATAGGGAGGCCAATATTGATTGATACTGATGTGATACGCAAGTCGATAGGCGTGACGGAGCACTTGTATATCGCAAGTGATGATGGAGGACGATATTGATTTATTATTTGCACAATGGCGAGCGCACAAAAATAGTACATTTAACAAGGAAACAGCACATTAGAAAATACGTGCTGTAAAAAAAATTAACAAATCAACGCTAGCCATCATTGATATCTCTACACACGACGAGTTCTCGTTCCATCCGCTACTGCTAGTATCTCCGGTTTTCCCTTCTTTTGTCGTCAATCAGTCCTCCATCTTTAAAGCGCTTCGTAGATTCTAATTTGCACCAAGTTCCCTACAGACTTTATACATATACCATTTATGAATGCTCACCTTCTGAGCAGAGGAAGGCTTCTTCGTTTCCTCGCTGTTTAACGGATTCGCAGACAGCTCGGCTTTCTCGTCCCACACATAGACATTTGGTTTCCACACCTGACAGGGCTAAGCTTGTTGACAGTCGCTTTTAAGTCAAGTGTTTTATTTATTTAGCTGAATGTTTTCGGAAGTTTTCTTTACATGACAAAGCTGTTTCATGTAAATAAAGGTTTATAAAAAGAACAAGTGTCTGTAAAACCCCATTCTTAAGCGAATGAATAGCTGAGCCAGCTGCCAAATATTATAATCACCTGGTGTTTGACAGTGGAAGCAGATTCATTGTCCTTCTCTGTGAAATTCGACTTTGCATCAGCGGCTCCGTCGGTTTCGTCGCGCTAAATTCAGTGATTTGGAGTCACTCTTTACATTACGATTAGACTACATGAAGATTCTCGGTATTCTTTGCGCCAGATGACTCATCATTTTCTTGCACCTTTATGAAAACCATCTTCTTTTTGGCCACATTAAAGTCATTCTGGTTTCTAGCTGAATCCCTCGAAGACCCGTCATCCTCATATTGACCTTTTCCAGGTCAGAAAAATCCTCAAAATAGAAGCTGTGTATTAGATTGTTCAAGGAGTCTCTCGCCCCTCATTTTGGCATTTCGCGAATTTTTTGGTGTTCTGGAACCCTTTCCTAAATACCTTCATGTATACCATTGTCACGTCAAAATAACGCTCTTTTAAACAAGTCTAACATTTTTAGAGTCAAATTTGAAATGTTCGGTATACACTGGATCCGATTGAAAATCTTCCGATAATCGGATCATACGGATAATGGCTACTTTGACGACCCCGGATTTTCGGATAATTCAAATCGGGACATCCGAAAATTATTCATTCCAATCCAATGTATAGTGTACAGGTCCTTTAAACTGTATGTAGCACAGATGGAAGAGGTGCCGACTCTTAGGCCTTTGTTATACCACCGCTCACCCGAGCGACGCTTAGTGATATGCTCCCATATCGATCCCATCGCGTAGCCCGATCGATATGGGACACACAATTAGGTGTCGCTCAGGGTGAGCGATGGCCTTACGCACGAAAAAAAGTTTCGAGAAAGCAAACTATGCTAAGTTACATTTCTTCCATTTTCGGAGCACGTGGTAGATTCTGATTCGCACCAAAATCGCCAACTGTTTTCATACCGTTTCTGAATGCTCACCTTCAAGGTGAAGGCAACTTTCTTCCTTTTCCTGATCTTCGACGGATCCGCATCACCACTTGCCTCGGCTCCTTCGTCCCAAACCCATCTGTTTACATTCCACACCTGACAAGGACAAACCTGTTGGCAGTTGCAAAATCATTTCTGTTCTCCACTGTATCGCTATGGAAACCATTTTTACATGTGAAACTTCTGTAAGCTTGAGTGAATCTCTTACTAACCTATCTGCCGTATACTTACTTGCTGGTTAGCGGCGGTGCCAATCTTCTGATCCTTCGCCGCCGGGGAAGTTGATTCTGTACCAGGGGATCCTTTAGTTTCCTCGTCCTAAACGCATAATGAGTATGTGAGTTCAGCACTTCTTCACTACCTTTTTTCTACCCAAAGTCCGCCAGGTTCTCACCTGCTGGCTGGCAGCCGAGTCGAGTATCTCGTCCTTCGAGGTCGATTTCGTATCACCGGATCTGTTGCTATCGTCTTCCTAAACTCTGCTGATTTTGATTCCCGCCATGTCTCCCTTATTTTGTACCTACACTATTTACTTTTTTTTCAAATTGTATTACGTAATAGATAATGCGGTAGATTCGATATGACAGTCATGACATGCTCACCTTCTGAGAAGTTCGCTTCTTCTTCCTCCAGCGGCTCGGCGGCTTCCAATTAGCGGATTTTTCGGTTCCACCACTCCGAATACAGTTTTTTTTAAACTCATCACCATTCCTTCCCTCATGCACCTGAAAGTTGTTGACAGCCGCTTTGCACCCGATGACTTCCTCTCATCTGAGTCTCTTCACGAAGTCAAAGTTCTCTAACTCTTTTTAAAACCTTCGCCGAGCCGTCAGTCTCACCCTCTCTGTCTTTTCCATCTACAGTACATTGATAAGTGTCTCGGCCTCCTGATTCCGCCATATGATCTACAGCTTTCTGTGATTTTAGCCGAGCACTCACCTGCTGAGGGTTGGTGGGTGCAAGCTTGATGTCCTTCGAGGAGGAAGTCGACTTCGAATCAGAGGATCGCTTGCTTTCCTCGCTCTAAACGCAGTGTTGTTTATTCACCTCTACCTAGCTTGCCAGGAGACTATCTCAACGGTAGGTCGGAACGCCCAAATGTTGTATATGGGTAGAATAGAATCGCCTCTCTCTGGGAAACAACATAATGCAAACATCTCGACCCCAATACAATCCCGCGTAGAGTTAGGGACGACGGAAACTGAGCGTTGACCCTCTGCCTGCGCGCAGGAGGCGATCATGGGCATTACGCGCCCTCTACCTACTGAGCCACCGCCGCTCAATAGTTATCGCTGTTTCCCGCCAACTTCAGCCCGCCTTTCGCGCGCAGACAGAGGGTAATGTCGCCAACGACCCAACTTCCGTCGGCCCTAACTCTGCGCAGGGTTCTATTGGCGTCGAGATATTTGCATTTTGTTGTTTCCCAGAGAGATCCGATTCTACCAATAAACAACACTTGGGCCGCTCCGTCCTATCGTTGAAATAGTCTCCTGGTTAGATCGCGTGAAGCCCGGTTTCGTGCAAGTCGACTTTGCTCCTTGTCTGCCAAATTTTCGTCTACTTGACTACACCAGACGATTCTCTATTTTAGGTGAGTTCTTCGAAAATCCGTCATCGGCATATGCCGGCTTTCAGATGCAGAATCACGTCTCATGTTTCAGGTCCAAAGATTCTCTTGGTTCCTTTGCCTAAGGCAAGGTCTCGACTACTACGGGTTTCCCTTTTCACGATGAACATAAACGACATTTGTTTCCAAGTTTTTGTTCAAAAATGTGTTGTAAAGGGGGTAAAGGTTCTCACGGAGGATAAATCGCAAAATGTAACAACAACAAAAATACAGCGCAGGGGAATTGAACCCACGACCATGTAGCTGTGAAGCGAGAGCACTACTTGGAGGCTTTGTAGGCTCTTCTTGTTAGTGGTACGAAAATGAAATGGAGATGGTCTCGATTTGGGTGCTCAACAATCTCCGTGACACGGACCAGTCGTCGCGACTAGCATCGTGCAGACTCTCCTTCTCCGCTTTCGCATTAAGAGCTTTCTGGGGAAGTAGTGTTAGTAGCTGAGCCTACGTTAACCACACCCGAAAGGCCCAGTGGTCCCCAAGGTAAACACCACATCCGAAGCAATAAAAGTCCGATCTCCACCAGAAGAAAGTGATGCTGTGCTGTTGGTGGAACTCCCGGGGAGGTACTTCTCCATCCGCCTTATTCATCGAAAATTGCGCCACCTGACCAGCACCTTTCCAAAATCTGAGGGATAGACACTTCGATGACCAGACGCAACTGCAATTCGAGATGACACAGTTTTTTCAATCACGGTTATCTTCATTCTGGAAGAAGGGAATTTGTCATCTGCCGATCAGATGGGAGAATGTTGTCGATGTCAAAGGTGATTACTTTGTAGACTGGAATTGTATTCAAGTAAAGCAATCACATTTTGAATAACGTCTCCACATTGTTGCAGATCTTTTCCGATAACCTATTAGAATGCGTGGCGCACCCCACAAAGCGGTAGATCAATTACCAATGATCTTGAGCGCCTCTGTATGATCACACCACCATTCCATCATCCTACGAAATAAAACTTTTGGTGAGTACAAACACGCATCTGTCATGGTTCAGTTATGAATTACAAAATGGTTTGCCTTCCCCCTCAGGAATTTTACTTATTCCCTCCTTCTGGCAAAGCGGATAGGCGGTTGAAGACCCAGTTGACTAGAAGAGAAATACTACACAATCCGAATTCACCGCTTGCGGCACTGAATTCGAGAATTCGTCAAAGAGCACAATTCAAGAACCCCATGCAGTGAAAGGCTTGTCGACATGTTTCTCCAGAAGGAGTTAGGAGGGCAGGAGCTTAATTATCGTCTTTCGCTAGGTTTTGGTTATCTTAATTTATTTGTTCATGATTGCTTCTATGTTCGCCAGCTTATTTTATTTGTCGCTTCTTGGCTCCATAAAATATGTATGTATGTATGTATGTATGTATGTATGTATGTATGTATGTATGTATGTATGTATGTATGTATGTATGTATGTATGTATGTATGTATGTATGTATGTATGTATGTATGTATGTATGTATGTATGTATGTATGCATGCATGTATGTATGTATGTATGTGTGATTAAGGCTGCATTGGTATTGGTGTTTAGAGTTTCTTCGGAAATCTATTGAATACTCACCTCTTGATTGCCGAGGAAGCTAACTTTTTTTACTGTCGCAATCGTAGTCGTTTGCACATCAGCGGTGTTCTCGCCCTGAACACTTATTTGAATACTTAATTCCTGCATTTGATGTTCTTTGATAATTTCGTCCGCAGCGATGTGGCTGCGTGGGCTGCGGACATTATGTACGAATGGTCGCCGCGAACGCGGCGAATAGCGCGACGAGCACGACAGAAGACGTCGCAATTGGGTGACTTCAGCGGCCAGTGATATCCAGACCTACATCAAAACTTGCACATCAAGTGTTAGAAAGTGTATACAAAATCAGCTTCACTGTGACAGTGTGCCATATTTTCAGCTTTTCCTGAAGAATCATCATATAAAATTGAGCATTAGAACGTTGTTTAGTTTTATAACTCGAACTCAATTTCCGAACCAGAGCATGTTTTCCCGCAACAGCGGAAAGCGATATCAACAACTCAAACCTAGCGTCTGCAGCAGGTCACAGCTGAGGCAGACATGAGGCACAGCTCACATGACCGCAGCGGAGCTCATCGCGCACGCGGCGGTCGCCGTCGCGGTGAACATTCGTACATAAACACCGCCCCTCGGCTGCGTGCTGCAGTGGAAGCCGCGCCGCGTCCGCAGGAAACATGACATAAAGCTATGCCCGACGTCTTCCAGTTTTCATCCCGGCTGCGCCAAACTCATGTCACAAGCGCTATTTGATGCAGTCGATTAGCGATTCGTTTTATTTTTCACAGCAATGAGCGACGAATGTCCGGTGAAACATTATAAGTGCGCCAACTTTCGTCCGCATCATGTCCGCTGTTTTTCCTTTTCACTAGTACGTTGTAACACTCACCAGGAGGAAAGCAATTGCAGGTGCGACTGCAGGCGTCTTCACGTTTCCCTAAACGAGAATCATTATAAGTTTCAAGCTTTACTTGATATCTACTATCTGTCCCTAATTCGTAACAGTGTTCATCAGCACCGAAAGCTTAGGCATTCTTTAGGAGCTACAGCAGCTGCCAGTCGGTTGTTTCGTTTAGGTTCATCATGGCCAGCTGAACTGATGGCCCGGTGGTTTCGATTTAGCCACCCAAGTTTGAGAATTGATACGCTCACAACAACATCAACTTCACATCTACCCGTATTTGAAATGCAGCGAAAGTAAAAATTAATGGCGAACTTTTACGAGAAGTTACTTGGGAGTTTCTAGAAATACCATCAATCTTTTAGGTACAAAGTGGCTGGGACTAAGAAAGGTGATTGCTGTATTGCTGTAAAACAGGTCAAAGAAGGAGCTAATCTAAGATCTGTGAAATACTTGAACAACATGGGAAGTCAACAGTTCCATTCAATCTCAACAGGACGCTGGTGCCTAAGACGAAGCTGAACAGCCTCTTCGTGCTGTCAAAGGACATGATATTTTCGCTAATGACACTACAGAGAGTTCATAGTTTACCACAGTAGCGACTAGTATCTCGAACAAAACATGCATATCGATTTTTGCCCCAAGGTGATCGCTCGGCATTAATCGATCCGTATCTTTCGCAGGAGCGACTCAGTCGCTCCCGTTTTTCATCTAGGCGGCTACCACTAGCAACAAGCATAGCCTTCATCGAAGACCTTCAACTAACCGCCTGATGAGAAGCAGCACATATAGGTTAAAAAAACAGCGATAGCCTACAAATTCTCGAGGAAGGGCTTCGAACAATACTTCAAATGACATGAATCCTCTACAGTTGTACAAAAAATCGATTATAGTGACACCTCCTTACCATTACGGCAGCAACTGCAGGATCGACGACAGCATTCCTCTCATTTCCCTGAAAAAGGTTCATTCTCTCCTTCAACAAATTCATTGGATTTAAGCTGTAAAGGACCGAGTGAGAGCAGCCAGCTTCGGACGTGGGAACGCGCAAGTCTCTCATATTGATATTGATATTGATATTTATTACATGGATACCCATGTGAACGAAGGTTTAAGAAAAAAAAGTAAATGAAGGAAAAAAACAACTACAATTAAAGCAACAACACAACCAAAACCGGCTAATAAACAAAAACACGTAAACTGATAAAAGACGAGAGGAGAGAATCAGGCACCGCGAGAATCAGTAGACTCAGGTCGGAGCATTTTCCGAACGAATTTCCTAAAAACTATGTCGTTGATACTTCTTCTCCGTGACAGAGAATCCAAATTGAGGAGTTTATTTCTCAAATTACTTCTAGGGATTAGGGAATAGTCGAAGCCTTGAACCCTGAGGAAAAGCTTGCGCGTAAAACTGCGTTGCACTCTTTCGATCTTGTGTACGCAAGATAGTTTGTGAAAAAACATAACCAATCAGGGCGCCGGTCGCTCACTTCCTCTGACTTGCACATTCTCATTCCATACGGCCTGATTGGCTGGCACATTCTCAGCTCAAATCGCTGCCCACATTCACGACTAGGACAGCTGCAAAGCAGCGTTGAATGAGGCCCTAGACAATGCCCTCCCTGATTTGGCTTTGTATTCCCAAAACTTGGCGGCTCGTCCGAAAAGTAAGGACGACAGTAAGCATAGGTCAATCGCAAACCTTCAGCTAACAATATGATGTGCTGCAGCACTTATAGGTTACAAGACAGAAACAGCTAACAAATTCCAGCAGAAAAGCTTCGAACTATTCTTAAAATGAAGTCAGTCCCCAACAGTTGTGAGAAAATGTAATAGTAACACCCCTTACCACGATAGCAGCAATTGCAGGATCGACAGTAGCCTCTTTCCTCTCATTTCCCTAAAAAATGATTATTTCGTCTTCGATAAATTCATTAGATACAAGCTGTAAAGCTCCACGTCGCGAATGATGGCAACGAGCTTACGAGGTGGGAACGCGTAAGCCATTCATAACCAATCAAGGTGCCGACCACGTCCTTGCTGACTGACAATTCCATTCGATGTGACCTGATTGACTGGCACGTTCTCACCTCCTAATGCTGCCCACATTCACGACTAGACCCGTAAAGCAGCGACAAAAGTAGATCTAAGACCATGCATGCACTACTTAAAAAGATGCAAGTTTAGAGCGGGGAATCTGCCTGTTTCTTCTCCATAATAGATAGATTAGTCCTAGCCACAACAAGTCCAGGTATTCTTCTATAATAGTTACGACGAGTACGAGTGCTCAATGCCTTCGTTTTAAAAGTTTTTGCGCAAATTGTATGATTATTATAGTGGAAGATTCCCGCTCTAAGGCCAATGTTATACTTCGGCGACGCTGTTATCGGCGACGTCGGCGACAGTGTTGAGCGGGTGCCACGCAGTGGGTAGCAGCCCGCGCAAGACTGTTGCCGACGTCGCTAACAACAGCGTCGCCGAAGTATAACATAGGCCTAACTTGGACCTTTTTTAATTGCATCAGGAAATTATAAAGCACTAAACAGCACCTCAGAAATCACCAGAAGTTGTTGGAAAAAGCTGCCCAATGGAACAATAATTCCGCCATGCAACCACTCATTTATCACAACTTACCGTATTACTACAATGGACAGCATTTACAGGGAACAAACCAGCGGGCTGCAGCGCGGCTGAGAAAGGCGTTCTACAAAAGGTGCGGTCGTACTTTAAAACACTATAATGAGCTAGATGACACAAATTTTCCCGTGTATCGAAAAATTTCATTTTTCACATCATTAAAGCAACCAAGATGGAATTTAAGGCCAATACACACTTTCGCGAAGCGGCAACGGCCCTATCTTCAAGTATCAGGCAGGAACGCAGAGTCTGCCGCCGGCGGCGAGCGGTGTCGTGCCGCGCCAGCACACTTTTGATTCATGAATTTGTGCGGCAGCGGCGGTGGCGGCGCCGTAAATGCCAGCGTCGCCAATCTACCGCGACAGACGTTCTGTCTGTGTGCTAGCCGATCGTGTCAGAGATCCAGAATGGAAACGGACGCCTCGTTAAAGCTCCACGATCGATACCGATCACGATGAACTGAGACCCGCAGCTGCCGGGAAATTTTAAATTACCCGCAGCATTAGTAGGTCCCGACTGGAAAGAATATGGTGCCCTTCCAGCCGCTTCTTCAGGATCTGGTGTGCACGAGCGACGCGGCAAAATTGGGGAGGAGCGCCGCCATCTCAATGCTCCACTCCGGTTTTGCCGCCCGCTGCTCGTTGTCACTCCGCAAAAGTGTGTGGAGGCCTTCATATTTCATATGCCGGGCCGTACGGCGTTATGAAATTTACTCGTATCGATTGGGCGGCGATGATTATCGATATTGATAGCTCTCATAACACAGCACCGCCTCGTGGCGGAAGTAAAAATCCCACAAAAATCCTTGAGTCCTTGATACTGTGACATGCCCACCATCGTTATGTGAAACGCATCTGATCTTATTGGCTTGTGTGTAAATTCCAAGCCGGACATGTAGGCAAGTGAAGACTCACCCCAACAGGCTGCGCCGATCCGCCTCCGCTACGAGACCGGCCGCTCTTCCAATTCTTTTTCTTTCTTGAGCTGTCACTTGTTGACATTTTCCAAAGCTCACTTCAATGAAACTGAAATTCCGTGTTTCACTGTACCGTAGTACGCTTCAGCAGTAGTTTGGACGAGTGAAAAATGGGTACTACTGTGCAGTTTGCATTACCTTCACGACTCCTACAGTCAAAAAAGAAATCAGTTAAACTTCGCCTATGGTTATTAGGGGTGCTGATCACAAGGATTAGGTCCATGTCTGACACTGCGGTGAAGTATAAAAGATTACGGGGCAGCTCGCCCCTGAGCACGCTGAGTCATTGCAAAGGGGCAGATTCCAGAGAGGAAAAGGTCAGTAGCGGCACCTGCACTGCGTCTCTAAATTCACGTGCATTTCATGCGCCGACTCCCCCCGAAGGAAAGGCTTCGAGCGAGGCAGAAATGAGAACGGGAAGAGGATGTTGCCGGATCTGGGGTTATGAGATCAAAGAAATGACTATCCTACAACACTAGAGCATGGCCATCTGACTTTCGATTCCCCACATTGACCTGGATTGCAATGCATATCCATCGACCTTTTGTCCCTCTTAATAAAATCTGAAATAGGAGATCTGCAGTGGATTATGGAGTCTGGGAGGAACTATTCCATCTTTTCGGATGAACCTCAAATTTCAGGTAACATTTTGTAATCGACCCTCGCCAATGGACTACTGGCATGAAATTTGGAGGGGGGGGGGATGGTGTGGCGTAGCTCCGTAAATCATTACTTTATATAGTTGTGCTCCAGAAATTTTTTCAAATATTTAAATTCAAATACATTCGAAAAACTTTGATTTTTTTAATAATCGAATTCGAATATTCCAACTCGAACGAAAATCACGTGGATACCTCTTCGAATAGGTCATTCGAGCATATTATGCTCGTTAATAACTGCGAAACTCGGATGACCAGCTTTTTTTATAGATTTGTGAATCTTTTACTGTCCCTCTTTTCTGTCTGCTGCCACATCGCATGTCTTGCACATAGCAGTTGGGCAGATGACGGCAACACCTACATATTTAACCGAGTGGGATAAGAAGACGTAATTCAATGCGTCAAGTGTCGATAAGTTCTATAGCGATGTGTCTCAAAATTGTTAAGCGACATCACGCCCTGCATCAGCGTTTAGAAGCTATGAATCCAGGCTTTAGCTCAAGAATATCAAAAGGATTTCAAATGCCGATGTCCCTTTGCTTTCACGGTTTGGCTCCAGGCCCAGTTCCACATTGGGACCGAGAAATTTCTGTTCAGCGGTGGAGAGACAACGTCCTATGTATGAGACGTTGGTTTGCTCAAGTATCGGGGGAGAGCATGTTCCCATAGGAGACGGCGAACTCCATGCGAAATAGTGAGCTAGCGGCAAGAGACTGCAGACGTGCTGCGAAACGGCAGCGGGCAGCCGGAGCGGAGACGAACGGGGGCGAGTTGCCCGTCAACCGCTACCTGAAGTGCAATTACGAATCTAACAAATAGAATTTTTAAGAAGTGTATTCTTCTTCTTAAAAATCATTGTTGCGCGCAAAATTTCATCTTATACTGGCAAAAACAGAATCCATTTCGTAATCAGCACCCTAAATAACCCCAAGGGACTTTGGACAATATCGGCAACCCTAACCTTACCGCCATTACTTTTAAAAAACCTACCGCAATCGGTCGTACTCACAAGAACGGATATCGTACTCGCAATCAGAACCCGAAGTAACTCTTCTAAAACGGAAATGTACTGTAATCGTGAAAGAAAACACTGACAAGAAGTCGAAGATATGCAGTCTTAATGAGATCTGAGAAACGGTCGATGACAACGAGGTGGAGATGTTCGTAAACATAGTACACGATTATGATGTCTTAGAACAAAGTCACTAGAGCAATAAAAGTTTCGCTCACGACAGCAGTACTCCCACACCAAGACTAGTTCAACATCAGTGTTAATCGAGCTTGATCCTTTTTCAAGTTTTGGAAGCAGCTTTGCGATGAGGCGTGCTTTCTCAACAGAGCGCGCAAACAGACAGCGTGATCTCCAAGCACGAGAAAAGCATGAACGCAACTGGTAATCAAGCAAGTACGGACGAGATTTCTGAGGATTGGAGAAGTCCTTCACGTCGCAGCGCTTCGTGTCTGACAAACTTGACGATGCTGATGACTGCATTGTAATGACACCTTGGATTCGGTTTAAAGGGGAGGTTTCACCTGCGACTAAATAGCCAAAGGAAGCAACGCGATGTCCGCCAAGAATTGGACGAGTTTGTCTACCGTACTCGAGCAATCGTTGCGGAACCACGCAACAGCCCACACTGTTCAACCCAATCCAGGGTTCTGCTGAATTCGCCGGACATCATTTCCTCAAACATCGTTTCCCTTTCCAAGTTTTTTGTATTTCTCAACCCTTTTCTTCGACTCGTTCCGAATTGTCGGCCGGAAAGCATAATATGAACGAGGAGGAAATCAACAAAGAGGTGAAGGAGAAATCGCATCTGCATTCTCATTCCTCTGCTGATGATAGAATTAAAATGCACACCTTTTCTGAAGTTTATGGTCATATCATCCTTGTTCTCCAACGTTAAGCCGACATCCCCACTACGAATACAATGCCAGCAATAATTTTACGGACTCGTTCATCAGATGAGGTAGATGAGACAGAGAAGAGCTCATGCGGTCCCGCAGCGACTGCCCAAATACTGTGTTCAGCAAACTCCTCCAATTGTTGGCGGACAACTAGTAGCTAGCCTTGATCACGTTTAAACCTCCCCCCCCCGTTCAATGGATTCGGTCAGGTGTTCGCCGTGGAGCGCGCTTGCGCACCGCACAGTGGAACCGGCACGGGACAAGGCGTCCGGCGTGTTCGGATCGCCCGCTGCTGGGTAGCGTTTCTAAACGTTTCTGAACGTCGGGGTTCAGGAGACGCGCCGCCGATGTCCTCCAACGTGCCTGGGGATTCAGAAGACGCAGCTGGGTTCTGCGCTCTTCGATGACCTGCGTAGCCGACACTTTACTCAATTGAAGCTTTGATCGCAACAAAACATCGTTATGACAGCTCACGACACTTTACTGTCCCCTCTCCCAACTAGGAATTTCTTCACAGATGAAAGAAATCAGTGAATTTGTCAATAGAAGCAATCCTAGTCAGAACTGAGAGGTTGTTCGCCCTTCTCCTGAATATTCTCTAGACCTTCTGCGGGTCACTCAGGGTTTGAGGGTTCTCGAGCGTGTTCAGAAGCCGGTGGTGATGGTGGTAACGATGGATACAAAGGAAGGCCAGTTCCCCTTTAGCAGTGGTCGCTCCTACCTGCTCAGGATTGCCTCGAGGCGGCAACCGACAAGCATAGGCGACACCCGTCTGCACCAGGCTATAACTTTCGTTATTAAATAGCTAAACTACGCCACGAATTTGCAAAAAAAAAAAACGCTCTAGATGGATGACCCCGTTCTCTGATTGGTTACGCTATTAGTCGTTACTGTTGCCTACATGAAGAAGTGAGAACGCGCCAGCCAATCACAGGCAGTCAAAGCTCCTCAAGTGGCACGTGTTTAGGGCACTGGCCGTACAGCTAGCTTCTTTCTGGTTGGCAGCTTACATATTGCGAGCAGCCTGATTAGTCTAGTGTGCTTCCCCTACCCATGTAGGCCACATTAACGACTAGCACTCCTGCTATGTAGGTTACAGCACTTGGTTAAACTTACGTAGTTTAAAATCACCTAGTAAACCGACATCAAAAATTTGGCCTCCAGTTACTAAAGCGAGCGTAGCCCTACGTCACCTTCTTTCGAAGACGAAATCTAGAAATCAGAATTGCCAGCATTTGACTCGTTAAAATGCTTGTTGAAACATCCATCTTCTTGACAGTGCGGGTATACAACGACAACAATAATAACGACGACAACAATAACAACAGTATGATAGTAGCAAATCAGATACATCACTGGTTGAAAACCAGAAAACACTTGAAGAAGACAAGAAAACAGGTATGTTCAAAGGTTTTATTCAAAATGGCGACGATCAACTTAAAAACATATCAGTATGGTACAGGACAGCGAGTGCAGTACCACTCAGTAGTACACGTGCCGCTAGTGACGAGGCTTAAACGAATAGCCAAGCGACAGTACGCGCATCAAACCTGAAACACTTTCTGAAGGAACAATTTGCAGAAAAATCGTACATACTCCCATTGAGGGGTGGGAGCGCCTTCGAAAAGTGAACATGACTATCCTATTGGGTCAGTCGGAAAGCCTTGAACTGTTTGACTTTTTTGAATTTTGTTTAGCACACAATGTAATTCATTTAGCAATGTAGTCACCACACAATCTTCAGGTACTACAGTATATCACGCAAGTGACAGGTCAGCAATTCCCTTCTCCCGGAACTTGGGAGACTGGGAGTTAAGGAACTCCCCGACCGCCCTTTTAGCGCCTTCAATTTTGACGAATCTTCTCTCCGCTGAAAATGCCTTAAGGCCTCTGCCCAGTTTTGTGGCCGGTGACGGGCGGCAAAACCTATAAAGCGCGCCGCTCACGCATGCACGAATCTTGCTGGCGGCTGAGAAACGATTCCGGCGAAGACACCCCCGAATGGTTACCATATACCGGCTGTCTGCGCCCTCCTGCTTAGAGATCGCGCGTCGGCGTCCACGTTGTCGATTAATCGATCGATGTCTTGTGCGCCCGTGACGGCATCGCTGGCAAGTGGGTCGTGGTGCAGTAGGTAGAGGGTTTCCTTCATGCGAGGGATGTCGGAGGTTCGGTTCCCGTGCGTCGCCGCGTTCTTGCATTTCAGTTGAGTATCTGAGATCTGGGAGGTTTCGAGGTCTACACGACGTTACGCTTCTTTTGCGCATGGTTTCAGCCGTATGCGCTTCGCTGCTCGAAGAACGCAGAATCCTGTTGCGGAGTCCCCCTGAGCGACGAAAGCACTTTCCACACGAGCATTTTGGATGGCACCCACCCTGGAGTCCCTTCCCTAGCCTGATTCTGCGCTCGAAGAGCGCAAAATCCAGTTGAGGACTCCCCCTGAGCGATGAAAGCAGTTTCCACACGAGCAGTTTAGATGGCACCCACCCTAGAGTCCCTCCCCTAGCGTGAACCCAGATCAGCATTCCCTGAGCCACGAGAGGTTCGCGTGTGTAATGCTAGGCATGAAGGATTTCGTGCGCCACCGCCAACGCGCGCCTATATGACACGATAACCATTCGGGGGTGTCTTCGTCAGGATCGTGCTTGTGCTGGCGGCAAGCGGCAAACGGCAGAGGTACTGTACTCTTTCTAGTCGGGACCTACTGATGCTATTCGCTTTCGCGCCTGCTGTCTGCGCTCTAGACGATCCATGCGTGGTCGGCTAGGGCGCACACAGACAGAACGCTACCGCGGCAATGATGTGAATCTGCCGCACGTGCGGCGCCGCCGCCGCCGTTCGCCTGCATCCTTGCCCTATGGTTAAGCATAGGGTGGCCCCATTGCCGCAAAGTGTGCGGAGGGCTTTAAGGGGACGAATTAAGTGATAGTCAGAGGGAGCAATAGCAGGTAAATAAAGCAGGTGGAGAACGGCGCATCAGTTGTCTATTATGGGGAAGCTTCGAGAATGATCTACAAGTGCCACGTGCCAGATCACAGATTAGATTAGCAATCAATAATGGAGAAATGAGGATATTTAAAAAACGCATCAAGACTTTCTCACCACCATAAAAGCATAAGATTCAGTGGATTTGCACATAGTGTACCCCACTTCATCTTCTTCAAAATAAGTCTACTAGGGGTAATCTGCCATGGGAAGAACGAATATTATAGTCGTTTTCTTTAAATGCCTTATAAGCCCTTTATTTTGAGCTCGAATTGGCCATAGCCTTGCGAAATAGCGCGCGCTGGTAAGAGACGCAGAGACGGGGGGTCACCATAAATAGCATGCTGTGGCGTGTAGGCGTGGGAGCTAGCTATATACGCGAATTTAAATGCAGTCTTAACTTCTCGTTTCGATTATAGATCCGCGCCTAATTTGCTTCCGAATTGGGCAAGGGAGGGAACTCCAGGGTAAAGGCCATTTTAACACGGGTGCGCTAGTCGGCCCACACCCCGGAATCCCTTCTCCTGTCCATTTTTGTGCAGAACAGAGCTTTCGAGGCTTTTCGAGATTTCAAGGCTATGCCCTGGCTAACCTCTGCTGCAGGCTAGAGGCGACGAAATAGTCGCATCGATAAGAGACCCAGTCTCTGCGTCTCTTACCAGTGCGCTATTTCGCAATGCCCTGAGCGATTCGAACTTAATATAGCGGGCTTATAAGGCATTTCCGCAAAAAACGACTATGGTATTCGTTCTTCCCATGGCAGATAACCCCTAGTAGACCTATTTTGAATAAGATTAAGTGGCGTACACTAACCAGGGAAGGGTCTCAGGCGTAGGTCTGAACGGGGGAAATATATAGTACTGCGAGAATCTCCACCCTTTCATATAGTAGAAAAACATGGTTCGTTTTTGCTGAGTCCTTGAACCAAAAAAGCTACGGGCCCTCGAAGGCGGGGGTATAGTAGCGACCGCCAGCACGTGCCCCGCATGCGTGTGCGCGGCTACTTCAAAGATGCTAGACCAGATGTTCGATTCCCGTGCTATGCAATATTTTTGCAATTTTTATAACCGCTGCCTCCCTCACCAATTTGTTTCCTACACATCTCCTACACATTTATTTCACTCTAAATTGTCAAAAGGGCCAGATTCGTGATCAACATCCCATGACCTCGACAGCCCTAGTCACCTGTACCTGCTGTAACCTACCGTAATCGGACGAAATTTCAAAAGCGAATGTCAGCTTCGTGATCAGCACCCCAAATAACCCCCCTAGGAGAAGTCTGGGCAAAATCGGTGATTATGACATCGACAGCCCAAGGGCATCCGTACCTGCTGTAACCCGTACTGCTGTGAGGTCACTGTTTAACATTCGCTGAAAAACACAAAACGTTGTATAATTCAGAAACTGGGAAAAGTGAGTGAACCACAGTTCATAGTAAACCTTTATATGACAATTTAGAGTGAAATAAATGCGTAGAATATGTGAAGGAAGTAAGCTGATTTAAACCACCATCAAGGCACCATTGTACTTTCATGACTCCAGAAGTCGAGGAGAGGTTGAAAAAAATTTTTTGATCCAAACCTCGGCGAGGGGGGTTATTTTGGGTGCTGATCACGAATCTGACATCCGTTTTTGAAACTTGTGCTTATTACGACAGGTTACAGCAGGTACGGGTAACTAGGGCTGTCGAGGTGATGGAGTCTTAATCACGAAGCTGGGGTGTTGATCACGAATCTGACTTTTTTTGACAATTTAGAGTGAAATAAATGTGTAGGAGATGTGTAGGAACTATTGGAGGAGGCAGCGGTTATGAACAAACACAAACACAACAATAGTGCACAGCACGGGAGTCGGGCATTTAGTCTAGCACCTTCCCCCCCCCCCCCCCCTTTAGAGGGCTGTTTGGGTTCAAGGACTCAGCACAAACGAAACATGTTTTTCTACTACATGAAGGGTGGAGATTCTCGCAATACTACCGATTTCCCTAGTTCAGACCTACGCCTGAGACCCTTCCCTGGTAAGTACAATAGTACTGGTTCGGTTTCGTCGGTTGCTTTTGCCGGGACACAGCTACGACGCGACTACGCCCATACATTTCCCTCTTCCATTCCCAAAACGACAGTGTCGTCTCTTTTTAACCGCGACCTAAGGGCCTCTACAGAGTCTCGCGGCAGCACCCCGAGAACTCGTCCATATCGCTCTCGCCGCAGTGGGACCCACGCTGCCACTATGGTGGAAGCCGCGGCGAGGACGAGTTGTCGCGGAGCCGCCGCACGCAAAGGTCCCCGAGGGCTGCCGCAGTTCACGGCGGCTCTCACCCGCAGCGCCAGGAGCTGCGGGAGACATCCGCCGGAGGGCGTGATAGAAGGATGTCCATTATGGTTCATCTATTCTAAACATTTTTTTAAACGAATCTGCATGCTAGGGATATAGTAGGTTGGTGAATAATCTCTGTCCATAAAGAAGCTTGACAACCAACAATATAATCACCGGTAGTGTCAACAAATGGAGGTGTATGGAATCCTGCACTCAAAATGTAACGCAAAAAAGCTTAGCACGATATTAGGTAACCTTAATTGCTTGGAAAATCTCCGTAACCTTCCAGTCACAAGTTAGTCGTCTGAGGTTTAAAGAAGACCCTTGCACAGATATGGAACAAGAAAGCAGACCGTTCTTTTTAGTACGAGGTATAACTGCATCGGACGGACCTATCGAACTTAACAAGGCATCGGAGAGAATGCGGTGATCACAAGGGCTACCACATTATCTTCGAGCTGCTTGTCGAACGAGGAAATTTTAGCGGAGGTATATCGACAAAAATGAGAGCAAGCGCAAAATGGCACAGAACTGTTGAGTTATAAAAAGTGCTCTATTAGATTTCGGGGCTTAGATTCAAGAACTCCTAACTTGACTTAGAAAACGCTTCTTCACAAAAGAAAAAGCGTTTTGCTTACTACATCTTTGACATTCCCAGAGGTCGTAACTGCCGGCAAAAGTACGCAGTGTTGCGTACAGCAGCCCTTGCGGCGCCGCACCACCCGCCGTTGTCATGGCGGGTCCGCGGCACCCGCAAGACTCTGCTGCCGGCCTAACACTTGCTTCCAGAGCTCCACACCACACCCTCTACAAGCTTTCATAACATTTTTAAGCACTCACCGACCCATTCATCATAAGGCATAATACGGTCATCGCCGTCGCATTCCTTAAACTTCTTGGCAGGAGGTCCCTCGAAAGTGGAGGTATCCGTCTTCTGCATCATACAGAAAACAGTTATTCAGATGCACTTCTGCTTTCTTCCACACTTTATATTGAGTAAAATGTTTGAGAATATATACCTAGAACCAGCTGAATGTTTTTTAAACGTCTGCCTTCATGGGCAGCGCGACATATTTTTTGAATACTCAAACATATGGACACTGTTTTTCGTCTAACTTACGAAAAAAGAGTTAGCCATGGCTGGTTGCAGTTGTCACCTACGGTTTTTTGAAACATCACACAAAGACTAGCTCTTCATGAGCGCTTGATTTTCCAACATTATTCGTCTGAAAAATTAACGGATGGCTGAAGAAGTGGGAGAAAATCGGTGGAAAATAGAGCTCTGAAAATGAAAGTTTTCAAATGTAAAAAAAGCGAATCGTTCAAGGAATCTCCCGCAATGAGATTTAACCATTATTTAAACTTGACGTTTTTGTTTTTTATTTTATCATTTTTTTTGGATTATTGGACAAAGATTTGGACACACTATGTACAGCCGATACGAAATGCTTTCATGCTTGTCCAACTTGCTAAATGGACAGTAAAAATAATTCTCTTGAGTTGAACCGTTATGTATGTAAAAGTACTCAAAAATGCTTATTCTGACGTAACTGACTAGTGAATGAAATTTTATTAATACACGACTTGCCTTCTAACAGTTGCTGGTAATGGGTTTCCTTCTTAAAGGATTTAATCAGCTCATACTCAAAAAAGCAAATTGTCTTTAGAAGTGGGGACACAAATTGGTAGAACCAGACATAACGATTTCGCTGCCCCCATCCGGACAACATGGATATCGATCTTCCACCGCGCCTAATCAATAGCAGAGGTTGTCATATTGGCGTAGTGACACGAGTAAGATCTATAGTCGTTGCGAAATGGATTCACTTTATGCTCCTAGTATAATTGTTAATTTAATAGCTCAGTTTAATAGTTCCGAAAAAAAATTAGAGAAGCTCGACCTTTTTCTGTTCTAAAAATTCCTTCTGAACACTCACCAGCTGTAACATGGAAGATGGCTCGTTCTGCCTTTTCATCTGTAATAAAAAGACCTCTTATACAACCATTTTAATTTCATGTCTATTTCGCAAAAAAAATAAAAATAAATAAATACAAAATAATATAAATGAATAGAAATAAAAATATCGTAAATAAATATATAATAAAATTATGGAACAGCCAACTTCGTTTTCTGCCTTGATGCTAAAAACGGTTCTCTAGATCATTCTCCAGTTCTGAAGTGAATGCTATGTTTTTTAACAAAGAAATAGCCTTATTCGAAAATACAATTGTATTGTATTTCCGTATTATTTATATTTACTCGCCTCTAATTTCAGATAAGTTTTTCGATGAAGCACCATGTACATTCATCTCTTTATCTTTCACTTTTAGTGTGCTCCATACCTGATTCCAATCATGCCCCGACTCGACAGTTTTCCAATAGGTTGAAGGGAAAGTTCTGGCGGTTTTGACTGGTTCACTTTAGGGCCTGTCTATACTTCGCGACAAGAACGACTCGTCGCCCGCTCAAAACATGCATATCGATTAAAACCGAACGCGCGCTCCGAAAAGTGTTCCTACTCGAGCGTCGGCGCTGTCGCTTCAGTCGCTTTTGTCGCTCTAGTCCCTCCAGCCGCTGCTGTCGCCTCTTCATACTTTCGCGCGCTGCGCTCTCGTCGCTCTTGTTGCTGTTGTCGCGAAGTATGAACAGGCCCTTGAACGACCATATGTAACTTTCTTAGCACTCACCGGATTCAGACGAAATAAATACCATCCGAATCAATACACTTTTTCCAACGTGACACTAGTTTAGTTCCATCAGCGAAAAAGCTGAGTGGCCGAGATGTGGCAAATTCTAGGAAGACTGTTTTGGAGTGGTCCTGATTTGAGGTTCTACCAGCGAGGAAGTTCTAAAAGTGCCTAAAAAGGTGGCAGTCGGTTGGCGCAAGGTCTGGTGAATGTGTAGGGTGAGGCAGAACTTCAGCTCCCAGTTCGTTTAATCTTCGCATAGTGGCTTGCGAAACGTGTGGGCGCGCGTCGTCGTACAGAAGAATGGGACCTCCTTTGTGACCAGTGCCGGCTGCAGCCCACGCGATTTTCGGTACACCTCGTCGATTTCGTCACAGTAGCACTCTGCTGTGATGGGCCAGCCTGGTCCCAGAATGTTGTGGTGAACCACACCAGCGGCCAACCACCACACTGTTACCATCGTCTTTTTTCCGGTGGGATTTCGTCTTTAAGAAGTGCCTGCGGGGTTCGTTGACATCAACCCACTCTCTTGTCCTGGATTTTTCAAGGATTTACCGACTGGTAACGATAGAACTTACCGCGAAACCGGCACATACCGCGATTCGTCAACGCGCGGCGTGGTAGGTTTCAGGTGATAACCATTATAACGGTTACCAGGCTAGAGTCGAGTAAACGACGCGATGAAGCACCGGTAACGCTCTACTGCTAACATCTGACCTAGTAGCGCTGCGTCAGTCATTAGCAGTAGAGCGTTAGGCGCGCTGCCAAGTGTAGTCGAACGCATGCGCGGCATCTTTCACCGAGTCCTTCGTGAATCGCAAGGGTCGGTAAGTTCCTAGCAAGGATTCGGTTAGGCAAATTTGTGGTAGCGATTGAACGACCGCTTCGTTGATGAATCCGGAGTCCGGACTCAAATGGTCTTCGGTTATCGTACAGAAGCCACTCTTCATCACATGTGACGACTCGATCAACAAGGGGATCGTTTTGATTCCGTGAATCAAGGTAGAACAGATTTCGAAACGCGATCACTCAAATCGTGGTACACCCACTTTTCGAGCTCGTTCGCCTTTCCGAGGCATTTCGAACCATCTGTAACAGTAGTTTTACTGATTTCTAGACTTTGAGCAATCCCAGAGACTGGGATGGACGAGCTTTCACGAAGGCCTTTAATCGTCGCCCTCTATTGCTGTCTGCCGCTTCCGGGCGCATCCTCAACGTTGAATTCTCTGGAACGAGAATACTCGAACCGCCGTTGCAGAGTCCTTTCCCCAATACTATTCGACCCCACTCATGGTTGATTTGCCGGGCTGTTTCGACGGCGGATTAGCCCAGTTTGAAATTGAAATAAAGTGTCGTTCGGAACCGCTTTTTCAACAAGCTATAATGAGTCTTCGAAGAAACGCAATTATTATTCCGTCAAATGCGAAGAATTCCGTATTAGACCTTAGATAAAAATGAGAAGTAAGTTGAATATTGATTCAGTGATTCTACTATGCCGAGGTTCAAGGAGAGTCGAACATGAATTCAGTAGTGAACGAACGAAGAGTAGTTGCACTAAAACCGCCAAAACTTTCCAGCCGACCTAAGGGGTATATCGTTAATAAGATGCTCACCCTCTTACGAGACGAACGAGACTTCTTTCTCCAACGCTTTGACACCTTAGCGATCTCTCTCCCAGGGATGATCTCATATTCCTGAATGTACGATCAGTCAGCTAGTACATGCTTTCAACTGTGTCAACAACAACTGTTATCACTTGATGAGCAAACGCCCCTTTTCGAGCTTTTGACTTTGCCCAGGTCTTCGTATGCATGCGGTAGTTTACAAAAAAAAACAGGGATATAGGTAGCGTGTGACATTAGCTGTCCTCTTCAATGCTGACTGTGTTGTGTTCGATTTCCTGAAAAGGAAGGGTCTGAAGCTTGTTTGAACTGCGGATGAAAGTCTTATTAGATGAACCTCCTTCACTCAATGACATAAAAACATGTTTCGCTTGGCAAAGCCGTTAAAAGAAACGTGTCCGTGGCACTCAAAGATTATTAGGCCTCTATTATACCATCGCTCACCCCGAGAGACGCCTAATGATATGCTCCCATATCGATCGCGCGGGGCGATGCGATCGATATGGGAGCACATCATCAGGCGTCGCTCGGGGTGGGCGATGGTATAATAAAGGCCTAATGCATATGTTGTGCTTCGGCGACACGTCGGCGACGCTGTCCGCGGCAGACAGTGCTGGGCGGGTACTGCGCAGTGCGTAGCAGTCCGCGCAACACTGCCGGTGACCGCTTCGCCGACAGCGCCGCAGGGCGGTGTTAAGACCTACGCACACTTCTGCGACACCGCGGCGTGGCAACAGGAGTAACGGCCATCTCCGCGAAATCCGGTGGTTGCGGTGCGGTCGCGTTAGAGCATCGTTATAGGCAACGGGACCGACGTCCCAGAGCATGTTGCACCGCTAGGAATGAATTGAACCATTCCAGCCTGCCGCACTCAGCGCGGCATCGCCGGCGATAGCCGCCGCGATAGCAGCAAAAGTGTGCATGCCCCCCTCTGCGGCACGTGTCGCTATGTCGCGCCGCGCCCGTCGCGGCCCTATCCTTCATCATGGCCGTGCCGCGCTGTCGCAGAAGTGTGCATGGGCCTTTAGGCATATTCTGTGCTGTTCTCTATAAAGCCCTTTCCATGTTCGTACCGTTTAGATTTCTCAAACATTATTCGATCAGTTATCCTCCCCAGATCGAAAATTTATTATGCAAAAGAACCGGCTGTACCAAAGTCTACGCAACCCCCTTTCCAATCAACTCTATATAAAGGTGTGCTCGGATCTGAAGCGCCATCTTAGGAAGTTTCTCGCCAATTCGTCGTCGAACATAGTCTTAGTAGTAAGCCCTCTTCAAAACATGTACCAATACTTACGGTTCAAGATGAAGCCTAAAGGTTCTCTACCGACCTTAGTCGATGAGTACGGGAATCGGTGTATCAGTGACAAAGAGAAGGCAAATGCTCTTGCTTCTTATTTTGCAAGTGTATTCATTAATGATCACTCCTACAGCAGGTCGGAATTGGAGGAGGTCAGCACACAGGACACCCTTACTGAGTTCTACTTTTACCCTGACGACGTATATGCTATACTAAAAAGGCTTAAGCCGTCTTGCACCAAACCCTTTGATGGCATTCCGCAGATTATATACAGTAAATGTGCTCACGCATTGTGTAAGCCGCTCGCTCACGTTTTCAATCTCTCGTTACAATCAGGAGAGGTTCCACCTTTATGGAAGCATGCCATTGTACGAGCTATCCCCAAATCATCAAGTAGCAATGATATTGTTAATTTCAGGCCAATAAGCCTTACACCTACCACTGTGAAGGTGATGGAAAAGTTAATAAGGGAGAGAATGCTTACTTGGCCCAAATCCTCCGGCCTTATCCCTCAGCAACAACACGGTTTTCTTCCCGGTGCCTCCACTACCACAAACCTACTTGACTCGGTTTATGATTGGTGTGAAGCACTGAATAACGGGAAGTCAGCAGATATTATTTATATATTTTGACTTCTCCAAAGCATTTGATAAGGTCTCTCATAATAAATTAATTACTAAGCTCTGGACTGTCGGTATTCGTGGTAAATTATTAGAATGGCTAAAATCATATCTCCAGGACAGGCTAATGACAGTTAAAGTAGGAAATGCCTACTCTCCAAGTTATGAGTGTTCCAGCGGAACTCCTCAAGGAGCCGTCCTGTCCCCGCTTCTTTTTTTTTTTGATATACACACATGATTTACCTACTATCCTTCGAACGCACCCTGAAGTTCATGTAAAAGCCTATGCGGATGATATAAAAATCTACGGAGCATACGATCACACAAACGCCATAGAGGTGTGCTCAGCTCTTACCACCTCGATTGAAAAAACGAATGAGTGGGCTCTACAATGGAGTATACCTCTCAACTTACACAAGTGCTCGGTAATGCATCTTGGTAACTCAGAACCTTTTGATTTCTCTATCAGTGGGTTTCCTCTCTCAAACTGCAACTCAACTAGGGACCTCGGAGTAGTTTTTGACTCAGAACTCAGATTTTCAAAACATATTGATTACTTGATGAAAGAGGCATACAGTGCGTTATTCATGATTTTTCGCAGCATTAAATGCTCAGATGCGGCAACACTATTACGGCTTTACAAGGCGTATGTTTTGCCCCATCTGGAGTACTGCACACATGTTTGGAGCCCTTATCTCAAAAAAGAGGTGGTAAAAGTTGAAAAGGTTCAACAGCTATTTACTCGACTGCTGTGGCACAGAGTAGCAGGCGGTTATGATCCACTAGGTTTACCTGGCTATAAAGATCGATTAAAGATATTTTCTTTAAGCTGCCTGGTTTGTAGAAGATTAACCGCTGACTTAGTTTTCTGCTTTCGCCTTCTAAAGCGTGAAATCAATTTACCAGTAAGCAAGTATTGGATTTTTAGACCAGTCAGCTCGAGAATAGGTACTATAAACATACAGTACAATAGGACGAAAAGAAAGCATTTTTCATGTGTTTTCAATTCCTTTTTTGCTCGATGTGCAAGGTGGATAAGCAAGTTGCCCGCGAAACTTTTCAACGCTACGACGTCAAAAAGCTTTAAAAACAAAATATCAAGGTTAGATCTTCCACATTTACCTATGGTTGATCACTTTTGTTGAAAATCGTCGATGTTACAGTGCTGCAGTCATTAGCTTTATTATAACTTTACCAGTCGGCCTAGCGGCCGCCTACGACTGGTTGGGGGCTTCGCCCCCAAACCCCGAGAATAGGACGCCATGGCCGCTACGGGTTTCCTATTCCTCCCTAGGCCTTCTGACCTTTATGTTAATCGAGATGGATCGATTGATCCGACGTCAGATTCGTGTTCAGCGACCTCGATTACCCCCAGGGCCGAAGTTTCGTGCCGCTTGAACGTCATCCTCAAAAAATCGATAATATCGATCGATATCGATTGGTCGACTTCAGATTCGTGTTCAGCGACCTCGATTACCCCCAGGGCCGAAGTTTCGCGCCACTTGAGCGCCATCCTCAAAAAATCGATAAAATCAGGTCAACTATGGCTGAACACTCGTCTCCTTTGCAGGTTCAACACGTTTTAAAGGCTCACACAGGTTTGCCGTGCGCACGCTAGTCTCCTTTACATGTTCAACACGTTTTGCAAGTTTACACAGGTTTGTGACACACACACAGACAGACGGACTAACGCTTTTATATTAGTAGGATTATAGAGCATGTTCTCCCATGCTGCGATAGATGATACGCCATCTCTCAATATCTCAGGGACGTTTCTTGTTAATATCGGTGTTCATCGAGATTTATTTACTATCGATTCACATCTTGCTTGCAGATCCAACCGCCCGCTTTTCATTTCAACAGTGATGACGCGCTACCTACAAGTATGACACTATCGCTACATCCAATACAACAATACTGTGCAGCAGTGGTTACTCCTAGTGTTCTAGAGCAATGAAAACTCCTTATGGTATCCCGTTTTTTTTTCCTCGCAGCTATTGTTACGATAACTCTATTGTTAGGATGACTATGTCTGCTATTCTCGCGCATTAGCGTCTGGCAGTTTTCAGAGCCCCAGCGCAAACGATTTATACCTGTAATACAAAATACCATTTTTTCTTTAAACTTATTTCGTTAAGCCTTTTTCTGCTTAAAATACTTTTCTCCTTTTGCTCGATCTCCGAATTTAGATAGATCATACAAGTGCGATTGGTCTGATTTCAGTTCCTGTGGAAGCGTCATAGAGAGGTAGCGCAATGTAGCAAGTGCTCGCCTAGGTATGACCGGAATACGGCCGGACTCCTGGGTGCTATCCTCTCTTCAGGTTGCTCGAGAGTGACTTCCGCATACTGGAACTCACACCATAGGTATACTGAATGCCAACGGCTGCACTCATATTGCCTATGTCAATACATTTTTTTAAAATCAACCCTAGTTAAACACTTCGACATTATATTTTGTTTCGCCATACCAGCACTTTCTTTTCACTTCGTTTTTACTTAATTATTTTTCAAGCCTTTGCACTGGCTCTTCTGAAAGATCTGCAGAAATAATTTTGTTCAATCCAAATGCAGTTCATAGTTTCGTCCAAAACGCTCACAACAATTTGTTGGTGTTAGTTGTTGTAAAGCCGATCTCTGTTTTTTTATTGTATCTTTTCTGTGTTTTTTAATGGCGCACTATGGGTGCAATAGTGAATGAGTGAATATGTTATACTTCGGCAACAGTGCAGGACCTGTGCATTGCAGCAGCCCGCGTAAAGGCCGCCACAGACTTCTGCGGCGCCGCTCGGCGGCGCCGCTGCCCTATGCTTAACCACAGGGCAGAGACGCAGAGCTCGCCTCCAGCGGCGCCGCTGGGCGGCGCCGCCGAGCGGGGCCGCAGAAGTCTGTGGCGGCCTTAACATTGTCACCGAGCACGTCGCCGACGCTGTCGCCCAAGCATAACATATACCTTAAGCATAAGGCCCTTGAACACTCGGCAGCAGCAGCAGTGGGAGTGGCAGAGGCAAATGATTAAGCATAGTCAGTGGCTTCAACTGTCGCCAAATCGATGCCGCTGTTCTATGCTTAAGCGTTTGCCACCGCCGCTACCACTGCCGCTGCTGTCGAGTGCGCCAGGGCCTATATGTTATATTATATTAGGTTGTAAGGAAAGTTCTGGCAGCTTCAGCGCCTCTTTGGCGTCAGCTTGCACTAAATTTGAACGGATGGTCAATTAATCGATAAGCTGCGCTTCTCAGGTGAGGAAATAGTTATTCTTCTTGCTGAGGTGCTTTTCATGTATTTCTTCAACATTTCTGATTTCTGATGGAACCTTCATTATAGCGTGGACGAGACGGCCTTCCGAACTGTTCTACTTCACGAATTCAACCTTGGTCGGACGGCGATAGAAACAGTTGTGAATGTAAACACTGCATGGGGAGGGAGAAGGTACTGCCTCGGAGCGAACCGTTTTTCGCTGGTTCAGTAAGTTTCGGAACGGAAGAGAATCGATTGAAGACGATGCACGAGCTGGAAGACCATCGCTCGTTGATCACGATGCCTTGAAGGAAGCAGCTGAAAAGAACCCTCGGCAACCACTCCGGGAGATAGCAAGAGACCTAGGAGTTTCCCATACAGTTGCTGCTGATCACCTAAAGCAACTGGGCATGGTGAAAAAATTCGACATGTGGGTGCCCCACAACCTCACCGAAGCGCAGCAGCTGAGACGAATGGAGGTCGCGAGTTCCTTGATCAGAAGAAATTCTACGGAGCCGTTCCTCCATCGACTTCTCAAAAGTGACGAGAAATGGATCCTATTTGATAGCAAGAAGCGTTCTGCTCAGTGGGTAAATGTCAAGGAGCCCCCGAAAGCCTTTCCAAATACGGATTTGCACTACAAGAAGACAATGATTACGGCCTGGTGGACTGCAGCTGGAATAGTCCACTTTTCCTTTCTACCTCCTGGCCAAACGATGACAGCAGAGCTGCACTGCGAGCAACCGGTAGAAATATATGCAAAATTGGAGAAAAAGCTGCCTTCACTGGTGAATCGACACCGCGTGCTACTACGACTGCTACTGCTACGACATGCTACGTGCTGGTCTCACGTTGGCAGAGCTGTGTTGATTCTAACGGTGCTTATTTTGAATAAAACGTTGCAATTTGAGCCGAGTTATGACTTTTCAAGAATAACGTAGAAAAACTGCCAGAACTTTCTTTACAACCTAATACTTCGACAGCGTCGCAGGGAGTGCTATACTCTCGTCGCCGACAGTGCCTTCGGCGACATTGCCGACGCTTTGGTCGACAGCGCCACCGAGTAAGCTGTTGCTGGCCCTCTGGCCGCGAAGGGCGCGCGTCAGCGGCGCTCTCTTGCGTGCGCGGCGCGAGAGAAGCGTCGGCGACAGCTTGTCGGAGCCAGATTGTTGGTGACGGGTTGCAGCGTTGCCGACGTCTCGCCGAAGTATGGCCTATGTTGTGCGTAGTAGCCCGCTCAACACTGTCGCCGACGCCGTCGACAACAGCGTCGCTGAAGTGTAATATAGGCCTATAACATATTCCTTATACACCCGTCGCCGCGTCGAAAGCGTTGGCGACAGCTTGCCGCTGCCTGCGGTGAGACAACATGTAACAACATGCATCTCCAGAAAGCGGAACGTGTCTCAGGGACAGTTTCCCCATGATCGAGGAGGTCAGGGATTTGGGCGTGCTCAGCGCAGCTCTCTTCACTTCTTTCACCATCATTTGAGAATTGTGGGAATCTCACTTCTGTACGACTTTCAGATGCTTTCCACAATTCCTTCCAATTGCGATACCTAGTAGACTATTGGGGGGGGGGGGGCAAAAGTAATGAGACAAAATGAAAAAAAAAATGTTTATCTCTCTATAATTCAATTACAACTCAACGATGCTGAGGAATGTATTTGCCATTAAGGGCAATGACCTTGCTGCCATCGCTCAGCCAACTTCCTGATCCCATCCTTCCAGAACTGCTTGGGCCTGGTGTTGATCAACTGCTCGATATGGTTGTCAAGGACTGCTTGGGTTCTTGTGTCCCTTCCGACTAGGAAGTCCTGTAGGCTCAAGTAATAGTGGTGGTCGCATGAAGAGATGTCCAGCGAATACGGTGGGTGAGACATGTGAACGTAGCCCAGCTGGCCAAGCTTATCCGTGGTTACTTGTTCCCGATGGGGTGCGGCGGAGAACCTTCTTGAAGCGCTGCGAATGAATAAGAGCGAGTCGCCCGCCCATCTCCTCTATTTCGTTCACCATGGCCTTGTAGTTCATCGTAGTGCTCTTGGGAAACAGCTTCCGGTAAACCGATCCATGGGCGCAGACCCGAAAGCTCCAAAGATGCTTCTCGCCGTGAACATCTCGCCGAACGAAGGTCGGTAACAGGTCACCAGGCCTCACCCAGACTCGCTGCTTGGCAGGGTTAAGGTAGAAGACGTACTTCTCATCTTGCGTGAATATTGAGCCCAGGCTGCTCGGGGTTGGGAATTGGGGGAGATTTGCGCGAAACAGGTCGACTCGTTAGACTGGGGTTTCGGCATGAGACAGGCTGGGGTTTTGGCATGCTTCTGGAAAGGGCGGAAGTGGTAACTTCTCAGATGGGCTTCAGTAAGTAGCATACAAACATACAAATACGACAAGCACGAAACCAGACTCCAGCCACGAGATATATGGACACGGCATAGGGTGTCTCATTACTTTTGCCCCCCCCCCCTAATATGAAGGCCCTTTACTCGTCTGGCTCAACGACATGGCAACAAGAAACCCCCTCTGCAGTAAATGAAGAATGAATATCCTTCTATATAATTCGCTTTCCTCGTCTAGACATACGCTTCAGACCTTTCCTTTTATAAGAGCTACTGCTACTAGTAGGTTTTACCCGTTACAGTTTTGCTGAAAACATCCGAATACTCACCTCCGCATCGCGAGCGAACCGGACTTTTTTCACCAAACGTCCCCGCATGATTTTACCATAAGCGTAAAAACGGTGTTCGCCCTGAATACGGCTACTGGAAATCCTTATCTTCACACATCACTGTACATTTGATGTGGTTCACTATACGGCTGCAATGACGGTATTGGTCCACGCGACTTTGCACGCGCTGATTTTCTGTGTAGTATTTTAATTTTCTTCCTTTTTTAGCCTTTTTTGGCTTCTGCTTTAAATAAAGGGAGGCAAATAAAATTCGATAGGAAGGAGAAAATATCACGGCATAGGAAATCTGGCCATAGAAATTGACATTAAAAATTGAAATCGTATTGTAAAGTTCCGAGCCCTCTAGCAAAAACAGTGCTCCTGGATTCAAAGTTTCAATGACGTGGCGATCTTCAGAAGCCCCTTTAGGGCCTCTGAAGATGGAGGCCATGTTGAAACGTCAGAACGATAGTAAAATTTCGAACTAAAAACCTAGCTGGCAAAAGAATACACGGAAACATTCTACAATGAACATAGTGTTTAAAGCTTGATAAAATATGTTTTCCAATAAAAATAGTTGTTTGAAAAGCAGCAACTTTAATGGTACATGTCGCTAAGCCCTGGTTTACAGTTGCGCCGCCGCGCCGCGAAGCCGGCACCATAGCCGGAATAGATATCGATGGGGCGGCGCGAAAAATCGATTTCTATGGCGATCGTGGTGCCGCGCCGCGTGGCGGCGCAAGCATAAACTAAGCCCCAGCAAGTATAAACTAAGCTCCAGTTTACACTTGCGCCGCCACGTGGCGCGGCACCAGGATCGCCATGGATATCGATTTTCGCGCCGCCCGGTCGATATCTATCCCGACCATCGTGCCGCGCCGCGCAGCGGCGCAAGTATAAACTAGGAATAAGGCTTAAGCACACAGCAGGGGTGCGGGAACGGCCAGAACACTGACGAGAACCGCGCACAGTGGAATGCCGTGGTTGGCTGTCCTGATCATGCTAGGATCCTCGGCGCATTCGCGCGCTCCCGCTGCACGCTCTCGCACCCCACAAGCTACATTTACCATTTTAAGTGCATTAAAAAAGAGATCGCACCATGCACTCGGCTAGCGTGTGGCGATTTTCATTTGATTGCTACTGTTAAAGCTGTTTACCTGATAGAGCGAAGTAGATATATTCCTATTTATACAGTTGTTCTGTTGTATCATGTACAAGTGCTCCGTCACGCCTATCGGCGTGTCTCGCATTTGCACGCATCGTGCAATGTTGAAATATCACTAAGCCTTACTGCCCCTCCCCTTACTGGTACTGCTCCCTTATTACTACACAAGTGCTCCGACACGCCTAACGGCGTGTCTCGCACTTGCGCGCTTCGCGCGACTTTTAGCATCACTGACATATAGAAGGTAGTTTTTGTAAAACATAAAATTCGCTAGCATCTAGGAACTTGGTGCGTACGTTATCGGCATCAAGCCCTTCACCACTTCGGTACCTTCATCATAGACATTCTTTCCTGACCGGCCATTAATGTCATTGGTTTGTGCTGCGCAGTACTTCTGTCCCTCAGGTTGTTCCTCCGCAATCGTTCTCATGCTCAACAGCAAGCGTTTCAAGCTGTCGTTGACATGTCTTCTGAACCCAGGTTCCCCTCTCTCGGTTCTTCTTACTGGATCTAATTGCTGGTCCGCCTATACAGGACTTCCCTCCCCCTCTTTAGTCCGCCACCTTCCTGGTCCCAACTACTGGCCCACTTCTTTGTTTCCACTATTGACACCTACTGGTCTCTTCTTGCTGGTTTCCCCGTCCTGGCACCTCCTCCAGGTTATTCCTTTCCTTCCTGGTCACTCTCCTGGTCCACCATAGAGGTCCTCTTACCGCCCTTCTCCACCACCCCCCTAGCGGTCCTCCCATGCTCACGACATGGTTGGTGACACGTATTCAGAATCAGGATGCTTGCTGCGCGACGAAGGGGACCCGTTCTCTGATCAAGAAGCGCGCACAGTCGCTGCAGAGTCGAGCATGAAGAGGCTATGCATATGGCAGATTCTTTGTTCTCCGTATGAGTTCCCTTACGGCTTCCTTCTTGTTGATTCCCTGTCTTGGTCCCGCCTTCAGGTCCCTTCTTCCAGGTAAATTCCTCCCCTCCTCCCCTCGGGATACTCCTTCACGACGACGGCGAGCGAACGCACATTGTGTGACATCGGTGTCACATCCTCTAAATCCGGTCTCCCTATATATTGCCTAAACTCTTCCTGGTGCCACCTGGCTTGCTTCATTGCTCTCCCCTTCGACACGATGACGATGCTCCTCCTGGTCGCTGCCTCCTTATCGCCGTCGGTTCTCCACCCTCAAAGTCCCCCTTATACCCTTACCCCTTTAGTAGTCTTCTCATGCTAAAGGCACGAAGTCGGCTTCTGAACCTGGACGCTCAAACGCGCATAGGTGCTGTAGTGTTAAGCAATAAAGGACTGCGTTTCCCCTGCTGCAGCAACATCCCACGTTCAACAGCAAATTTTGCCCGCACTGTGGATGATGCGGCGTACCTCACTTGGGTTAGATCACTCCACGGACAAACTCTTTTATATATAGGTGGTGATTCCCTGCCTCACTGGAACTCGACTTGTTTTACTGGTACTGGTCCCACACTACTGGTCCGCCCTTACTGGACCTGGTCCCCCAATGATTCCCCCTTAGCGGACGACGTCTTTTAGCGGATACAATATGACCTCGATTACCCCCATGGCTGAAGTTTCGGATCAATTGGACGACGTGTATAAACAGTCGATAATTTTATCAATATGAATAGATTGTGATCGACACTTCAAAAACGAACTTCGTTTGTGTTCAGCGACCTCAATTACCCCAGGGTTGAAGTTTTGGGCCGCTTGAATGACATCCCAAAAAAATCGATAATATCGACTGATATTGATTTCCTTCCCCCCGCTGTGAAGGCCTTCCTTCGACGATCATCTCCATGAATGTTGGACGACGTATTCGCCACGTTTTCCAAACCCCCAGACACGTTGGGCGACATGTCTGGTTCGTCTACTGAATCCCCAGGCATGTTGTGCGACGTGTTCGGCACGTCTTGCGAACCCCCAGGCACGTAGAAGACGCCTGGGCATTCTCCGCTATTTGCGCGTCCCCGTGATCCCCCCTCTATTTTATGACTCAGCGTCGATCGATAGCTTGACTCATCACTTAGCGGCGTTCTTTTGTTGTTGTTATTTTTTGTGAATCATACATTTTCTAAGAAAGTAAAAGCAAGTTCCCCCAAGACAGAAAATTTATTTTGACCTTCTTAAGTAGTTTACTTTCGAAATGTTGGATTTGATTTCAGTGCCCAGCTTGCTTCGAAAACTGCTCGTTTTGATTTAAAAATGGTATATCGTATGTGAAAACTTAACTAACTCTAAAAATTTCGGATGAAAATCAAAGAACTTCAAATAATATTTCAACAGCCATACCTCTCACCAGGTGGTAAAAAACCAAGACAATCAACCATAGTGTAGAGGAGTAATGATTGTTCAGTTTTAATATCATTCATTTACCATGCGCAGTCCTACCACATTACACCATTATGCACCATTCGTAAAGAACAAACGGTACTAGGTACTAGTCGCGAATGTGGGCAGCATTAGGAAAATGGATCGTGTCAACCAGAAAGGCCACTTCCAATGCGCGAGTTTGGTCGATGCTCTGATTCTCGATGCTGTTCACCATTCGCAACATGTACTGAACAAACCGTCAACGTGCACAGCTAACAGTAAGGCATTCTACAATGAATAGTAGTGAAAGCGAAAAACATAAAATTACAAATTTTTTCTTGCTCAAAGTGGTTCGTTTCGCCATCTATCTCCAGGCAAATCTTTTTTGTTATGACACCTTCCTGGTGGTTGAAGAGGAAGGGGTTATAACGTTTTTGAATGTTCAGAAATACTAATTTTAATTCAGCATTTTAAACGTCAAATTTTTGTCATTCACAAGAATCTTTAGCGCGCTATCCGGCTGCGATATTACAGTAAGTTTAGGCGTCAAATTAAGTTAGTGTGGTGTAACGGTATAAACACGCTGTCGATCACTACAGCAGTCTGATATTCAGTGGCAACAGCTGTTTAGCCTTTTGGTTGGAACCCACGCGTACTGAGGCGTCACAGGCCAGCGAAGCCGTCGTCCAATGTGCGTGGGTGTTCCGAAGACGTACCGAAGACGTCAACAGCTCGTGCTGAGTGCAACCCGCTAGACGGGTGGTGAGTCCTGCTTCTCCTTCACGCATAGTCACATCAAACTTAAATGTCTCACCACAGCGGCAATACAAATGAATCCGGGCTCAGCCTTTTCACCATTTGGGACAAATTTTCAGGACGTCTATGGAAAAAGTTGAGTCGCTCCCGCGTCTAGTATCCACGCACTGCATTCCCCACTTTCAAAAAAGTCAAGACTTTATTGAACAGCTCAACTTTAAGCACTTCACAGAACCTTGGACGCCAAACCTGTTGTGAAATTTTCACGCAGTCTGAGTCAGAATTGAATGTCAAACTGCGCCCACAAAATGAACAATTCCTTTGGACATTGAACAACGTCTTCGACACGTCATCTGATCCTCCACGCACATTGTACGTCTTCGGCGCGCCTGAGACGCCTCAGTACGCGTAAGTTCTAACTGGGAAGCAAAACAGCCGTTGCCGCTGAATATCAAGATACTGTAGTCATCGATATGTACATGTACCGTTACACCGCACGCACTTAAGCCGACGCCTATACTATAACATCGCTGCCGAATGACGCGCTAACATTCTTATTTGCCATGCACGTACAACGCACATCATACAATGTCATAAACGGGCACTATTGTACTTTCACAACTCCACGGGTCGAGGAGAGGTCGAAAAAATTTTTTTTCGCCCAAACTTCGGCTAGGGGGGGTTATTTGGGGTGCTGATCACGAATCTGAGATTCGTTTTCAAAATTACGGCCGATTACGGTAGGTTACGGTAGGTACCGGTGACTAAGGCTGTCGAGGTCATAATCACCGATTTCGCCCAAACTTCGCCTATGGGAGTTATTTGGGATGTTGATCACGAATCTGACATTCGTTTTTTGTTTTAAGCTGGAGTACGGTAGGTTACGGTGGGTACCGGTGACTAAGGCTGTCGAGGTCATAATCACCGATTTCGCCCAAACTTCGCCTATGAGGGTTATTTGGGATGCTGATCACGAATCTGGCATCCGTTTTTCGTTTTAAGGTGGAGTACGGTAGGTTACGGTGGGTACCGGTGAGTAAGGTAATGGTCACCGATTAAACTCCACCGTAAAACGAAAAACGGATGTCAGATTCGTGATCAGCACCCCGAATAACCCCCATAGGCGAAGTTTGGGCGAAATCGGCGATCATGACCTTGGCAGCCTTAGTCACCGGTACGTACCGTAATCTACCGTACTCCACCGTAAAACGAAAAACGGATGTCATATTCGTGATCAGCACCCCGAATAACCCCCATAGGCGAAGTTTGGGCGAAATCGGCGATCATGACCTTGGCAGCCTTAGTCACCGGTACGTACCGTATTCTACCGTAATCGGCCGTAATTTTGAAAACTGATCTCAGATTCGTGATCAGCACCCCAAATAACCCACCTAGCCAAAGTTTGGGCGAAAAAAATTTTTTTCGACCTCTCCTCGACTCGTGGAGTTGTGAAAGTACAATAGTGCCCATAAACGTTCTGGAAGCAAGGTTGGGCTGGGTAGCAAGGATAGTGCAGACTTCTCCACAAAGGATCTTCAACACAAGAAGATCTTTTGCGGAAGTCTCCACTATCCTTGCTACCCAGCCAAAACATTGATGGGTCAGGGACTGGTATATCTTCGTTCACTTTGCTATCAGAAAATATCCAGTCTGAGAATAGGTTATTTACAAATAAAATACACGAACCTCGCGAGCGGTAGAAACAGCACGATTCGTCGTATCCTTGAGAATTGACTTCCGGGGAGCCTAAATGGTGAAATTGCGAAGATAACGTGAGTAGACGTTGTGCAATCTTTAATATAGTTCAGTCGGGAGGAGGAGGAGGGGGGGGGGGGGGGGGGGGGAGTGACAAAGAATGTTTTACCGCAACTTCTCCAATTCCGACTAAGGACGCGCGAGCAACGTACACATGCACACTGCACACTCGACAGCAGCGGCGGCGCCAAATGCTTAATGATTCCCGATAAATCGATGGATTTACGGTTAAGCATCCGCCGCCGCCGCCGCTGCCATTGCCGCTACGGTCGAGTGTACCAGCGCCTATATACAGTACAGACGCGAAGATGTTCCGAAAAATTCAAGGTATGCGTGATGAAGCATCTTGGGCGAACACTAACCACTACGAAGACCTATCGTAGCGTTGGCGTCTGTAAAATCTCTTCTGCGACAATGTCAGCACGCCTAAATAGAGTTGGCCACCCTAATATGAAATTTATAACCCACCTTAGGTGACTGGAACGAAACGGACAGCAGTTGGAATCTTCATTTTTTCCTCGCGTTTGCTGACTGCACTCCTGCCCATTCTTAACCGAAAAGCTTTACCCAAGGAGACAACAACCTGAAAACCTTTCCTCTAAAAAATTTTCGCACATTTCTGCTAAGAAGGCTGTCGGAAGCTGCCGATAATGCGATATTCGACATCGGACAAAATGGGCGCAAATTTCATTATTCACAGAAAATTTGAAGGACCACATCTAATAATGAACAGGACAATAACGAACAATATTGAGAAAAAACAGAAGCTATTCATAAAAACGACTACTACAGCAATTTACAGAACAACACTATAACGAAAAATACGGAGAAAAACAGAAACAATTGATAAATTGACTTCTTCATCAATTCGCTAAATAACACAATAGCGAACAATATTCAGAAGAGAAAAAAACAGAAACAATTCATAAAAAACAAATTCTTCAACAACTCGTATGAGATTCCTAAGAAAGGTTCTGCCATTTTACCGCCAATTCAACAACACCACAACACATTTACAGGTCGAATATGCAGCTAAAAGAAGAGCTCGCACCAATCAAGCCATATGCCGAACGAAGGGAAGTAAATCCGGCAACTCTGAAATACTTTAAAATAAAAATAAACTAAAATCCGTTCCACCCCCCCCCCATTCCAACCGCACGATGTGCGCATTCCGAAGAGGCGCCACGCCACCTCAGTATAGGAATCTTGTCTCGCTTCAGGCCAAACAATCCCGCCTTCCCTCTATGGTCCATCAGTCTGATGCGAGACTTTTTCACAAGGCCAAACAGTGGCTTGTCTACCGGTTGACCACCGCGATCCTCACAAGGACGAATCGCTCACTTATATATCTGCTTTTTGGTCTTCTTTCGCTGGAGAATAGAAGGAAAATCGCTAATTTTATCCTACTATATATAAAAGAGTAAGCGGTTGTCCGTCCGTCTGTCCGTCCGTCCGTCTGTCCGTCCGTCTGCCTATCCGTCTGGCCTTTCCTATCCTAGATCCTAGACGTCGAGTAACAGGCGTCCGGGTTCAGACCATGGTCACCCATGTCAGGTCGACAGGGTCAGAAGGCGTGTCACCGATGTCGCGCAAAGGGCTTTCGTACTCACCATGTCACCGACGTCGTTCTACAGGCGTCCGAATTCAGAAAAGGTGTCACCGACGTCGTTCAACAGACGTCCGGGTTCATAAGAGGTGCCACCGACGTCGTGCAACAGGCGAACGGGTTCGGAAGAGCTGTCGCCGAAGTCGCGCAAAGGGGGAAAGGGGGGGGGGGCAGGTACAGAAGACATGTCAGCGATGTCCTTCAAAAGGCGTCCGGCTTTAGAAGACGAGTCAACGATGTCGATTAAACGATGTCCGGGTTCAGGCATGTCATCGATGTCACGCCGTGAGCGTATGAGGACAAGTTTGGGGGGGGGGAATATCTTGAAAAGCGAAATTCTTGAAATTCGTGAAAGTGACCTGGAAGGGGGAGGGGGGCTGGAGGTGACACGGGAACCAGTAATACGGGATCTCTAAAATGGGGTCAGTAGACGGGACCAAGGGAATGGGGAAACCAATAATGGTGTTCAGTAGACGGTTACCAATAAGGGAACAAGAAAGGAGGAGTTAATTAAGGATGGTTACCAATAAGGGCAATCAAAAAGAAGGGGTCCAGCAGCTGAAGCGGGCAAGAGGGGACCACTAAAGGATGACCTGTTCGAGAGAACCAGTAAGGTGGGGAGGGGAGGGGGGGGGGGGGGGGGTGGCGTCCGGATTCAAAAGATGTGTCAGTGTTGTGGGGCAACGGGCTTCCGCGTTCAGAAGACGTGTCTCCGATGTCGGTCAAAGGCCGCTTGGGATTGCAAGACGTGTCACCGACGTACAGAGGCAGGCGCGTTCGCTTATCCGTTTAGTATCTCTTATTATTGACAGTTTTGAGGAAAACATTTTTCTAAAACATAGGAGAGAGGTTATCTCCTCAATGGATGATATCTGTGTGATTCTTTCCATTTTCTAACAGTGATGACTTTATTGGGAACTTCATTTCAAGAGAGCAGTTATATGAAACAGCTGTATCACAATCGCAGAAGGTTTCGGACATGAGCAAACCGAATCAGCATGGTATGCGTCTGTGTAAAGAAGTTTTTCAGGGTTTCAGGGTTTGGGGGCGAAGCCCCCAACCAGACGTTTGGCGGCCACTAGGCCGTTGAACGTCTGGTAATAATATAATGCACAAGATTCTCGCGAAAAAAAAAACTGTCCATAATCCAACGGTTTTCTCCGAGAAGATACTGACGAGGTCTATAAGAGGTAAGCTGAAACTTACTAGGGAAGGGTTTCGACCTCCCATGGAACTTCAAGTTGAGACCAGGATCATTAGAAAGAGATCGGAATGCTGATTACGAATATAGGTGTCAAAATTGCAAAATGAAATTGCTGAGCGAGTTATGGCCTGCCGAAATCGGGGGGCCTCACCACAGGCTGGCTGTGCAACACGGAGGACTGTCAGGATGTATGAAATAGGCCACTCCCCTCGAGGATGGGAATTTGATCTTCCCCTCTTCCCCCTGGCTCACCCACCCTTAAACCCCTCGCCTCGGCTCCCTTGAACCTAATGGTTACCATACACGTTACAGTTGTTAGAAAACTACCATACACGTTTGTGAAAATGCTTGAAGGCAAAAAACTGCTATGGTGACATTTTTATTTACTATTTTGCAAGGGCGCGTAGAGCGCCGTCGGAGGAGCCGGCGGCTGTCGCCTGCACCGGATACTAGGTTCCTGGTTCCTGGTTCGGATTTCTCGCCCACGCCAACCAAGCCTTCCATTCCTCCGGGGGCGATGTATTAGTACCAGACTTGTCTGGGAAGGATAAGGCGCTGACTTGATCATCGGCTGGCCACCGCAAGTCATTGTATTGCCGATACACATTCAAATCGCCTCCACGATATCCCGTGGAAGTAGAATGCGTGACGCATCCCAAATGGGGATTGAATAACGCCGTCCTTTATCTTTATCCTTATGAACAACGCTTCATGGTCGGCAAAAAATTGACGTCTACAGTGTAGGTTGAATCGAAGACACGCCTATGGGATCGAAGGTACCACTAATTGAGAATACGCACCACTGCGTATTTCATGATTCCTTTCATGATGAGATGTGGTCGACAGTCGCCAGCACACCCCAAAAACGTGGTCGACAGTCGCCAGCACACACTTTCGCGCTCTAGCGCGCCCAGCAGCAAGGGCCTGGTCATACTTCGAGCGACTGAAGCGGCAAGAGCGATTGGAGCGACGAACGGAGTGTGGAGTACGTAAATATTTACGTACACCACACTACGTCCGTCGCCCCAGCCGTTCCAGTCGCTCTTGTCGCTCGAAGTATGAACAGATCCCAAGGCGCGTCTACCTCGCGCGTATGGCCTATGTTATACTTCGGCGACGGTGTTGTCGGCGACGTCGGCGGCAGTGTTACATGATTTTCTACGCAGTGCGTAGCAGCCCGCGCAACACAGCGTCGCCGAAGTATAACATAGGCTTACGATGCCATTAGCCGTCCCTACGGCAGCAGTCGGACCGCGACAACTCGTCCAATTTCGTCGCGCACGGTGCCCGACGCCATGGCGATTCGCGCATCATCGGATTGATCTCCGCCCTCCCCCCCCCCCCCCCTGGGGGCACTCTCTATTCAAACGTAGGTGTCTCTGAAGCGGAAGATTGTGAATTGTTCCACGATGTTTTACACTGTGTGTTGATGACGATGCACAATCTTATTCGGTTGACGTTTTCATTTGCATATTTTGCTGTAACTCTAAAGTTTTTGTACTGTTGTACTGTTTTTTTTTCTAAATTTGCTTACGCTCGAATCTGGTCTGTGCTCTGAATGAATAAATAAATGAGTAAATACCATGTCCAGTATATCTATAACTATAACTTTTATAACCGCAATGCTTGACATATCTCCCATAAGGATCGAATAACGCTTACTCTTTCTCTACTTCTTCAGAATTTCGTCTTGAAAACAGATAACTCTAAGCCGTGTTCGGAACCTGGAAAAATAAGTGCACTAATTTATACTTACTTACTACTATACTTATACTTCATATACCTAACTAACTTAACTGTAACCTCTAAGAAAAGACTTGCTCTTTGAAAACGTCTTCAATAGCCTTAGTGTTTCTAGAGACACCTTTTACTGTGTTAACGAGAAAGCTGTTTTTGTTGTCAAAAACATACAAGACCGTTTGAGAAGGCTGTGAATCAAATAACGGAACAGTCATGTAAAGACTGCTGTGAGTTGCAATTTCATCTCTTGGCGTACGGTGCACATCGAATACGTCTGAAGTAGTAGACGTCAATCCATCTTACCTTCCCCGCTTGAATTCTAGCGTAGCGGTGATTCACATTGCAGACATAGGTAACGAATCCCTCCAGCATCTCGAATCCTATTCTGCTCTGCCTAAAAATGCTTAGTCACGACTACATTGAGCAACAAGTCGTATATTGTAATGCGATCGCAGTACCTTGGCATCCTGCTCGAGTTCGTAATAAATAGCGCTCACTATTAGCATGACTTCGTAATTTGTACCAAAGCGGCGAGCTGAAACAAGAAATTAGTCACTCGACATCGTGACAGTTTCAGGTAAATCCGGTAAAGTCTTTAACAGAGAACCAGATAAGTCTAAAAAAAGCATAGGAAGCGCCTTCATGACGATGATTCCAGCTAGGGAGTAGTGTCATTTTTAATAATTTAGGGGCAATTAATCGTCTTAGCGGCCGATGTGTGTTACTACTTACTGGCACTGAGTATGTTGCCCAATAATGTCCAGGTCCGCTCATCTTGAAACTTTGGCACTGTTGTTGACAACGTTTATGGTACTTCTGTGTTACGAGGTCGTTAGTTTGGACTTTTATTTCTTGACGTTTCGACCGCCTCGTCGTCCTCAGAAGCCTAAAAACGGTTCGAGGCGTTGTCTTTGCAGCTTACCCGATAATGCTCCTTACCCACATTAGCATCTTTGAGCTAAAGCTGGAAAAAACAATGCCCCGAAAGGTGAAGACGAACTCACACGATGCACCAACGTCTGGGTGTAGGGATTCAGTTACCACTCTGCGTTAGGCCTATGTTATACTTCGGCGACGCTGTTGTCGGCGACGTCGGTGACAGTGCGTAGCAACCCGCGCAACACAGCGTCGCCGACACGTCGCCGAAGTATAACATGGGCCTTAATGAAACTAGCAGCGAATGACCCGTACTGCCCTTTCGTGACACATCAGTATGGAGAGCAGCACGTCGCTCCTGGTCATTTTCAGAATTCGCAGTGCGGTGCAAACGATGCGAAGTCATTCGTTGTGGACACACTCATCATGGCTGTTCATTCCTGGATTCCTGGAAGAAATCCAAAACGCCTCGAGCGCTTTTCTAGAGGAAATCTCTGTCTCGTGCACCAAAATCATGCACTTAGCATCGTACTCCTCGCTGTTGTGCTCTTCCACCCTGTGCTAGCCGAGCGGAGTTGATGTACTACCACGCCTTTCGCCAACCAGATGTTCTTTAATCCGATTTTGTAGAGGCCTCCCGGTTTCCCTACATATGTGCTATTACAGGTCCCACACTCGATCTGATAAATCACCCGCTTTTATCTCCAGTTGCAGAGCGGAGACCAATGGTTCAATCACCTGTCACGACTGCTCGTCGTAGAGTCTCTTCCGTACCAGTTGTTTTCTAATGTTATTGTAAGGAATGTTGACGGGAACAACATCATCTTGTAGATGTGCATGGGTTATACATTTCCGAACTGCAGCAGTGAACGCGTCAGAGATGAAGGGAGATATAAGGGAACCATATTTTGGCGGCGTCTAACATTCCGGTACTCCGCTCGTCTGTCGGTGCGTTGAAGTGGTACCATGTAGCCGTTCTCATTTGCGATTCTTGAAACTATACTCATTGCGTCCTGCAGTTCTTTCTCTCCACCACACAGGGCTGTTCTGAGCATGTTTTTAACAACGTCGCGCTTTACAGAAGCTGGGTGCGCGCGCCAGAGGCGTGAAGTGAGATATTCTTAGGGGTTCGTTTTCTCTACCCATTTAACACCAGCTATACCATTAGGCATTTTGACCAGCATTGGTAGGCAAAGCCAACCGTTTTGTGGAACCTTTTGTCGTGGATGCCAGATCCATGATGATTGGTCACTCTCAGATAGCCCCGCCTCCACCAAGTATACAAGTCGCACACCTCGAACAGAGGGGACCGGGCTCGCACACGCTCACGCTAGCCTCGGTAGGCTCGACCAATTCTTCGTGGCCCATCTCTCGGCTCTCCGACAGTGCGGCAGAGAGGCCTGTCTACAATCGGTTGTTGGTGGACTCACGGTTAGAAGAATGGTAACGTTATGATTGATGGTAATGGGAAAACACGGGAAAATGCATGCTGGAAGTAAAGAGAAAACACCTAATCTTCATTCTCCTCACCATCCTTGTAGCCACTCCTTAACTAACCGTTTCGCTTGTTATTGTGGTCGATTGACGGTATGCAAGGATCGATTAATTCTGTGCTTAATATTGTAGATTAATAAATATTGGTAAATAAATAAGTTAATAATACAAGTAAATGTACAAGAACCACCAAAAATATATTGAGAACGTCCTTACTTCTTCGTTCAATATGCGAAAACATTAATCCATTTCGAATTATCTCATTCACCTTATCTCTTTCACGAGCAGTACTTTCGCGAGTTTCCTTCGTGCCGTGCATTCATTCCATTGACTGCTCACTCTACAGAAATCGACTGCTTACTCTACAGAAATGTTCCTACCGTTTCTACCAGCCATTAATCCCAAGTTCTTTTTCATAGTTTGTTTCTTGGCACTGTTTGTTAATGTCTTTTGCAAGTCCTTATTCTTTTCTGCATTAGGTTATGGGTTTACATTGGCTAAGAGTAGCCCTGGATATAGTTTATATTTTTAAATACAAACAATTTCACTTTTTGTTCCTTTTCAAATTTAAAGATTACTTTAAAAATTTCATTCTCCGTACCGCAGTCTTTTGCATGCAAGACGTCCTATCGGAAAGAATTTTATGAAAGCTTTATGTTCGTTTTGCGTTTTCAACAGGCTTTACAAATTACTTTCTTCCATTATAAGAAGCAAGCGCGGGCTACTTTTTGGCAACAGCAAATACCATTCTAATCATTTGACACGTTTTCTTTTCAGATCCGTAGCCAATCGTGGATCTCTTATTGCCTGTCTTTTGTAGTCTCATTGTTATTGGCTGCAATAAACATGATATAATGTTATAATGAAGCAATCATCAATATATCTACAGTACATTAAAGGCAAACGTTCCAGTATGTACAGGTTATTCAATTCTACTCGTGAAGCATATCGCAAGTACCGGTGGCCCTTACGTCTACCCTCTGTCTCTGACGCGTTCACTGCTACAGTTCGAAGATGTATTAGCCATACATATTTACAAGATGATGTTATTCTGGTCAACATTCCTAACGACAACATTAGAAAACAGCTGATACGGAATAGACTCTACGACATGCAGTATGTGTCAGATGATCGTGCCAATTGTCCCGCTCTGCAACTGGAGATTGCGTCAAAAGCGGGTGATTTATCAGATCGAGTGCGGGACCTGTAATAGCACATATGTAGGGAAACCGGGAGGCCTCTATAAAATCGGATTAAAGAACATCTGGCTGGCAAAAGGCGTGGTAGTACATCAAATCCGCTCGGCAAGCACAGGGTGGAAGAGCACAACAGCGAGGAGTACGATGTTAAGTGCATGATTTTGGTGCACGAGACAGAGATTTCCTCTAGAAAAGCGCTCGAGGCGTTCTGGATCTCTTCCAGAAATCCAGGAATGAACAGCCGTGATGAGTGTATGCCCATAACGAATGACCGCGCACCGTTTCCACCGCACTGGGATCTTTGGAAATGACCAGGAGCGACGTCGTGTTCTCCGTACTGATGTGTGTCATTAAAGGGCAGTACGGGTCATTCGTGGGCTATACGAAAGCCTGGGCTATACGAAAGTCCTGGGCTATACGAAAGCAGGATGAACACGCGATCAGCGTCGCGCAGCGTGGAATCGAGAGGACGATGCTCGGAGTGACACGACTCACGCAAGTGAGAGAAGGCCTCCGGAGTTCCGAGCTTCGCCGACGTTCGAAGATCAGAGACGCTGTCGCATGGGCCAAGTCGTCGAAAATTAGGTGGGCCGGCCACGTAATGCGATTCGCAGACACCCGCTGGACGAGAGCCGTCACAGACTGGATTCCGCGGGATGTCAAAAGAACACCAGGACGCCCACCAACGCGTTGGTCGGACTTCTTCGTGAAAGCCCTGAACGACCGATATGACGCTCTTCGTGTCCCTCGAGCGAGGAGGATCCATTGGACCACTCTGGCACGCGACAGGGACGAATGGAGACGCTGCTGGCGCCCGCTCGAGCAAGTCGATGATCAACGGGACGACAGGTGATACAGGTGATACGGGTCATTCGCTACTAGTTTCAATAAGGCCTGTTATACTTTGGCGACGCTGTTGTCGGCGACGTCAGCGACAGTGTTGCGCGCGCGTCCTCTCCGCGTAGCACCTGCTCAATACTGCCGCCGATGTCGCCGACAACAGCGTCGCCGAAGTATAACGTAGGCATAACGCCGAGCGGTAACTGAATCGCGACGCTCAGACGTTGGTGCATCGTGTGAGTTCGTCTTCACCTTTCGGGTTTTCCGCATTGTGTTTCCAGCTTTAGCTCGGAGATACTAACGTGGATAAGGAGCATGTCCGGTTAAGTTGCAAAATTAACGCCTCGAACCGTTTTTTAGGCGGTCGAAACGTCAGTAAATAAAAGTTGCAATTAACAACCTCGTGCCACAGAAGTATTGTAAACGTTGTCACTATTCACTGACACTTCGCTCCTGTAATGAGATGCAACCAATTAGCTCTGTCTACTTATTATGACATCTGTGCATTCAAATCTGTCGAAACTGAAGCGGTCATAGAAGCCCTGCTCACTCAGGGCGTTCCTGCTCACTAACTCAGTCCTTCGAGGGCTGATTCCCGGTCTCCCTAGTTCTCGGAGAAGGGAATGATCTCATGTAAATTCCGGCCACCAATCCAGGGTGTGTGACCGCGACGCGCGCAATTCAAACTCGGCGTTCGATTAGAGCACGCTAACCATAAGGCGCTCACTCACGGCGGGGCTTGACTGGTGGATGTTAGGTGTGTGCCATCCAAGCAGCTCGTGTGGAAACTGCTTTCGTCGCTTAAGGGGAGTCCGCAGAAGGGTTCCCGGCCAACTATGTAGAAGTCAAAAACCCTCAAAACTCAACCACTCAGATGAAATTCAAAGATCACTCAACGCGGGAGAACCAAACCCCCGACCTCCCTCGCATGAAGCCACGTCACACCCGCCTCACGACCTGCTTGCCGCGAGTGCCATCGCGGGCGTACAAGACATCGCAACGGGTGAGTGAGTGGAGCGCCTTGGGGTTAGCGCGCTCTAATCGAATGCCGAGTTTGAATTGCCCGCGTCGCGGTCACACGCGTGCGGATTGGCGGTCGGAATTCATACGAGATCGAAAGGGATCGCTTACCTTTCAATTAGGTGGACACTGTCGTGACAAACGATAGTGATTATCTGTGTGTACGATCTCGTAAAGCTGTTGAACCAAGATTGGTGTAGTTCCTTATTCGGTTTACATTACGATGGTGATTATATTCTTATTGTATGCTAAATAAAAAAATTAAGGACAAAATGTTGAACACTCCAACACTTTCCTACCACCCTGATAGGTTCACTAGGAGTTCTATTAAAAGCACATTTCCTAGCCAACCCTTTCCTTAAATTTTCGCAAATGCAACTAGACATAAAGACTAATTGTTTCGAAAAAAACTGAACCGAAGCGTTAGATCACCATACGCACAGAGCTGTTGATAAGATACAACAGAGCAGCCAAAAAGGCCCAGCGTTGGACTTACGAAGCTGATCCGAAGCTTGATCGCGCCATTTCTCAAGTTCCACGTTTGCACAGCGCTCACACAAAAAATAGATGGCATCGGCAGGAGCAATGATGTGTGCCTGAATACGGTTGTTGGACTCGCGAAACTGAAATTTTTAATGTACGTAACGCCTCATGGTAATTTCACTACAGCATGGCTATATGCGATTATCCATTAACGGTTAAGATAATCACTCGTCTTCCATGTTCTCCTTACTGAAGTAAACCACTCTCATAATTAAGGTTTCTGGATAGGTGGCTAATGTACCATTAGGCTTCGTTTACACTTCCGACGGCTAGCGACGCGATGGCACGTATATTGGCCAAATTTATCGATCGCTCGATCAATGTGGCTACAATAGGTGGCGTCGCGTCGCTCGGCATTGAAGTACAAACCGGGCTTTTAGACGTTTGCCGATTTCATCGTTCTCTTCTCAGCCATGGACGCTTCTGACGAGCTCATTTATTTCTGCGATCGGTTATTGACAGATGCTGACGTAAAAGACGCCGACCCTACTTTCGATGATGAAGACGACACATTGCCAAATGGTGGAATTATGTTCAGCTTTGACACTGAAGATGCTTTTGGAGAAGATTACGAAGAAGAAGACTAGAAGATATGATCAACCTGGCATTCGTGGACCGCGATTCTGGTTGGAGTGGTGAGGCCATGCCGGAATGTTATTCCCCCTTACAAGGAATACAAAGAAAAGATGTACCAGATGCTAACAGGAATTGACTGAGATGGAGGAGTCGAGCATGGTGACAAAGCCAATATAGTGAATACGAAGTGCAACAAAGGCAAAAAAGCCTTTTGTACTAGGCAATGCGTGTTAGTCTTGGTTTATAGATGCACCACTGCGCGGCGCGGCACCATAATCGGAATAGATATCGACCAGGCGGCGTCGATATCTATGGCGACAATCGCGCCGCACCGCGTGGCAGCGCAAGTATAAACCAGACCGTAGGGGAGGAGGGAATGCACCGTTGTGACTGGCGGCTCTTCTTACTCCTTTTTCTTACTGTGCTATTTTCAGATTCGAAATCCAGAGCTGGGGTGCTCAATGGGAAATAAAATGGAATACGCTATCCTTACGTGAGCTGTACATTGAAGAAGTACACGCCTAGAAAAGGGTGTTGCCCCCCCCCCCCCCCCATACCTAACCCGCATAGCGCCTGGAATTGCTTGTTTCGCTGTAAGCGGTGTGCATGAAAAGATTGGTGATTGTAGTGTACAGGCATTAATTATGGGCCTCGGCGAAAATTTGCGTATTTGAACCACGAGTAACATTTTTTCTGGAAATTTAGGTCCTATTATTTTGCCTTTTGTTTATATTATGCTACCCGCGAAGTTTTATGTACGTTGTTCGCATTCTAAACTAGATTCAAACTCTGAAGCGCGCCGCCATCATCGGTCTGCACCAAGAAGGTCACGAGTCGAAGAAAATTCCTCATCTTCTTCTGTTTTCTAGGATTGATCCAAAAGGCAATTGAACGGTTCGAGGAAGTTGAAAATACATCGGACAGAAAAGAACGTGGTAGAAAGGCTTCTGTTGCAACTTCTGATGCCATAGAAAGGAATCGTGAGAAAGATCCTCGCCGCTCAATGAGGAAGATGGCGAAATTGGAAGACATCAGCGGTACCTCTTGAAAAATATTATGAGTGGGAAGCTAGGACTTCGTCTTTGCTGACAACAGACGGCACATTTCCTCTTGGCTCTGCGGACGAAGAAATGCAGGAGACTGGAGCGCTACGCGGATGACACGCACCGGAGCATCGCTCTCAGTGAAGAGAAAATTTTCAAAGTAGAACTAATTGTGAATCTAGAAGACGATCGGATCCTCTCAGCAGATAAGAAGCAGGCCATTTCTAGAGGAAAAGCCATCGGGAAAACTGCACATCCGAGCTCTGTTAGGCCCCATTTATACTTCCGACGCCGAGCGACGCGACGCCACGCATTGTGGCCAAATTGATCGATTGCGTCGCCCGATCAATGTGGCCACAATACGTGGCGTCGCGTCGCTCGGCGTCGAAGTATAAACGGGGCCTTATAGCTTGGGGTCCGATAGCCCCAGATGGGAAGACGCCACTGGTGTTCGTCGAAGCTGAAGTGAAGATCACTAAGTAAATATACTTGAAATCGGCCCTGGAAAAAGTTTTGAAGTCACGGTCCATTTCTCACTTCGGAGACAAGCTATGGTGCTTTCAGAAAGACTCCACTCCTGCAGACAAGTTGAGTGTCGTCCAGAAGTGGTGTTTGCAACCTTCATCCCCCACGAAGAATGGCCATCAAATTCAATAGAACCCACTTGACTTCTTTGTCTAGTCAGTTTTACAGCACAAGATCTCAGCTACAAAATGCTACAACTAGGTCCGCTCAAAGCCGTACTTACAAAAGCGTGGAACGATCTCGATGAGGACTACACCTGCGACGCCTTCCTAGCTCGTCTGAGAAGCTGCATAAGCATAAGAGGAAGGCACTTCGAATGAAGATTGTAGTTTTTGATTGCCAAGGATCTTGGTAAAGGTTGCGAAGTGTTTTTCTCCATTTTGAATAGTTTGTGTTACAACGGCACTTCGATTTTATGAGGCCCATAATTAATGCGCATCCTGTAAACTGACCTGAATGTATTGCAGAATTGATCTCATTCCTAACAAAATTATTCAATTCGAAACACCTAGAAACATCTACAAAAATCTACGGCAGCAACCGGTGGCTCACATTACGGTCAATGTATTAATCGAGAGGCCCTTGCTTCACCCGTTGCATCGGCTTGATTTCGTTTGCCATCATCATTCGATCGCCAGACTCTTTCGAAACCCCACTTTTCAGCCATTTGGACTCGGGTGAACTTTGCAAGACTTGTTCCACACTAATCTGTGTTCCTGACAACTTGTGGTGGACCAGTGTGCTGTCTCAAAGGTCCAGGACGAGCATCAGAACCACTTCTCTCACAGGGTGTGAAGCGGATGTCGGAATGGGGAAGGCGAGTCATACAGGAAGAATCTCCACCATTCACTTAGTATAAAAATGTGTTTCCTTTTTGATAAGTGGTTAAACCAAATGTGTAGGAGGTCCCCGAATATACTATGGAGACGCGGTGGCGACACTCACAAGCGCTCAGTTGTATTCCCGCACCGCACACTCAACAAGTGGTTCGGAGCGCAGAGGTTAGCGGCTTTGCCTCTTGAGGGGTTGGTCGGTGTTTCGGTTCCCGTGCACTACAACTTTTTTGCATTTTAAATGATCGGTAGAGATTTGGGGGATCTTGGCGTCTACACAATTTCAGATGTTTTTGCACACTTTCCAACTGTATATCTTTCTCATTGTCTTGTGATTAAACACGGGTAAGTTATGCAGAATACGGAAAATGTGCAGAAAAAAGAAAAAAACCCTGAAAATTGTGTGAACGTCAGGGAACCTCAATTCCCAACCGATCAGCTGAAATCCAAAAAGGTTGTAATGCTTGAAAACCGAAACACCTACCTCCTTCCCACGAAACAAACTCGCTAACCACTGCGCTCCGAATCACTTACTGGGATGAGCGTCGCCACCACGACTGCATAGCAAACTCTGGGATCCCCTACGACCTGGCAAAAGGAAACACATTCTTACCCTAATTGAAGGGTGGAGTTTCTTCCTATTTGACTTGTTTTCACGTTCAGACGTACGCTTCAGACACTACCCTTGTAAGCCACGAAAAACCTTGAAGAAAATCATGAAAACAAACACGACTCCAGTACAATACGAGGCACAGATGCTAGGAGAGTTTCGGATCCAAGCACCTGATTCCCGTCTTGTGAGAGGAGTCGGTGACATTCGGTGACATACGTCAAACTAATAGGCCTACCTTTATGTAGTCCCGCACCTGCATGTAGCACTCTGCGCAAGCCCTTTTACAGTTAGGATCGGCGTGTTCAACATTACTGGAACAACGAAATGAACATTAGAACAAAAATACTAAACGCTAAGGGCCTGTTCATACTTCACGACGGGAGCGGCGGCAGAGGCGGGAGCGACAGCGCGAAGGATACGTATTGATCAGTGCCGAGCCGCTGCCTGGGAAAAATCGATAGGAAGCCATGCTTTGTCGCTCCTGTCGCTGCCGTCGTTCACGTCGCGGAGTGTGGCCTATGTTATACTTCGGCGACGTCAGCGACAGTGTTAAGGCCTCCACACACTTCTGCGGCAACGCTGCTCGCCGCTATGGTGAAGGATAGGGCAGTATGGTTAAGGAGAGGGCAGCGGCAACGCTGCAGAAGTGTGCAGGGGCCTTTAAGCGGGTGTGTACGCGGTATACAAGTACGCTGTCGTCGACGTCGCCGAAATATAACCTAGGCCTATGAACAAGCCCTAAGGAGAAGTCAGTGAAAGCTACATCATATGTATACAAGTAAAGCATTAAATATATACTGTGACGCACCACAGGCGACATAGCGGCACAGGCGCGTACACCTCCTGCTCCATTTCCATCTCAGTAGTCTAAAATAAGCGGGATCAAACTACTAAAACAAAATGGTCTTCACAAAACAGTAAACGCTTGGCTCATAGCCAAAATCACGGAAACATCTACTCGCGACTAAATCGCCAAGCGTAGCGACGAGTTGTCCGTCAAGAATTGGACGAGTTGTCTCACAGTACTCAAGCGGAGACCACTCGCTCCGTCAGCTGGTCAGTCAACAGGATGCGCTCTTTGGAGAGAAAGTCGGTGGAATTTTTAATTCCTTACGTTTTTTAACTTTAGGGTCTCTTGATCCTAAGCCTTGAACCCTGGGGATCTGGTTCATCTAGTGTTTCCACAGTATATTCTCTTTCTCGTGCTAGTCGTACACATCTTTTTTGTTTCTCCGCCGTTTTTCCGCGTTACTCAGCTATAAAGAAAAAGGATATACGTACAAATGTAGTCGAAAACATTAAGAAAAATGTTACGAACGAAATACACTAGAAAAAAAGCTCGGTCAGAAACGTGAAGCTTCGAAAGAAATTGCGGAACGGTACATAAACGCGGAAGGCAGCGAAGAAACAAAAAGATGAATACCTCCAGCACGAGAAATGGGGGTATACAAAAGGAACATAAAATGAACACAATAAAACTGCTCAAACGGAAGAAAAAACGTAAAAAAAAACTAAAAATTCCACCGACTTTTTCACCACAAAGTGCACGCTATCGATTGAGAGTTTACAGAGCAAGTGGTCCCGCAACGGCCGCCTGAGTACTGCGAGACAACTCGTCGGCACCGCAGATGCAGATGGTTGGATGGTCAGACTTGAAGGGAACGAGTGGTGGAGCATATAAGAGGAAACAAATTTCTCCAATTGAGGTTGCCCCCCCCCCCCTAGCACCTTCTTGGGCCCTATGAGGTGCATTACCGCACGGCATTAATAAATCGCCTATCATCTGGTGGTCATGACAAGAACGGGAATGACGGTCGCTTGACTAGCGCCACTGTTGTCTTTCACATCCATGTTCCTGGTGCAATCGCGGATGGACCCCCCCCCCCCCCCCCCCGAAATGACGCCTTCAAAACGGAACCGTAGGCGGCAGAGCAACCACTGAGCTTCACAGAGTGGATGTTACACGTTAGCTTTTGGAGGGATAGTAAGATCATCTGCTCAGCTAAAGAGATGTAAAGGACAGTCCGTGCTCCAGAACAATGTGCTGCCAGCATTCCGAAGTACGGTTTGTTCCTGAGAAACTGCTGTGCATCAGAAGTGTTTCATGGGGCTGTAATTTTGTTGCAAAGAATTCAGGATAAGAAAAGAAGACGGTTTGACTTTATGGACTGATTGAGAGGACCAAGGAACTGTTCATAGGCGTGAGAAAAACCCGGAAACACCTGATTTAGGCAATCAGCTTCAGATTATTTTAACCTGAAGGTCCTTGCATACGTCTAGCTTAATCTTGCTTTAAGGTAAATCTTAGTTATTGGCATTATGGTCAAAGGCATCATGAGAGACTATCACGACGTAGGTAGAAATCACCTAACACGAAGGAACAGCACAAACACGGTGCTAACGATCTACAGGATAGACCTGACTCGAAGCAGTGCTTTCATATTTTTTCGGTGAAGAGAACGACATGCTGACTTTTACGTTGAAGCAAGACAGGTGATGGAAAGATGTACCCAGATGATTCTGAACCGAGTGCAATTACATTGCACCCATCTGCAACTGGGCCACATGCCGATTGGCAATGGAGCGCAGAAGCTTTCGGGCGCCCTGCTGCCCCCCCCCCCCCCCACCCCAGCTTGTATTGTATTGGCAGTCTCTTTCTCACCCAAACATCCCATCCAGAAAATTCTTTAGAGCTTTCAAAAACCACAATTCGAGTTCTTCTGTGGGAGTTTAGTTAGAAAATGACGAACCAGTCTAGGGAAGGGACTCCAGTCCAGGGTGTGGGCCATCTAAGTTGCTCGTGTGGAAACTGTTCCGTCGCTCAGGGGAATCCGCAGCTGGGTTCTGCGCTATTCGAGCGCAGAAGCGAACACAGCTGGAAAGTTGTGCAGAAAACGCCAGCAAATTGTGTAGACGTCGAAACCCCTCAAATCTCAACCAGTCAGTTGAAATGCAAAAACGCCGCACTGCAGGAGAACTGAACCCTTGACCTCCATCGCATTAAGCGATGCGCTACTATCCGCTTGCGCTGACCTCCATCTGGGCGTGCAAGCCTCAGGCGCATCGATCGAATGTTCACATGAACGCCGACGCGATCCACGACGCAACTGCAGCAGCCGCAAGCATTCTACAGTATCCCGCAAATCTGCACATCAAGACCCAGATGCAGATTGATGTAGTTTTTCTTCTGAATGAGTCACACCTGGCGCAGGAGCTGGGTAATTTGTGTCTATCATTCAAACGCACCGCTATGAAGTGACGATAGTTTCAGGAAGTAGATAGAAGAAAAATTACATGTGAGGAATCGGTAGACGACCATTGGACCCATCCCGGAAGAACGTCGGTGAAGTTCCTCCTGATGTCAAGGGGACTGTCGTGGTTGAAATACAAAATCTCCGCTACCGAGCTCGGCAAATACATTCAACCGCGTGTTACATCCAATGGTATTCGAGCGAAGTTGAACATTAGGCGTCGTTCCGGGCGGTATCTGTCAATGAATGCGCCAAAAACACATATTCTTGTGGAGGGCTACGGTAGCTCTAGACAACCGTCTGTCATCCACATTACCGTGTCGTCTCGCGCCACCATAATGATCGCTCGTTAGAAATCGTGCCAGCAGTTTTGCCACAATGTTGTCAATACCGAGTGCAATTATAGATAGCACACGGGTGAAGACTGATTCGGTACAGTCTCGCCCCCTATGGTTAGAGGTCATGTCACGCTCGCCCCGTCACTCTTCCTTACTTGTCGGACACGGTCTCCCTAATTTTAGACTAGATACTAGGTTTGTGAAACGTTCCAATAACGCGGAAAAAGGCACATTGATAGCAAGGATGGTAAACAAACAATGTTCTGTTCTGTTCTGCGCGAACAGGACCGAACATGACATGACGGGAAAATTACAGAACAGGGCAGGGGTAGGAACCCCGGAGTGTGCTCGACTAAAAATTGCCTCTATCCTGGACCTCCTTCCCTTGCCAAACCCGAAAGGAAGTGAAAGGTCGATCTGATATCGAAAAGAAGAGAAAGTAGTTATTAACATTCGTCGTTAATACCCCAAACTTGGGCGTCACGGCATGCTATGACGGACCTCTCCCCCACCCCAAAGGCGAATAGAATAGCGCCTAAAATCCTCTATGAAGAGGGGCAATTGTGGAAACAATTACTGCAAGATGCTTTACATCAAAGGATTCCATCGAAAAACATCATCGATCGGTCATCGATCGATCTCTAAGCAGGATGGTGCAGACGATGAGAAACAACGGTTCAGTCTGCACCCGTGTACATAGCGTTTTTTTTGTCAATATCACTTCAGTGATTGAGATGACTGAAGCGAATCTCTCCTTTTAACAGCGATGATTTTCACATAAGTACTACAACGTTACCGGATCAGTGCTATCCCAGAATTCACACAATGTGTTTCGCAAAATTGCAAAGATTTCTCTCTTAGCATTTCTGTGTCATGCTGAACGCTGAAATGCTGAAAACGAACAGTTGAAAGCTACAGAAGAGCGATTTCGGTCTGCGCTCTGTACAACCCCTCAAGGTGAAAGATTAGAGAAAGAGGAGGGCATGGCGCAGTACGGGTTGGGAGGAGGAGCAGAGGCGGCAGGGGCAGACCCTGATAGGTTTGGGTATTTTCGATACACAGCCCGTGGTAGGATAAAATATTTTGCATTCATAGCTGAGGTCCATCCCCAGACTAGGACTGTGCTAGAGTAATGAATTCTATTATGGAAAGAGGCAAGAAAATTTCATCGTTAAAACACCCACACCCCAACTTTTATTAGGCCGATGGCAGTCTTTTTCTCACCCAAACATCCCATCAAGAAAATTCTTTAGATCTTCTGGAAAGAAAGCCTCAGCACGGATACATGTGTACCTTGGCCGATCCATAGTCTGGGCGAGCGGTCACCGCTAGGAAAGCGCGTCAAGCACATTAACGATAGATGTGCCAGGTCGCAACGATTGAACGGAGTACTCTGGAGCAGGCAGGAAATAGAGAACACGACCAAAAACAAGATGAAATAGAAGACACAAGCGCGAAAAACACCGCCACCGCCCGAGGCCGGACCACGAACACGAATGACGCTGACGCTGCTGGCGCGCGCGTTCAAATCGCCTCGCGTACGCGCGCATTGCAGTAGAGCACACCATGCATCACCCGTCGGGAGAATGCTATTTCGTCGTGTTTAAAGTAACTCCTTTCCAGCATCTAACGACAATGCAAGCCCCCTAGCGTCGTACAGGATGAAGAGAAGGTTTGTAGACACTGAAAAAACATACGAATGCCAGATTTCAAGAGTGGTATTTAAGTTTTTGTGGGGTGACATCATTCCGACCAATGAGACAGTGCGACGACTTTGGGATAGATCGACTGCATCGCACAAGTTTGGTCAGATACGACCTTTAGAGCCTTCCTTTATTAAGGAAATAACATTTTAGATGTAATTTAGCTTGTAATTTAGCTCAACCTCGGTGCCAATAATCAGCTCGCTTTGCCACGTCTTTATGGCGTGGGCCCCCTATATAGCTGATTTTCTTTCATTCCTTAGAAAATGCTTTAATTTTTTATTCTCACTGACGTCTATGTGGAAAATGGCTGGTACTGCTGCGTTCTATGCATTTATAGAATCATGGTTTCAACACACCCTATTCGATTTTCTAAGGAATGAAAGAGAATCAGCAGCACTATTGTACTTTCGGGACTCCAGAGGACGAGGAGAGGTCGAAATTTTTTTTCGCCCAAACCTCGCCCAGGGGGTTATTTGGGGTGCTGATCACAAGTCTGACATCCGTTTTTTGAAATTTCGGCCGATTACGGTGGGTTACGGTAGGTGCGGGTGACTAAGGCTGCCAAGGTCATGATAACCGATTTCGCCTAAACTTCGCCTATGGGGGTTATTTGAGGTGCTGATCACGAATCTGGCATCCGTTTTTGGTTTTACGTTAGAATACAGTAGGTTAAGATAGGTGCTGGTTACTAAGGCTGCCAAGGTCATGGTCACCGATTTCGCCCAAACTTCTGCTATAGGGGTTTTCTGTGGTGCTACGGGTGAGCACAGCCTATTTCCAGGAATGGCTCAGAAGGATGGGATTGCTCGCAATCCTTAGTCTCTCACACCTACCGTACTCCAGCGTAAAACGAAAAATGAATGACAGATTCGTGATCAGCACCCCAAATAACCCCCATAGGCGAAGTTTGGGCGAAATCGGTGATCATGACCTCGACAGCCTTAGTCACCGGTATCTTCCGTAACCTACCGTAATCGGTCAAAATTTCAAAAAGGGATGTCAAATTCATGATCAGCATCCCAAATAACCCCCCCCCCCCCCGGGCGTAGTTTAGGCGAAAAAAATTTTCGACCTCTACTCGTCCTCTGGAGTCCGTAAAGTGCAATAGTGCCGAATCAGCCATAAAAGAAACAAGATCCCAAAGTAGGAGGAGGAACACATCATTTGACTCGGTCTTCCCTTTTCTCCTCTCTGTTCCTCCTGTTTAAATTCATTCATAACACAGGACGATGTCTGAATACACATACCAGTAGTTTACGCCCCTTCGTCGTAAAAGCCTTAATTTGAATTTTTTCGGCACTACTGTACCTTCACGACTCGAGGAACCTAGGGAAGGTACGAGAAAAAATTTCGCCCAAACTTCGCTCAGAGGGATTATTTGTGGTGCTGATCACGAATCTGACACCCGTTTTCGAAACTTCGAGCGGTTACGGTAGTTTACGGCAGGTACGGGAGACTAAGGCTGCCAATGTCGTAATCACTGGTTTCGCCCAAACTTCGTCTAGGGATGGGGGTATTTGGGATGCTGATCACGAATTTGACATTCTTTTCTCGTTTTACACCGGAGTACTGTAGGTTACGGCAGGAACGGGTGACTAAGGTCATGGCCACCGTTTCCGCCCAAACTTCGTCTATAGGGGTTATTTGTGGTGTAGATCATGAATCTGACCCTTATTTGGTAATTCGAGGACCCGTAGCTCTTTGGCTTCAAGGACTCAGCGAAACCGAAACATGTTTTTCTACTATACGAAGGGTGGAGATTCTCGCAATGCTATCCATTTCTCCCACTCAGACATACTCCTCAGACCGTTCCCTAGTCAGTAAGAATAAAACATCAAAACATCTTCTAGGAGTGAAAGAGAATCAGCTATGCTATATGGCACCCATGGGCGCAAGTAACTCATCAAGACGATGAAAAGGTGATTATTCGTGAACTATACTACAGCTATACTGTTATTATTTCGCTGAATACGAAGGCTCTAAAGGTACTACTTGTGACACCCTCAAATCATCGCACTGTCCGATTGAATGAATTCATCCCTGAAACACTTCAGTATTACTCTCGTAGTTGGGAACTTGTAAGCTCTACCAGTGTCGACAAGCTTTCTCGACATTCTGTGCGACGCGGGGAGGCTTACACTTTCGATACTCCCCCAGAAGAGTTGCATGAAGCACAACGGAATAGAATTCGTCCAACAGGTAGAGCGTGACATGCCGTAGTACAATGCGCACGAGTGCGAGGGGGATGCTAGCGACGTCGGCGTCACTCGTCCTTCGTGACCTTCCCGCAGGCGGTGGCGGCGTTGCTTTCATTCGGCCAGCATGCAGGACAGCCGCGTACAACGCTTTGTGTTTTACGCAAATGAAAAATTTTTATGAAGCATTGGTGTGTCCCACCAGGGTGGTTGAAAAGTTCGGGCAATTTTCAAAGCATTCCAGCAGTACGAAAAAACTAGATAAACGAAATAGATTTCACCTGTTTCACCTGTCGTTCTGTTGATCATCGAATTGCTAAAGCGGGCACCAGCAGCGTCTCCATTCGTCCCCGTCGCGTGCCAGAGTGCTCCAATGGATCCTCCCACTCGAGGTACACGAAGAGCGTCATATCGGTAGTTCAGGTCTTCCACGAAGAAGTCCGACCAACGCGTTGGTGGACGTCCTGGTGTTCTTCTGACATCCCGCGGAATCTAGACCGTAACGGCTCTCACCCAGCGGGTGTCTGCGAAGCGCATTGCGTGGCCGCCCCACCTAATTTTCGACAACTTGGCCCACGCGACAGCGTCTCTGATCTTCGAACGTCGGCGAAGCTCGGAACTCCGGAGGCCTTCTCTCACTTACGTGAGTCGTGTCACTCTGACCATCGTCCTCTCAATTCCACGCTGCGTGATGCTGATCGCGTGTTCATCTTGCTTTCGTATGGCCCAGGTCTCTGAGGCGTATGTCAGGGCAGGAAAAACTGTGGAGTCGAATCGAATAGGTGGGCACGGAGTCGGGCGTTCTTGGTCTTGCTCGCTACTTCTTCGACGCTCTTGAAAGCTCCCCAAGCCGCTCGTTTCCTCCTGCTCAGCTCTGGCGCTAGGTCGTTGGCCATATTGACTTCGATACACGTAGCTGGAGCATTCGAGGGGACAGTCAGGAGGTACACTCGCCCCCTGCTCGGGGGGGGGGGGGGGAGCGTGCGCTCTTCCTCTCAACCCCCTTGCTCACCCACCCCAACTCCCTAGGCTTCACCGAGACTCTAACGGCTGCCTTACTAAACCTTTGACACGCAAAACAAAAGTTTCCGGTCCGCAGAACAACGGTTGTACCTCCTGATGCCACGCCCCAGCAGGGGGCGGGCGTACCTCCTGTCGTGCTGCCGAGAATTCGGAGGTGTTCGTTCCGTTGAGCGAGAGTAGGGCATCAGAAACTCGTCCGTTCCTCATGAACATCGTCTTCGTAAGATTCAGCTACAGTCCAACATTCCCACATACACGATCGAAGTCAGCCAGCATTCGCTCTACTTGACTGATGCTCGGTGTTATGAGTACGATGTCGGCAGCGAAGCGAAGGTGGTGTAGTTGCTGGCCATCGACCTTCACTCCCATGTCTTCCCATTCTAGTTCGCGTATGACGTTTTCGAGGGTGGCACTGAAGAGCTTTGGGGATATGGTATCCCTCTGCCAAACCTTTCTCTTCACGTCGATGACGACGTCGTTGTAGAATGGAGAGATTTTGTGACAGTGACGTCTTTCCTGTAGCGCATATCCCAGCCCACACCATCACCGACGCTGGTAAATGACTGCGGCTGACAGCCCTTGCGGCCGTCGTCTTCCGCTGACCCTTCTTGAGCAATTGTCGGCAAACCTGACGATTGTGAGCCGGCTGGACCATGAAGATCTCGTCGGTGAACAGTACCCTCGACAAGCGACCACCGTTGACCAGCCGACGCATTCGCCTGCATTTCCTCAACTTCGCGTCGTTGAGGAAGCGAATATGGGCGTCTTTGTAGCTACGTAATCCCAGCTTCCTCCTGGCATTATGTTGGAGTCGTCCTCTACTGATCCAGAGATCCGTAGCCATCTTGTTCATGGGCACCTCAAAATTGCGGCTAATGCGACAACGAGCCTTGTTGATGTTCTCCGGTGTTGCCGCTGCGGGTACGGTCCGAGGTTCCGCCAGTCTCCTTGCAGCGCTTTACAATGTTCTAGACAGTACTTTGTTTGAAACTGGTTGTCCGAACTATGCCCATCTTGTGCAACTTGACGATGGTGAGACGTCCACTTTTACGAGACATAACGCAAGCGCAAAACTGTGCGAGGAATACAACGAAGGCAACAGAAACAACAAAAAAACCACAGTTTCGTGGTCAAAAGTAGTGTCACAAAAAATTGCCAGTACTTTTCAGTCACCCTGTAAAGTGATTGTTGAAGGGAAAACCAGAAACGTGCTTATCTCCACCTTTGTTATTCTAGTGCTTGCTTCATAACAATCTTACATCGAAGTAGGATCCGTTGGAACGCAGAACCGCTTCCATTTATCAGGTAGCTGGTCTATCCCATGGCTGTAGAATTCACAAGCACGGAGGCAGCGGACGGTTGACATTGGGTCTACCGTAACTTTCACGCCCGCTTCTTTGTGTCTGGGGGCAATCACGGAGGACGTCCAAAGACGACGCTTGAAGGAAGTGAACCTGGATGAGTCGAAACGGAGCATCATCCATCATTTGTCTCCAGAATTCTACCTCCTAAGTGGCTTTTAGGTAGGAAGTGAAACTGGATAAGTGGAAATGAAGCATCAACATCGCTTGTCTCCAGAATTCGACATCCTAACTGGTCTTTAGTTTGGAAGTGAACCTAAAAGAGTGGAAACGAAGCATCACACATCGCTTGCCTCCAGAATTCGACTTCCTAAGTGGTTTTAGTTTGGGAGCGAACCTAGATGAGTTGGAATGAAACATCACATTAGTTGTCCCCAGGATTGGTCTTTTTCAACAGAACTGCAGCTGTGAACTTCTCTGAAGCGACGAGAGCAGTTTCCACATAAGCAGCTTGTATACACCATACCCCGGAGTTCCTTCCTTTGAACAGTTCTGTACTCTCTAGATAAGACGATGTGCACATACTCCACGAGCACACTACGTGTTGAAAGATTTATTTAAAATGCCACATCTCAAAGCATCTAGAGTCATTTTCTAAATAAAACCAGCCGCTATGGTAGTTAGGGGGATCGTCCCTAACACGAAAAAGGGAACCATGACACACTGATATTGAAGAAAACAAACAAACAATGCTATAGCTCTGTTCTGTGCTTTTCTCCGCTGACGCGGCCGTGTTAAAATTGCCCACATCCTGGAGTTTCATCCCCTGCCCAAAACGGAACCAAATAAAATCACGGATGTGTAATCGAACCGAGGAGATAAGACTGCATTTACATTCGCTGTATGTAGCTACTCGCCGCGCCTGCCGGCCGCGGCATGCTATGGTGACCCCCCCCCCCCCCCCAACCCCCCAACCCCCCAACTACCATAACGCCAAAAGTTTTTCATGCGGTTTTAATTTTATTACATAGAAATTAGTATCCGAGGAGAGTGCGGCATTGCTTTATGAACTGGTTGGGACGATCATCAGACCAGCCGTGACTTCAGAAATTCACCGCATCGAAGCCCCTTCTGTTCCAAGGCTTGTCATCTCAGTGCTTCCCTTCTGTGTCAAGGAGGCTGTCTCGACAATGCTGAGGTACACCATACACCAGCTCATATGCGCTTCGACAAATTCATTTCATCATTCATCACGCATTTATTGCCACAAAACGAACAGCATACAATATTGGAGTCAGCTCGGGCGCCATCTCGGACGTCCTCCGTGACTGCACCACAAGCACGTATTGCGCGTGAGGACTACAGTAGACCCAATGTCAACCGTCCGCTGCCTCCATTATTGTGTAGAATTCTTGTGGTTTTAAAGTGAAAAATTCCTGGAGGTGCATTTTGACCTGGTCCAAACTGGTAAATCGTCTTTCAACCAAGGAGTGCTGCAGCGAACGGAATGGCAGGACAACAAAAGTAGTTTCGAGAATTACAGACCAACTGGTTTCAAACAGTGAAAAGTGCAAGAGAATTGATGCACAAATAACCTGATAATCTCTGTTAGAAGAAGTGACTACGAATGAGTCCACAAAATTAGTTGCTAACCTAATGTAGACATTTGTTGGAATTAAAATTCACGTGATGAAGAAGTCAGTGGAGCTAAATACAATAGAATACTCATACACTTAAAACATCT
>OX375870.1:5443845-5544301 GCA_947359475.1 Heligmosomoides polygyrus bakeri
ATTTCTACTCGAAGTGTCTGGTCTTCAAAAAATCGATAAAGTGGATAGACGTTCGGGTCGGTAAAGGATCGGTCTTAACGTCAACTATTTTCAGCAGCGTTCTCGTCTTTATTTTTCACAGAACGTTCTCATCACATGTTACTATGTAGACAGGGGACAGCGAACAGCAAGTGCCCGATTCTACAAATCGCGCAAAGCGTGTGGCCGTATCTGCAACGGGCGCAAGGCGTGTTCGTGGTTCAACAACGGGCGTCAGATCTACGACGAAGCAACCCCCATCGAAAGTGAGCTCTTCTACTTCTTGCTGTATGAGAAATGACATTGGAGGCATTGTAAATCCGTGAAGCGTGAGTTGGTTACACAGTCGTTTGTGAGAAATCGGGGATCATTCCTAGTCGGAGTGGGAAGGGGCCCTGCCACAACAGGGAAAGAAGTTCTGTCGAAAGGATGTTGTACAGAAATGTTTGCCTCCTATAACTCTGTAAAGTACTACACCTTCAATGTTGTTGTTACTGTGAAAGGAAACGAGAAAGGTGCCCACTTCCTGCTCACTAGGATATGTAGTTCTGTAATCTACTATTATAAGCAGGTTTAAGCCGCTTTGAGAACCTGTTCATACTTTCCGATACGACTCACGGCTCGTCGGAAAGTATGAACAGTCGCCGCCCTTGCAAAACATGCAAATCGATTAAACCCGAGCGATCGCCGCCGAAATCTGTTCATACTCGAGCGTTGACGCTGTCGCTCCTATTCCTCCCGTCGCTTTTGTCGCCTGTTCATAATTCGCACCGGCGGCGGGAACGACGGGAGCGACTGGGGGGACTTAGGCCTGAGTTATACTCCCGCGGGAGCATCCGCGGAAGGGCGGGAATCGCGCCAAGACTCCTCACCTGGCCAATCGCCGCGCCTCGCCACGCCCGCCTCCGCCGTGCACCATTGGTCCGCGGACGTTCCGCGGATGCTCCCGCGGGAGTATAACAGATGCCTTACGGAGTGTGGAGTACGTAATTACACCATAGCGCGTTAGTGCTCGAAGGGAACGATTCTTGTTGTCATTCTTCAGATCAAGGTAAGGCATGCTATTGTACTTCTTCTGAGTGCCAGAATGATGATGGGGGTTACTCCGAGCGGTGCGTGATGCAAAGTTGCTACATCGCGCACCACTCGGGAGTCCCTGCAGGTAATATGGCTGTTTGCTAGTGTCTGTGTTGACTGATTGAATGGCTTACAAGAAATAGGCGTTGCAATCACTTACACCACACTACGTCTGCTGCCCCAGTCGCTCTTGTCGCTGCTGTCGCGAAGTATGAACAGGCGTTAGAATAGAGGTTGAGGAGGAAGGGGAGTCAGTCCCTCCTATGGTTAAAAGATACTCACAATGTAGAGCCTACGTTAGGAAATGGTATTTCACATCCGAGGCCCGGCACATCACCAAGGTTACGCTAGAGTAGCGAACTTCACTAGGAAAGAAGGAACAAAGCTAGCCGTTCTAGGAGTGACTTCCCCAGCTCCCTCAGCTCGTGTCTATGCGAATGTTTGTGATCGTACTTACTACGGGCAAAAGTAGGTGGATAGCTATGTACATAGAACTCGTATCGACTCTTCAGAAGTGAACTCGCTAATATTGTCCACGACGTCGCCTATCAAGCTTGGCTTTTTCCGGAAACGAATTCTAAACATGTAATGTGTCGACGTGATAGGCGGCTTATGAGTTCGTGATATCATTTTACTATTTTGTTTTGTTGAGGCGCATGGTAGCGCAGTCGGAAGTCACACCGGCTGTCGCCTGTACTAATTACCAGTTACGAGCTCATTCCATGAAGACGTCATACCCAACTCATAAAAAATCAGCTAACACAAAACGAGGATGCCTCATGAGTTCTGTCATCTAGGGTCTATCCAATAAATTCAATCCTGTTAATTAGAAACACCTGGCATCAATCAGGATTCAGTCCAACTCCATCAATAAACACTTGAAATCAACCGGTGCACAACTGTTTTTTTTACGTGGGTTGATAGGCTCCAACCAAGCCCGAATTGGCAAAAACTGGTGCCGAAACCTCTACAGTTCCTGCTTTTGGTAGCAAAAGGTTGCGGAGACTTCCATGAGCGAAAAGAGCTCCTTCTCTCTACGTAATGAGGCAGTGTGAGATTGCGTTGACCGTACACGGCTTAGTGCAACATTAAAAGGTCGAATTCATTTCTTCGACACTCTAGAGTTTCCAGCCCTACATAACTCAGCATTCCAATTGGCCGCAGAGGCGGTGTGATCCTTAAGAAAACTTGTAGAACGCACCCAATTCTATAGTTTTGCACTGCACCTTTACGGTGGTGCTGCTATTCGTGGCAGATGAAGGGGAACGACCAAACGAGGAAGCTCACCGTGGAGCAGTTGGAAGCCTTAATTGATAACTCGTAGTACATAGGTGGGAAAAGTTCAAACACGATAATCATGCGTTCGGTTTGTTTCATTGCTAGGGAAGGTATGTGATTGACAGCGGAAGCTTTAGTGCGACCCGCTTTCTCATAGGCAGTGGTAGGCGTGAAATTTTTAGCAGAAATTTTCCGTTAAGTTTTCCTTGAATCGCCAAATTATGTTAAAAAGTACGGGTCTCTGCTTGCAATTCCTTGAAACACAAAGTCAATGGAAGCGTTTTATATTCCTCCATACGCTCACCGCTCTACGGGCCTCCAAACTTCTGGTTGAGTGCTTCGCCGCCGAACCCCCGAAAATAGAGCACCTCGGACACGACGGTTTTTAGAATTTTCACCCCCCCCCCCCCCCCCTACCGGCTCTATCCATGAGAGAAGAAATGGATCTACATATCCTAGTCCGGGGTTGGGGCCGCATAACTAAAGCGTAAGTAAAAAATCGACTTGGGACTTACCGAGCGACTCCTACAGAGCACGATAGAATCTAAACCAGAAAAATTCACGGGGAAAGAAAAACGAAAAAAAATAAGTGTTTTCGCCGCTGTTGTAAGCGGGTCAAGTTAAGTGCCCTCCTCACCATGTCAGACCCTGGTTCTAACATGTCAAGCGGCGGTCAGCACGCGCTAGGTGGCTTTATGCGCCCTCCTCACCTTGTCAGACCCTGGTTCTAACATGTCAAGCGGTGGTCAGCACGCATCACGACTCCATTGCGCTCTTTGCCCGCCCATACGGTTGTCAAACCGCGGCGATTTTATTTTTTTATTTATCCGTCCGTTTTTTTCTTTGTTTTAGGTTCTATCGTGCTCTGTAGGAGTCGCTCGGTAAGTCCCAAGTCGATTTTTCACATACTTTTTAGTTATGTGCCCCCCCCCCCCGGACTAGGATAGATCCGAAAAAATTACTTGCATCGCTAATTGTATCAAACAGGGTAACGTCCTCAAAGCGAGTTACTCGAGGCTTGTCCACACCATCGCATTTGTGCGATTTCTACTACGAAGTGTCTGATCTGCAAAAAATCGATAAAGTCGATAGACGTTGTTTGGTCAGTAAGGGGTCGGTTCTAACGTCAACTACTTTAAGCAGCGTTCACTGTCTTTATTTTTCACAGAACATTCTCATCACATGTCATTACGTAGACAGGAAATACCAAATTTGTCTATGAATCCTCGATGCAACGCAAATTCCAAAAGAAACTGTCAGAAGTTTCGCTAAATGTTCAAGCCGAATTTTACCCGATAGTGCCATTGAATATTGAAATCGCTAAATCGTTAACGGTTGTATGGGCACCTCTGCTCACGACCTCACTTTACGATTTTTTCAGGAACTCGAGAAGAACAACGTTCGCGCTGCACCCAAGGTGCGTTGTTATTTTCATTTCTAGAAAAATCTTTAAAAAAAATCTGCGTCGGCTTGTTTCTTTGTCTCCAAATGAGGTAGATATTTCCGTTTTTATAGGATTTCATGTAAATACGACGTTCTCGATAGGATACCACGTTTTCAAATCATTACCGTAATCAATCGTTGTGGGACCACCCTGTGTTCAGATCAGTGCTGGCACTATGCCAGCTCCACGACAACTAATAATGAAACTGTCGAATCACGTAATGGGAAGGCTTCGTTGTGTTTGATTTTGGATGGCATATTTCAACAAGAAATGCAACTTCATGGTTCTACACGCTCTGTCACCAAACTTGCTGTACGAACACGTCGTGATGGTCCCCCAGCTAGTGTTCTTAGGTATACTTAATCCGTCACACAAGCTAGCTCCCAGAACCATCAAATAGCACTTCTTCCCGAAATGTACCATCCAAAGCCGCCTCGTCAAACTTCACCTTCCGTAGTTCCGGAGCTCCATTACTGATTACCGTGGAGCTGGTATGGTGCCAGCAGTGATCCGGAAAGTGATGGTCCTCCAACGATTGTATGCAGTTTCGGTGACGGTTTAAAAACGTGGTGCACTAGTAAGAACGTCTTTTCAGTAATGTTCTCTTTTAGGAGGCGATTTCCCTGTGTCATCCTGGTACCAATCGGTTTATAGGGTATGCTCGCGCGCATGTGTTCAGTGCTTAATCGTTCTTTTGGTATTTATTAGTTATTAGTTATTTAGTTAAGTTGTGTTAGTTGTTGTTCAGTTATTTGTTTAATATTTTATTTTTTCTTTTGTTGTCTATGTTTATGTGTGCCGCTTTGTGACATTCCATGGGCAGTTCATGATAAAGAGGAATTAGATTTTTATGAAGAACAGGGATTAGGGATGTTACCTTTTGTTGAAGTTGATCATAGAAAATATCGGTCGGCACTGTTGTACCACCGCAACTCAAGAGGTCAGAAAAATTCGCCTAAGGCCTATGTTATATTTCGGCGACGGTGTTGTCGGCGACGTCGGCGACAGTGTTACGCGGACTGCTGCGCAGTGCGTAGCAGCCCGCGCAACACAGCGTCGCCGACGCGTCGCCGAAATATAACCTAGGCCTAAGGGAGTTATTTGGAGCCTGATCAGGAATCTGACTTAAGGCGCTGGCACACTCGGCAGCAACAGCAGTGGCAGCGGCGGCAGCAAATGCTTAAGTATAGGGGCATCGATTTGGCGGGAATCGATGCCCATACGTTTAAGCATGCCAGGATTTTGTTCTTTTGCCAGGGTTTTCATATGAATTTGGATGTTCAGATTGCCGCTACTGCCGAGTGTGCAAGGGCCCATACGTTTTTAACATCACGATCGAGTACGAGAGCTCGCCGCCGTGGATGCGGGTGAGTAAGCCCTATGGCCCCCACACAATTCTGCGACAACGCCGTGTCGCCGCTATGGTTAAGGATAGGACAGGGACGCCGCCGGTGGCGAGCACTGCGTTCCCGCCCTATGGTTAAGGATAGGGCAGCGGCGTTGCTGAAGTGTGTGGGGCCTTTATAGTTGTGCTCGAATGGCCTTCTCGAATAGGCATTCAAATGATTTTCATATGAATTTGAATGTTCGATTTTATCCATTCAGTAAGTCGCGTTTGCAGATTCGAATATTCTAGAAATCGTGCTTTTCGAATGTATTCTAATCCCGAATATTCAGAAAAACTGCAGTTTTCGAATATATTCGAATTCGGTTATTTGAAATTTGTGGCATTCGAAACCATACTAAAATTCGAAGAAAGTTCACGAGCACAAGTATAGTAAGACCTAGTTTTTAGATGCGCTGCTGCTCGGCGCGGCATCATAGTCGGAATAAATATCAATCGTGCGGCACGAAAAATCGATATCTATGGCGATCGTGGCGCCACGTGATCACGATCGCGGTCATGATCACCATTTTGTCAGAACTCATTCTGAGACGTTTTTTGCATGCAGCCTTCCGTAATCAACTTTAATACTCTTGGGCGAAGTTTAAGCGAGATCGGCGATCACGACTCTGACAGCTTCTCACACTCACCTACCGTAGCCTAATATAGTCGGCCGAAATCTCAAATGCGGATATCAGGCTCGTGTTCAGCACCCCAAGTTGGCCCCTTGGACAAAGTTTGAACGAGATTTTTCGTTGGTCTCTTCTCGACTTTTGGACTCGTGGAAGTAGTTACAATGGTGCCGAAATATCTATGCATGTCCCCAAATATTCTGCTATGCGTAGATTTCTAGTTGGTGTGTTCGTAGCTTTAGCTGGCTAGTTTAGTTTTTGCACATAATTTCGAAGTTACGTGACGTCGTCAAGTTACTAAGATTTTGTTCAGAGAAAGGCAAAGCAAGTACCCGATTCTACAACGGGCCCAAAGCGTATGGCCGGTTCTACGGGTGCAAGGCGTCTTCCTGATTCAACTACGGGCGTCAGAAATACGACGGAGCATCGCCTATCGAAAGTGAGCCATTTTACTTCTAACTGCATGAGAAATGACATTGGAGGCATTGTAAATCCGTGACGCGTGAGTTGGTTACGCCGTAATTTGTGAGAAATCGGGGATCATTCCTATTCGGAATAGGGAGGGGCGCCGCCACAACAGCGTAGCAAATTCTGCCGATAGGATGTTGTACAGAAGTGTTTGCCCCCTATAACTTTGTGAAATAGTTCAACTTTAATGTTGCTGTTACAGTGAATGGAAACGACAAGAGTGCCCACCCCCACCCACTAGGATATGTAGATCTGTAATCTGCTATTATAAGCATGTTTAAGCCACTTTTCGAACCTGTTCATACTTTCCGATACGACTCACGGCTCGTCGGAAAGTATGAGCAGTCGTCGCTCGTGCAAAACATGCAAATCGATTAAAATCGAGCGATCGCCACCGAAATCTGTTCATACTCGAGCGCTGGCGCTGTCGCTCCTGTCCCTCCCGCCGTTTTTGCCGCCTGTTCATATTTCGCGCCGGCGGCGGCAACGACGGGAGCGATTGGGGCGACGGACGGAGTATGGAGTACGTAATTACACCATAGCGCACTAGTGTTCGAAGGTAACGATTCCTATTTCGCCATCAAGGTAGGGCATGCTATTATACATCTTTTGAGTGCCAGAATGATGATGTAGGTAGTATTACTCTTTGCTAGTGTCTGTGTTGACTGATTGAATGACTTGTAAGAAGTAGGCGTTGCAATCACTTACACCACACTACGTCCGCCGCCCCAGTCGCTCTTGTCGCTCCTGTCCCTCTTGTCACCTGTTCATACTTTTCGTGCGCTGTCGTCGCTCTTGTCGCTCTTGTTGCTGCTGTCGCGAAGTATGAACAGGCCCTTGCCAACCGGCATCCTGAGCAAGCTATGTTTTTGCGCTAGAATAAAGGTTGAGGGGGAAGGGGGTCAGTCCCTCCTGGGGTTAAATGATACCCACAATGTAAGCCTACGTTAGGCCGGGGGCACACTTCCATTGCCGTGATGCCATCGCGGCGCTCAGTTCATGGCCGTTCCGCCGCACGCGGTCGAATAGTCAAAGAAACTTCGCCGCGGCCGCCGCAACAGTGGCGGTCGGCATGTGCGATGGCTTCCCGCGCTCATTGCGGGTGCTGCATACTTTTTCGCGCCGTGCGCGGTGTTTAGCGTTGGGGGGGGGGGGGGAGAGCGGCACAATACCATGGTTACGCTGGAATAGCGAACTTCGCTAAGAAAGAGCAACAAAACTAGTCGTTCTAGGAGTGACCCTCCCAGTTCCCTCAGCCCGTGTAGTGCGTATGCGAGGGTACATACTACGGACAGAAATAGATGAAAAGTTATGTAGAACTCGTGGCTACTCTTCAGAAGTCAGCTCGTTAATATTGTCCATGAGTCACCTGTCAAGCTTCGCTTTTTCCGTAAGGCCTGAGTTATACTCCCGCGGGAGCATCCGCGGAAGGGCGGGAATCGCGCCGAGACTCCTCACCTGGCCAATCGCCGCGCCTCGCCACGCCCGCCACGGCTGTGCACCATTGGTCCGCGGACGTTCCGCGGATGCTCCCGCGGGAGTATAAGATGCCTGAAATGAATTCTAAACATGTAATGTGTCGATGTGATAGGCGGCTTATGAGTTCGGATATCGTTTTACTATTTTGTTTTGTTGAGGCGCATGGTAGCGCAGTCGGAAGTCACACCGGCTGTCGCCTGTACTAATTACCAGTTACGAGCTCATTCCATGAAGACGTCATACCCAACTCATAAAAAATCAGCAAACACAAAACGAGGATGCCTCATGAGTTCTGTCATCTAGAATCTATCCAATAAATTCAATCCTGTTAAGTAGAAACAACTGGCATCAATCAGGATTCAGTTCAACTTCATCAATAAAAACTTGAAATCAAACGGTGCACAAACGTTTTTTTTTTACGTGGGTTGATAGGCTCCAACCAAGCCGGAATTGGCAAAAACTGGTGCCGAAACCTATACAGTTCCTGATTTTGGTAACAAAAGGTTTCGGAGACTTCCATGGGCGAAAAGAGCTCCTTCTCTCTACGTAATGATGCAATGTGAGATTGCGTTGACCGTACACGGCTTAGTGCAGCATTAAAAGGTCAAATTTACTTCTTCGACACTCTAGAGTTTCCATCCCTACATAAGTCAGTATTCCAATTGGCGGCAGAGGGAATGTGATCCTGGAGAAAACCTGTAGAACGCACCCAATTCTATAGTTTTGTATTGGAGTGCATATCTACTTTTAGGGTGGTGCTGCTGTACGTGGCCAGATGAAGAGGAACGAGCAAACCAGGAAGCTCACCGTGGAGAAGTTGGAAGCCCCAATTGATAACTCGTGGGAGGTGGGAAAAGTTCAAACACGACAATCGTGCGTTCGGTTTGTTTCATTCCTAGGGAAAGTATGTAGTTGACAACGGAAGCTTTAGTGCGACTGCTTTCTCATATGCAGTGGTAGGCGTGAAATTTTTAACTTTAATTTTTCGTTAAATTTCCGCTGAATCGCCAAACTCTGCTAAAAAGTACGGGTATCTGCTTACAATTCCTTCAACCACAGCGTACGGTGGAATATGAAAGCGTTTCATATTCCACCGTACGCTGACTGGGCTACGGGCCGCCAAGCAAAATAGAACACGTCGGACACGACAGTTTTTAGAATTTTCACTCCCTCATGCGAGAAGAATATACCTACATCGCTTATTGTATCGGTTAGGGTAATGTTCTCAAAGCGAGTTACTCGAGGCTTGTCAACACGATCGCATTTATGCGATTTCTACTCCGAAGTGTCTGATCTGCAAAAAATCGATAAAGTGGATAGACGTTGTTCGGTCGCTAAGGGTTCGGTCTTAACGTCAGCTATTTTCAGCAGCGTTCACTATCTTTATTTTTCACAGAACATTCTGATCAAATGTTGCTTTGCAGATAGGGGACAGCGAACATGAAGTGCCCGATTCTACAACGTGCTCAAAGCGTGTGGTCGTCACTACAACGAGCGCAGTTCATGTTCCTGATTCAACAACGGGCGTCAAATCTACGACGGAGCATCGCCTATCGCAAGTGAGCTCTTTTACTTCTAACTGCATGAGAAATGAGATTGGAGGCATTGTAAATTCGTGAAACATGAGTTGGTCCCGCCGTAATTTGTGAGAAATCGGGGATCATTCCTAAATCGTCGATGTTGAGAGATGCGACGCCAGAAAAGCGTAGCAAATTCTGCCGATAGGATGTTGTACAGAAATGTTTGCCCTATAACTCTGTGAACTATTAGGTTGTCCCATAAGTCTTCGCCGTTTTTTTCAACGATTCACTGCAGATTTCGCCTGCGGTCTCCTGCACAGCTTTCGAAAGAGAATGATTTGCCCTATCAGAACATGTATTGCATTTCTTTTTTCATCATGAATTTTGTCAATTTTTAGGTCGTTGAAGTGAAAAGTGAAAAAGTGAAAAAGCAGCCATTTGCGCACTTGTTCTCCAAGCTCAGGTTTGTAATTTTTTGCGCAGTTTTTTATGGCAATTGGAAGACAATGTTCTGTACTACAAGAATATGTGTTGGCCCTATTTTCTCACTTGCCCTTTATTGATTTTTAGTCCATCAAATTCGGAGTTCCGACTTTTCCGTCCGAATTTTTACCAAAACTCCGGTTCTGTGGTTGGACTTTTTTGCTTGCTGTTATACGTCGTTTGGAAGAGAATGTCTTGCTCAATAAGAATTTGTGCCGCGTTTATTGGCTCACACTGATTTCTGTCGAATATCAACAACTGAAGAAGGAGAAGGAGTTGTTGGTGAAGACAATTTTTCTCTTTTTGGCATTTTGTTGATATTCAAAAGAAATCAATAAACGCGACACATGTTCTTATAGATCAAGACATTCTCTTTCGAACGACGTATAACACCAACCCAAAAATTCCAACCACAAAGCAGGAGCTGTCGGCAAAAATAACCATCCTCCTTCGGACGTCCCAATCTGATGACCTAAAAATCAATAAAGGACAAATGAGCAAATAGCACTAACGCATATTCTTGTAGTACAGAACATTGTCTCCCAAATGCTAGAAAAAACTGCGCAAAAAATTACAAACCTGAGCTTAGAGAACAAGTGCGCAAATGGCTACTTTTTCACTTTTTCACTTCTCACTTCAACGACCTAAAAATTGACAAAATTCATGATGAAAAAAGAAATGCAATACATGCTCTGATATAGCAAATCATTCTCTTTCGAAAGCTATGCAGCGCTATGCAGGAGACCGCCGGCGAAATCTGCAGTGAATCGTTGAAGAAAACGGCGAAGACTTATGGGACAACCTAATAGTTCACCTTTAATGTTGCTGTTACAGTGAAAGAAACGACAAAAGTGCCCACTCCCTACCCTCTAGGATATGGAGATCCTTGATCTGATATTACTGTAGCACTGTTTCTTATGGGACCTGTTCATACTTCCCGCCGAGAGCGACTCGTCGTAAAAGAGAAATATTCAAATGCAGAACATGCAAATTGATTAAAAACGGGCGATCGTCGCTGAGATCTGTTCATACTCGAGCGCTGGCGCTGTCGCTCCTGTCCCTCCCGCCGCTTTTGTCGCCTTTCATATTTCGCGCCGGCGGGGGAACGACGGGAGCGACTGGGGCGACGGACGGAGTGTGGAATACGTAATTACACCATAGCGCACTAATGTTCGAAGTGAACGATTCTTACTTTGCCATTCTTCAGATCAAGGTAGGGCATGCTATTATACTTCTTTTTATCGCGAGGTATGAAAAGTATGAACAGGCCTTTACCAACCGGCATTCTGAGCAAGCTTTCTCGTTCGAGTAGCGGTTGAGGGGGAAGGGGAGGCAGTGCCTCCTGCTACCCACAATATGTAGCATACGTAATATCGTTTTACTATTTTGTTTTAATGGGGCGCGCGGTAGCGCAGTTGGAGGTGACGCCGGCTGGCGCACTAATTACCAACTTCTTCCATGAAGACGTCATACCCAACTCATATTAGATCAGCTAGCACAAAACGAGGATACCTCATGAGTTCTGTTGTCTAGGATCTATCCAATGAATTCACTCCTGATATTAGAAATAACTGAGATCAATTAATAAACACTTGAAATCAACCGGTGCACAACCGTTTTTTACGTGGGTTGGTAGGCTTCAACCAAGCGCGAATTGGCAAAAACTGATGACGGAACCTACAGAGTCCCTGCTTTGGTAGGAAAAGCTTGCGGAAACTTCCTTGGGCGAGAAGAGTTCCTCTTCTCTACGTAATGATGCAGTGTGAGATTGCATTGACCGTACAGAATTATGTGCTGCATTAAAAGGTCGAATATCTTTCTTCGACACCCTAAAGTTTCCAGCCCTACATAAGTCAGCATTCCAATTGGCGGCAGAGGGAATGTGATTCTGGAGAAAACCTGTAGAACGCACCCAATTCCTGGTTCCTGTCTCATGTTTCCCGCCCATTCCAACATGCCTTTCGTCACTTCTGCTTCAGTGATTTGGTACCGTACTGTCTGGGAAAGATGCATACCACACTGACTTGTCCACTGGCTGACCAACAGGTCACTGTATAGATCAAACGCGCATTTAGATTGCCTCCCAACGTCTGCTGGAAGTAGAATGCGTGGCGCTTTCGAAAAAACCGTCTTTTATCCTTCTATCTTCTATAATTTTAATGAGCGACCCGACGACCTGTTCTACCTTTCATTCCGGGTGATCCTTCACTAACGTGGTCACTGTGATTACAACTGTTAGTTGAAAGTAGTGTTCACTGAATCGTTAAGAAGCCTTCTTTCTATGTTTCGAAAGGCTCTGTTCAAAACAAGAAATTGAGCAATATTCAGCCTTACTAGCACGAGTATCTTCTTTAAGAATAACTGTTTCGTTTAGGCTCTCATCTGCGACAGCGATTCTACTGATGGAAGCGATATTGTGGTCACGGTGAATAATTCGACGGTATGTGTTTAGAATTCCTACAAAGGACGAACCAAATAGCTGCGGAATTCCGCTTCTCAATTTTAAAAGATATCTTGCTTTAAATGAACCTAGCAGCTAAGTGGTGCGAAGGAAGGTCGGGGATCGATCTTGGCGTAAAATATTGAGTCTCATGCCATACATACATATGTATGTGACAGCTTTAATCGAGATACATATGTACAATTTTCTTGATAAATTTGACACTTTTTTGAACAGAAATCAAATTCAACGTCTTCGAAATCGTTATCCAACCAAGAAACGAACCTCTTACAAGTTTAAGTACAGATTCTCCAAGATGGTTAGAATGATTTTTGTGTTCAAGGAAAATTTAGTAGGACTTTCTTTGATTTTGACATTTTTGTCCTCGTCCAAGACGTGGCGATTGTTATTCGATGGATAGCAACATATCTGGGCCGAATAGCCTCGGGGGGGGGGGGGGGGGGGGGGAAGGGTGGTATAGCATTGTACATAGGACATCTCTGCGCAACGTTTTGTGTTCTTCGTTCGTCGATACTGGAATTTTTGCAGCACTGGTGTGTTCTATCCCACCGGTGAAGTGAAGTAGGCCATTTCCGATGCAATTAGATATACACGTGGCTTCTTACCAAGGCGAATAACAACTGAGTATGTGGTGACCCCTTTCCCCCGTTCTCCCGAGCCTATTTGTGTCAATTTCTGTTTGCGTGGTGTTTTACACCTGTTAACGTTTCCAACAAAAACAAATCTAAAACACTCGTACTCTCACCTTGATGCTTCGCGTAACTGACATTTACACAATCAATCAAATAAACGATAAATAAACGGCTAATCGAATGCATGGCGCGATGTCTTCTTTTATTGCACTAAATGACTGCTACCTTGACTGCGCTTCAGAACAAATTTTAACCTGTTGTTTTTCTTGAAAAATAAAAATTATATAATCCTATTACACTACTTCGGGCATTTGTACTAAAAAATTTCAGAGAAAGTTATACCAATTTTTTTCGAAGAAAATTATTGTTCCTTTTTGGTTTAGTGTGGAAAGCGCTTGTTTTGATTTGAAAGAGGAGTTCAGTTTGATTTGATAAGCGCTAGGCTTGTTTAGAAGAGTGTCCTATTTGGCGTGAAAATGGTGTGTTTAAATCGGCAGGCAGCGCAAGTTTTTGGGAACTGCCAATATCGATCGTCTAATCGATAGCTTGAATAACGCCGCCTCACTCGACGATGGAAGTGTATAAATGCCTCCCGTTTCTTGCAATCAGAGCCGCTTAAAGCCTAGGATAGTGCTGTGCCCAATCAGCTTATAATGTGTTGTTCAGAAACCACGTGATGAAATTTTTGGAGAGACTGGCAGCATGTACAACCCTAGCGAGTGTGCTGCTCCAATTATGAGCGTGAGTGTCGCATGTTCGAATGAGGAAACATGGCTCTATAGCTCATGGCACTGAGCATCTGATGTGTGTTAAGGACAGCGTTGCACCTCGCGATGCGGCACGTGTATCGAGTTCGAAGTTCTACAGAACGTCCTCTGCTTATCCGGGAACGATGGAGGTAACATGCACATATGGTAACGGGTGCAAAACGTCCCAACTGGGATGCCAAGGTTCCAAGCTTGTACCATAAGAACGTTCGTGGCGGGACCACCCCTCGATGGTCTCGCCACGACTGTCCTGCTTAATTGAATTCGTTTGCATCCTAGGTATGTGATCTCTTGAAAATTCGGATTCGAATACATTTGAAATGTGACTTTTCAAATAGCTTCTTCAAATATCTAAAATACTAATGAATAGCCGTTAAAAGATGTAGAGAGTCACACTGAGGGAGAACATGATGACACTGCAGCTTGTAATAATGCGGTGTACGGTTGCTTCTTTGAGTTTAAACATAGACAATTTTCAAAATGGCAATCCATATGTGTTTTTGGCACAGTGCGAAATGGGATAGATAGGGATTGTCAAGCGATCGCACGGATTAATAAGTCGTGTCACATACGCTGTGAAAAGAGCATTCGCATTCAGTGGGCGTGTCATGACGCAGCATAACGAGCGTACGGACTCAGAAGACGTGTCACAGGTGTCGTGAGACGTAAATAAAGTGGGGTGTAATTGACTAAATGAAGGGACAGGCTAAAGGACCACGAAAACCTAAATTTGGAAAGAAATGCGTTTCAAAACAGCATTCGTGCGGTTAAAAAGTGTAAAGTGTACCCCCATCTCCATGTGGTGAGAGACAGACGCACTGACAGACATATATACGTACACACAGACGCGTCCTCGCTTATTATTTAGGATTGTGGACAACTTCTGTGACAGGTGTCCTGATTCCATATGCTCATTGCACGGCGTCTGTAGAACGTCGCCTAAACAGGATCGTCTGTTGCACAACGTTTGTGACACGTCTTTGCTGGTCAAATTCAAATGCTGCTTGTAAAACGTCTTCTGAATCGCTTATTGCACACATCCCTCCGTACCTAATTCTGCTTCCTCACTCATACCCCATCACTATGCAGCAGATATCGACGCCGAAAGCTGGAAATTCGATCAGAATCGCCTATTGTCTATCCCAGAGGTGCAACTGGCCGTGATGCGCCATAAAGTTTCACGTGTCTTGTGGTCCACACACGCTCCCTCTCCTTTGTATGGGAGTGTTCAGTGTGCCCGCAAGATGATGTAATAATAAGCTCCCATATCGATCGCGGTACGCGATGCATCGATATGGGCGTCATCATTACATCGCGTTGCGCGTCGCGTGCACTCTAAACGCTTCCTGTTACTCACTGAATTCGTGACGCACGGCTCAACGTAATCTAAAGCAGCCTCAAACAGTACACGATCTCTAAATCTAGCTGAATCACTGATTTCTCAGTTATTGAGTTGAAGTGGTGTCAGCATTGAGCCGAAGACGTAGCAGTGCCAGCACGATGGTTTGAAAACGTGGTGTCCTTTCCAGAACATTTTGTGCAGTGATGCTGTTGTAGACGTTATATTCAGACGGTCAAATGTGAGAAGTCGCACGATTGCAGAATGAGGCAACCAACAACAGTGCTCTTTTTAGATCCCGCCTCAGTGCCGCAACAACGCGGTGTCGTCAACCTTAACTTCACTCTATCGCGGAACTGTAAGTGAATTCATAGAATGGTATTTTCGGCACTATTGCACGTTACGGACTCAAGAGGACGAGAGAGGTCGAAAAAAGTTTTCGCCCAAAATTCGCCCAGGGGCTTATTTGGGGTGCTGATCACGAATCTGACATCCGTTTTTGAAATTTCGGCCGATTACGGTGGGTTACGGTAGGTACCGGTGACTAAGGCTGCCAAGGTCATAATCACCGACTTCGCCCTCGTCTAGGGGGTTAATTGGATTGCTGATCACGAATATGGCATCCGTGTTTCGTTTTACGCTGGAGTACGGTAGGTTACGGTAGTGCCTTCGGGGGAGGCGCCGGGTGTTACTTGCACCCGATTCCATGTTCCTCAGCGCATTTTCCTCCCAGCCAAGCGTCTCCAGCGTAAAACGAAAAACGGCTGTTATATTCGTGATCAGCGCATTAAATACCTCCATAGGCGAAGTTTGGGCGAAATCGTTGATTATGACCTCGGCAGCTCTAGTCACCGGTGCGTACCGTAACCTACCCTAATCGGCCGAAATTTCAAAAATGGATGTCAGATTCGTGATCAGCACCCCAAATAACCCCCCTAGGCGAAGCTTGGGCGAAATTTTTTTTCGACCTCTCCTCGTCCTCTGGAGTCCGTAAAGTGCAATAGTGCCGTATTTTCTAACAAATGAGGGGAACCGTGATTCTACAGAGGCTATTTATTAAAAGATAGGATCGAAATGTATAACGCTGTGCTCAGGAATCGGTGCTTGCTGATCGTGTGCCGAAGCATGGAGGTCAGGAAGAGGATGGTGTTGGCTTGCGTCATCCACATCATCAGGTTCGGAGAGTTAGTGATCCTTCGAGGTAGAACCTTTAAGTCCTTACGGCTTGCTGTTCAGATGAAGGCGCATGATGGTAGTCTTCCGCAATCTGGAGGAGATTATGCAGAGCGTGAGAAGATCGACGACAAAACACCGCAGGAGACCAGCACCAAGCACGTCCTCAATGCCAAGAAGCACACTATGGAGTAGTGTTGAATCGAGCGTGTTTCAAGCGCTGCGGCGTTCAGTTCCTGTGCTATGTTAGAGTTTGGTCACAATCCGACGTCGAGTTTAATAATGTTCTAGGTGCCGACTGTAGTTTGTGTCTTGCCTACTACATTTGTGTGCTGCCTTTTTTTTTTGCCGTTCGCTCTGATCCTCCAGAGTGCTTTGTTCGATTTTTGTGAGTGAATATTCCTTTTGCTAGCAAGTGAGCAGCACAATGCTGTTGTTTCTGGCGTCGGATTCTTGTCTGTGAAAGAATTGCATAAAGATAAGGCCACCGACGCGATTCGTCACGCTGCACGGTCGGAGCTCGGCATCACGAAGCCTGGACGACGGAAGGTCGACAAGCAGGCCTGGCTGTGGACAGATGACGTGAAAGCCAAAGTTCGAGAGAAGAAGACGCTATATCACGTGTTTCTCGGCGAAAAGACAGCCGATAACTGGCGGAAGTACCAAGAAGCGAAGAAAGCTGCAAAGAAGGCCGTGGCTGTTGCGAAAGCCACTCATTATGGAGATGTCAACGAGAAGCTCGAGTCGCGCGATGGTGAGCGGTATCTGTACCGACTCGCAAAGAATCGCCATCGCCAGACCGAGGACATCGAGAAGTTCTTCGGCATCAATGATGAGAACGGCCATCTTCTTATGGACCGCAAGAAGGCATTGAAGCGATGGCGCGATTACTTTGAGGAAATCTCTACAGTAGAATTTCCTCATCCAGCCATCCCCTCAACGGCTCCAACCCACGGCCCCGTTCAGAAGATCACCGTGGAGGAGATTGAAGCGGCTTTGAAGAAGATGAGGCCAGGCAAAGCGACTGGGCCCGACGACGTGGCAGCAGAACTGTGGAAGTCGAAGTTTTGGTACCCTGCTGAGTGGTTGGCGAAGTTCTTTAATCAGGTTGTGGCGGAGAAAAAGTGCCTGAGTGTTGGCGCCAAAGTACGACGATTCCGATTTGGAAGAAGAAGGGCAGTCCTGCAGACTGCTCCAATTACCGTCCGATTCGCTTGCTTTCGCACAGCATGAAGATCTTTGAGCGAGTTGTCGATGGACGAATTCGTGACATCGTCCAGCTGTCCAGCAATCAGTGCGGCTTCGTGGCTGGTTGTGGCACCGTTGATGCCATACACGCCACTCGCCTCCTGATAGAGAAGCATCGCGAGAAACAGAAGGCAGTGTATATCGCTTTCCTCGACTTAGAGAAGGCCTTTGACCGCGTACCGCGTAAAGTGATATGATAGTGATATTTGCGACATCATGGAGTTCCCGAAGAGCTCATAGAGTGGGTGCGAATTCTCTACTCTTGTCCAAAGAGTCGAGTTCAAGCTGCAGCTGGAACCTCGATGGAGTTTCCCATCTCTGTCGGGGTACATCAGGGTTCTGCGCTTTCCCCACTCCTCTTTGTTGTCGTCATGGATGCCATCACTCGAGATCTTCAGAACCCCGTCCCTTGGACGTTGCTTTATGCTGATAACGTAATGCTCGCTAGCGAAGATAAAGATGAACTCGAGCGAGAGGTGCAAGCTTGGTGTGATCGCTTGGAGCGGTTTGGACTCAAATTGAACGTGAAGAAGACCGAATATCTAACGACGGACGTTACTGAGTCCAGCGCCATCAAGGTTAACGGCATCGAGCTCTCACGCACTGCGGTCTTTAAGTACCTGGGATCAGCAGTCGCGTCTGACGGCAAACTGATGGTCGAAGTGAATTCACGCGTGAGTGCAGCTTGGTCCAAGTGGCGCTCGTTGACTGGCGTGCTCTGCGACAAGAAGATACCAGAGCGCTTTAAGTCAAAGATCTACAGAGCAGTCATCCGGCCAGTAGCGATGTACGGCGCTGAGTGTTGGCCTGCGACCAAGGAAGTTGAAGCGCGCCTCAGCGTCATGGAGACGAAGATGCTGCGCTGGACGGCAGGAGTCACGCGCATGGACCGCATCCGAAACGATGCTATTCGGCAGAAGTTCGGTGTCGCGCCGATAGCTGACAAGATGCGCGAAGCTCGCTTACGATGGTACGGCCACGTTCTGCGTGGAGAAGAGGACAGCGTCCGCAAGATAGGCCTTAACTTCGAGGTCATTGGAAAGCGGCCTAGAGGGCGCCCGAAGCAGCGCTGGGCTGATACGTTACATGCGGACTTGAAGATTACTGGTGTTTACCCTGATCTAGCGCTGGATCGGGAAAGGTGGCGTCATAACACCAGAATAGCGGACCCCGCTACGATGCGGGACTGAAGAAGAAGAAGAAGAAGAAGAAGAAGATCCTGACTCCAATCGGTTTATTTGGTATGCTCGCACGCATGTGTTTGATGCTTAATCGCACTCTATTTATTTGTTTGTTGTTTTGTTTGGCTTATTTTGTTGTCTATGTTTATGTGTGTCGCTTTGTGGTATTCCATCGGCTTTTCATGAAGAACAGAGATTACGTTCCCTATGGATGAAGCTTGTCATAGGAAATATCGATTGGCACTGTTGTACCACCACAACTGAAGAGGTCAAAAAATCGCCTAAAACAGTTATTTGGAGCGCTGATCACAAATCTGACATAAGGCGCTGGCACACTTGGCAGTAGCGGCAGTGGCAGCGGCGGCGGCAAAGGCTTAAGCATAGGGGCATCGATTTGGCGGGAATCGATGCCTCTATGCTTAAGCTTTTGCCGCTGCCATTTCCGCTGCTGTCCTGTGTGCAAAGGCCTACAAGTTTTTAGCATTACGACAAAGTACGAGAGCTCGCTACCGTTGGTGCGGGTGAGTAAGCACTATAGTTGTGCTCGAATGACCCATTGGAAAAGGCATTCGAATGATTTTTGTATGAATTTGAACATTCGAGTTCAACTATTCAGAAAATTGCGTTTCTGCATTGTATCCGAATCCGAATATTCAAGAAAAAAATCGCGTTCTTCGGATATATTCGAATTCGAATATTCGACATTTGTGAGCATTCGAAACCATTCTAGTATTCGAAAAAATTTGACGAGCACAAGTGTAGTAAGCCCTTCCACGGCCGCCGCTGTGCGGCATGACTGATCATTTTCGTCGCCTGCCCCCCGCCGCTCGCCGCAAAAGTGGGCGGAGGCTTTTAGTCCTAGTGTAAACTTGGGCTAAGGCAGTCATGATCACTGTTTCGTCAGAACTCATTCTGAAAGTTTTTTTGCATGCCGCTTTCCGTAACCCACTTTAATACTGAAAACAAATTTGAGATTCATTTCATATATTCAAAAAAAAGAGTATTCAAAAAAATCGCGTTTTCGAATATACTCGAATTCGAATATTCGAAGGTTGTGAGCATTCGAAACCATTTTAGTATTCGAAAAAATTTCGCAAGCGCAAATGAAGTAAGCCCTAGTTTATGTTGTAGGTGCGCTGTTGCGCGGCGCGGCTCCATAGTCGGAATACATATCAATTGTGTGGCACGAAAAATCGATATTTACGGCGATCGTGGTGCTACGTGATCTTGACTGCGACTGTCTTAGCTAAAGCAGTCGCCGTCATGATTACCGTTTTGCCAAAGCTCCGTCTGAGAAGGTTTCTTTAGGTGATGATGATGATGAATCTGCCTTCCGTTCATAGGAATATTATTAGGCTGGAGTATGGTAAGCTACGGTAGGTGCGGGTGAGTAAAACTGTATTCAGTGTACCTAAGGAAACTCATTATGAAACGGTTTTTACATGCAGCCTTCCGTAATACACTTTAATACTACAAAAAATCCAGATTCATTTCGTTCAGTGCCTATGGGCCCTCTTGGGCGAAGTTTGGGCGAGATCGGTGATCAAGACCCTGACAACCTTCTCACCCTCATCTATCGTAACCTAATGTAGTCAGCCAAAATCTCACAAACGGATATTAGGTTCGTGATCAGCACCCCAAGTTGGCCGCTTGGACAAAGTTTGGACGAGATTTTTTAAATTTGGCCTCTTCTAGACCTTTGCACTCGTGGAAGTATGTAGTTACAATGGTGCCGAAAAATCTATGCATGTCGCCAAATATTCTGCTTTGCACAGATTTCTAGTTGGTGTTCTCGTAGCTTTTGCTGTGTAGTTTAGCTTATGTGCATCTTTTCGAAGTTACGTTCCGTTACCTCAAGTTACGAAGGCTTCGTTCAGAGAAAAGCGAAGCGTGTGGTCGTGACGTCCGGATATACTTCGCAGCTTCCCCTATTGCTAGTGAGCCCTTTTACTTCTAACTGCATGAGAAATGAGTTGAAAAGCATTGTAAAGCCGTGAAGCGTGAGTTGTTTACGCCGTAATTTGTGAGAAATCAGGGATGTTTCCCAGTCGGAGTAGGAAGGGCGCCGCCAGAAGAGCGGAAGCAAATTCTGACAGAGCGGCCTATCGTCGATAGGGAACTGCACAGAAATGTTTGCCTCCTATAACTCAGTAAAATGGTTCAGCTTTAATGTTACTGTCACTGTGAAAAGGTACGAGTGAAGTGCTCATCTACCATTCACTAGGATATGTAGATGTAGATCAGTAATCTTCTGTTATGATCCGTTTTTAGGACTCGTTCATAGTTTCCGACGAGAGCGACTCGCCCGTGCAAAACATGCAAATCGATTAAAAGCGAGCGACCGCCACCAAAATCTGTTCATACTCGAGCGCTGGCGCTGTCGCTCCCGTCGCCCTTGTCGCCTGTTCATATTTCGCGTCGGCGGCGAGAACGATTGGAGCGGCTGAGACGACGGACGGAGTGTGGAGTACGTAGTTACACCGTGATCCGCTAGTGTTCGAAGGGAACCATACTTATTTTGCCATTGTTTAGATCAAAGTAAAGCATGCTATTATACATCTTTTGAGTGCCAGATTGAAGATATAGGTAATATGACTGTTTGCTAACTGATTAACTGACTTAGCACTGGTTCATAGTTGCGGCACCATAGTCAGAAAAGATATCGACAGGGCGGCGCCAAAAATCGAGATCCATGCCCCAGTTTATACTTCTGCCGCTGCGCGGCGCGGCACCATGGTCGGGATAGATATCGACCGGACAGCGCGAAAAATCGATATCTATGGCGATCATGGTGCCGCTCCGCGTGACGGCGCAAGTATAAACTAGGGCTTTAAAAGAAATAGGCGTTATGGTGCAATCGCGTAAACCATACTACGTCCGTCGCCCCAGTTGCTCTCGTCGCTCTTGCCGCTGCTGCTATCGCGAAGTACGAACAGGCCCTTAGTCACCCGTATTCTGAACAAGCTATGCCTTTACGTTATAGAAGAGGTTGAGGGGGAAGGGGAGTCAGTCCCTCCTGGGGTCAGATGAATATAGAGCCTACGTTGGGAAATGGTACTTCAGATCCGTAAGTGGTGGCAGGACACCATGGTTACGCTAGAATGGCGAGCTTCACTAGGAAAGAAGGAACAAAAATAATCGTTCTAGAAGTGACATTCCCAGCTCCCTCAGTCCGTGTAGCGCGTATGCGAATGTTTGTGGTCGTACTTACTATGGGCAAAAATAGATGAATAGCTATGTAGAACTTGTGTCGACTCTTCAGAATCTTCAAAAGTGAGCTCGTTAATATTGTCCACGTCGTCATCTATCAAGCTTCGCTCTTTCCGGAAACGAATTCTAAACATGTAATGTGTCGACATCATAGGCTGCTTTCGAGTTGGTAATATCATTTTACTATTTTATTTTATTGGGGCGCGTGGTAGCGCAGTCGGAGGTGGCACTAATTACTAATTACCAACTTGTTCCATGAAGACGTCATACCCAACTCATATTAGATCAGCTACCACAAAACGAGAATACCACAAGGGTTCTACATGTAGGATCTATCCAATAAATTCAATCCTCGTAATTAGAAACAATTGAGATCAGTTAGGATTCAGTCCAGCATCATCAAGAATCACTTGAAATCAACCGGTACACAAACTTTTTACTTTGGTTGATAGGCTCCAACCAAGCGCCTATTGGCAAAAACTGGTGCCGAAACCTATATACATAGTTCTTGATTTTGTTAACAAAAGCTTGCGGAGACTTCCTCGAGTGGGCACAAATAGCCTCGGGGGGGGGGGGGGGTAGCATTGTAGGACAGCTCTGCACAACGTCTTGTGTTCGTCGATACTGGATTTTCTGTAGCGCTGGTGTGTTCTACCTGAATCGAGGTAAGCTATTTGGGAGGGCATACGTTCCCTACACGATCCCGCCCGCCGCCATTTTCCCGCCGTGCCCGTGCTGCCCTGTTTGGACGAGTTTGTGGCGCGCAAAACCGCGCCGCAATTTGCAGATTCGTTAATTGGCGTGACATCGTCGAAAAACCTATCAGCTGATAGGAGACGAATATGGATTTTAAAGGATCAAACAAATCTCCTTGTAGTGAATAAATTTCTCGCGGGTGATCGCGTCGTTGTCATGAGGTATCTCGTTAAGATACTGCTGTACTTGTCGGAATATGCGGACGACGCCTTAGTACTGAGCAATGTGGCGGGACCTGAAGAAAGCCATGGCGCTGCACCTGAAAACACTTTTCGTCCAAATATAGTGAACGAGATCCTGACTCTTGTCTCAAGAACGAAATCAGTTCAGGATAGAGCTGCAGGGCCAAGGAAAGTAATTAGAAATGCGATGCCTCCATAAGGCCCGGACATCTTGTCCTCGGTGCGCCCCTCGCCCCGCACCTTTCTGGGGGGCGGTGTATCCAACTACTCTCCGCCGAAATCTCGTCCCCGATGAACGCTCGCACCTTGCTTCGCCCCTTTCGAAGACAATGTAGGGAACACTTCCATGTCGGCCATTTCCGATGCAGTTAGACATGCATGTGCCTTCTTACCAAAAAAGTTAACTACTGAGTATGTATTTTGTCTCCCCACCCTCCCGAACCTATTTGTTGTGTCAAATTAGTTTTTCATGGTGTTTCACAACTGTAAACGTTACAACAATAATAACTCTAAAGAACACTCACTTCCTCACTTTGATGCTTCGTTTAAGTGGCATTTGCACTATCAATCAACAAAGAAAAACGATTAATAAACACCCTACTCTGGCCGGGCGGGCCACGCTCTTCGCCGGCGTCGGGTATGGTGAGCCATGTGGGGTCAGAAACCCATCCCAACGTCGAGCCCGCGTCGAGTCCCCACAACCCAGCGTCGGTTGCCGTTCTTCCAGAGCAGTCCAACACATTGTGAAACAGTACAGAGAGGAAGGAACGGTCGAACCGAGGAAGAGATCTGGCAGACCACGTACTGTGAACACTCTCCGCCTTCGAAAGGTCATCAAAAAGAGAATCGACCGGAACAATGGAGTTAGCATGAATCGGATGGCCGTAGTCCTTAGGGTTTCCCCGGAGAACAATACAGAAGATCGTCAAACAGGATCTTGGGCTTCGCAGTTATCGTCTTTATCGCGGACAAGCCTTTACGGAAGATTGCAGATTAGATGGGAAAAATCCAAGGTGTTGCTAAAGGAGATCCAGCAGGGCCGCTTGTCAAACGTCATCTGGACGGACGAGAAGATTTTTACCATTGAAGTGGCACACAACTCACAGAATCAGTGTCAGTTGCTGCCTCCATCTAGAAACAGGTCTTCTCAACATCGTGTTCTCAAAAGGACTCTTTTTCCGAAATCTGTAATGATATGGGCTGGCATTACACTGGACAAGAAGACACTTCTGATTTTCGTCGACCATTCAGTGAAAATCAACGCTGAAGTCTACCAAGAAAAGATCCTGCGCGATGTTCTTCTCTGGGTTGCTGAGAATTTTGTCAGTGGTCAATGCGTGCTCCAACAGGACTGGGCACCTCCTCATTCTGCGAGATCCACACTGGCATTCTGCGAGAGTCACTTCCCTGGCTACTGGACGGTGGACTTCTGGCCACCTAACTCGCCTGATCTGAATCCGATGGATTTCGCTGTGTGGGGCTACATACTTGCAGCAGAAGGTCTCCTCGAAGAGCCACCAAAGTTTGAACGCTCTCAAAGCTTTACTTCAGAAGACGTGGGACGATATCGACGTCACCTACCTGCGGCCCACAGTGATGTCGGTGGAGAAGAGACTGAAGACCTGAATTGCTGCAAAAGGAGCTCATTTCGAACATCTTCTCGAACGAATGATTGTTATGCATTGCTCTATATAGAAGTTGTATCAGATTGTATAACTGTTGAAGAATGAAGTCAGGCAAAGCCACTGGTCCCGATGACCTGCCAGCTGACCTGTGGAAGTCGAAGGGCTGGTGCCCTGCTGACTGGCTGACTGCGTTTTTCAATCAGGTTGTTGCTGAGAAGAAATGCCTGAGGGTTGGCAGCAAAGCACGACCATCCCGATTTGGAAGAAGAAGGGCAGTCCTGCAGATTGCGCCAGTTACCGTCCAATTCGTCTTCTTTCGCACACCATGAAAATCTTTGAGCGAATTGTCGACGGACGTATCCGGGATGTCGTACAGCTTTCCACGAATCAGTGTGGTTTCGTATCTGGCTGTGGCACCGTTGATGCCATTCACGCCGTTCGTCTTCTGCTAGAGAAGCACCGCGAGAAACAGAAACCGGTGCATTTTGCCTTCCTGGACTTGGAGAAGGCCTTCGACCGCGTTCCGCGAGATGTTATATAGTAATAATCTTGGTTATCCAGCCTCTGGTCATGACCCGAAATCAATTCATCTCGCATATTTATCTGCGATAATCCACAAAGCACGGAACGACAAGCCGGAACATGACTCGGCACAAGAGAAAACATGTCAACAACACATAACGGGAGATCACTGGGCACCGGAGTGGGGACGAACGCCGGCGTGGTCGGCGGAAGGAGCCGAAGCACCGCGATGAAGGGCTGGCCGGGTCCCTGGGTGCAGTCGCGCGTCCCTCAACCGTCCGGGTGGCAGTCCTCGCGAGTCCTTTGTCCTCGCTTATATAGGTCCGTCCTCCTCAAGTCCGTGCCTGAAACAAGGAAGGGCAAGGGGCCGCGACGTTTCGAAAGACATGGCCAGCAAGGAGAGAGGCAACACGGGGGTAAAATGTCAAAACGGGACTCACCACACCGATTCCTCCTTCGTCCCTTACATCTCCCCCTTTTCGCGAAGTCCGTCCTCGGACTTAATACTTGATTGCAGCGGGGATAGTCTTCTCGAAGAAGCACATTTCAGCCAGAACTCTATTGAAGCGACACCATGTGATGATTCGTTCCCATAGTGGTATGACTTGGAGCGACGAGAGGCATCCTATGACGAACATTCCGTCTCGAGCCCGGGATAGCGCGACGTTGAGGCGCTTAGGGTCTGCAAAAAACGAATGGTTGGCGTCTTTGTCGATATGAGTCCGTGTGGTACACACAATCACAATAGATTTTTCCGATCCCTGCGCACTGTCGACCGTAGCGACGGCCACCTCGGTATCGCGCGGCACAGCTTCACATAGATATTTTTGGTCACGATAGAGGCATATGACCATAATGTCCTCAGCGCGGACTCCTTTTGCTTTTAAAAGGCACACTAGGACGCGCACCGCGTTTGCCTCGATGTCGTTGCTGTATGACCCTGTAACGGATCTAACCGCGTGACCTCTCACGTTCACAACTGCGAGTGGAATCTCGGGATTCGTCAGTTTCACACGCGACAGCAGATTTTGGCGTAATTCTACTGGTGTGCCGCACTGCAAAGCGTCGTCATAAAAGAACTTAGAATTGAGGCGCTGAGGCCCGCGTGCGGACGGTACACCGTCCGGATGGTGCAGACTGGAGCGTGGGCAACATCCAGCACCGACTGTGAGCAGAGAGCCACAGCCTTGGGGACGTTGTGGACGCCTACATACGGTGGTAATTGCTTACTATCACCCACGAGGGTGTAGCAAGCATACTGAAAGCGCGAGAGAAGTGCAATGAATGTGGCCTCTGGAATCATTGATGCTTCATCTAAAAGCACCGCACTCCATTCCCGTGAGGGGCGACGCCAAAGGCCCTTGCGTATAGTTAAATTTATGGCGGAGGAAATTGTACAGAGGAACACATTGGGCTTGTAGATTCGAATAAAGGCGCGGGTCAGATTCTTAATACGTGTGGAGGCATAACGCTCCAGGAATAAAAGGCGCTTGTGTTCCCGCGTCGCAACTCCCCTCTCCTCGCCAGTGAATACGAATTCCCTGAGGGCGTTACGATGTTCCGCAAACTCCTCAAACACTGCTAGATCATTTTTAGACATGACTTCTCTATGGGTGCCTGGAAGGTTCTCCATGAAGGTAGCCATGTTAAAGGGTTCATTATGAGCGGCATCCTGCGAGAGTAGCTCGCTGACATAGCGCACAGGACGTACGCTGTCCGAGTTAAGCTCTGCTATTTTTGCGCATATTACATCTAACGCGCTGTTTTGAACCGCGGCTACCAGCACGGTTTTACCCCTTTTTACCACTTCTTCAGCCATGACTGCCGTGCATAAAGACTTGCCGGCCCCGTATGCGCTGTCAATGATTAGGACAGGGCTCTGCCGAATGAACCAGTTTACGGCATTGACTTGGTCTGCGTTGAGCTCTACGTCGTTTCCTGAGACGTTGACAGTTATGGAGGTGCGCTCTTCTACCTGCTGGGCCAATATGTCAGCGTCTCCTTCCAGTACTGCGCGAGCCACCAGCCATGACGTCGTGTCCGGCTCGAAGGTGCTAGCCATTCGGCAGTTTTCTAGCATCGCCAACACAGGATTGGCGCGCTCTTCGACGCTGCTGAGTGAAGTCCCGACCGCCATACGACGGTGTGGTGTGCTCAACATGTACGACCGAAACCTGGTTGTGTCCTTGAGGAGGAGTTCCGCAGTGAACCAGACTCTTGTGTCTTCCATGACCAGATGAATTATCCGGGCTTTAAGTATATCAGCCTGGTATGCTCCTTCAACGAAGTTACCTACCGCCCAACCCGATTTACTACTAACGGGGATTTGAAACTCCACTTTAGCCGGGAAAGCATTTATATCAAGGGAAGTCCAGATTACATTATGTACTCGGTGGTCCAACGCTTCTGCGACGCATGCCGCTATGGTTCCACAGGCAGTGCTGTAGAGGGGCTCCAGGAAGTGCATGACCTCCTTAGGACGAGACTCGAATAATGTGAAATCCGTGAGCTTGGCCTCGATTAAATCCTTATACGACTGCTCTACAAGTCGCATGTCACCTGGAACGGGAGGGGCGCTTGGGATGTACTGAATATCGGCTAGGAAAGCGTATATTTCTGCTGAGTTGTCCTTAGGCGTACACGCGAAGCGCATGTAGTCAATCTGTCGTGGTCTAAATAAGGCTACAATAAAGGAGTTATCGATGACTTGTTCAAACTCCTTAGGATCGCGAAACCGATTTTTGTTTGCGGTGACCAAGTAACGGTGACCTTGCATGCACAATTTGAATGTGCCGTTTTGCCTGGAAACCACCCTGATGACGAATCCAAGGGTATCCTTAAGTTCGCGATATACAAGGCCGAACTGAGCCACGCGCCATATGGTGGACTTCCGCGATAAAGTAGCCTCCTCCACGTTTGTGGGGGCTACCAGATAGGAGGTTTGGGTTTTAAGCGATCCATGAACTCGTCCAACAATCTTTCGTTTTGGGCATGCCTGGTTTGTCCCCGAGTTACCTTCCTTACAATATGCTTGAGTCTCTCAGCAAAAGCACGCGCGCTCTCCGTTTGACTTTGCCTGCAATCGCATAGCTGCTGGCGAGCTAAGCTCCGAAAATGTGAAGATTCAAAATGACTACGCATGCGCTCTACAATGCTGTCGAAATCGTTTTTACTTTCCTCCGACATCTCATCCACTAGATCGCGAGCTTCGCCTCCCAGATACCCCACCAGGGTATTGGTCTTGAGCTGGTCCGGTAATGGCGGGTTAACCATTCTTACAGCACCTTCGAAAGTGCGGAACCACGTTTCGAAATCGCGACCATCCGCTCCAGAAAATGGTTTCAAGGTTTTTGGCGCGAGCTGCCCGAAGGTCAGGCCGCTAGGAAACGCTGCTAGAGCGTCGCCTTGTATGGGCAACATCTCACTCTCACTTTTACACTCCAAAACTCGCTCCTTTTTAGCTGAAGGTGAACGTACCTCGTCGATAGTGGGAAGCTTAGGGTCGTTGGGTGATCGCTGCGAAGGGGTTGACCTGGAACGCTTAATGGTAAAGGCGCGAGAGACGACGGACGTCTGCAATGTATGCTTTGAGTCCTAGACTACTTTTATAGGGGGGAAGTACGAGACAGGTGCAAGCTGGCCTGGGATAACATGTTTTGCTTCGGAACTGCGAACGGTGGAGGGCTTTTTGTGCAGACAAAGAACGATGTCTTACTCATGCGTACGGTAGACAAAAAAGGGCACGCGGGGAGGAAGTGAACTTTCTGGACGGCAGGAGCGAAAACATGCAAAAAGAGGTCTGAGAAACGGGGCTCCGCTGCTGGCAATTCGGGAAAATTCTGCGCAAACACGACGGAAAAGTTCAAATGTGTCCGCAGACAAAGACCTACCCGTGAAAACAGCGAATACTGTAGCCTAGACAGCGGCAGTGCAATACAGTGAATGAGCGGCTCTGGAAGCGATTGGAGGCGTACGATGCCGTCTGTTCGCGAGGCGGAGTGCTACAGGACCGAGTGTATCCCGCGGGTGATCGTTTGATGGCGTTCGTGGGGAGGCCCTTAACGAAATCCGCGAGTACGCCGCTGGGTGGGCTCGATGAGGCACTCGGCTGTAAGGATGCTCTCCGCAGCACGTCCCTTCGTGTGGCCGCATATCCACCAGACAGTTTGAACGCCATACGGTCTGAATTGCGCAAGGGAGCCACGTGAACCCCGTCTTTGTGTCATTTTCCAGGCGCTACCAGACACATAATGGGCGCTGAACCCAGCTGTCAGATGCAGCGGTTGTCAGTACTCTCCACGCCCATCGCGGCCTAATTACGCTATTTCATTTGGATGCGAGGCGATTCCGTCGTAGTCCTAATATAACTAGCATCAGACTCCATATTTATTTTAGGCAGTGTATGTAGCTCCAGGTCCCCGAGGGTGACGTGGATTTTACGGCCCTTTCCCTTTTTTGTTGGCGCCAAGACCACTCCAGTGTCTCTTTCTCCAAGTTCCCGTAGGGAGCAGCGTGGATTCCTCTTTAGGACATCCAAACAGTGGATTTTTCTTTCCATAAATGCGTTCCGGCACTCCACAAGCAGCGCTCCAAAACACTGACTACTGAGGCAGTGAAGGAAGGAGGGAGAGGAGGCGTAGAAGGCGAAAGGAGCTGCGCAGAATTCCCCATCCGCCTAACCTGGCTATCCCTCCTAAATTCACCTGCCCCCCGGTCGAGGCTTAAACCGGTCATCCCTTTGGGCCGATTGCTCATCCCCAAAGGGGCTCTACTACACCCCGAGATCGGGGATCGCGGCCTATCCTGAGACCGCACTCGCTGCTACCAGTAATAATCTTGGTTATCCAGCCTCTGGTCATGACCCGAAATCAATTCATTTCGCATATTTATCTGCGATAATCCACAAAGCACGGAACGACAAGCCGGAACATGACTCGGCACAAGAGAAAACATGTCAACAACACATAACGGGAGATCACTGGGCACCCCGGAGTGGGGACGAACGCCGGCGTGGTCGGCGGAAGGAGCCGAAGCACCGCGATGAAGGGCTGGCCGGGTCCCTGGGTGCAGTCGCGCGTCCCTCAACCGTCCGGGTGGCAGTCCTCGCGAGTCCTTTGTCCTCGCTTATATAGGTCCGTCCTCCTCAAGTCCGTGCCTGAAACAAGGAAGGGCAAGGGGCCGCGACGTTTCGAAAGACATGGCCAGCAAGGAGAGAGGCAACACGGGGGTAAAATGTTAAAACGGGACTCACCACACCGATTCCTCCTTCGTCCCTTACAATATGGTACGCGTTGCGACAACATGGTATCCCTGAAGAGCTTATTGAGTGGGTGCGCATTCTATACTCTTGCCCAAGGAGTCGAGTGCGAGCGCCAGCGGGCACCTCGATGGAGTTTCCCATCTCTGTAGGGGTGCATCAGGGATCTGCGCTATCCCCACTGCTCTTCGTGGTCGTGATGGATGCAATCTCACGAGATCTCCAAATGGCGGCACCTTGGACGCTGCTGTATGCTGACGACGTCATGCTTGCATGTGAAGACAAAACCGAACTCGAGCGACAGGCACAGGCGTGGTGCGATCGTTTGGCATTGTTCGGTCTCAAGCTAAACGTCAAAAAGACGGAATACTTGACGACGGATGTGAATGAGCACGGATCTATTAAGATCGATGGTACTGAGCTCTCACGTTTGACATCTTTCAAGTATCTTGGGTCAACAGTCACGTCCGATGGCAGCTTAAAGATGGAGGTGAATGCGCGTGTGAGTGCAGCCTGGTCCAAATGGCGCTCGCTGACTGGGGTGCTTTGCGACAGGACAATACCTGAGCACCTCAAATCGAAGGTTTATAGAACAGTAGTCCGCCCAGTAGCGACGTAGGGTGCTGAGTGCTGGCCCGTGACGAAGGAAATTGAAAGCCGCCTCAGTGTAATGGAGACGAAGATGCTACGGTGGACGGCTGGAGTTACGCGTTTGAACCGCGTTCGTAACGACACCATACGACAGAGGTTCGGTGTCGCCCCGATATCCGAGAAGCTGCGCGAAGCTCGTCTTCGATGGTACGGCCACGTCCTTCGCGCTAACGACGACACCGTGTGTAAGATTGGCCTGAATCTTGTGGTCCCTGGAAAGCGGCCCAGAGGACGCCCGAAGCAACGTTGGCTAGATACGTTGCGCTTAGACTTAGAGATGGCTGGTGTGCACCCTGATCAAGCATTTGATCGGGAGAATTGGTGTCACCACACCAGAAGAGCGGACCCCGCCACCAAGCGGGACAGACGCTAATGAAAATGATGAAATGATGATGATCAGATTGTATAACTGTTGTTTTTTGTTGAAGTTATTAGTAACAAAGTACGCGCGAATAATTAGGAGCCACCCTGTAAATCGGCGGGCAACGCAAGTTTTTGAAAGCTGCCAATATCGATCGCCTAATCGATAGCTTGTATAGCGCCGCCTCACTCAACGATGGAAGTATATAAATGCAGCGTTAAAATGCGACCCATCTCCCGCTTCTTGCAATCAGAGCCACTTAAAGCTTATTATGGTGCTGCACACAATCAGTTTATAATGTGTTGTTCAGGATCCACGTGATGTATTTTTTGGATGGGCTCGCTGCTTGTATAGCCCAAGGAAGTGGGCTGTTCCAATTGGGAGGATGGTGAGTGTCGTATGTTCGAACGAGAAAACATGGCTCTATAAAGTGCACTGAACATCTGATGTGCGTCAAGCGCAGCGTTGCAGCCTGCAATGGGGGACGTATGCGCATATGAGGAACGGGTGCAAAGCCTCCAACTGGGGCACCAAGATTCCAAGCGTGTACCGTAGGAACGTTCGTGGCGGGACCACCCCTCGATGGTCTCACCACGACTGTCCTGCTTAATCCGATTCAAGACATGTTTTTTAATATTCGAATTTGAGAGAAATCGAGAGATCAAAGAGCTTATATGAATATCTAAAATTCTAATGAATAGCCTTTAAAAGATGTAGGTAGTCACTAATAATGGCACTGCAGTTTGTAAGAATGCGGTGTATGATCGCCGGTCGCCTCTGAGTTTAAACATGGACAATTTTCGAAATGGCAATCCATATGTGTTTTTGGCACAGTGCGGAAAGGGATAACTAGGGATCCTCGAGCGATCTCACCGATTCATTAGTCGTGTCACATACGTTGTGAAAAGAGCGTTTGGATTCAGTGGGCGTGTCATGACGCTGCATAACGACCGTACGCGCTCAGAGGACGTGTCACAGGAGTCGCGAAACGTACGTAAAATGAAATGTATTTGATTAAATGGGTGGACAGGTTAAAGAACAACAAAAACCTGAATTTGGAAAGTGATGCGTTTTAAAACAGCGTTCGTGCGACTAAAAAGTGTAAAATGTACCCCATCTCCATGTGCTGACAGACAGGCATATATAAGTACACACAAACGCGTCCCTTTTATTATGTAGGATTGTGTAACTTCTGTGGCAGGTCTTCTGAAGGCGTACGCTCGTTGCACGACGTTTGTGACACGTCTTTTGATTGCAAATGCTGGTTACATAACGCCTTTAAAACGTCTTTCGAATCGCTTATTGAACACCAGACGTTCAGCGGCCGAACGTTTGGTTGGGGGCTTCGCTCCCAAACCCCGAGAATAGAATAAGCCCAATATTCCTCCTTTTTTCTTTAGTCCTTTTTACCTTCCTTACTAAAAATAAAATAAAAAATGATTTTACTATATAGTTTAGTGCAGCGGGATATGGTAGGGCGAAACATTCACTGCTCCAATAACACCCATCCACCCTCTATCGCATGTATGCGACTTATTCTCCGAAGTTCCCTACGTGGCGAGAAACACATCATGAGAGTCCCATTCCGAAGTGCTTCATCTGCAGAAAAATATTTAAAATTAATCGGTATTGGTCGACAGGTCGATACCGTTTACTGTATGACTGCAACAATACTCCTACGAATCACATAGTCACCCTCCCTATCTTTTCCCCTCCCTCTCCCCGCTAATACTTCCTTACCTATGTGCTGGCAAGAGTGAGAGTCAGTCAAGCACACAGTGCACTGAGTCCCGACTCACGTGTCACGACGTTGCTACGGCGTGTGTGACACGCCTGCACTCCGGCACACGTGCCACGACTTCTGCGACGCGTGATCCGAAATACTGCTCCCCTACTCTTCTCTCTTGTGGTCGGTTCCCCTTTGCTGATCCCCCCCCCCCTCACTGGCCCCACTCCTACTGGTCCCCTTACTCGGAATCCCTACGCAATTTGGACATCTGCGGCACGTCTTCTGAATCCCAATGCGCGTTGGACGACGTCTGGCACATGACTTCTGAATCCTTTTCGCTCTGCACTTGATCACCACCCATACCTTGACGCGTAATCCGCTGAATATATCGTAAACTTGGGTGATCCACCGCCAAGTAAATAAGTAAACAGTAATCACCCATGGTTAAGCTGAAAGAAAACCCGGCTGACATACGCCGCACTGCGTAGGCATCTCTTGGCTTCAGTCCCACTCTTCGTGACGGGCAACGTGACATTAGTAGATCATATACATTAGTAGATCTGCACCCCGACACACATAGCGTGATGTTCTCGAGTTACTCGAGGCTTGCCCACACCATTGCATTTGTGCGATTTCTGCTTTGAAGTCTGTTCTGCAAAAAATCAATAAAGTCGGTAGACGTTGTTCGGTCGGTAAAGGGTAGGTTCTAACGTCAACTATTTTCAGCAGCGTTCACTGCGTTTATTTTTCACAGAACATTCTCACCACATAATACTATGTAGATAGGGATCAGCAAATTTGTCGACGAGTCCTCGAGACAACGCAGACTCTAAAAAAACCGTCAAAACTTTCGTTAAGTGTTCAAGCCGAATTTTTTCCGAAGGGGCCATTAATTCGTTGAAATCGCTAAATCGTTAACGTTTAAATCTGCACCTCTGCTCACAACCTCACTCAAAGATTTCTTCAGGAACTCGAGATTGAGAATGTTCGCGCTGCACCCAAGGTGGGTTGTTATTTTCATTTTTAGAAAAATCTGTGCTCTGCATCGACTTGTTTCTTTGTCAGCAAATGAAGTAGAAATTTGCGTTTTCACGGGATTTCACGTGAATGTTTCAGCTGGTGTTCGACAGTAATGACACGAAGTTCTTATTGGGGCACCATGTCTTCAAATCGTCATCGTAACCAATCGTTGTGGGACCACCCCGTCTTCGGATCAGTGCTGGCAGTATGCCAGCTCCACGATAATCAATAATGAAACTGTCGAACTACGGGGTGGAGAGACTTCGTTGTGTTTGACACGATTTTGGATGGCATATTTCAACAAGAAATGCTACCTACTTATACTTAGTCACTCTTACAGGCTAGCTCTGCAGAGCCATCAAATAGCACCTCTTCCCGAAATGTTCCATCCAAAGCCGCCTCGCCAAACTTCTCTTTCTGTAGTTCCGGAGCTCCACTACTGATTACCGTTGAGTTGGCATGGTGCCAGCAGTGATTCGGGAACGTGATGGACCCAATCGATTCTATTCAGTTCCGGTGACGGTTTAAAAACATGGTGCACTAGTAAGAACGTCTTGTCGGTAAATGTTCTTCGTCAGGGAGCGATTTCCCTGTGTCATCCTGACTCCAATCGGTTTATTGGGTATGCTCGCATGCATGTGTTCAGTGCTTCTTAATCGTCCTCTACTTATTTGTTTGTTGTTTTGTTTGGCTTATTTTGTTGTCTATGTTTATGTGTGTCGCTTGGTGGTATTCCATCGGCTTTTCATGAAGAACAGAGATTACGTTACCTAAGGATGAAGTTTGTCATAGGAAATATCGATTTGCGCTGTTGTACCACCACAACTCAAGAGGTGGAAAGAATTTCACCCAAGGGAGTTATTTGGAGTGCTGATCACGAATCTGACATAAGGCGGTGGCACACTTGGCAGTAGCGGCAGTGGCAGCGGCGGCGGCAAATGATTACATGTGAACTGGTCCGTAGCGTATGGCCGGTTCTACGGGCGCAGGGCGTCTTCCTGATTCAACTACGGGCGTCAGAAATACGACGGAGCATCGCCTATCGAAAGTGAGCCATTTTACTTCTAACTGCATGAGAAATGACATTGGAGGCATTGTAAATCCGTGACGCGTGAGTTGGTTACGCCGTAATTTGTGAGAAATCGGGGATCATTCCTATTCAGAATAGGGAGGGGCGCCGCCAGAATATCGGAGGCAACTTCTGACGGAGCGGCCTATCGCCGTTAGGGAATTGCACAGAAGCGTTTGCCTCCTATAATTTTTAATGTTGCTGTCACTGTGAAAAGGTACGAATGAAGTGCTCACTAGGATATTTAGATGTTCCGTCACGCGCGAGCGGCGAGAGTCAGACGAGCAGAGTGAGTCTCCAGATTGGGCTAGGGAAGGGACTCCGGGGTGTGGCGAACAGGGAGGCGTGGAGTGCATGAGACGACACGACGAAAAACCGCGCGCCGCCTCGGCACTATGCCAAGCGGACCAGTTCTCCGGCAACGGCGGCAAATGCTTAACCTTAGGGGCATCGATTTGGCGGGAATCGATGCCTCTGTGCTTAAGGCCCCAAACACTTTTGCGGCAACGCCGCGGCGCTATCCTTAACCATAGCGGCGAGCGGCGTTGCTGCAGAAGTGTGCGGGGGCCTTTAAGCTTTTGTCGCTGCCGCTGCCGCTGCTGTACAGTGTGCAAAGACCTACACGTTTTTACAACAAAGTACGATTGCCCGCCGCCCTTGGTGCGGGTGAGTAAGCTCTATAGTTGTGCTCGAGTGACCTATTCGAAAAGGCATTCGAATGATTTTCGTATGAATTTGAATATTCAAGTTCAAGTATTCAGAAAATCGCGTTTCTGCCTTGTATCCGAATCCGAATATTTAAGAAAAAATCGCGTTCTTCGAATATATTCGAATTCAAATATTCGATATTTGTGAGCATTCGAAACCATTCTAGTATTCGAAAAAATTTCACAAGCACAAGTGTACTAAGCCCTCCCGCGGCCGCCGCTGAGCGGCATGACTCATCATTTTCGTCGCCCGCCGCCCGCCGATCGCCGCAAAAGCGTGCGGAGGCCTTTAGTCCGGCTCCAGGACCTAACTCCAACGCGACGTTGCGGCGCTGAAGCGCGGACGTGCGCTCGGTGAAGCATGGTTAGCCGCGGAGCACAAAATGTTCTCAGTGCTTAAGTTCCCAGACCACATTTCTAGCAGGGAACTTAAGATCCCACAGAATGTGGTTGGCAACAGTCTGCTGTAGGACAATTGCTCCTAGAATGGGTGATAGCGACCTTTTTCTGTAGTATAACCATAATCACGGGTAAAAACTGACCGAGGAAGTAGAAGATGGCAAATACTGACGCTAGAAACCATCCACATGACCAGGATTTCTGTATAAACTGTCGCTGATCGTCCTATTGAAATACATTCATATACAATCTCTAAGAAACGTTGATATAAGGCAAATGCGTGCCGCATGTCCCTGTAGGATGCGTTTGTAGACGTCGGATGCATCGGACCGCGACAACTCGTCCAATTTCGTCGCGCACCGTGCGCGACTCCAGGGGGGTTCGCGCGGCGTTGGAGTTATGTCTGCCCCCGCTTTAGTCCTAGTGTAAACTTGGGCTAAGGCAGTCATGATCACCGTTTCGTCAGAACTCATTCTGAAAGTTTTTTTTTTGCATGCCGCTTTCCGTAACCCACTTTAATACTGAAAACAAATTCGAGATTCATTTCGTTCATTGCGCATGCGCCCCAATTATCCTATTGGGCGAAGTTCAGGCGAGATCGGTGACAACTTTTCTCACCTTCGCTCACCGTAGCCTAATGCAGTCGGCCGAAATCTCAAAAAAGAAATCAGGTTTGTGATCAGCACCCCAAGTTGGCCCCTTGGAGAATGTTTGAGCGAGATTTTTTATCGGTCTCCTAGACCTTTGGACTCGTGGAAAGTAGGTACGATGGTGCCGGAATATCTATGCATGTCCCCAAATATTCTGCTATGCGTACATTTCTAGTTGGTGTGTTCTTGGCTTTTGCTGGCTAGCTTAGTTTATGTACATCTTTTCGAAGTTACGTGACGTTACGTCAAGTTACTAAGATTTTGTTCAGAGAAAGGCAAAGCAAGTACCCGATTCTACAACGGGCCCAAAGCGTATGGCCGGTTCTACGGGCGCAGGGCGTCTTCCTGATTCAACTACGGGCGTCAGAAATACGACGGAGCATCGCCTATCGAAAGTGAGCCATTTTACTTCTAACTGCATGAGAAATGACATTGGAGGCATTGTAAATCCGTGACGCGTGAGTTGGTTACGCCGTAATTTGTGAGAAATCGGGGATCATTCCTATTCAGAATAGGGAGGGGCGCCGCCAGAATATCGGAGGCAACTTCTGACGGAGCGGCCTATCGCCGTTAGGGAATTGCACAGAAGCGTTTGCCTCCTATAATTTTTAATGTTGCTGTCACTGTGAAAAGGTACGAATGAAGTGCTCACTAGGATATTTAGATGTAGATCAGTAATCTACTGTTACTAGCACCGTTTGAGCCGTTTTTAGGACTCGTTCATAGTTTCCGACGAGAGCGACTCGCCCCTGCAAAATATGCAAATCGGTTAAAAGCAAGCGACCGCCGCCGAAATCTGTTCATACTCGAGCGCTGGCGCTGTCGCTCCTGTTCCTCCCGTCGCTCTTGCCGCCTGTTCATATTTCGCGTCGGCGGCGAGAACGACTGGGGCGACTGAGGCGACGGACAGTGTGTGGAACACGTATTTACACCATAGCGCGCCAGTGTGCGAAGGCAACGATTTCTATTCTGTCATTGTTTAGGTCAAGGCAAGGCAAGCTATTGTACTTCTTTTGAGCGACAGATTGATAATGCAGGTAATATGACTGTTTGCTAGCTGATTAACTGACTTGCAAGGAATAGGCGTTACGGTGCGTTCACATACACCACACTACGTTCGTCGCCCCAGTACATAGCTCTTGTCCTTGTCGTCACTCTTGGCGCTGCTGTCGCGAAATATGGACAAGCCCTTAGCCACCGGCATTCTGAACAAGCTATGTCTTTGCGTTATAAAAGAGACAATTATAAACGGCGAATATCAAGACCGGCTCACCGTAACCGCAGTGCGGGTCGCACCGAGACTTTTGCTGTCTGCGCCCTCCTAGCTTAGAGATATGCGTCGGCGTCCACGTTGCGACGTTCGATCGATGTCTTGTGCGCACACGATAGCTCCGTCGCCAAGTTGGTCGTGGTGCAGTAGGTAGAAGGTTTGCTTGATGCGAGGGATGTCGGGGGTTCGGTTCTCCTGCGTCGTGGCACCTTTTATTTCAGCTGAGTACCTGAGATCTGGGAGGTTTCGACGTCTACACGACACTACGCGTTTTTTGCGCATTGCTTCAGCCGTATGCACTTCTCCGCTCGAAGAGCGCAGAACCCAGCCTCGGATCCTCCTGAACGACGAAAGCAGTATCCATCGAGCAGCTTGTATGGCACACGCTGGAGTCCCTTCCCTAGCCTGGCTCTGCATTCGAAGAGCTCAGAACCCAGCCGCAGACTCCCCCTGAGCGACGAAGGCAGTCTCCATACGAGCAGCTTGTATGGCACACCATGGAGTCACTTCCCTAGCCTTGTTCTGCGATTGCACAAAGGACGTCTCACCCGACGCCTAAGGTTACGGTGAGCCGGTCTTGATATCCGCCGTTTATAATCCTGTTTATAAAAGAGCTTGAGGGGGAAGGGGAATCAGTCCCTCCTGGGGTTAGATGATACCCACAATGTATAGTCTGCGTTAGGAAATGGTGTTTCACATCCCTAACTGGGGTCCCGCAGGGCACCAAGGCTACGCTAGAATAACGAACTTCACTAATTGTAAGAAAGAGGAAACAAAACTAGTCGTTCTAGAAGTATTTTGCCAGCTCCCTCAGTCCGTGTAGGGCCTATATTAATACTTGTGATCGTACTTTCTACAGGCAGGAATAGATGGATAGCTGTGTAGAACTCGTATTAACTCTTCAGAAGTGAGCTCGTTGATATTGCCCACGACGTCACCTGTCAAGCTTCGCTTTCCCGGAAGCAAAGGTAGGATCGAAATGTATAACGCTGTGCTTAGGAATCGGTGCCTGCTGATCGTGTGCCGAAGCATGGAGATCAGGAAGAGGATGGTGTTGGCTGGCCTTATCCACATCATCAGGTTCTGAGAGTTAGTGATCCTTCGAAGTAGAACCTTTAAGTCCTTACGGCTTGCTGTTCAGATGAGGGCGCATGATGGTGATCTTCCGCAATCTGGAGGAGATGATGCAGAGCGTGAGAAGATCGACGACGAAACACCGCAGGAGACCAGCACCAAGCACGTCCTCAATGCCAAGAAGCACACTATGGAGTAGTGTTGAATCGAGCGTGTTTCAAGCGCTGCGGCGCTCAGCTCTTTTGCTAAGTGAGAGTTTGATCAGAATCCGAGGTTGACTTTCGTAGTGTTCTAAGTGCCGACTGTAGTGCATGTCTTGTCTACAACATTTGTGTGCTGCCTTTTTTGCCTTTCGCTCTGTTCCTTCCGGGTGTTTCGTTCGATTTTTCCGAGTGAATCCTTTTTTTGCTATCAAGTCAGCAGCTCAATGCTGTTATTTCTGGCGTCGGATTCTTGTCAGTTCATGAACTGCATAAAGCATTTTTTCGAGTTTTTTTTTTCTGTACGCGTGGTCTGCGTAAATTCGCGTTCAATACCGCATTCTGCTTTATTTGTTATTATTTCATATCGTTTTATTTGCATGCCAGCTTTATTTTTTCTGTGTGGGGACAGCTTGTCTAAATGCATCGATAAAGGCCGGCGAAATATTGTGAGGAGCTGTCTGCGAAACGCACTTCAACTGGCAGGCCCACCTTATTTTCGATGGCGCGGCCTGTACGACAGCGTCTGTGATCTTCGAATGTCGACCGAGCTTAGAACTACAGAAACTCTTTTTTTATGTGCTAGGCTTGAAGTAATGTGTTTAGGATACATTTCTCTCTTCTGCGAGTAAAATGTCAGAAAACATTACAAACGCAACGTCTGCAGCCATAGTGGAGGTAAGTATTGTAAAAGTGTTCAGGTTTTCAACTAACAAGTATCTGGCTCAAAGTGAAAGCCGTCTACTTCAAAGTGAACACGGAATATTTTCGTAGTTCTAAGGTTCCGAGGTAAATCTTCAACTAATTGGCCGTTGTTATTGAGTTTTTATTGAGTGATTGCCAGATTAAGGCCTTTGTTATACCACCGCTCACGCCGAGCGATGCCTAATGATATCCTCCCATATCGATCGATGGTATAACAAAGGCCTAACACGTTTTCGCGTGTCTGGCGCGCGGGGCGAAGCGCGCCGCACAGATGTAACACGACATATCGTGACCCATACTTCGGCAAAACACGATGCTAATGTTCGTCCCAACAGTTACGGCCGGATACCCCCTCCCCCACCACCACCACATCGTTAACTAAGCTGGTGGTGTCAGGACCACCTATTTTGTAGAGCTTCGTTCGAACTTTGAAATTTATTTGAGGAGTTGCTCACAGATCTCGCATTTGATTTTCGTAATATGGTCAATACGCTAGTATGCAATAAGTAGCGTTACGTAGCGTGGTAAAGGAGACGGAAGGAATGGGGCCGATGTAGCCAAAACCTCGTCTAAGGAGTTATTTTGATGACCATGTTCCAAAACGATATTGGACCTCGTTCATCTCCTTTGGAACGGAAACCAATCTATCTCTTCCAATGGATCAGAAAGCTTTCCATATCGTCATCTGTCGTCATCTGCCACATTTGGGGATGCATTTTGAAAAGAAGGCTTCCTTATTCCTCAAATTATCGTGACAGTGTTGCAAAATCTATTGCGATCATCACTACTGAACTTCTTTTCAATCTTCAATCATGATCTTTTTTAAGAAACACACAATCTAAAACAGAAAAAATGGAACAATGTAAAACGCGAGAGCTTCCTTACCTTCGACCAGACCACTCGCATCGATTGGCACGTTATGGCGAGCAAAAACGAGTCGATTCTAATAATTTGCGAATTTAATGAATGTAATGCATCCCAGAGGTCGTGGCCGTCTTCACTAAAACGCTTCTAACCGCTTCGAAGGAAATTTTCTAGTCGAGGCTTCTTTGTTCTGAGCAGACGTTGAGATGGAGTTCAACCCCGCTCGCTCTATTACTCTTCTATCTCGTGTTATTGCCTCGCTTGGTTTTCTTTCTGCATGCGTCTAGGCATATGTTATGGGCCGGCAGCAGAGTCTTGCGGGTGCCGCGGACCCGCCATGATAACGGCGGGTGGTGCGGCGCTGCGAGGGTTACTGTACGCAATACTGCGTACTTCTGCCGGCAGTTGCGACCTCTGGGAATGTCAAAGATGTAGCAAGCAAAACGCTTTTTTTGTGAAGAAGTGTTTTTTAAGTCAAGCTAGGAGTTCTTGAATCTAAGCCCCGAAATCTAATAGAACATTTCTTATAACTCAACAGTTCTGTGCCATTTTGCGCTTGCTTTTGTCGATCTACCTCCACTAAAAGTTCCTCGGTTGACAAGCAGCTCGAAAATAATGTGTAGCCCTTGTGATGACAGCATTCCCTCTGATACCTTGTTGAGTTCGGGAAGTCTATCCGATGCAGTTATTGCTCATACTAAATAGAACGGTCTGCCTTTTTGTTGCATTTCTATGCAAGGTTTCCCTGGACCTCACGCGACTAACTTGTGCCTGGAAGGCCAGGAGGATTTCCAGTGCAATTAAGGTTAATTAATATCGTGCTAAGGTTTTTTTTTGCGTTACGGTTTGATTTGATTTTGATTCAGGATTCCATACGCCCCCATTTGTCGACACTAACGGTGATTATATTGTTGGTTGTTAAGCTCCTCTATGGACAGAAATTATGCACCAACCTACTATATCCCTAGCATGTAGATTAAAATAAATTAGGATTAAAAATATGTGTAGAATATATGAACCATAATGGACACCCATCTACCACGCCCTCCGGCGGGTCTCACCCGCAGCTCCTGGCGCTGCGGGTGAGAGCCGCCGTGAACTGCGGCAGCCCTCGGGGATCTTTGCGCGTGGCGGCTCCGCGACAACTCGTCCGCGCCGCGGCTTCCAGCCCAGTGACAGCGTGGGTCCCACTGTGGCGGGAGCGATATGGACGAGTTCTCGGGGTGCTGCCGCGAGACTCTGTAGAGGCCCATACTTCGGCGAGACGTTGGCGACTTGTCGCTGATAGCAACGGCAGCCCCACTGCGTAGCACCCGCATCACCGACATGTCACTGAAGTATAAGATATGGCAGCCTCTCTTTGCCCGCCGCTGCGCAGCGGGCGGTGTGCGTTGTTGATATCATCGAAAACGAGGAAGCACAGTCAATCTACATCACAGACGGACGTTGGTCGGTCGGTGACACCGTCGTATGGGTCCTTCCCCGCCCCCCCCCCCCCCTCACCCCGTGGCGATCGGTATCGCTGAGTAGCTAAGGCACTGCGAATATCTCTGGACCAGTTTAATGAAGGGTGTGATAGGGAATAGAGGATGAAATCAATCAGTATTGATCCTCAAATAGAACTTAACCGTCTCTTAAGCGAATGGAATATCCCGCGGGGATGTCCGCAGACAGTCGTCGTCGATCAGCGACGGCTCGCGTCATGTTGGAGCGCGTTTTCGGCGCCGGAGGTGAAACGACGTCGCCGACCAACAGCAGTCCGCGGGCTGGAAGTATTCCAGCCCCCTGACCGTACTTCAGCGGCGATCCGCGGGCGTGGTGGGACACGGCGACTGGCCAGACACGATTCACGGACGCCAACGGGAGTATACCGTAGGCCCAACAACACCACCAACGCGGCACGCTGCGGACCCGTGAAAACTCTTGTGCAGTACTACTCCTCAGCCGATTAGATGCAACAGACTCCTGAGCTCCCGCAACAGGACAGTATCGCCACAGCAACCGGAAAGAAAAGTTGTCTGCGATTGTAGTGTAGTTGTTTACGTGAGCCAAAAAATCCAAGAATAAAAAAGACCCCTCTGTTTTAAAAAGGCTTCATGTTGCCGACTGATGCTATCTGGAGATGATGACATAAGTAATGACGCTCGTAGCTGGTTCCATGCACCTATCACTTATCACCAAATAGACTCTGCGTGAAGCTAGCTGTGTGCAGGCTCTTCCTGGAAGTAGTCGTTAGACCTATCTTTAAAAAAGGTTGCGAAGCCTATGGAAACAATTGCAGACCCATCTGCCTTACTAGGTTCACAAACAAAGTCCATGAAAGAATTGTTGGTAAACAACTTTTCGACTGGATTCATAGAAACAACCTAATTACTAAACATCAGCGCGGTTTCCTCAGAGGGTGTCAACATTAACAGCACTCATGTCCTCTGTTCCTCTTGGAATCAAGCCCAGGACGCTGAGTTATGTGACCGTTTGTAGTCTCCCAGATAAATTGAGCAGTTGGGAGAATGTGTGCTCCCAACACACATTATTGATGTTTTTCAAAGGAAATATCGAGCTTCTATCCCTCGAACTAGTTTAGCAGGGAATCTGACACCTTTTGAAGAGCACCGCAATTATTTATTGAAAAGATTTGAAAATCATCTGCGTAAAGACAGCAGTGAAATTCTAAAAGAATAGAGATGGGTAAATCGTTCATGTAGAGCAGGAACATAAATGCACCCAAGACAAATGCCTTGAGAAACATCGTTGGTAGTTGGGTAGGTTGCAGACAGTGAAGCGTTCACAATAATCCGAGTACGCTCGAGTAGGAACGACCAAAGAAAGTTTTACAGGCACCCACTAAGGCTTGAGTTATACTCCCGCGGGAGCATCCGCTGATGGGCGGAAATCGAGTCGGGACCCCGCGCCGGGCCAATCGCCGCGCCCCGCCACGCCCGCCGTTCGTGGTGGTGAGGAGTCTCGGCGCGATTCCCGCCCTTCCGCGGATGCTCCCGCGGGAGTATAACAGACGCCTAAGGCGCCTTTTATACTCCCGCCGCGCAGCGGCGCGTCAATTCGGGACGCGGCGCGGCCAGTCGCGCCGCGCCCGAATTTGACGCGCCGCTGCGCGATTGTAGTTAGAAAGGGGAGCGTCAGCGACGCGCCCTTTCAGCGGAATGCATCTGGCTAATGTTAGTGGTGGAAATCCTGTGGGAACGACGAATCCTCTCTTAAAGCTGGGGTCGAAGTCATCTGCTCAACATACGGTTGAAATTGGTGAGTCTGATATTGAGTCGAGTCCCCTGCAATGCAAGTGGCACTAAACGACTGTTTATTTTGCAAATGTGCAGGTTCAAAAGTAAAATTGCTGGAAGGTACTCATTGTCGAGAATCGCTCAGAATTCTCTCGCGTATTGCAATTCTGTGGTCATTGTTCACTGAACATATCTTTAGCGTAGTAGGTAAAACTTCGTGAATGTCTACAGATCTCCATCCCCTTCCTATGTTACGAACGGTACGGGTGACTATGGCAACGGTCACCGAAAACGGATCAGATTCGTGGCCAGCACCCTAAATAACCCCCCCCCCCCCTGGAGAAGTTTGGTCAAAAAACCTTTTCGACCTCTCATCGACCTCTGGAGTCCTGAAAGTGCAATAGTGCCATAATTTTGCTACACCTTCTTTGTTTTGTTAGTTGAGGAGCCAAAACAAGGAGTACACAGCAAAATGATTCATCTCGGTGGTGAATCTCCCACTCCACACCGAGTCTGCCGCAGCTGAGCGCGCCGCGCCGCGTCCTTCCCTCCAGCGGCGCGATTCGCCGAATACCGTAACCCAAAATTCCGTCAAGTGTGGTGTTTTGAGGCGGCGGAGTATGAATGCGATGCGGCGCCGCCGGGCGGCGCGAAAAATCGATAGCTATGTCAACCATCACGCCGCGGCGCGGCGCGTCAATTTGGGGAGCGGCGCGGCCAGTCGCGCCGCGCCCCGAATTTGACGCGCCGCTGTGCGATTGCAGTTAGAAAGGGGAGCGTCAGCGACGCGCGGCCACGAGCATCTGCGCACTACGGCCCGTGCTGCGGAAACGGTCTACGAGTCATTGAGGGACCAAAACAGAAAGGATTTTCTGGCTGATCAGCGCAATGCATCTTGTCAATGTTTGTCGTGGGATCGTGAATGAGACACCCCATGCCGTGTCCACATATCTCATGGCTGGATTCTGGTTTCGTGCTTATCGTATTTGTATGTTTGTATGCTACTTACTGAAGCCAATCTGAGAAGTTACCACTTCCGCCCTTTCCAGAAGCATGCCAAAACCCCAGTCTGTCTCATGCCGAAACCCCAGTCTGAAGAGTCGACCTGTGTCGCGCAAATCTCGCCCAATTCCCAACCCCGAGCAGCCTGGGCTCAATATTCACGCAAGATGAGAAGTACGTCTTCTACCTTAACCCTTCCAAGCAGCGAGTCTGGGTGAGGCCTGGTGACCTGTTACCAACCTTGGTTCGGGGAGATGTTCACGGCGAGAAACACCTTTGGAGCTTTTGGGTCTGCGCCCAGGGGTCGGTTTACCGGAAGCTGTTTCCCAAGAGCACTGCGATGAGCTCCAAGGCCATGGTGAACGAAATAGAAGAGATGGGCCGGCGACTCGCTCTTATTCATTCGCAGCGCTTCAAGAAGGTTCTCCTCTTCGACAACGACAAGGGACACAAGAATCCAAGCAGTCCTTGACAACCATATCGAGCAGTTGATCAACACCAGGCCCAAGCAGTTCTGGAAGGATGGGATCAGGATGTTGGCTGAGCGATGGCAGCAAGGTCATTGCCCTTAATGGCAAATACATTCCCCAGCATCGTTGAGTTGTAATTGAGTTATAAAGAAATAAAGATTTTTTCAAATTGTTCCATTACTTTTGCCCCCCCCCCCCCCCTAATATTCTCTTCCTAGGTTACAGAAGGTACGGTCTAAGGTCATGGTCACCGATTTCGCCCAAACTCCCTAATCAACCGAACCTACCGTAATCGCCCGTAACTTCAAAAAACAATGTCAGATTTGTGACCAGCACCCTAACCCCCCCCCCCCCTCCTTCCCAATAGGAGAAGTTTGGTCGAAGAGGTGAAATCTCCCACCCCACGCCGAGTCTGCCGCGGCTGATCGCGCCGCGCCGCGCCATTCTCCTCAGCGGGGCGATTCGCCGAATACCGTAACCCAAAATTCCGTCAATTGGGGCGGCGGAGTATAAAAGCGATGCGGCGCCGCCTCGCGGCGCGAAGAATCGATAGCCATACCGACCATCACGCCGCGCCGCGCGGCGGCGCAAGTATAAAAGGCGCCTAATCCCTAGTTTATACTTGCGCCGCCACGCGGCGCGGCACCACGATATCCATAGATATCGATTTTTCGCGCCGCTCTGTCGATATCTATCCCAACCATCGTGCCGCGCCGCCCAGCGGCGCAAGTATAAACTGGGGCTAAGGCCGCACGCTCAATGCTTTCTGGTGAGAAGGATTAGCGGAATGGACTCGAAAGCTCTAGCGCAGTTGACGTAACCAGCGGTCACATAACCACCGCTGTCCAGAGCTTTATTCCAAGTGGAAACAGAGCACGTGAGAGCTGTCAATGTTGACATCCTCTGCAGGAAACCGTGCTGATGTTTAGTAATTAGGTTGTTTCTATAAAGGTAGTCTAAAGATGTTGACAAACAGTTCCTTAAAGGAATTTGCTAGTGGAACAAGCAAGGCAGATGGGAATTCTTCACTTCGGCCTTACATCATTTTTCAAGATAGGTTTAACGACTACATCCATCAAGAGCCCACACACAGCTCTATGCGGAATCCTTTTGGACTCGAGTGATAGGTACATGGAACCAGCTACCAGCGTCATTACTTATGCCATCATATCCAGATAACTTGAAGGTTTTTTAAAGCAGAGGAGTCTTTTTGATTTTAGCATCTTTTGGCTTACGGAAGCAACTACACTATAATTGCAAGCAACTTTTCTTTCCGGCTGTTAAAGCGATTCTAAATTTGTCCTATTGCGGGAGCTCTGGATCGCACGATGCAGTCGTTGTTCCTGATACGGATGCGCACTAGACATTGGATCCGACACCGATTTTCCGGATAATCGGCTGATTCGGATAGGCCATTTTTTCAAACCCCGGATCTTCGGATGATTCAGATGAGGGCAATTTCGAAAACCCCGGATCTTCGGATGATTCAGATGAGGGCAATTTTAGAAACCCCGGATCTTCGGATGATTCAGATAACGCCATTTTTGGCCGAGCCGGATTTCGGATATCCGATTCGGATACAACCGGATAGGTGATATAATAGGGGCACGCAACCTCTTAAAAACGGAACACATCAGTAACTCTGCGTTTATTTCCTTGACCAATTGAAGCCACGAACGCGCAAAGCAGCTTGGAGCGCCTCACCTTGAATGAAGCGGTTATCTGCCGTGATAGCAAGGCAAGCGAATGCCCAATTACACCATACCTGGCCTAGCTTATTTCACCAATGTAGTGGAACACACCAGCGCTACGTAAAAGATGTCGTACTTGGTTGCCTTACAAGGGGAGCCCTCCCCAGAGCTATTTTGCGCTTCCAGAACAAACAAAAACAGGATTAAGACCCCAAAGAGCCAATACCAACTCAATAGTGAGTTGGTAATGCACAGCGAAGACTTGTAAAGGACAATAATGAAACGATTCCGAAACGCCCCGCAAGAAATTTCTTGTGCTCTGAGAAGGGAAGGGTCTGAAGCGTATGTCTGAACGGCAGAGCGAGTCATGCAGAAATAATCGCCACTCCTCAATTAGTATAAAAATGTGTTTCTTTTTTGCCAAATCGATAAGCCCGAGGAGTAGAGGATCTTTGAAGTTACAGTGGAATCGGCGCCTCACAAGTTCGTGAGTCTTGTACGCCCGCAATGCCGCCGGCGGGAAGCGGCTTGTAGCGCAGTGGATAGCGACGTTGCTCCATGAGAGGGAGGTAGAGGGTTCGACTTTTCTGCGCTGCTGCATCTTTGCATTTCAACTTATTGTTTGATTTGATGTTTGATCTATACCATTTTAGATGTTTGCTGCGCAGTGTTTCCAGATGTATGCCGTGGAGAGCAACTTTGCTGACACTTGTTTATTACTGACCGGTTTTTTAAAACCAAAACTCGATTGGAAGCTGCTCAACATAATGATGTATAAACGTTTAACATCAGTGATACACAGACACAAAGTGCATGGAACATAAGCACTGGTCACAATAGGGGCAGCGCATAAAGGCTACTGGCTCCTCACAGTTTGCTTCCATATATGGACAAATGAGATCGGCACCATAGACGAAATCCAATTGAAGACGTTCCCTTTCCTCTGAAACAAGAGTTCCAGCCGAAAACGTTATCATGTGCCCACTGCTTGCCAGCCTTTCCACGTCTATCAGTTTATTTTGCGGACCCCAACCTTCTTCTGGTTTTCCAACACTTCCAGCCGTTCGTCTTCGTTAACTTCAAGTTGACGTGCTTCGAAGACCTTGAGTATGCTGGCCATCCGTTTGGTCAGGTTGGTGTCATTCCCTTGAAGGCTCCTTATCTAAAGGTGGACCACACTTCAGCGTGAGAAAGTGGATCACCACTCGAGCATCGGCGACTTTTTTGGTGTTAGGTTTTAGAGAACCCTCAGCAGACCTCTGATTTCCAGGTGACAGGCAAAGATGAGAAGTGTATTGATGCCGTTTAGGTCAATTTCCGGGATCCACAGAGTCTGTGGCACAGACTCTTTCGTTTTAACCACATGTGACGTCACATCATGGTCTCCTTTGAAAATCCGAGCAGGATGGTTTTACCTGAGGTCATTGGCCGATGTATAGAAACAGACTGAAAGGAGCCTGCAGCATTTCTAGCCTGCCCATTGTGTTCAGTGCTGCTTTATGCACGTTGTACCTGTGTATCACTGGTGTTGAATATTTATGCATCACCATGTTGAGTACCACAGCATGCAGAAAACGTCTGAAAATGGTATAGACGTCAGAACCCCTCAAATCTCAACCAATCATTTAAAAAACAGGAATGCAGCAGCGCATGAGGATCGAACCCCCGATCCTTCCTCCCATGAAGCAAGTCACTACCCATTGCGCTCCGAGCTGCTTGCCGGAAGAGGCATCGCGGTCGTAGAAGACCCCAAACTCGTGATGCGCCACATTCCATTGTGACTTCAAGAACCCCCACTCCTTGGGTTTAACGACCTGGCAAAAATGAAACACATTTTATGCTAATTGAGGGGTGGGAATTTAATAGGATGACTCCCTCTCCCCGTTCAGATATACGCTATCAGGCCCTTCCCTTGTGAGAGATTTCCCACCAAATGATTGCAAATCTGCCTAAAAAAGTCAGGCTATCAATGGCGCAGAGTTTGCCAGCAAGGCGCACTAACCTCCTATTGTCCGATTTTTATCCGATTTTATCCGAATCATTGCATTTTTCAAAACCCCGGGTGATCGGTTGATTCAGATGAGGGCAATTTTGAAAACCCCGGATCTTCGGATGATTCAGATGAGGGCAATTTTACAAACCCCGGATCTTCGGATGATTCAGATGAGGGCAATTTTCGACCGAGCCGGATTTCGGATAATCCGAAACCGGATAAATCCGGCCGGATATCCGAAAATGCATGATTCGGATCCCATGTCTAATGCGCACTGACGATGCCGCCAATGCCTGTGAAGCCAATTAACGTCGACTGGGGCCGTGACAGCCGTGACACCCAGCGCTTCGCGACGATCCAAGGAAGGCAGCCCTCACCGCGCAGGCGACGATGACCTTGCCGCCCATGGGAGCTTTCAGGTCCCTCAGATTTGGAGTGATTACAATCGATAGGGATCAGAGAGCTTGCAGTGGTAGTCCAGAAATTCAGACTGATGTGAACCCTACTTTCTCCTGTATTAGAATTTCGAGCTCTATCGAATGAGCCAGAAAAGCGTCGTGCCTCGACAGCGATCGGCGATTAGGGGGCTACGCCGCCACGCTACAGATATTGATTTCTCGCGCTGCCCGATCGATATCTAATCCAAGTGTGGTACCGCGCCGGGCAACGGCGCAACAATAAACTAGGGCTAAGGCGATTTTTAGGTGCTCTTTATTTTTCGCTGAACATCAGCATTTATTTATATAAGAACTGTGTATCATAACTAGCTGCAAGGCATTCTTCCAGGCTAAAATTGCACGACGGATCCAATTAGACAGGCGAGAGACCTTCTAAGAGAATCCCAAGAGACCAAATTTGAAAATAACATTGTGATCCTTCAGTGCGTAAGGCACATTTATAGTTTGTTACCTGATGAACTGAAACGCCTTAGAATTCGCGATGCTGAAAGAAGATATAATGTGGACAGAGAGATGTCAAGGTATTACAGCTCAGGCAAATTTTATAGTAATTAAGGTCAACTGTCTTATATAGGTTCGCCGGGAAGTAGTATTCAAGGCGAATTAGTCTCGGAGAAATAACAAAATTCTGCAGCAAGATGTCAAGGCATATCACTCGACGAGCAATTTGAAATATTTTGTGATAAAATTTAATCTCCTTGAACACTAGATCTAGTGAGCAACGTATTCAGCCTTAGTCTCAAATATATGATCTTATGCATTATAAGCCTCCATAGCGGCAACGATAGATTCAGAAATATTTCGAAATACACGATTTTACCGTCGAATTGAGCACTTTTAACCTAGCTTTGAGACTTGAAATCAAAACAAGTTCTTCCAAAGCAGAATGTCCTTCTGTTTATATACCGGCCTAATCCTAAGACCTCTCTAGGAGGTCGTGCAGCCTCCGCAGCAGAAGCCTGATCCAGCTATTTTTGTGGCTGACAACGGGAACGAAAGCGATATCTGTCAGAATGCCAAGTCTGATGTAGCACTGAAGGAGTTGGACGCACCCGAGTGTGTGGAAATTGTGAGTTTGTTGAGCAGATTTCTTCTCACACTTGATATGTGATAGATGAACACTTTTCGGCGAAGATAAATTCGGAAATATTTCAAAATATTCTATTTTGCCGTCGAACTGGACACTTTTCAAATCAAATTGGACACTTCTAAGCTAGCTTTGAGACTTTTGAAATCAAAACGAACTCACTCAAATCGAAATGACCTTCTGATTTATACCGGCCTAATCCTAAGGTGTCTCTAGGTGCCGGCGCAGCCTCCGCAGCTGAAGCCTGATCCAGCTATTTTTGTGGCTGACAACGGGAACGAAAGCGATATCTGTCAGAATGCCAAGTCTGATGTAGCACTGAAGGAGTTGGACGCACCCGAGTGTGTGGAAATTGTGAGTTTGTTGAGCAGATTTCTTCTCACACTTGATATGTGATAGATGAACACTTTTCGGCGAAGATAAATTCGGAAATATTTCAAAATATTCTATTTTGCCGTCGAACTGGACACTTTTCAAATCAAATTGGACACTTCTAAGCTAGCTTTGAGACTTTTGAAATCAAAACGAACTCACTCAAATCGAAATGACCTTCTGATTTATACCGGCCTAATCCTAAGGTGTCTCTAGGTGCCGGCGCAGCCTCCGCAGCTGAAGCCTGATCCAGCTATTTTTGTGGCTGACAACGGGAACGAAAGCGATATCTGTCAGAATGCCAAGTCTGATGTAGCACTGAAGGAGTTGGACGCACCCGAGTGTGTGGAAATTGTGAGTTTGTTGAGCAGATTTCTTCTCACACTTGATATGTGATAGATGAACACTTTTCGGCGAAGATAAATTCGGAAATATTTCAAAATATTCTATTTTGCCGTCGAACTGGACACTTTTCAAATCAAATTGGACACTTCTAAGCTAGCTTTGAGACTGTTGAAATCAAAACGAACTCATTCAAATCGAAATGACCTTCTGATTTATACCGGCCTAATCCTAAGGTGTCTCTAGGTGCCGGCGCAGCCTCCGCAGCTGAAGCCTGATCCAGCTATTTTTGTGGCTGACAACGGGAACGAAAGCGATATCTATCAGAATGCCAAGTCTGATGTAGCACTGAAGGAGTTGGACGCACCCGAGTGTGTGGAAATTGTGAGTTTGTTGAGCAGATTTCTTCTCACACTTGATATGTGATAGATGAACACTTTTCGGCGAAGATAAATTCGGAAATATTTCAAAATATTCTATTTTGCCGTCGAACTGGACACTTTTCAAATCAAATTGGACACTTCTAAGCTAGCTTTGAGACTTTTGAAATCAAAACGAACTCACTCAAATCGAAATGACCTTCTGATTTATACCGGCCTAATCCTAAGGTGTCTCTAGGTGCCGGCGCAGCCTCCGCAGCTGAAGCCTGATCCAGCTATTTTTGTGGCTGACAACGGGAACGAAAGCGATATCTGTCAGAATGCCAAGTCTGATGTAGCACTGAAGGAGTTGGACGCACCCGAGTGTGTGGAAATTGTGAGTTTGTTGAGCAGATTTCTTCTCACACTTGATATGTGATAGATGAACACTTTTCGGCGAAGATAAATTCGGAAATATTTCAAAATATTCTATTTTGCCGTCGAACTGGACACTTTTCAAATCAAATTGGACACTTCTAAGCTAGCTTTGAGACTTTTGAAATCAAAACGAACTCATTCAAATCGAAATGACCTTCTGATTTATACCGGCCTAATCCTAAGGTGTCTCTAGGTGCCGGCGCAGCCTCCGCAGCTGAAGCCTGATCCAGCTATTTTTGTGGCTGACAACGGGAACGAAAGCGATATCTGTCAGAATGCCAAGTCTGATGTAGCACTGAAGGAGTTGGACGCACCCGAGTGTGTGGAAATTGTGAGTTTGTTGAGCAGATTTCTTCTCACACTTGATATGTGATAGATGAACACTTTTCGGCGAAGATAAATTCGGAAATATTTCAAAATATTCTATTTTGCCGTCGAACTGGACACTTTTCAAATCAAATTGGACACTTCTAAGCTAGCTTTGAGACTTTTGAAATCAAAACGAACTCACTCAAATCGAAATGACCTTCTGATTTATACCGGCCTAATCCTAAGGTGTCTCTAGGTGCCGGCGCAGCCTCCGCAGCTGAAGCCTGATCCAGCTATTTTTGTGGCTGACAACGGGAACGAAAGCGATATCTATCAGAATGCCAAGTCTGATGTAGCACTGAAGGAGTTGGACGCACCCGAGTGTGTGGAAATTGTGAGTTTGTTGAGCAGATTTCTTCTCACACTTGATATGTGATAGATGAACACTTTTCGGCGAAGATAAATTCGGAAATATTTCAAAATATTCTATTTTGCCGTCGAACTGGACACTTTTCAAATCAAATTGGACACTTCTAAGCTAGCTTTGAGACTTTTGAAATCAAAACGAACTCACTCAAATCGAAATGACCTTCTGATTTATACCGGCCTAATCCTAAGGTGTCTCTAGGTGCCGGCGCAGCCTCCGCAGCTGAAGCCTGATCCAGCTATTTTTGTGGCTGACAACGGGAACGAAAGCGATATCTGTCAGAATGCCAAGTCTGATGTAGCACTGAAGGAGTTGGACGCACCCGAGTGTGTGGAAATTGTGAGTTTGTTGAGCAGATTTCTTCTCACACTTGATATGTGATAGATGAACACTTTTCGGCGAAGATAAATTCGGAAATATTTCAAAATATTCTATTTTGCCGTCGAACTGGACACTTTTCAAATCAAATTGGACACTTCTAAGCTAGCTTTGAGACTTTTGAAATCAAAACGAACTCATTCAAATCGAAATGACCTTCTGATTTATACCGGCCTAATCCTAAGGTGTCTCTAGGTGCCGGCGCAGCCTCCGCAGCTGAAGCCTGATCCAGCTATTTTTGTGGCTGACAACGGGAACGAAAGCGATATCTGTCAGAATGCCAAGTCTGATGTAGCACTGAAGGAGTTGGACGCACCCGAGTGTGTGGAAATTGTGAGTTTGTTGAGCAGATTTCTTCTCACACTTGATATGTGATAGATGAACACTTTTCGGCGAAGATAAATTCGGAAATATTTCAAAATATTCTATTTTGCCGTCGAACTGGACACTTTTCAAATCAAATTGGACACTTCTAAGCTAGCTTTGAGACTGTTGAAATCAAAACGAACTCATTCAAATCGAAATGACCTTCTGATTTATACCGGCCTAATCCTAAGGTGTCTCTAGGTGCCGGCGCAGCCTCCGCAGCTGAAGCCTGATCCAGCTATTTTTGTGGCTGACAACGGGAACGAAAGCGATATCTATCAGAATGCCAAGTCTGATGTAGCACTGAAGGAGTTGGACGCACCCGAGTGTGTGGAAATTGTGAGTTTGTTGAGCAGATTTCTTCTCACACTTGATATGTGATAGATGAACACTTTTCGGCGAAGATAAATTCGGAAATATTTCAAAATATTCTATTTTGCCGTCGAACTGGACACTTTTCAAATCAAATTGGACACTTCTAAGCTAGCTTTGAGACTTTTGAAATCAAAACGAACTCACTCAAATCGAAATGACCTTCTGATTTATACCGGCCTAATCCTAAGGTGTCTTTAGGTGCCGGCGCAGCCTCCGCAGCTGAAGCCTGATCCAGCTATTTTTGTGGCTGACAACGGGAACGAAAGCGATATCTGTCAGAATGCCAAGTCTGATGTAGCACTGAAGGAGTTGGACGCACCCGAGTGTGTGGAAATTGTGAGTTTGTTGAGCAGATTTCTTCTCACACTTGATATGTGATAGATGAACACTTTTCGGCGAAGATAAATTCGGAAATATTTCAAAATATTCTATTTTGCCGTCGAACTGGACACTTTTCAAATCAAATTGGACACTTCTAAGCTAGCTTTGAGACTTTTGAAATCAAAACGAACTCACTCAAATCGAAATGACCTTCTGATTTATACCGGCCTAATCCTAAGGTGTCTCTAGGTGCCGGCGCAGCCTCCGCAGCTGAAGCCTGATCCAGCTATTTTTGTGGCTGACAACGGGAACGAAAGCGATATCTGTCAGAATGCCAAGTCTGATGTAGCACTGAAGGAGTTGGACGCACCCGAGTGTGTGGAAATTGTGAGTTTGTTGAGCAGATTTCTTCTCACACTTGATATGTGATAGATGAACACTTTTCGGCGAAGATAAATTCGGAAATATTTCAAAATATTCTATTTTGCCGTCGAACTGGACACTTTTCAAATCAAATTGGACACTTCTAAGCTAGCTTTGAGACTGTTGAAATCAAAACGAACTCATTCAAATCGAAATGACCTTCTGATTTATACCGGCCTAATCCTAAGGTGTCTCTAGGTGCCGGCGCAGCCTCCGCAGCTGAAGCCTGATCCAGCTATTTTTGTGGCTGACAACGGGAACGAAAGCGATATCTGTCAGAATGCCAAGTCTGATGTAGCACTGAAGGAGTTGGACGCACCCGAGTGTGTGGAAATTGTGAGTTTGTTGAGCAGATTTCTTCTCACACTTGATATGTGATAGATGAACACTTTTCGGCGAAGATAAATTCGGAAATATTTCAAAATATTCTATTTTGCCGTCGAACTGGACACTTTTCAAATCAAATTGGACACTTCTAAGCTAGCTTTGAGACTTTTGAAATCAAAACGAACTCACTCAAATCGAAATGACCTTCTGATTTATACCGGCCTAATCCTAAGGTGTCTCTAGGTGCCGGCGCAGCCTCCGCAGCTGAAGCCTGATCCAGCTATTTTTGTGGCTGACAACGGGAACGAAAGCGATATCTGTCAGAATGCCAAGTCTGATGTAGCACTGAAGGAGTTGGACGCACCCGAGTGTGTGGAAATTGTGAGTTTGTTGAGCAGATTTCTTCTCACACTTGATATGTGATAGATGAACACTTTTCGGCGAAGATAAATTCGGAAATATTTCAAAATATTCTATTTTGCCGTCGAACTGGACACTTTTCAAATCAAATTGGACACTTCTAAGCTAGCTTTGAGACTGTTGAAATCAAAACGAACTCATTCAAATCGAAATGACCTTCTGATTTATACCGGCCTAATCCTAAGGTGTCTCTAGGTGCCGGCGCAGCCTCCGCAGCTGAAGCCTGATCCAGCTATTTTTGTGGCTGACAACGGGAACGAAAGCGATATCTATCAGAATGCCAAGTCTGATGTAGCACTGAAGGAGTTGGACGCACCCGAGTGTGTGGAAATTGTGAGTTTGTTGAGCAGATTTCTTCTCACACTTGATATGTGATAGATGAACACTTTTCGGCGAAGATAGATTCGGAAATATTTCAAAATATACTGTTTTCCTTGACACTTTTGAAATCTCCTTGAAAGCGTCCAAAACAACTACACGAGAAAGCTGTTTATGAGGTGCTTTAGAATAAGCTATGCCGACATGCCCAGTGCTGATAGGGCAAGACAACTAGGTTTACGCTGTTTGTGCTGTGGACAGAAGATAACAGACCTGGTCATGCTAATTACCTAAATGAACCATTAACGTACGTGTGTTCTTTGTAGTTGGTTTTGCTATATTGTGTCGTGTTTTGCAACAGGTATCAAACTCCTTGCAAGCAGAAATTTTCCTGTCAAGCGAATAAGAATCTAGGACGATGGCATGACATGCCCTTTCAAACAAGCTTTAAACAGCTATGTTTCCTCAAGCAATAAAATATTTATAAAATTTCAAACAGTGTTTACAGTAACCTCCAATTCGGCACTCTTGAAACCTGGGCAGCTTGAACGCAAGTTTTTAAAAATCCTTTCTGCCTTCCAGGTTTGGAATAAAATCTTTATTGTGGCCGACTTTTCGACGAACTCTTCTTTCTCAAGGCCTGATGGAAGCTCGAAGTGTTTTTGACTCTGTGAAACTGACTGTATCAAAAACATCCCGTCCGCCTCATTACCAGGAACAACATGCTCCCAGGGGTGCTAGGAAACGTTATCACTTTTGTGGGTTCTAACTCACCGATCCCTCCAGCGGAAAGAAACCGGATCAACTGGCCACTATGGAGCAAGCGAGACCTACTGGTGTGATCGAGTATTCTGCTCCCAGCGCCGGAGAGGTGAAAATGTACATAAAGCAATATACGCGATCTCACAGCTCGCATAAACGGATAAAAGGCACTGGTAATGAAGATGTATTCGTTTCTGTCGTTCATGGCTGGATTTCGTTCGTGAATCCAGAAGGCCTCGTGGGCCTTTCTGGTCCCTATTTCGTCTTCATTATACAACACCGTGCATTTTACATTGAAGTCGTCCCCGAAGTTAGCTTCCCTTCGATGCTTACTAAGCGGCGTTGGTAAGCTTTGCCTTCTCTAACCAGCAAGGTACTCCTTGAAGCGGGTGCCTAGCACCCTCCCGGTTCCCACAATGTATCCCACCGCGTGTCAAACACTCCAACTGGTAGACGACGCCTTTTTGTTCGCAAACTCCTGTCCTCCCATGAGGGCAAATCACGCAGTCTTGCACTATGCAGACACGACCATATAACCGACTGCGAACAGGCTGCCGTTAAATGTTGTATTTTGGTATATTTACCAGTACAACATCCATATCCAAGCCTGCTCGCATTAGACATTGGCGTACAGCTGCAGTGACACTTTCCGAAACGAAAGGCAGTAAAAGGCAGATTTTGTTTTTGAACTTTTCTCTTTGAATCGGCTCATCCTTATGCTGTGAAACGTGCTGTGCTTCGTAACATGTTTAGAACAGAAACAGGGATGTGTACTTGTGACGAGGAGCGCGAAGAGTCACGTACGCTGGCCTGCAAAATTACCAATCTCAATGGGTATTAAGTGCGAGAAAACAGGGGCCGGAATCATCAACAATTAAACCCGTGGGTATGCAGGGTATAAGGGGTAGAGATAAGGTAAGAGTCAGAGACGCAGGCTTCATCGTGGGTATCTCTACCCCCTATACCCGGGCGTTTGTCGTTGATGGATCCGGTACCCAGAGCGCGACGTGGGCCCAATATGAATGCGTTTAGCAACAAAATCTGTCTTTCACTGCCTTTCATTTCGGACAGTCATTGCAGCTGTGCGCCAATGTCTAACGCGAGCAAGCTTGGATATGGATGTTGTGCTGGTAAATATAGCAAGAGACAACATTAAGCGGCAGCTTGTTCACAGTTGGTTACATGACACTCTGCCGGAGCCGAAAATCGGCTAGTTATCGATGGCCGCTGCCGTTTCAGCGGCACCGTTGCCGTCGCTCGCCGTCCGCCGCAGCTCTCCGCCGGTGGCGAGCCCTGCTTCCCTGCCCTGTGGTTAAGGATAACACCGCGTCGTTGCAGCAGAAGTGTGTGGAGGCCTTAAGAACAGTGTCCAATTTGATTTAAAAAATGTCCGCGTGAAAATTGTATATATGCATAGGAAAATTTGCTACAACGCACTGGGAGCAAGAAAAAGACCCACATTGAAAATCGGCGAGAACTTCCCTTACTTTCCTTCGTTAATCTCACCTCATAGTGCCGTTGTAACCTGGTATCCTTTCCTTTCCTTACTCTATTGGCTCCATAGACTAGAGGGCGCCTAACCAGGAGACTATCTCAACGGTAGGTCGGAACGGTCCAAGTGTTGTACATGGGCAGAATCGCCTCTCTCTGGGAATCAACAAAATGCAAATATCTCGACCCCAATACAAATCTGCGCAGAATTAGGGACGACGGAAGTTGGGCCGTTGGCGCCGCTAGTCCTACGCCTACACGCGGAGGGCGTGCTCAAGTTGGCTGGAAACAACTATCATGGGGATTACGCCGCCCTCCACCCACTGCGCCACCACCGCTCGCTCGTTCTCGCTGTTTCCAGCCAACTTGAGCTCACCCTTCGCGCGCAGGCAGAGCGTTAACGCCGCCGACGGCCCAGCTTCCGTCGTCCCTAACTCTGTTGTATTGGGGTTGAGATGTTTGCACGTTGCTGCTTCCCAGAGGGAGGCGATTCTGCCCATACACAACACTTGGGCCGTTCCGACCTACTGTTGAGATGGTCTCTCCTGCGATGCAAGGATGAATAGTAGTCCTAGGTTATCACAGCATATTGCGTGAGAATAGCAGCGGCGTTGTTTTCAGCGTCCGGCCGTCCCAATCCGTAGAAGGTCGTCAAGAAAGCGTGTAAGTATGGTCGGATGTCCATGTTGCAACTCCTTGGACGACAAGAGATGTTCGCAACCGGCGCCGAAGAGGGCAAGAACGGACAAGAAATCAGCCAAAAAATAGCGATCGGGTCGTTTATCGATGTTCTTGATTCTCATTCACTTGATCTGAAAAGCCTTGTCTGTGTCTGCAGTTTCTCTTAGTTTTTTTTATAGAGCAGTGCCTGTTTTTTAATGTTTTTAATGGAATAATTTTGTGTAAGTGAAATGATCTGCAGAATAAACCATTTCAAGCGTCGCCTCCAAAGTGATCCCATATTTCGAATTTGAATGAGCACTCTGAGTGGATTAGCTGATCCAATTTTGGGAGGATTGAATTTTCTTCTCATGTAGAAACTACAGAGCCAGTCCTGGTGTTGGGATGGCTTAGAGACTACAAATCGCGAAAGGTGATTCCGGACGTCGTCTGCCGCTAATGACAGTGCGACTGTGTTTATGCATAGTCCACGACGGACATGACAGCAGAGCCTGTTGTACTAACTACGCAAAAGGAGTTATTCGATAAGAAGATCCCTAAAATTTGCACTCCAAGAAGATTCCGTCTGATTGTCTTTTCTGGATTCTGTATAAGCAACCGGGTTATATGTCTACAGAAGGGGTGAATTATTAACCCTGATGTTGTTTAACGGATAATCCTGGCTAAAGCTAAATAACAGATAAACGGATAACGAACAAAACAAAAAATTAAGCTGCGCTTAAATGGCCTTATTTTCAGTAACAAATCAGAAACTCAACTTTTCCTTCTTCTTCTTCTTCAGCGTTCTGTCCCGCTTCGTAGCGGGGTCTGCTATTCTGGTGCCATGTGACGCCACTTTTCCCGATTATCAGGTTAAAGGGTCGACACCATACCTGATGAATTCTACGGAGTATCTGTTCCTTTGTCTATTATATATTCAGTATCACCTGTCGTCCCGTTGATAATCGATTTGCTCGACCGGGCGCCAGCAGAGTCTCCATTCGTCCCTGTTGCGTGCCAGAGTGCTCCAATAGGTCCTCCTCGCTCGAGGAACACGAAGAGCGTCATATCGGTCGTGCAGGGCTTTCACGAAGAAGTCCGACCAGCGCTTTGGTGGGCGTCCTGGTGTTCCCTTGACATCCCGCGGAATCCAGTCGCTAACGACTCTCGTCCAGCATTAAGTGGCCGGTCCACCTAATTTTCGACAACTTGGCACCCGCAACAGCATCTCTGATTTTCGAACGTGGGCGAACTCGGAATTCCGGAGGCCTTCTCTTACTTGTGTGAGTCGTGTCACTCCGAGCATCGTCCTTTCGTCGCTGCGCGATGATGATCGTGTGCTCATCCTGCTTTCGTGTAGTCCAGTTCTCTGAGGCGTATGTTAGGGCCAGGGTCAAGCGTGGGGATCGATCTTTGCTGAGAATTTGCGACCACCTCTCGAAGCGGAATTCGTACGACCCCCTCCCTCCTTCCACTGTTTTATTCCTTATATATCTTGATTTCTTCAAGGTTTTATATGTATTTTGAATCCCTTAATAGGTTTTATTTTCAGGAGCGGCTTCGACGCAGTAGAACAATGAAAAGAGGTCACTGAACAATACATACTAAGGCCGGTAAAAGAAGTGTAGAGGTTCCAGTTGATGGTCGTTCTGGGATTCCTCTTCTTGAACTTCGCGGCCTTCTCTCCTTGACGCGAAAAGCGAAACCTCGCGCGAAGGAGGCGGTGATCCGATCCCGTGTAGAACCTGGGGACAACGGAGACGTCAGTCAGGCAATATTTGCGATTGAAGATGATGTGGTCGATCTCGTTGTGCAACTGGCCACCGGGGGATTCCCAGGTCCATAGGGAGGGAGGTTTCTGGAACCGTGAGTTTCCATGGATGGTCTTGGTCGACATGATAAACTCAGACAGCTTTTCATCTTGCTCGCTCCACTCCAAACCTTGGGTTCCGATGTGAAGTTCTTCCGGCCACCTTTGTGGCCCGATCTTGGCGATGAAGTCTCCAACGATCACCTTGTAGAAGGTGTAATCTTCCTTATAGAACTTCTCCAGCACCACGTAGAAGGCTTCGACCTCTTCGTCGTCGTAGTTGGATGTTGGGGCATACGCGACGAACACAGTCAAAGCTGGCACGGAGCCACATCGCTTCAGTCGCAGACGTCCGATTCGGGTTGTCAGAGACTCCTACGAATCGATGTTCATGGCCAAGTGCGTGTTGAAGAGGACACCAACGCCGCCTACTCCTCTGCTTTCGCATGTTCCGAGGAACAGTTCTTCTCCTGAGTCATAGGAGGCGTGTAGGGAGTGGTGTCTTCTCGTCGATGACGTCGTACTTCATCTTCCTCGCTTGCACCATCAGGTCTTCGACGGATGATTCCGATGCGAGCGTGCGGGAGTAGTAGGTACAGATCGTCATCCTAGTCCTTCTCAATTTGCGCAGCCTGGTTAGGCCCTGAGATTTTAGCAGCCTCTCCGTACCTGTCCTTTCCATCGCTGCAGAAATGGGGGCTCTTTCGGGGTCAGGGGAATGAGGCCCTTTAATGCTGCTGTTTTTGACTGGAGTACACACGGGTAGTCAGGCCTGTCGTGCGGGCGAAGAACTCCGGGCAGTCAGCCCAGTCAGTTACAATCCGCGCAGGCGCGAACATATCCACGCACACTGTGCATGAACATGCCGCTCCACGCACAAGGAACGCGTAGACCCTACACAGCAGGAGCAAGGAGTCCGTCCCCTGCATTCCACCTGCGTCTGTGGCCGGTACGCGGTCGCATTTTCTCTTTTTCGCTTCATTCCTCTATCCACCGTCCGGAGACGCGCCACATGGTCCTGCGACAAGCGGTCCGAGATCCCTCTTAACAAAAGCGCCCGAAGGCTCTCTAAGGAGGGCAATCCGTTGATATATTCAGTCCGTATCTTTATTATAAGATAGCAAGACTAGCTTTGGCTGGCTTCTGCGTGCCATAATGTCGCTCTAGTTCCCGAACTTTGCTACTGTAGAATGTGTCATCTCTCATACATTATTATTCGCTAAATTTATTTTGTTTCGTTTTTTCTAATGTTTCTCAGTTCTGCTGTTTTAACACGTGGAATATACCATGTAACAAATGAATGTATGAATGTAGTAAATGGGGTGAGAGGGCAGACGAGCCCTTTCCAGGCAGCTGGCGGCAGACGACCTTTCAGCCTCAGCGACGTAGACGTGACTCCTGTAACAGGGCATCGCCGTAGAGAGTGCGGATTAGGTGCAACCCAACACGATCCAGCGCTAGATCAGGGCGAACGCCATCAACTTTCAGGTCAATATGTAATGCATCAGGTCAGCGCTGCTTCGGGCGCCCTCAGGCTTCTTTCCAATTACTTCGAAGTTAAGGGCTATCTTGCTGACGCTGTCTTCTCCTCCACGCAGATCGTGGCCGTACCATCGCAAGGAGCTTCGAGCATCTTGTCCGCTATCGGCGCGACACCAAACTCCTGCCGAATGGCATCGTTTCGCATCTTCAGTTGCTTCCAGCTTTCACCTTTCCATGGATTCTAGTCAGCGTACATCATAGCGGCATGATGCATACGCGGCATGTGGTACGGATCCGTATCACTGCGAGGCGGTCAAGCCCGCGGCGTTTTCGTGGCATCCTCCACACTTGCCATCGCGGAGTGAACACACTGGGAGCGTTAAAATGACACCGCCAATCCTAAACAAGAGGGGTAAGAATATCATACAAATGGCCCAACATTCTGGACAAGCGAAAATTGTTCGGAACATGGCTTTGCCCCACAACAGCAATGATGCGAGCCAGCTCGTACAGAGATCCAAATGATATCGACAATAGCGGGCAGTTGTCCAGGACGTTGATGAGCGATTCGGCTGTCGAACAAGCTATGCTTTGCCCATTTCTCTCCAAAACGCCGGGACATCTCCAATCGACGTCTCGCACGCTATTGCAGGAGTACAGCGCTAGAAGTAGAATATGTAACTTTTGAAACGTTTTCCGACCTTCAGGCCGACTGCCTTTTCTTGCGCTTTCCACGCATGGTAGTATCAGATACAGTAGTGTCGTCTATCTTCCTGGGAACCTTGACAAGGTGGTCAAATTGAATCCTTTAGGCTCCTTGTTTTCGCCAATTAGGGTTATTAATGCTGAGTTAGTACTAGCTTCCAGGACTCGAAAAGAATCCGCCCACTCCGTAGTTAGTTTAGAATGACAAGACTTTCCTTCTTCAGTCGGAAGCTTCATATAAACTCTATCACCGGTTCTAAAAACTGTGGATCTGCCAATTTTTAGTCGCCTATCGTAATTCGACCTCATCTTTTCGTGATATTCCTTAGCATTTTCGTTGATCCATTCGCGGGCTAATTTTAACCCACATAAAAGCTCTACTTTATATGTGTCGTAATCCATTATATACGGCGATAAGTGCTCTGAAGGGATTACTTCTGAGGGATATTTTGGGTCACACACATACATAAAAAAATGGGCTCGCTCCAGTTGCTCTATGCGTTGAGGCGTTAAAAGCATACACTACGGTGGGGAGAACTCTGTCCCATTCAGCTGGCATGGTGGTTTTCTTTTTGAGTATTCTGACAAGTGTTCCGTTAACGCGCTCCGTTAGGCCGTTTTCCCTGGGGCAGTAACCCTTTGTGAATTTTTGCTCAATTCCCATAACGTCACATAAAGCCGTCATTATTGCGTTCTCAAACTGAAATCCTCTGCAAGATAGAAGCATTTCTGGCCACCTACCAGTACCACAAACTCAGTTGCTAAAAATAGCTTCTGCCACTGTGTCAGCCTTTTTATCAGGTACCGCGCAAGCACCCAGATACTTTGTGAAATGAACTATAACTGTGACGATATAGCGGTTTCCACTGCTTATAAGTCCCATTTCTAGCCAGTCTACACCAACAATTTGAAGTGGTCTTACAACTTGAATTGGCTTTAAAGGCGGAACATTTGACCTGCAATTAGTCAGAAAACACTGCCAACAAGTGCGCCACCAGCAAACTAAATCCTGATACATTCCCGGACAAGATATTGAACGTTTCATCTGCAAAAACACTTTGTGAGCATTAAAATGCCTACATAGAGCGTCCGAATGCGCCTCAGAAAATACATCTCGTCGACACAACCGGGGCACTACAAGGGCTAGTGATCCATGTTCACTTATCAAATATAGTTTGCCTTCTTGGATCACAAAGTCTGTGGAATTAAGAACTTTGCTATGTCTTGGAATTCTAACCTCCACCTTTTGCCATTTTCAACGGCTTCTACTACAGCAGCAAAGTCAGGATCTTGCCTTAATTCTGTAAGCCATTCGTGTTCTTGTACAGCACAGACCATTTTCTCGTCCTCCGCATAGCCATGAGTTGAAAATTGATTTTGTGATAATCCCCGCAATAAAGCATCCGCTACCACGTTGGCAGTACCTTTGAAGAATTCTATGATATGATCATAGCGCTATACCTCCAGTTCCCATCGCAAAATTCTAGAAGAAACGTTTGTTCTCTTAAAAAGTGATGTTAGCGCGGAATGATCAGTCCTAATGATAGTTTTGACGCCATATATGAAGTAATAAAACTTCTTTAGACTGTAGACAAGCGCTAAAGCCTCTTGGTCGGTAACGTGATAGTTTTTTTCCAGCGCCACTTAAATGTTTTGAGGGGAAAAACACTGAGTGCAATAGAGAATCATCCCCTTCCTGGGCCAAAACAGCACCTACACCTATGGAACGGCGTCAGTGTATATAACAAAAGGACGTGATCCATTCCTAGCCTTCTCTATGTTGGGCTACGCAAGAGCTGGAGCTTCTCCAAAGACTTTTTTCAGCGAAAGCCTGGTCATGCTTTTTTAGCCAAAGAAAACCGTTTTTTGGGCTGGTAAACTCATATAGTGTTTTCGAATTTTGAGAAAACCTTAAAACGTATCTTCGGTAATATCCCGCCATGCCGAGAAAAGTCCTTAGCTGCGCTGTATTCATTGGAGATGGATAGTTTGCAATTCGTGACACCTTTCCTGAATCAGCTTTTAAGCCATTCTCATGTAAAACATGCCCTAGGAGCTCCAAGGTAGGCTCCATCATTCGACATTTCTGCGGTTTGACTTTTAAGTGAGCTTTGCGAAACGCTCTTAACACGTTCTTTAAAACATCTATATGCCACTCTATAGAGTCAGTGGCAATCAGTATGTCATCTATGTAAACCGACACCTCAGAACCTAGCAAGTCGCCCAATACCTTGCCCATCAATCTTTGAAACTTCGCAGACGCGGTTGTTAGTGCAAAGGACAAGACTCGAAATTGAAAATGTCCTGAGGTGGTGGTGAAAGCACTGATTTCCTTTGTTTGGTCAGTTAACGGCACCTGTCAGTACCCACTGGCCAAATCTAATAAAGTAAACCACCACTTGCCTTGCAAAGATTGCAGCGTTACGTCAATGGGTGGTAGGGGATAACTATCCTTCTTCGTAACTTTATTAACCTCGCGATAATCAACACATAATATGGGCGAGGCTCATGGTGAGTGACTGTCCTCGATCACATTTCTGGTTTTAAGGTCTCGAAGCATGGTATCAACCAGGGATGGGCGGAAATTTTGAAAATTTTCCCAAAAACAGAAAACCGAAAACCGCTTTCGTCAGAAAACAGAAAAGCCGAAAACGCCAGGAAATCAGAAAACAGAAAACAGAAAATTTCGATACTATCACACGATCTAATTATTCTACCTAAAGATCCATTTTTCCAGTAGCAAATGCTTTTGTATGACTGGAAATGTAGTCCTAGACCAGCGTTTTAATTTGCAAGCGCTTATAAAAATTTATAGTACACTCCAGTGTACTGCAATCAGCAAGTTGTAAATCTTGACTGATAGATCGTAGGAATCTCGACACCTGAAGTATACAACATCACTCATCAGTTTCGTTTCACCGCTAACGCCTCAATTTGATAATGCTCCCACTAGTAAGAAACTAGCCTTTTAGAGTACCGATACGTGAAGGCTCAGTGATCATGTTTGCATGTTTCAACACAATTGCTTGAGTTTGTAGACACACTCTCGCAACATACTCTAAATCTGTGCAGAGATTCGTTGAGTATTACTGGCTCCGCCAGAATCTGTATTCCTAGTTCGTTTCGTTCTTTGGGAATACCTTTCCTTGTAAGTGGCCTAGTTTCCGCGTAGCTGAAAGTTTTCAGGCCAACTTATCAATGCTGTTTACAGCGCCTAGTTACTACTTAGCCGACTAAAGATGTTGCGTACTGGCTTGATATTCCACGATACAACACGAGCTTGTGACTGAAGGGGCTGTCAGCACAACAGACCTTGGGTGAAGGTGCTTTCTTGAACGCGTAGACACCATATAATGATGACCGAGCATATAACCTCCTTATCACATTATTATTATTTCTCCTCATACCTACATCTCATATTACATCTCAGTGGAAGACCAGCAGAACCGCCTTGTTGTACAGAGGAGTGCATGACATTAGCAACAATCGCCCGATCTGCCTGCTCTCCGTAGTATACAAACTGTTCACTCGAGTCATCCTGAGTAGGATCAGCAGAACGCTGGACGAAGGAAAGCCATGCGAGCGAGCAGTGTTCCGGAGATTCAGCACAATCGACCACATACACACCATTACGAAGCTCATCGAAGTGTTGCGAGAGTACAAGCTGCCGCTGTGCCTTACTTTCATCGACCTGAAGAAGGCGTTCGAATCCGTCGAAACTGAAGCGGTCCTCGAAGCCCTGCTCACTCAGAGCCTTCCTACTCAGCCTACTCAGTACGTCATAGTCCTTCGAGAGCTGTACAGTGGATTCACGACAAAGGTCTCGCAGTCTACAACGACGTCGCTGCCAGAGGTCTATGAACAGAGAGGTCTATGAGAGGGTACAATATCCCCGGTTCTCTTCAGCGCCACACTCGAACTAGAATGGGAAGACATGGGAGTGAAAGACGACGGACGGCAGCTACACCATCTAGCACTGAGCGCAAGCGAGGCGGAGCAGATGCTTACTGGCTTCGACCGTGTATGTGGCAACGTTGGACTGCAGCTGAATCTTACGAAGACGATGTTCATGAGAAACCACGAGTTTCTGATGCCTCATCCTCGATCAACGGAAGGAACATCTTCGAATGCTCCAGATACGTGCATCTGGATCGCGAAGTCAACATGACCAACTAACTAGCGCCGGAGCTGAGCAGGAGGAAGAGAGTGGCTAGAGGAGCTGTCAAGAGTGTCCAAAGGGTCTTGGAGAAGACGAAGAACGTCCGGCTCCGTACCCACCTTTTCGACTTCACTGTTCTTCCTGCCCTAACATACGTATCAGAGATGTGGGCTCTACGAAAGCAGGATGAACACGCGATCAGCGTCGCGCAGCGTGGAATCGAGAGGACAATGCTCGGAGTGGCACGTCTCACGCAAGTGAGAGAAGCCCTCGAGACTTCCGAGCTTCGCCGACGTTGAAGATCAGAGACGCTGTCGCATGGGCCAAGTCTCAAAAATTATGTGGGCCGGCCACATAATGCGCTTCGCAGACACCGACTGGATTCCGCGGGATGTCAAGAGAACACCAGGGTGCCCACCAACGCGTTGGTCGGACTTCTTCGTCAAAGCCTTGAACAAACAATATGACCCTCTTCGTGTCTCTCGAGCGAAAAGGATCAATTGGAGCACCCTGGCACACGGCATGGACGTATGGAGACGCTGGTGCCTACTTGAACAACTCGATGATCACTGGGACGACAGATAATATTCATTCATCCATCTGCACTCCCTGCGGACGGTTGGTTGGCTTCGGCAATCCTTGGAAGACGCAGCTAAGCATTTCCTCTGATTGTTTTTCACTCGCTATCACACGATATGTCTCAAGCTCGCAGACGTCTAAGTGCGAAGGACACTGGCAACACTGGCTCAGTTTCTAATAAAACAACTGACTCAGTTTCTAACAAAACGAAGACACCTACTGATGACGAGGTAGCTAAAATGTCAGTAAGCGACTTAATGAATGCTATTACTGATCGAAACAAGGACCCAGTCGTTGCTAAACTTATTGAAGGCCTTAGAGCCAAATTGAAACTTGAGCTAGTAGAGGCAGTTGAAGCAGAAAAACGCAGTCGTAGTCTCATTTTATCAGGTTTGCCTGAATCAGCAGTAGATAAGCCTCCTTCCACTAAACAGTTGGAACTTGAATCTAAGGTAAGTGAGATACTCGATCACATTGGTGTTGAATGCAGACCTATTGAGGTGTACCGTATGGGTAAGCCGAACGATACGCAGTCACGACTAGTCAAGATAGTATTACCCTCCAAATCGCACTGGAGCACTGCACTCTCTAATGCATATCGATTACGATCTTCCTGTTTTAAAAACATATTTGTACGTAAGAGCCTAACACAGGAAGAACGAAAAAAAGAATACGACTTAAGACAGGAGTGTAGAAAGCGCAATAAAGATTTAAAGAAGCGAGTCTGGGTGGTTTACCGTGGAGAGATTAAACGAATTGAAGACCTACCCAAATCTCGTTTTTCGGGAAACGTATAACACAACACAGAACTCAGCATGGCTTAAAATGCTTTCTGTTTAACTCACGCAGCCTTGGTAACAAACTAAACCATTTACATCTATTTTTGACCACACACAACCCTGATCTAGTATTCATTACAGAAACTTGGCTTTCTTCAAAAATCTCTAACTCTGAAATCGTTGATAATTTGCCTTATAAGGTGTTCCGATTTGATCGGAAAGATCGCAGAGGCGGTGGAGTGTGCTGTTTGGTAAAAGATATTATTAACGTGGCTAGTATGGTCTCGTCCTCCTGCACGATGTCAAATTTTCTTTGCATTGAAGTTTACGATGAAAGTTGCTTGCAGTCAGTTAGATTCGTTCTGGTTTACAGGCCCCCAAATTCACGTTCCGAAGATGATGACGACTTAATTGATCGTTTGATGGAATTGTGTATCTCAAGGAATCATACAATATTGCTTGGTGATTTCAATCTTGACATCGACTGGTGTCTACCTAGCGCGAATAATCCAGCATCAGCTAAGTTCTTAGAGTTTTTCACATGTCTAGGAATAACTCAACACGTTACTAAACCTACACGAAATAACTCCATTTTAGACATTGTGCTTAGCTCCGCACCAATTATTGAAAATCTTCAAGTGCTCCCACCATTTGCCGCATCTGATCATAACTGCATATCATTTGATGTCCAACTTGGTCCTCATGAACCTGCCAAGATTCCTTTGCCTAATTTTCTAAAAGCAGATTATCTCTCCTTATCCAACTACCTCAATTCTATTGATTGGTGGAGTGCTTTTCAAGGCTATTCTTCTGCTGATGACCTGTATAAGAGATTTTGTGATTTAATACGTTTCGGATTATATAACTTTGTACCAGTTGAGATCAGTGTCTTGAGGAAAGTTAACTATCCAAAACACATAAGAAACCTGATTGCTCAAAAAGAGCGGATCTTTCTTTTAGCTTCTGCAGATCCGCTATCTAGTCAACATTATAAGAATATTTGTTCTGAACTTGACCGTCATTTGAAGACATTTCTAGAATACAGAGTAAGGAAAGCCGCAGCGAATTCAAACAGCAGGACGCTTTTTGCACTAATCAGGAATAAAATGAAACTGAAATCAAGTCTACCAGTACTTCAAGATGAAGATGGAAATCAGTATCTGACTGCTGCTGATAAAGCTGAAGCCCTTGCATCATTCTTCTCTTCTGTGTTTACACCTCCCCTTGGTTCGGTTTCCAGTGTGTTCCCCTGTATCAATGATAATTCGAGTAGTAGCCAAGATAGTTTTTCGCCAAATTGCCTGTGTGAAGCAATATTAAATCCACATGAAGTACTGAAGGTTTTAAAGTCTTTGAAACCCTCAACTTCGTTAACATCGGACGGCATCCCCCAAATAGTTTACAGGAAATGTGCGCATTCCTTATACAAACCTTTAACTATGGTTTTCAACGTTTCCCTTATGTTTAGCGAGATTCCAACTATTTGGAAAACTTCAATTGTTACAGCTATTCCTAAAACTACCAATTCAACATTGATATCCTCCTTTCGACCCATAAGTATAACCCCCACTCCCATGAAAGTAATGGAGAAGCTTATAAGAGACAGGGTTGTTACATTGTTTGTTAAAAACTCATCAATTCCTGTAGAACAACATGGCTTCACATCTGGCGCCTCCACTGTAACGCAACTCTCTGATTGTCTTTTTGACTGGAGCTTAGCTATTAGCAATGGAAACTCAGTTGACGCAGTTTACTTCGATCTATCGAAAGCTTTTGATAAGGTGAACCATGTAAAACTACTTCGAAAACTATACGACTTAGGGATTAGAGGTTCTCTGTTAAAGTGGTTCCAGTCGTATTTGAGCGATAGACACATGTGCGTTAAGGTAAACAATTCTTTTTCACGTCTATATCCATGTCCTAGCGGTGTCCCTCAGGGAGGAGTGCTATCCCCTCTTCTCTTCCTTGCTTATACTCATGATATCCCTAGATATGTAAACAGTCATCCCCTTGTCAAGGTACAAATTTACGCAGATGATATCAAAATTTATGGCATTTATAATAACCATAATCACTCAGAAATTTACCAAGCTCTCTCCTTGTCTATCATAAAAATGATGAAATGGGCAGCGGACTGGGACATTCCTGTAAATTTATCGAAGACTTGTGTATTTCATATTGGAAGTAGAGAATTCAATATCCCACACGTGATAAATGAGAAATTTCGTGTATCAGTACTGAATCACTATAGCAACGAAATCGAAGGTAACTAAAACAATTCTGTCTCTTACTAATTTGTGACACCAAAAACTGATTTGAAGAATAATCCTGCAGACAGTAGCTCTAAGACAAGTGGTTAGTTAATACATAATTTAACGCCCCTCCGAATACTAGTTTTATAGTTTTGATACAAATTTTTTAGTGATCGTAGGTGGTCTAAACTACTGTTAATATCGAAAAGAATGCGAAACCAAATTATGAAAGTAGAAAAATGTCCTATGAAGGAACTCCTTGCCAGCAGCACTTACACAATCAATCAAGCAAACATAGCGGCATAGTTCATGAGTATATGGCGCAATAACTACATGAGCACATCCAAAAACGTCGCATGCTTACCATTTAAGATACTCTAGAAACGCTATTTTGTAATGAAGCTCACTATTCTATGATACTTTTTGGATTCTTCTCATTGGATTTCTGTGATAAAATTTTGTTCGCAAGTTTATTTTCTGTTTTCTGGCCGTTTTTTATCCATTTTCCCAGAAAACAGAAAACAGAAAAAATTTGCCCAAAATGGCCAGAAAATCAGAAAGCAGAAAACAGAAAACAGAAAATCGCCCATCCCTGGTATCAACCTTAGCACGCATTCCGTACGGAACAGGTCTAGTCCTCTGTCTAATAGGTGGGTGATCATCAACATCAATGCCATGACTAATCAATTTGGTTTGCGTTAACTCACGATCAGTATCTGAGATGGCGAACACATCGCTGTAGTCCCAGCCACCTCTCATACTGGAGTAGGCATCGGTCCTGCCTTTCTGTTTTGATCTAGAGTACTTAGTAGTACTAGGGTTCTCTCCAATTACCCTAACGCAGAACACTGCTGTAGAGCTAGCATATCGCTAGGAGCATTTCCTAGTTTTGGGTCGACCCATGTTTCATTAGTTCACTCACCAAGATTTTTGCCCTTATTTAGTACTCACGACTCGGGCCCTCGATTAACGACTGAAATTTCAGCCTTTCCTCCTTGAATCTGACACACCCCGGGCTCTATACGGGCGTTTTCAGCCAAGCATGGGCCCTGGCGGTTGCCGCCGTTAATTTGCATAGTAGCAACCCCTCCCAGAGCAATTATTACTCTGTGGTCAGCTAAAGCTGAACCTGGGTGCAGGCTCGTTTCAGAACAGCTGTCCGTTGCAACTTCCCTGTTTGACGCCTTAGGCGATAGTTTTATGCTGATACCTAGCTCTTCCAGCGCATTAGTCCCTAAAAGTATGGTACAGCCCTCACTCTTATGCACGTGCATGTGTACACATGCCTTGGCACCACCTAGCTCCTCAACTTCCGTTACAATTTTTGATAGAAATTTCACAACATTTCCCGAAGCGTCGAAAAATTTATGATTTTGGCCTTTCCCTACAATCCTAGTATTGGTGTTCATGTCAACACCCTTATCTCGAACTAGGGTCAAAAGACCCAAAGGGATAATTGAGACAACAGAACCTGTGTCAACAAGTGCTTTGGTAGAAATGCCAAACCACGGCTCGTGGTTGCTCATTCCTAAGCCTTTTCTTATTTTGAACCGTTGACACCAGCCATCTAGCTCCGAAACGACTGAAATACCACCCGCGGTGCGTTTTTGTGAACGATTAGAACCACTGCCATTCATCCTGCCCCTACTGGTAATTCCTGGCGCATGCCCATCTTTCTTGGGGCAATTTGATGCCATATGCCCCGTTTCCCTACAAGTAAAACACTTGGGTGAGGGCCTAGCTCCCTGCTGATCCCTTTGCCGGTGCGCATTACTGGTAAATTTCTCACCATCGGACCCTCTTTTATTGATTGGCCTACAATCGATAACTTTCTTAAAGTGGTTATGGTAATTACCTCTGAGTTTCATCCTGCAACTTTTCCAACCGTAGAGCTACCTTCTCAACCTCCTCGTATATGTCACCCTCCGGCGCATCTAACGCCGCCAATATGTAATAAGAACTCTTCCAATGTTGTACAGCTTCGACCCTCTGATAAAGTCCTACTCGGTGCTAGGATGGATTTTCCTGGAAAAATCCTACATTCGGTAGCAAAAATCTACGATAGTCTCACTTTCTCTCTTACAGAGTTGATCCCACTCCCTTACATTATTTAGCGTTCGCAAGGATTTCTTCAAGCCGTTTCTAAAGCATGCATTACCCCACTATATGTTCCCTTTCCAACATCTTGTGGTAAACCCTTAAATAGTGAAAGCGTGGTCCCTGAAAGATGATTTATCAAGATATCCTGCCTATCAGAAGCTTGCCAAAGTGTTACTGGGAGTTTAACATCTAACCCACGTAATAATTCGGTCAAAGAACTTTTCCCGTCGCATTTGGGAACATTGGCTATGCTTTGAGCCTTAAAAACTTCCCTAAATACAATAAACATGTCACTTACTGCATCCGCAGGGGCTCTCCCATACCTAATGCTCGGATCCGAGCAAGTACTGAGAGACTCACCATTAACATATCCTCGAGAAGACTCCGTCGTGATAAGGCGTGAGACGCTTCCATTGGCTCGCAACGTCGTCCAGCGTTCATGGCTAGGGACGCGATCCGTCCCTGAACAGAGTTACGCACATGATCGCTTTTAAGCGAAGTATAGTGGCTGCGAACTGCACGCCATTCACTAACCCTGTTGCCGTTCTCACCTGCGGATGTCGGTTCACGGCTGGAGCCAGCCACTGACAGCGTTACCTCAGTTCGGAGACTTGCAGGAGACGTCTACCATTTCGAGCGTACCTTCTATAGTACCTCTAACAGCATCTAAAATCTTAGCCCGATTAGGCCGAGCTAAATTCCTGATTCGTTCATTTAGCGCGCTATCTAACCGCTTCAGGATATTCCCGAAGGAAGCATTCAAATCCTCAAACTGGCAACTCACTCCGAGTTGATCCCAGTCCTCCAACGGTTGTGGAGTATTCTCGCCAAGCTGATCCATGACGGTTCCGTCCATGGCATCGGTGGCAGTTGGGTGCGACATTGTCAATGGACACTGAAACGGGAACTTGGATCCAAGTTACCGGCGTGGCCCGCAAGTTGTTCACTAGGTGTCGTCAGTTTGTAATCGATCCGATTACTGTACTGATATCTGTTCCGATATCCAGCACTTTACAAGATTTAATACGAGAATGGGCAAATAGATTTATGAGCAAGGAGTTATTAGAGAACAACAACAACAACTGATATTTACATAGACCGAAAAGGGAGTGCGATCAGAGCAGGAAAATAAGCGTACAATATCTACCGTGGAGGGCTTTTTATGGGCATTTCCACTGGCGTGGTCACCGTTCCGTGTCTCCCCGCCGAATATACAGGGTGCGCCATAAATATGGTCACTCAATAAAAAGCGAATTACTCACGGAGAATTTGTCAGGGAATAGCGAAACTTCCTCAGCAATTTACTAACAATCTAGTTAACACGCAAAATGGATATCATCTAACATGATCTTCCTTGGCACGAATGACAACCTTCAGACGCTTAGGGTAGGACTCAACGGCGGCACGCAAGGTTGCTTGCGGAATTTCCTTCTATGCTTTTTCCCGTGAAGATTTCAATACTCGAATCGTAGTGCGCCTTTTAGCGCAGGCTTCACCCTCTAGAATGAACCAACGCAGTAATCCATAACACTCAAATCTTAAGAGTTTGTCGGCCATTCAGAAACAGGGATGAGGTTGGGGAGATTCCTTGCGCACCACTCCTGAGTCTTCTTGGACTTGTGAGCGGGTGCGCCGTTCTGTTGAAAGGTCCATATTGTATTTCCAGAGTGTCTTGAGCCTAGGGAAGCACCTCCTTCATCACAATGTCGTTCACGTAGGAATTGGACCTTGGCTCCTTTTTCAAACCAATCGTGTCCGTCCTGTGGCGCAAACTCCGGCCCAAACCATCAGGGAAGCTGCATGAGAGTTTCTGTTAACGGTGTCTGCATCCTCACCACTTTCAGCCAATAACCGCGAGTTTTGGTGGTCAAAAGGCTGCTCAATTGAGAAAAGTTTCTTATCAGTGAAGAGCGTCGTGCAGTGGTCGTGCCGCTCGAGGAGTCTTGGAGGTTTTTTTGTTCTTCCTTCCACCTGTGCAGGCGTTTGTCCGTGCAGTTGAAGCAACTTGTAGGGGTATAGTCCAAGTTCATTCCTAACAACTTGCCTCATCGTCGTAGCCGATACGTTGAGCTCGGATGCCACCTTTCTCATGCTGCGGCCTGGATTCCACTTGAATTGTTCTTTCACGATTTTTCAAAGACTGCTGGTAGCTACGGATACCGGACAGCCAGGTCGGGAACGATCAACGAGAGAGTTACGTTCCACACAGCGATAGACTGTCATCTTGTGCAGCTTCAGCAGACGAGCGATGTTGGGAACAGAAAGTCCTGCCCTTCTCGGATCCAAGATTGCGCTTCTTTGACAACAAGACTTTACCATTTCTGGTAGAAGCAGTGTGGAGATACAAAAAACACTATATATGGTTAAGATGACACGTAGAATCCGATGGAACAATGGAAACATAACAACGTTCACAAACAAATACAAAAAATGACGCGCGAAAAAGTGGCCATATTTATGGCGCACCCTGTAGCTTACGACTGAGGAACGTCGCCGGGAGAGCACGTCCCTAATACTCCGCGGGATATGTTCCGCCAGCCCTTGCTCTTAACGAGCAACACGCAGAATATATCAGGTCCGATATATTTCACGTGAAAACGACACCATCCTATCTAATCCTACTATATATAAAGGAGCAAGCGTGTGTGTGTGTGTCACTGTGTGTGTGTCACTCTGTCCGTCCGTCACACTTTGAGTTGGGGCGCGGCAGCCGAACACGTCGGCAACCGAGCTTGGCGATGCCGCAGACGTGCCGAACACGTCGGCAACCGTGCCTGGCGATGCCGCAGACGTGCCGAACACGTCGGCAACCGTGCCTGGCGATGCCGTAGACGTGCCGAACACGTCGGCAACAGTGCATGGCGAGCCGCAGACGTGCCGAACACGTCGGCAACCGTGCCTGGCGATGCCGCAGACGTGCCAACACGTCGGCAACCGTGCCTGGCGATGCCGTAGACGTACCGAACACGTCGGCAACCGTGCCTGGCGATGCCGTAGACGTGCCGAACACGTCGGCAACAGTGCATGGCGAGCCGCAGACGTGCCGAACACGTCGGCGGCACGAAACTTCAACCCTGGGGGTAATCGAGGTCGCTGAACACGAATCTGAAGTCGACCAATCGATATCGATCGATATTATCGATTTTTTGAGGATGGCGTTCAAGCGGCGCGAAACTTCGGCCCTGTGGGTAACGAGGTCGCTGAACACGAATTTGAAGTTCGTTTTTGAACTGCCGATCGCAATCAATCGATATTGGGCAAATAAGCGTTTTTGTGGATGTCGTCCATTTTTTCGCTTTTTTTTCTAACTTACCCTAATCGACGTAGTTAAGATGTTCTTCCTGAAGGAACCATAAAAAAGGTGTCAGCTACAATTGATGATGAGAAGTTATTACCACGGCGAAGCCGTCAAAAAGCCGTCGGTGCGGCCGAGAGGCCGCACGGACGGCTGTTAACAACGAATGCAAAGAGGGCCTCTCAATAATCATTTGATTTTCCGGATCTCCTTGGATTGACCTCAAGATACTCAAGATCTATTACATTCTCCACTAAGTTGAACAGTTCTAGCAATGCTGCGCACCCTTATATACCCCACCCTGAGGGGCGGGGCATGTGCGAGAGAGAGAACCGAGACACCGCGTAGCATTCAATTTAGGCTAGAAAGCATTGTTTTAGTTCACATTTAACAAATTGCGACTTTCTTAGAAGACATTAGGACTTATGATAGCATGTGAGTCTACTGAAATTGCTAGATCGTCTGAAAACACCCACCAACTACTGAAAAAAGTCAGATTTACGTATCCACACTTTTTCGCAACGAGACGCCCTTCGTACGAAGCCGCGCAGGTGTTATATGCTACTGCTTCTTACTACGCCTAATAGTAACGTCATTACAGCGAGTTATTTAACTTTATTTTTAATTGTATAGCTTTTTATTACTATATTCATTCGCTCGTTTACAGCTTAGGAGAACGTACTTGAAGTAATATAACCCTCAGTGAATTTATTCTAGTGGGATGGGGGAGGGGCATTAGGGTATGTCTGGATGCACCGGCTACTCTTAATATGTAAGAAATGCTCCCGTACAATTTCAGTGGAAGGAATCGAGTGGCCGAATAGGGGATTCCACTGAGATTTTTAGGGTTGACACTTTCTGAATGGGATAGTCCGTTTTGATTTTGTTTCTATTCAGTGCTAGAAGACCATGCAAACAATGCCGCGCAAAGAAGCCTACGTCAGACTCATTTTAAGCACAAAGAAAACGAATTAAAAACTGATAGTTCATAAGTGGCAGGAGCGCTTTACTTTGTGAGCTTGGCAACGGCGGAAAATTCAACTTTCTGTTTTCAAGCTTTTTTCAAAGGGTCTGTTCATAGTTCGAGACGGCAGCGACTTAGTCGCTAGTGCAGTGCATACAGATCGATTGATGCCGAGCGATCGCCCATCACAAGTCGATAGGTTGCCCGGGCGGCTAGTCGCTCCTGTCGCTCTCGTCGCGAAGATTAAACAGGCTCAAAGGCGACACATCCTAGCGTTGTACAAGAGGACCCATTTGTTTTTCCCAGTAGAGGAAAACCAAGACGTCTGCGGCTGTCTCACTTTGCTGGTGGTGCCCTCTTCGACTAGGATAGATCCATAATAGTTTTAGGAATCTTAGTGTTACAATGTAAGCATTAAGGAATCTAAGAATCGTACTGAGGGGCAATGTGCGAGTTACTGATGCACTAGGAGACATCCAGTTCCTTTGTTTTCCTTACTGTCGATCTTGCCGATCATCCATAGCGCCGAATTCACTCTTGCTGAGAACCCAGTCTTGCAGGGCTTAAGATGAAAGCGACACGCCAGAACCACAGGCACGCGTCAGCTGGTGATCTTTTACCTGATTGTACCTATTTCACACATCACCTTAGCTCCAGATACGCTCTCGAATGCGTACAACTCCTCCAGACATCTCTATTGAAGTTGTAGTGCCGAATAGGGCGCGCGTTCGTGACTACAGACTACCTCACATCTAACGCCTAGGGATACGGTACATGTAGGATGCGCGATATCGTTTAAAGACACCCCCTCCACGTGCAATGGATTCCGTCATGTGTTCGCGGTGGAGCGCGGAAACTGTGCTCTGGGTCTCTCATACCTCTTGTACGCCCGCGATGACACCCCGAACGAGCGGCTCAGAGTGCAGTGGACAGTGGCGTCGCTTCATGTGAAGGAGCTTCGGGTTCGGTTCTCCTGCGTTGCGGCATTTTTGCATTTTAACTGATTGTTGTGATCTGAGGAAGTCTGATGTCTTGATCATCTAGACGTTTTCCGCACATTTTTCCAGTTGTATGGGTGAAGAGAAGCCAGCTGCGTCTTTTGAATCCCCAGGCGCGTTGGACGACGTCGGCGGCGCGTCTCTTGAACCCCGACGTTCAGAAACGTTTAGAAACGCTGCCCAGCAGCCGACCATCCAAACGCGCCGCGCGCCTTGTCCCGCATCGGCTCTACTATGCGCAAGCGTGCTCCACCGCGAACACCTGACCGATTCCATTGCACGAGGGGGGGGGGGGGGTGTTTTTAAACGCGATCAAGATACGCACTATCGATGCTGTTTTGTTGACACCGCAGGCAGTGTTCCAATATTTCCTCCTGTGGTAAACAGCACGTCATTTACACCTCTCGAAATAAAGCTCTGACGAAGAGAACCCATGCTTGGCTTGGAGGTTGGTAAGTGAGTTGATGAGAGCGTTAGAACGTAGCCTTCGCTTCAGGGCTCTTTCAGAACTCCGAACAACTGACCCTCTTCCTTTACCGTCTTAGACACTAGAATTCGACTGTTGGAATAGATAGCTCCCATTTTCTTTCATCAACAGTCCAATTCGTAACAAAATACATCCGCGGAAAGCAATATGGCGCGTTTCCGATGTCTGTAGATGAGGACATCCATTTCCACTTTCATCGAGAGTCTTTTTTTCTGATTGGGCTCCTTCGTCGAAATTCCATTTTCCCTATTGGTTTTCCAGAAAAACCGCTAAGCTGCTTCAATAGGAGCAACCCATCCATGTAACATGTGTATATGCGTCAATAAGTAAAAAAATGAATAAGTGAGATAGAAAATGACTGTTTATGACTGTTTACTAGAGGTTTATGGCTCTTGAAGAATGCAAGTCGCGATCTCTGGCGGAATTACGGTATGGCGGGAAATTTGGGTCTAAATTTTTGTGGATTTAAGGGACGCATCCTGTATGTATAAGCTTCCGCACACTTTTACGGCAAAGCGGCGGGACTATCCTTAACCATAAGGGGGGGGTGGAGGCGCAGAGCTTGCCGGCGGCGGGAGACGCCGTGCCGCAGCCGTATACTTTTGCGGCAAGATGTTGGATGGCAGCGCCGACTCACGTCATTATTGGCGCCGATTTGCCGACGCAGAGTCCGTCTGCGCTCTTGCCGACCGCAGTAGGACTCGGCGGGTAAACTAATAGCAGCAGTAGGTCCAGACTAGAAGGAGACAGTGTCTTTGCCGCTTGCTGCCAGCAGAACTCCAGTGTGCGTGAGCTGGGCGCGTCAAAAGTTGCCGCTCACCGCTTGCCGCAAAATTGCGCGGAGACCTAATGTCGCGAAAGCGGCCAGCATTCATAAAGGAGGGGGGAGGGGTTGCGCCAGCAGTGAAGATAACCAAGAAGAGCTCCGAGCGGCATACACGCTAGCCAATCAGGGTACCATCCGTATATGACATCTCTGAATGGCACTCTCTGATTGGCTGGTCCGTTCTTACCCCCTAATGCTGCCCACATTCGCACATTCGTGACTAGGACCAGGCCTACTGTTGGATAGATGGCACTGCACCGGCACTATTATTCATTTACAGCTAGCACCAGAATCTGCACATTCCAACACTAAGTGGAGTTTGGTTTTGTCTTCATCTAACGCTATGTCCTAGGTTGTCGTGAAAGGCATTACGCTCGTAGGAAAATATTCCCTCATAAAATACACAAATATTTCGATGAAAGAAAGAACGCTGGAATTGGTAGCGAAGAGCACGTTAAGCTGCAGAAATAAAGGTGTTGAAAGTGAGAATGCTTGTCGAACGTTTTGCATAAGCCAGTGATATATTTTGCGAGAACGAGCGTGATTGTGCAGCCGAGGGAGGCGCCGGCTGTGGTGCGCACTCTGAGGCAAGGGTTCGTGGCTCGAATCCCGCCCAGATCAATCAAACATTCAATTCGTCACGGGTCGCTGAATTGGCACCAGACCTGTCTGGAAAGGGTAAAACACAGACTTATTCATCGGCTGGTCACCGAAGGTCATTGTACGGACTAAATACGCATTCAAACTGTCTCCACGGTGTCCTGTAAAAGTAGAATACGTGGCGCGTCCCACAAAAGTGGTGGTTAACGTCATGCCTTAACTTTTCTATTCTTATGACCACAACTACAGCAGGTGATATAAATATTCGGTTGGTCAGGAATTCTTAAGCCATTTGATATTTTCCTTTTTTTTATACTGCGCATCCATAGAATGTACTCCACAATATAATTATCACCGCTAGTCACTGCAGTCTCCCACCTTATCGACAGCTCAGCCATTTCGTTCTTTTAGGTATGAGAAGACTGAAATTCAAAAAAAAAATCCTGATAATTCTTTCAAAATCTTAAACTTTGGTTCATTCTTTCTTCGCTAGCAATGCCGTAATAGGGTAAAATAAGCCATAGTGGGGGAGAATAATTACATAGAAGGCAAGAATCCCTCAAAAAATCGGCTCAAAACTTTCTGAAAATCAAGCAATCAATCAAGACTTTTCAACCAACCTAACAATACAGTAATCACAACGCCCGTCATCAATATCCATAGTCAGGTGATTTCCAATGAGAGTAGCCTTAACTTCTTAGAGACCTTAGAGCCTGTTCATACCCCGCTGCAAGGAGCGACAAAACAAAGCGTACTTATCGATTTTTCCCAGGCAACGCTCGGCAGTGGTCGATACCAGGGATGAGCGGATTAACCGTTATCCGTTATCCGTTATCCGGTTTCCGGTGGGTTTTGGCCTATCCGTTTTGTTGTTCGTTATCCGGCGATTTTTCGCCGGATAACGAACAACAAAATGTGGTAAGCTTGTGATTACTCAGTTGAATATAAGGACTACTAAAAAAATCTCTTGTGTTTTTTCCACTGGCAGTCGAGATACGCTTGCAATGCCAGTTTGGTGCCTTCTCTCAATGCTGTAATTAGACTAAACTATCTAACTATCTATCTATCTGCTCATAGCGCGTTTTGAAATGCTGAACACTGTCCTGCTCATTCATATTTGTGGGGTTTTCACAAAATTCCTTCTAGCATAATGTACGATCTGAAGAAAAAAAAAACTAGTCGATCAGTGAAGAGAAGGACAAACGTCCATAAGAATCACTTCGTTTAAAGGATGTGCCAGATACTCCGCATCTACACGACCTTTTAGCGCTTCTTGAAACTATGTTTGACACTGCAGCAATTTACAATTTACCCTTTCCAAAGCAATAGAGAGAGTTTTATTCGATCTAGGCAAGAATTAGTGTTAAATTGAATTGAAGAGTATCAAAAAGCGACTCTTTTTAACGACTGTCCCACTCAAGCCCACATGTTTTTCAGCTGTAATGAAGTCACTATGGATATATCCCAGTCTCGTGGGATCTATCCATAGTAACTTCATTACAGCTGAAAACATGAATAAAGGATGTAAGACGACGGTAGTGGCAGATGTGACACGCATTCTGTTTTATTTGATGTGCTGGAGGCACTTTGAATGCGTATTTGGCCAGTACAATAACTTGCGCTGGTCAGCCGGTGGACAATTCAGTGTATTCTCCTGCCCGGACAAGCCCTGGTACCAATACGTCAAGCCCGAAAGGATGGAAGGCTTGGTTGACCTGTAGGGGAAATCCGTACCAAGAACCATGAGTAAGAGAGCATGCGCGACACTTCCGACTGCACTACCACTGCCTTGAAGAAAAAACATCAACAAAAATGTTAAAAATGGCTTATTCGACATGTGACACGGACAGTATTACAATTACCGACCTATCATTGGAGAAAAAATGGTTTGAAATTGGTTTTAATTTTTGTTGTTTGTTCGTTATCCGTTTTTCCGTTATCCGGCCATTTTTGGGTAAAATTATCCGTTATCCGTTATCCGGGTTTCAAAATTTTATTATCCGCTCATCCCTGGTCGATACATATCCTTCACCCTGTCGCTCCAGCCTCTGCCGTCGTCCCGTCGCGAAGTATGAACAGGCCCTAAGGCGAGCTGAGCGTAACGAAGAGGGGAACCCCACCACTCTTCCCTGATGGGTAGGGAAGAGAGAAGCAATGGCAGGCAGCTCCATTAGTATGCCACCAACGCTCCAAATGGCATCGCGTTTTCACATGTTCGTCGAAAATTGGCAAGCGAATGGCTTTTCCGGCTTGAAATGGGACAGTGACGGATGGAAACCCGAAGGCGTTTCCTGCACTTCGAGGCGTCCAATTATTTCAACGCCTTTCAGACTGGCTCGGACGAGTGAGCAGTGAAATGAGTAGTGCTTAGCCTAAAAGAATTCGATTTCTAGCTTGAACTACCAGGATAGCCACTTTGTTTGCGAATTCAGAAACGCGAGCCTTTGGAAATTCCAACGAAGCTTGAACACATTTCCCGGAAAATCCACCAGTAGAGCAGAAGGACAAAATTAAGGGAGTTACTGAATTCTTCTTGAGATGCGCCACTCATTCTACTTCTAGGCGATGTCGTGGAAGCGATTTAAATGCGTATGTTATCTACGTAAGAATTTGCGGTGACCGGAGCTTGAACTAGTAGGGCGTAATCGCTCGAAAAGATCGCGGTGTATCTTTTTGTTAAAACCCCATAATAGGCAAAAATATTGAAAATAATTTGAAAGGGGATGATAACTACAGAATGGTGTGTTGGCTTGAAAAAGTGATTTCTCATAAATGACCGTCTATTTTAACACACAACGAAATCATTTTTGCAACGAGCTGATAGCATGATAGGTCATAAATTTGTTGGATAAAGAGCTTTGAAAAAATACCAGCAGTTTAAATTTCCTCAAAATATGTGTTCCAGTGATTTTCTACATAGGAATTAAAATGCTTCCAATAAGACGATTGAAAAATTCATCAAAGTAAAGCTTGATGCTGGAGAGTTTCACAAATTCAATTTTTCACTGCATAGTAAACCATATATGTTAGCCGTCGATGACAACGGGGTGATCTTACTCGTGCGGAATACGCCTCTTCGTATCCCGCGCGGGTAAACTTTGCCATTCAATATGGGATGTTGCTGCAGCAGGTGAAGCGAGCGGTCTTCCTTCTTGACACAACGGCAACTACGAGCGTTTCTGACCGTCCGAATTCAGAACTCGTGTTACCGAGATAATACAACGAACGCCTTGATTCAGAAGACGTGTCGTCGAAGTTGTGGGGCGAGCGTCTGGTTTCGAATGACGTGTCAACGGTGTCCTGGAACGAGAGTCATTGCACGAGACTGAGGCGCAGAAGTACTCACAAACCACTGACGTTACTGGACGGTTCGGAGAGAATCCCTAAACCTACGGAGGTGGAGAATGGCTTCATACCGTAAAAGTACGCAGTAGAGCGGAGTAGGACCTATTATAGTAGACAGCGCAATTACTTTGACGAGCCATCTCACATGCGGCTTCTCTTACCCACCCAATATTCTTTTTCCCCCGAAACGGCATCTGTGATGGCTGCAAAACGACGTCGTTTGAATATTACTCATTGCGCTTTAATTGCTCGACGAATTCACGTTCTCGTAAAGCATTATTCATCCGCAAACCTCCTGCCATCGAACCGCCTTCAGGCGAACCAGCTATAGATGACAACGCCGTGGAATCGCCGTAGAAAAAGTGTCATGTCAGTTCAAAAACGATCCGCATGCATTCGGAATGACCACGCGGGGAAAACATTACGGAAAACCCCCGTTGTTCGCCGGAGACTACCCGGCTTCTAGTGTCGCTTTTTGCCGACGGCCGAATTGCTTTTAAATTACTGACGCCAGTCATGCACTTTCGCGACCACGACTAAATGGCGTACGGCGTCTGCAGACGTTTTATTCCGTAGCTCGCCCACTTTGCTCACATCAAGCCTTTCGGACTTGTACTCTAATTCCTTCGATAGGGACAGGTGCACTGTATTTTTGCTTCCAGCTCGTGCTTCAGTTGGCGTTCTATTGTGTTGATGCGCAATTATTGAGATTTTTTCATTTTTTTATTGAATAGAAACAGCAACACCCAGTAATATTGAACAAAAGCTTGTTTGAGTGGTGACTAGAACCGAACCACTACTAACTTCAATCACTGCCTCACATTTGTGTTACTCTGCCTCGCAACCGCTCTGGAAGTAGTAGATCACAACACTCTGAATACAGGAATGAGTTTCTATACGCATTCTTCTCGGTGAAAACAAAATCTGCACGAAACGTATAGCAAAACGTTAATTTTTCAAGAAAAAAGTGAAACATTATTATGCTACAGTAATCAATATATGGAAGAGGTGTAACCGTATTGTATCGGTTTATCTGCGCTCCAGTCGCAATCTTCCATGTAAAGGACTCAAAGAAGTCATCATAATGTTCTGAGTGTTCCCTACGCTATAAATACCATCTTACAAGGAAGGGTTCCCAACTCAAGGCGAGCTTTTGCGATGCTATTTTGACAGGATGTAGGGCCCTGTGAGTGGAGTCCAGAACCACAGTCAGCTTTTGCCGAACGCCTCTTTAAAGACCTGAAAAAGAGGTCTGAAAGCGTGTGCGCAACTATCATCAACCCCTACGACTCCAGCGAAGATGTGCCTCGGTGGCGCAGTTGGTTGGAGCGCCGCCTCATAAGAGCACACCAGGGGCGTTTTGAGTTCAAGTCGGCGTACTGCCCATGTTTTTGCACATATTAGTTTCTTGTTATTGCGATTTCTCACGATGACAGGAGTCAATTTTAGACCATCAATGCTTATAACAAACTGTGTATTTGCGCCTTCATACAAGTCTTTCAACAATACCTATCTGTTTCATATCATTTCTCTGGAAATAAAAAGCCCTATCATGCTCCTCCCTTTTAGTCATCAGCTATGGTACAAATCTATGAAACAAGTAAGAAGATGCTCTTTCACAGCACCTTTTCTTCCGAAACGTGCTTGCCGTCAAAGAGGACTGATTTCTCTAAGGGTAATTGTTCGCAGTTGTCTTCCTCCTCACAGTGATCATCAGGTGTCCAGTCGACATCCACCTCCTCATCGAAACGCACCTATGAAACCAACTGGATGGAACGTGTAGAAAGGTCTAGCACATATGAAGGCGCAAATAGACAGCCTTGGTTTGCTGTAAGCATTTATGGTCTAAAATTGTCTCCAGTGATCATGAAAAAGCGTAATAACAACAAACCAAAACGTGCAAAAACACGAGCTATACTCGGACTCAAACTGAAAAGCCCGCCGGTGTGCTCCTACGAGGTGGCACTCCTACCGATTGCGCCACCGAGACACATCTCGTGGGGTGTCATAGTGGTTGACGAGTGCTGCGCACACGTTTTCACACCTCTTTTTCAGGCCTTTAAAAAAGCGTTTAACAAAAACTAACTACATATGGTATTGGACTCCCCTCACAGGGCCCTACATCCTGTCAAAATAGCATCGCAGAAGCTCACCATGAGTTGGGAACCGTTCCTTTTTAGTTCTACCATACCATTGATTTCTTTCATATATACGAATTATACCGGTGCCCATTGCGGGTAGTGGGTTTGAGTTTCTTACGGTATCTCTACATACATACATACTCACAGCTTGATGAATCCGGCCCCTGTACTGTTCCTATCACCTTCTATAAAGTCATTCTGCCACTTCTCCGTGGCTCGTTTATGAGCGCCGCTTGCCGGTCCGCTTCCAGTGCCTTCGAAGAAAAAAACTGACTACAGTCACCGAGGGATGAGAAGGCATTAGATGTTTCGCTCAAAACGACGTGAGGCATACGATAATGCATAGGTCGTCGGTCCCAGCGGAATGTCGCACTCGTCTGGAATGAGGACGGTCACGCATCACGCGTGTGAAAAGAATTGGCTGGCAAAAAGCGGGCAAAAAACCCGCCGCTGCAGAGCCTTTGCTGCTGCAGAAAACGATGAGATAACGAATGTGATGGCACGAAAGACGGCTTCAGAATTGCTGCGGTTTTTTCCTACACCGAGACAAAAGGCAAAAGAGATGCGTGTACCGTGACGTGTCAAAATGAATGGAACACGCATTCGGCAGTTTAAATCTGTGTCCGAAGAATAAAGATGAGATAATTAAGAATTTTATAATGTACATATGTACATGTGAATCATTCTTTTCTCGTGTTGCGCGTGTTCAGTTTTTTTTCTGTTGTCCCTTCAGTTTTTTAAACAAGACAATTGTCTTTGTTTAAATTTTTCAAATTAGGTTTCAAATACAAAATAATAAAATACAAATATAAAATATAAAAAACACGAATACAAAATTTAAAAAAATCAAATTCAATTACAAAATATAAATATTAGGTTGTCCCATAAGTCCCCGCCGTTTTTTTTTTCAACGATTCACTGCAGATTTCGCCGGCAGTCTCCTGCATAGCGCTGCATAGCTTTCGAAAGACAATGATTTGCTCTATCAGAAAATGTATTGCATTTTTTTATCATGAATTTTGTCAATTTTTAGGTCGTTGAAGTGGAAAGTGAAAAAGTGAAAAAGTAGCCATTTGCGCACTTGTTCTCTCCGCTTAGGTTTGTAATTTTTTGCACAGTTTTTTTTATAGCGTTTGGAAGACAATATTCTGTACTACAAGAATATGTGTTAATGCTATTTGCTCATTTGTCCTTTATTGATTTTTAGGTCACCAAATTGGGAATTCCGACTTTTCCGCCCGAATTTTTACCAAAACTCCGGTTCTGTGGTTGAACTTTTTTGCATGGTGTTATATGTATGTCGTTTGGAAGAGAATGTCTTGCTCAGTAAGAATTTGTGTCGCGTTTATTGGCTCCCGCTGATTTCTGTCGAATATCGACAACTGAAGAAGGAGAAGGAGTTGGTGGTGAAGACGATTTTTCTCTTTTTCGTATTTTGTTGATATTCAGTAGAAATCAATAAACGCGACACATATTCTTATAGAGCAAGACATTTTCTTGCGAATGACATATAACATCAACCCAAAAAGTCCAACCACAGAGCAGGAGCTGTCGGCAAAAACAACCATCCTCCTTCGGACGTCCCAATTTGATGGCCTAAAAATCAATAAAGGACAGGTGAGAAAATAAGGCCAACACACATTCTTGTAGTACAGAACATTGTCTTCCAAATGCTATGAAAAACATCGCAAAAAATTACAAACCTAAGCGGAGAGAATAAGTGCGCCAATGGCTACTTTTTCACTTTTTCACATTTCCCTTTAACGACCTAAAAATTGACAAAATTCAGGATGAAAAAAGAAATGCAATACAAGTTCTGATAGTGCAAATCATTCTCTTTCGAAAACTATGGAGCGCTATGCAAGAGACCGCCGGCGAAATCTGCAGTGAATCGTTGAAGAAAAAACGGCGGGGACTTATGGGACAACCTAATACATAAAGCTGAGTTTCAATCCCTCATATTTAACCTCTTTTGGCCGAGTTTGAAGAAAAAACACATCATAATCTCACATATAAGTTACCCGCTCGGTGATATCTCGACCAGTAATAGTGAGGTTGGTGAAGTGATTGCTGATCATGACCACTGATTTCGCCAAAACCGTACTTTCCGGGCAGGGGCGCAAGAGCGTGAAGATTGAGCACGCTCCTCGGCGACGACCATTCTCGAAGTCAATTCCCATGCCATTTTTCGTGACTGTTTCTCTATTTGGTTAAAAACAGATGAAATAAATCCACTGCGATTCGTCGAGTAGGGCTTCTATGTGAGCTGTTACCTCGACTCGGAAAGCGTCCAATAGTTGTGCTGTCTATCCCACTTAGGGCGCGTGTAGCGCAGTCGGAGGAGGCGCCGACTGTCGCGGGCACCCGATACCAGGTTCCTGGTTCGAATTTCCCGCCCAGGCCAACCAAGCCTTGCATCCCTCCGGGATCGGTGAATTGGTACCAAACTTATCTGGGAAGGATAGAGCGCTGACTTGTTCATCGCCTGGCCACCGAAAGTCGTTGTATGGCCAAATACGCATTCAAATCGCCTCCACGATATCCCGTAGAAGTAGAATGCGTGGCGTGTTACAAATAGGATTGAATAACCCTGTCCTTTATCCTTTATTTAATCGCACTTTAAATGCAAACATTCAAGTCGCCGACGGAGGAATCGCCCAACGCAATCAGAATCTGGGTGCGAAGTCGTCCGCGAGAACCGATTTCTACATTCGATCTCTGTGGAACGCTCCTCCTAGTACAGGCTTCCATCAATTCGTTTTAATTTTTGATGCCTTTTCTACGTTGTATGCAATGGCGAAAATAATTTTTGCCGAGTGCTCAATGGTACCTCAATCATTGAACACTCCTGGGATCTATCCTAGTCGGAGGGAGGCACCGCAGGAAAAGTGAAGCAGGTTCTAACAGGATGGCGTACGTTCAGTAAAAATTGCATAAAAAAGTTCCCTTCTCAGTGAATGGTCTCTATGAATAAGTGCACTTCCAATTTTGCCGTCGTTGTCAAAAAGATTGAGAGAAGTGCCCTAGGGTAGATCCGACGCCTCAATTGAGAACCTTGGTTAAGGCTTTCCCAAACCAGTCAAGCAATCCATCCCTCCGAAGTGTTCTAAACAAGTCGTCAAGTATTCCTGATCAGAAACGTTCGAAAAACATGTTTTTTCGAATTCGTGTACATTCGCAAACCGCATTTATTGAATAACCTAATTCGAGTACATCGCGATTTTTCCAATTCTCTATCTAAATCAAAAGAAAGTCTAACCAGGAAACTATCTCAACGGTAGGTCGGAACGGCCCAAGTGTTGTATATGGGCAGAATCGCCTCTCTCTGGGAAACAAGAAAATGCAAATATCTCGACCCCAATACAACTCTGCGCAGAGTTAGGGACGACAGAAGTTGGGCCGTTGGCGGTGTTAGCCATATGTCTGGAGGCGGATGGCGGGCTCAAGTTGGCTGGAAACGTCGATTATGGGGATTACGCCGCCCCTCTACGCACTGCGCCACCATCGCTCGCTCATCATCGCTGTTTCCAGCCAACTTGAGCCCGCCCTCCGCCTCCAGGCACAGCGCTAACGCCGCCAACGGCCCAACTTCCGTCGTCCCTAACTCTGTGCAGAGTTGTATTGGGGTCGAGATATTTGCGTTTTGTTGTTTCCCAGAGAGAGGCGATTCTGCCCATATACAACACTTAGGCCGTTCCGACCTACCGTTGAGATAGTTTCCTGGTAAGACCTTCCCGAGTCGGGCAATTTGACAAAGTGATAAAATATTTTGGTGTCCAAATTCTCATTGAGCATTCGAGTCATATATTTAGAATGCTTGGATAATTGTAGCTTCCTGAAAATTTTGAATACTCGATTGACTTCGAATAGCTGAATTTTTCAAGCACTCAAATCCGCATACGCTTGAAAAAAGCTCCCTTGCATATTCAAGTTCAAAATTCGGATCTATCCTAGTCGGAGGGGAGCATCACTAGAAAAGCGAAGCAAACGTAAACAGTGAGTTATCTCCTGGCTCCCGGCTAGAAAACAGCAAAGGAAGGTACTCTAGTAAGTCAGTTCACGGTACTGTCTCTGCAAACTAGTCTGCTTTCAGTTTTGCCGCCGTTGTCCAAGAGTCAGACTGGACTGCCCCCCCCCTCCCCTAGGATAGATCCCAAAATTGTTCTTTATAAATGGGCGCGTGTAGCAGTCGTGTAGCAGTCGAAGCAGGTGCCGACTGTTGCGTGCACCCGATACCAGGGTCTTGGTTCGGGTTTCCCGCCCAGGCCGACCGAGCATTTCATCTCTCCGGGGTCGGTGAATTGGAAACGGATTCGTCTGGGAAGACGAACGCGCTGACTTATTCACTGGCTGGCCATCGCAAGACGTTATATAGGTTGAACACGCATTCAAATCTCTTCCATGACATCGCGTAGAAGTTGGAATCGTGGCGAAAGGGATTGTGTAACGCCTTCCTTTATCCTTTATCCTTTTTTCATACGAATTCCAATAAAAACAATTCGAATACTCAGCAATTTGAATGTCGTTTAAGCATAACTCATAATAGACTAGTCTCGGAAGGATGAACACTGATAAACACATTCGAATTGTCTCCAAGATGTCTCGTTGAAGTAGAACGCATGGCGCGTCCTAAACACGCGCTGATTAACCCCACGTCCCTTCCTTATTCCATACTTATTTATTCCAGTTTTTTAATTGTTTGTCTTTTTACTCCTCACAAAATGAGATGTACTTTCGCTAAAATGTCGTCTGCCATCACATGATGGGCGCGTGTAGCGCAGTCGAAGGATGTGCCGGCTGTCGCCTGCACCCAATACCAGGTTCCTGGTTCGGACTTCCCGCCCAGGCCAATCAAGCCTTCCATCTCTCCGTGGTCGGTGAATTGGTACCAGACACGTCTGGGAAGGATAAAACGCTGTTCATCGTCTGGCCACCGCAAGTCATTGTATGGCCAAATACAAACTGAACTCGCTTCCACGAGATCCCGTAGAAGTATTAGGTTGTAACGAGATAAATGGCACTGAACCACTGTAAATTTAAACAGTTAATATCTCGGCTTGTAGGCAAGTTTATTAATCGAAATAAAAACCATCTGATTCTACACATCTTTGCCTACGTGACACAAGCTTTTTTATCCCAGTAGCATAAAAATCAGAAGTTCTGGAATTGACGAAATCTTCGAAGGCACTTTCGGCATCCTGTTGGTATTTGAATATTTTCCCTACCAAGAAGCCGCCAAGATGCTTGAAGAAATGGTAGTCTGTTGGGGAGAGGTCGGGAGAAAACGGAGGATGTGGTAGAGTTTCAATGCTCAGCTCATTCAATTTCTGCAACGTCATTCGTGCTACATGGGGGCGAGCATTGTCATGCAGAAGGAGAACTCGCCTTCGGTTTCCCAAGGCCGGCCGGATATCCTTCAACTTTTTCATCATTTCTTCAATTTCAATGCAGTACTTCTCTGCCGTGATGGATTCACCGGGAGGGAGGAAGCTGTGGTGAATAATTCCCAGCGAACACCAGCATACTGTCACCATTACTTTCTTTTGGTGCAATTCCGGCTTCGCAAAAACCTTGGGGCTCTCATCGCTGTCCACCCACTGTGCCGATCGTCGCCTGTTGTCGTACGTTATCCATTTCTCGTCACAGGTTACGATGACGCGCCAAAAAATGGCGCGAGCCAGTGCCATTTAGTTCGTTACAACCTAATAAATAGAATGCGTGGCGCATCATAAGAGAGATTAGGTAGTGCCGCCCTTTATCCCTCATCCTTACCACATGATTCCAAGAGTAGGGCCCAAACCTCCAAACTTTTCTTGGACTCATTTTGCTGCAATGTGCTTCGTTGTCGGAGAAGCTGAAGCTGACATCATCTGAAGACATCGCGCTTGATGGGAGTGTCAAATAACGAGGCTTCGTACTCCTTTTCGATGGATTCCTCAGAAATTGCACTTCTTTTTACGTCGCGAACTCCGTGATGCGCCATTGCGAAAAGCCGAGTGCACTCTTTTTCAGCCTAAAATGGATCCCTCAGGAGCGGACCAAATTGACTTTTGCACAGGCTCCGAAAGCAACCTGCCCCGTATGTGCAGCGAAGCGCTCAAGGCCACTCTCGCCAGTCTGAAAAACGAACGTGTTCTCTTCAGGAGCTGCTGGCTGGTGAAATTGGCTGAAATTTGGGACGACGATGATAGTGCAGCCTAATAATTTCCTCATTATCGGGTCTCTCACGGCATCTGCCTTGGTCTTCTCTCGCTTTCGGAGTCTCGCCCCATTGAGGTTACCCTCATTGATTGCTTTATTTGGTTTTGAGGCTATTGTTTCACTTAGGCCCCGTGTCCGCTGCTCTGGGCCTTCCCATAAGCGTCTAGTGCAGCTCAGGCTCAGGCTCAGGCTCAGCGGTCTCCACTTTCACATCCGGCCCCGATCGCTTAGCACAACGAGCCGGCCGCATTTTCGGCGCTCTTCGACCTTTTCGTCAGCGTCTCAGCCGCCTTAATAGACGTCCGTTCTCCAGCGGCAGCTTGTTCTACTCGTGATGCTTTGCAGCTTATTTTCCTCCCAGAATTTTATCAGAAATAATCTCTTCGGTTCTTCTGCTAAAGCAGTGGCAACGTCCCGCGCTGACTGCGAGAACGAAGATCCTAGCGGTCCTTAATGTTTCGCTTTATTGTCTTCCTTTCATATTCCAACAATGGGCGTGTAGTGGCGTAACCGGAGGAGGCGCCGTTTGTCGTGGGCATTTCGCTTCAAGGTTCTCGTTTCGGATACTCCGCCTAGGCCAACCAAGCCTTCATTTCCTACGAGGTCGACGAATTGCTAGCTACCAGACTATGTAGTTCAGAGTCCGGCTAGAGAAATTCGCAGTCGTTTGAATAAACGCATAAAAACGTCGGCAATCAGTGCCTGGGGCTACCAGAAGCGCTCCTGATATTTGGGACTCGTGTTATCGGAAGATAATCGGCCACTTAACTGCCGGCTCTTCTATTCTGCTCACAAATCAGTTGCAGCATTGCCACTTCTTCTTTCATTATGGAAGATATTAGGTTGGCAACTAATTTCGTGGACTCTCAAGCGCCTTCAACAAAAGTGTTCATAAACAAATAACAAATAACAGTTTTCAACCAGAGTAAGATCTGTTGGAACGCGGGACTGCTTCCCATTTATCAGCTACCTGGCCCATCCCATAGCTGTAGAATTCTTGTGCTTTTGAAGCCAAGAATCCTTGGAGGTGCATTTTGACATGGCCCACATTAACAAATCGTCCTCCAACCAAGAAGTGCTGCAGCGTGCCATAAAGGTGCTAGTCATTTGGCGCACAGCCTTTGCTGTATGGTGGGTGAGTTAGACGCTCCCAGCTAAGGTCTTCAATTCTTTGAAGCTCCCGATTCGTGACGTGTGATCTGGCGTTATCTTGCTGATAGATAATTCCGCTCCTGAAAATCTGTCTGAACCGATTCCAGCGGAGTTCAGCCTGCGCGCGGCCAGGTTGAGAAGAGTAGATTACAGCATTAATGCTGGAACCGTTCTTGATGAGCTCCCAGAAGATAATACCTTCTTGACGCCACCAAACGGAGGGAACGTAGCGAACCGGACGCCTCAAAAAATAGAAGACCTTGACTGGGAGCATCAAACTCATACACCTTACAGCACAGACCTTGCGCCGAGTGACTACCACATTTTTAGTTGGGTGCAGTACTTCTTGGTTGGAAGACGATTTAATAATGTGGACCGGGTCAAAATGCACCTCCAAAGATTCTTGGCCTTAAAAGCACAATAATTCTATGGCCGTGGGATAGACCAGCTACCTGATATATGGGAAGCACTTCTACGTTCTGAGGGATCTTATTTTAATCAAAGATTGTCATTAGTTATTTGTTAATAAATACTTTTGCTGAAGATTCTTGAGAGTCCACGAAATTAGTTGCCAACCTAATATGTACCTGATCGTTTGGAGGTGTTACAAGGACGTCTTGTTGCCATTAAAACTTGCGCCAGGTGGGGCTCGAACTTGCATCCTCTGCTTAGCGCTCCTCACCAAAAGTAGGATAAGGATAAAGGATAAAGGATAGGATGGCGTTACTCAATCCCTTTTGGGATGCGCCACGCATTCTACTTCTACGGGATGTCGTGTAGGCGATTTGAATGCGCATTTGGCCATACAATGGCTTGCGGTGGCCAGTCGATGAACAAGTCAGCGCTTTATCCTTCTCAGACAAGTCTGGTACCAATTCACCGACCCCGGAGGGATGGAAGGCTTGGTTGGCCTGGGCGGGAAATCGAACCAGAACCTGGTATCGGGTGCACGCGACAGTCGGCGCCTCCTCCGACTGCGCTACACGCGCCCCTCACCAAACGTACGTTTAAAAAAGTTAGGACAAATTTTAACTGCCTCGAGTCACCCACTTGAGTATCCTTTCAAGGAGTGGTAATAACCATGGTATCACCTGTATCACCTCCATCATCTGTCGTCCGTTGATCACCGCGTTGCTCGAGTGGGCGCCAGCAGCAGCGCACCTTGCCGCGTGCCAGAGTGCACCAATCCTCCTCGCTCGAAAGACAAGAAGAGCGTCACATCGTTCGTCAAATGCTTTCTCGAAGAAGTCCCACATATACGTTTGTGGGCGTCCTGGTGTTTTCTTGACATCCCGCGGAATCCAGTTGATGACGGCTCTTGTCCATCGGGCTTCTGCGAAGCGCATTACCGCCTTGGCCGCCCACCTAATTTTCGACGACTTGGCTCTGATCTTGAAAAAATAACATTGTAGAGCCCATGGTACGCAAGAGAGTGCTCGAGCCTTTTCAATTATCCTTTTCTACCGCAAAATTCTGTTTACTACAGTGCTGAACTCTTTTCTGTAGTACGACACCGCGGCTGCCCCTAAAGCTCGATTCACCAGAACATGCTTTTACATGTCGCTTCATCACACGGGGAAAGTCACTCAATTTCAATCTCCCACCGGAATAACTCGTCCAAAGTAGGGAGGCGGACAATCGTTTAAAACTGCATCACTTCAATGTCACCTCCGAAGTCGCGCACGGCAATGAGCAGTAGGTGCTGTATCCCAGGGTTTTTCTCCCCTTTCTTCGCCATCCACGATTTTCGACGCTTCTTAACAATGTCCAAGCGTCTCCGAAGTTTGCCCGTGCCTGTCACTTGTGATCACCGACTCGCTGATCTCGAGCGGCCGCCAGCAGGTCTCCGTTCGTCCCTGTCGCGTGTCAGAGTGCTCCAATGGGTCCTTCTCATTTGTGGGACACGAAGAGCGTCATATCGTTCGTTCAGGGCTTCTACGAAGAAGTCCGACCAACGCGTTGGTGGGCGTCCTGGTGCTCTCTTGACATCCCGCGGAATCCACTTGGTGACGGCTCTCGTCTAGCGAATGTCTGCGTGGCCGACCCACCTAATTTTCGACGACTTGGCCCAAAGTCTCTGATCTAAAAAATAAATAAATAAAAGGAGCTACGGTACCAGGTTGTCCAATAATTCCTGTCCGAAAATTTTTAAAATTCTATAATTTTCCTCATAAGTGTTATAATATCAGGCAAGTGTAAAAACCTTCTAGAAGGTTCTCCAGAGTTCCCCGCTAGGGGTATATAAGGCGCAGTCGCCGCGTCTAGCTACCAGTACAGGCTAAAATGGACCAAGATCGATTTCGTACGTTCGTGTACTACGAGTGGCTGCTGGGTAACGACACGAACACCGCGGTCGCCAACATCTGCAGAGCGTGCATGGAGGATGCAGTGTCCCAACGCACAGTCAGGCTCTGGTTCAATCGTTTCGAGAGCGGCGACACGAGCCTCGAGGACAGGGAGCACCCGCTGAAGATCATGCTCTGCTGCTGGTGGGACGCCAAGGGCATGCTGTACTTCGAGCTGCTCCCACAAGGCAGGACGGTCACCGCCTCCATCTACACCGATCAGCTCGAGAAACTAGCCGCCGCCATCCGAGAAAAGCGTCTCCGACGGGCCTCGGTCCACCTGCTGCACGGCAACGCGCGCCCCCACGTGGCGAAGGAGACCCAGCAGAAGTTGGCGACGCTCGACTGGGAGACGGTTGCCCATCCGCCGTATTCCCCGGACCTCGCCCCCTCCGACTACCACTTGTTCCGCCCGCTGAAGCACCATTTGGCCGGAAGAAAATTCACCAACTACGACAACCTCAAATCCGACATAGCGGACTTCTTCGAGTTGCAGCCCCCGGAGTTCTGGGCGAAGGGCATCGGCGACCTGCCCAATCGATGGGCCACTGTTGTGGATAACTGTGGTGATTATATTGTTGATTAGACTTGTTTTTCAATGAAGTTGAAAAACATTAAAAATGGTGAAATTTTCCGACAAGAATTATTGGACAGCCTGGTAGTTAGGAGAGGGAGGGGGGGGGGGGGGGGTCACCATGGTCTGCTGCGGCGGGCAGCCGCGGCGATTAGCTACATACAGCGAATGTGAATGCAGCCTTATCTCCACTTTTCGATTACAGATCCATGTTTTATTTGCTTTCGTATTGGGCAAGGGAGGGAACGCCAGGATGTATGCAATTTTAGCACAGGCGCGTCACTCGAGCCACACCCTGGAGTCCCTTCTCCTGCCTAAATCTCAGCGGAGGAGAGCACAGAACAGAGCTATAGCATTGCTTGCGTGTTTTCTTCACTATCAGTGTGTTATCGGTTTTTTTCGTGTCTGTGACACTTTTTGCAAAGTGACCCCCCCCCCTAACCACCATGGCGCCAAATAAAAAAAGTAACAATGGTAGACCCCTTGATGCGAAAAAGAGTGGTCCGAAGTCTTTTCAACAATGCTTTTCAACCGAAACATTCTCCCCACTTCTTTACTACCGTGTTGAACTCTATTCTATAGTACGACACCTCGGTTGCCCCTAAAGCTTGATTCACTTGATATGCGCCAGCACGTGGCACGACTTTGCATGTCGCTTTACTCATCACTCATTTCCAAGCTGCTACCAGAAAAGAAAAGGATCAAGGACAAAGGCCGGCCTTACTCAATCACTTTTGGGATGCGTTACGCGTTCTACACAATCATGGAGGCGATTTAAATGTGTATTTGCTCATGAAATCAATTGCGGTGGCCAGCTGATGAACACGTCGGCGCACTGTCCTTCACAGATACGTCCGTACCAATTCACCGACACCGGAGGGATGGAAGGCTTGGTTGTCCTGGGCGGGAAATCCGAACCAGAACCTGGTATCGGGAGCAAGTGACAGCCGGCATCCCCTTCACACTGCGTCACACGCGCCCAAACCAAAAATACTCTTCCAAAATGGGGAGGTGGACCGTGATTTAAAACTGTATCATGTCAATGTCGAGTACGAAGTCGCGCACGGCGAAGGGTAGTAGGTGCTGAATCTCAGGGCTTTCGAGAGTAAGATCCAAGCACCTCAGAAGCTTGTCTGTGCTCATTTTTTACCTACACTTTAAGGTTCATTTAGTGTGCACGCGACACGTGAGGCAATGTTACGGTATGTTCCCATATCGATTCTTCGCGTCGCGCGATCAATATGGGAGCTTAGCATAACAACGCGTTGTGTGCAAACTAAACTATCCTTAAAGGCCGTCACAGACTTCTGCGGCGCCGCTTAGCGGTGTCGCTGGGCGGCGTCGCCGAGCGGCGCCGCAGAAGTCTGTGGCGGCCTTAAGTCTGTGGCGGCCTTAACGGTGAGTCTGCTTTCCGGGCAAGATGCTAGCTCATTATACAACCAGTGCTTAAGTGCTCAAGTATAAAGTTCACGGCAATCTCATAGGGTTTAAGAGCGTTTGAAGAAGTCATACCAAAGGCATTCCTTGGTTAAAGTCATGATGTGGGTCTTAGTCCATACATCCCTTTGATGTCACGGACGACTCCAAGGCGGTGATGCTGCGATGGACAACGGCAGTAGTAGCACCACATGTAGTAGTCCCAGGAGAGGAGGCGTGAACGGAGATCTGAACGTCATCAAACCGCACCCGCTACATATGTGGACGCTATGCGGACTGCAAATCAGACGTCTAAGAAGTACGTCTGCTTTGTGCAACACATCGTTGTTGCATAACTAAACCGGTGGTCAGATAGCATTCAGAAGGAAGTGATACGTTACTCTCCGAAGACCCTACTTTTTCCGGATTGGAGTTTAAAAGTTATGCTTAAAACTTATTCGACCTTAACGTGGTACGGATATTTTAAAACTATCCAATGAAGTCTATAAACCGTTTAGTCCAATTATTAGACATCTACTCTAGACAAAAGCTCTGAGGATTGTAGTAAATATTAATAGTCCTTAAGGTCTTGTGCAGATTTCAACATTTTTGGAATGGTATGGGGAATTCCAGATGGTTTCATAGGATTCTTTTCCATTCCTGCATCACACCAAAAGTTATAAGTTGCTTTATCTATTTTGAAGGTACCATCTTAGTTTCTGACACTTTTTTATAAATTTAAGTTCGGGTAGAACTGAATTTTCTTCCGGAAAATGAAAAAAGCTAAAAATTTTCCCCTCAAAATGAGCGCTGCCATATTAGCTGACATCGAACAATAGACTCATGTTTCACCTGTGTCACCTGTCGTCCCGTTGATCATCGAATTGCTCGAGCGGGTGCCAGCAGCGTCTCCATTCTTCCCTGTCGCGTGCCAGAGTGGTCCAATGGATCCTCCTCGCTCGAGGGACACGAAGAGCGTCATATCGGTCGTTCAGGGCTTTAACGAAGAAGTCCGACCAACGCGTTGGTGGGCTTCCCGGTGTTCTCTTGACATCTCGCGGAATCCAGTCGGTAACGGCTCTTGTCCAGCGGGCGTCTGCGAAGCGCGTTACGTGGCCGGCCCACCTAATTTTCGACAACTTGGCCCACGCAACAGCGTCTTTGATCTTCGAACGTCGGCGAAGCTCGGAACTCCGGAGGCCTTCTCTCACTTGCGTGAGTCGTGTCACTCCGAGCATCGTCCTCTCGATTCCACGCTGCGCGACGCTGATCGCGTGTTCATCCTGCTTTCGTATAGCCCAGGTCTCTGAGGCGTATGTTAGGACAGGAAGAACAGTGGAGTCGAATAGGTCTACACGGAGTCGGACGTTCTTCGTCTTCTTCGCGACTTCTTCGACGCTCTTGAAAGCTCCCCAAGCCGCTCTTTTCCTCCTGCTCAGCTCTGGTGCTAGGTCGTTGGCCATGTTGACTTCGCGACCCAGATACACATAGCTGGAGCATTCGGAGATGTTCGTTCCGTTGAGCGAGAATAGGGCATCAGAAACCCATCCGTTCCTCATGAACATCGTCTTCGTAAGATTCAGCTGCAGTCCAACATTCCCACATCCACGATCGAAGTCGGCCAGCATTCGCTCCGCCTGGCTGATGCTCGGTGTTATGAGCACGATGTCGTCAGCGAAACGAAGATGATGTAGTTGCCGGCCGTCGACCTTCACTCCCATGTCTTCCCATTCTAGATCGCGCATGACGTTTTCGAGAGTGGCGCTGAAGAGCTTCGGGGATATGGTATTCCCTTGCCGAACCCCTCTCTTCACGTCGACGACGACGTCGTTGTAGAATGGTGAGATCTTGGTCGTGAATCCACTGTACAGCTCTCGAAGGACTCTGATGTACTGAGTAGGAACGCCCTGAATGATCAGGGCTTCGATGACCGCTTCAATTTCGACAGAGTCGAATGCCTTTTTGACTCATGTTTAGAAAAAATTTATATTGCCAGATAGCAATAGTAACAACTGTTTAAACAGAGAATGCCACTCCGTCTTCGATTAGAGGGCCACCCTCCTCTTGGCGTGAAATGAAGCGTGCGAATGGGCAACGATGACAAACGACGTCATCAGGCGTCGGATTAATTAATGAGCGTTTGCTTCCGCAATACTCAATCAACCTCAATTTCACCAACATCTGACATTCCGTTCTGTCCTCTCTTATCCCTTAAACTCATGGCTAAAGTCGAAGTACAGATCCGCAGCTGCTTCTGCTGCGGTTTGTCGCTGGCCACTATATTCGTCGCCCTTTATACTTTGGCTCTCTATCCACTTTCACGGAACTGGATGGATGGGGATTATCCGAGACGGCGAATAATGGCGGCTAGTCCCACTTTCGAAGCTGCGAACTCGAAGCCCAGAGAAAACTCGCTGCAGAAAACTACAAGGTGACGTTCCATGGAGGACATATGTATGTACGACAGTCGTTGTTGAAGATTCCACTACTTACCATTGTTAGTTTGGGCTCTACATGGAAGAGCTCAAGTACGAAACAGGACTACGGTACACCACCCTAGTGATGAACATCTTCATTTACGTGTGCGTTATTCTTGCGTCGATTCTGTTGCTCATCGGTCTGTGCTGCTAGAATCAGTGGCTGCTGGTGCCGTGGATCATCCTCATGGGCATCGACCTCATACGCGGCCCGTGCTGTTCATCTTCATCTACAGCTACAGTAATCTTGCTCAAATCGCCACTGGTATCTTCTTCCTTGGACTGCAGTTTTTCCATGTTTCACTCTTGATGATCATCGTAGCCAAGTTTCAGTGCCATACATAACCGATGGCACGGAATCGTCGTCGATCCTCTGTACGATGGAACACCCCGCAGGACCCTCTTCCACCTATGCCTACTCACCGGACGGAACCCGTACTTCCCGAAGCAGAGGGACTTCCGAGATTACGGTCGAGACCACCAGCAAGTCCCACACGACAACCACGGCTATCGCTACTGATAGGTTCCGATCGTTCCTGTACAGTCCACCGATTCTCCTCCTTCCTCCACAGCTGTTCTTGCCTTCTTATTCGGAGCACTGCCGTCACTGTTTGATTGATTATACTGGTACACGCTCAATGTAGATCAAATCACGGATAAATTGGATTCACTCAAAACATTGAATGCTATGTTCTAACGCCAAATCCAGCAATTTTATTAGGATTTGCTGGACAGAGCATTCAATATTTAAACATATGCTTTAAGAAAATCTCACAAAAACACAAAAATAACAATCTCATCAGCATAAATATTCTAAGATTATAAAGAAGAAGGGCTAAGTTCAGCGAGAAATTACATACATGATATATAGTAGTACTATAAGACGCACTTTCTTTACAAACTGAG
>OX375870.1:5544501-5579501 GCA_947359475.1 Heligmosomoides polygyrus bakeri
CTTGTCCGTTCCTTATAAACATCGTCTTCGTAAAATTCAGCTGCAGTCCAACATTCCCACATACACGATCGAAGTCGGCTAGCATTCGCTCCGCCTGGCTGATGCTTGGCGTTATGAGCACGATGTCGTCAGCGGAACGAAGATGATGCAACTGCTCGCGGTCGACCTTCACTCCGATGTCTTCCCATTCTAGTTCGCGCATGACGTTTTCGAGGGTGGAGCTGAAGAGCTTCGGAGATATGGCATCCCCTTGCCGAACCCCTCTCCTTACGTCGATGACGACGTCGTTATAGAATGGAGAGATCTTGGTCGTGAATCCACTGTACAGCTCTCGAAGGACTCTGATGTACTGAGTAAGAACGCCCTGAGTGAGCAGGGCATGAGGTCGATCGCGCTGAATCCTCTCCGAAATCCTGCTTGTTCGCGTGGCTGTCCTTCGTCCAGCGTTCTGCTGATCCTATTCAGGATGCTCGAGTGAACAGCTTGTAGACTTCGGACAGCAGGCAGATCGGGTGATAATTGCCAATGTCGTGCACGTCTCCCTTCTTCTACAGTGAGACGGTCTTGCTGGTCTTCCACTGAGATGGAACCTTGTACTCCGACAGGTATCGTGTGAAGAGCCGCGCCAGGGTGTTGATGAGCGCTGGCGGGAGGTTCTTTAGGTGTTCGGGTCTGATCCTGTCAGGGCCGGGTGCTGTACGTTTTTTCACCGACGAGATGGCGTGTGGGATCTCGGAAGGGAGAACAGAGGGGACGACGTATCTATCCTGCGGAAGATGTCATGGGGGCAGGTGGACGTGGCTATCGAAGAGATCGGAGTAGAAGTCGTGGATGACCTTCTCCATGATCCTTCTGGAAGAGGTGACGGTTCCGTCAGGACGTCGGAGAGCGGTCATCTTGGTCTTGAAGTTGGCGAAGTTTCGGCAGGCATTGCGGATGCTCAACCCTGCCTCTGCTGCTTCAGCCAAGACTTCCGCCCTTCTCTCCTTGAGATCTTCCTTTATCGCCGCTCTGCACAGCTTCGCAAGCTCGGACGTCAGCTGGTAGTTGCCTGACGCTCGTGCTGCTCCACGCTGGCGTATAAGCTCGAGAATTTCCGTAGACAGGCGTCTCTTGGTGGTTTTCAAGCTCTCGGCTCCCTTAGCACTATCGTGAAGATGGTGCACGAAGCGGTCGTATTTCTCGTCGACGTTGTCCATGGCGGCGTCTTCCCAAAGGCCGACAAGAGAGGTGTAGAGATCCCAGTTGATGGTCGCTCTAGGATTCCTCTTCTTGAACTTCGCGGCCTTCTCTCCATGACGCGAAAAGCGAAACCTCGGACGAAGGAGGCCGTGGTCCGATCCCGTGTAGAACTTGGGGACAACGGAAACGTCGTTCAAGGCAATACTTGCGATTGAAGATGATGTGGTCGATCTCGATGTGGAACTGCCCACTGGGGGATTCCCAGGTCCATCGTAGAGAGGGAGGCTTCTGGAACTGTGGGTTTCCATGGATGGTCTTGTTCGACATGATAAACTCAGACAGCCTTTCACCTCGCTCGTTCCACTCCTAACCGTGGGTTCCGATGTGAATATATGTATATATATGTATGTATATATATATACATACATACATGTATATATATATATATATATACACGAAGGGCAGCGCATAAGCGTATGAATGTGGACCAAGTGCGGAGCGTAGGGATTCCGAGGACATGCTAAAGACGTCCAATTTGCATAGGGATTCCGAGTAAGTGGGGCTTAATCATGGGCGATTGCTGGCGAACTATATCCTTGGCGGCTGATCGTCAAAGTTCACCAGACATTCAAGGGGCAACGCGTCAGGGTATGAATGGGGATCGAGTGCAGAGAGTATGGACTCAGGTGCCCTAGACGGCATTCAGCGTGCGTCTGGATACAGAAGACGTGCTGAAGACGCGTCTAACGTGTGTAGGTATTCAGAAGATCTTCGCTAGACGTAGTGAGTAAAGCTTCAGAAGACCTGCGCTAGACGTCGTCCAACGAGCGCAAGGATTCAGAAGGCGTGCTGAAGACGCCGTCTAATGTGCGTAGGAATTCCGAGGATGGGCGACCAATAGGAGAGGACCAACAAAAAGGGACCATTAGAGGGGAAGCGTGAATAGGGGGGGGGAGCAGCATTTTCCCTCAACATCGTTCAGTGTGTGTCGGATTTCTTAAGACTGCTTACAGAAGTCATGGCACGTGCGTCAGAGTGCAGAAGGAGTGTCATAGACGTCGTGGAAACGTAGTGACACGTGAATCGGTACTCAGTGTCACATGTGCGTAGTTGACTCTCACTCCGTTCCTTTGCCACATAGGAAAGGAAGTATTTCGGGAGGGGGGAGGCGTAGAAAGACTGACCATGCGATTCGGAGAGTATTATTGTTGTCGGACAGTAAGCGATGTCGACCAATACCGATTAACATAAATTATGATTTTGCTGATTAAGCACCGGAATGGGACGCTCATTACCTGTTTCTCGACGAGAACGAGCGCTTCGGAGAATAAATCGCGTGCATGTGGTAGAGGGTGGATGGGCTTCATACGCGCAGTGAAAATTCTGCCCTACTATATCTCACTGCACTAATCTATATAGTAAAACCAGTTTTTTTACTGTAAGAAGGCCTGAAGAAGAAAGGAGGAAGAATGGGGTTGTTCTATTCTCGGGGTTTGGCGGCGAAGCCCCCAACCAGATGGGATGGGGTTGTTCTATTCTCGGGGGTTTGGGGGCGAAGACCCCAACCAGACGTTTTGCGGCCGGTAGGCCGCTGAACGTCTGATAAATAAATACATAAATAAAGTGCTCAAAAAGTTAGAGGATAAAGTGAGGATCAAGTACAAGCTATCCCTCCTGATAGCGCATACAATATGACGGTGAGTATATTTTGTTGAGGGAACACGATAGAGAAATGGCAGACAGCAGTTAAAATTTCTTACACTGTGACTTTTGTCTTTAGCACACGATGGGTGATAATACACTACTATTATAGGAACCACGGTGCGTGTAGCGCAGTCGGAGGAGGTGTCGACTGTCGCGTGACCCAATACTAGGTTTTTGGTTCGGATTTTCCGTTCAGATAAACCAAGCCTTCCATTCCCCGAGTGTTGATGAATTTGTACCGGACTTGTTTAGGAGGGATGAAGGGCTGTCTTGTTCATCATCTGGCTACCGGAAGTCATTGTATGGCTAAATATCCATTCAAAACGCCTCCATGAGGTCCCGTAGAAGTAAAACGCGTGGCGCACCCTGAAAGAAATTGAGTAACGCCTCCTTTATCCTTTATTGAAATTCAGAATTTTGACAAATATATTTCTGACATTAGTAGCTTCTTTGCTGCGGAGCCTAGACGTTGTAAATGTTTCCCTGGCGAGAAATTGAGGGTACTAACCATAGAAAAATGCCGTAGATTAACACAAAACAAGACACAAATTCATTAGTTTTTTTGAGTTTTTGCTTTTTATCTTAGCTTTGAGAAACTTTGTGTGGAGCAGTGCTACTAGCCAAGAAGCGCTGCCACGAGCTGCTGTGGCCCTCTTCCGGTAGTTTATTTTCAAAGTGTCTTCCATAATCTTAGTCAGAAGTGGCTTCCACTTCGGCGCGCACTGAGCGTCCTTGTTAATTATTCATTTTCCTGGCCGTCTGTTTCTTTTCCCTCGTAATTCAATTTAAACAGACTCTAGATGATTAGCCGAACCGGCTTCTCTGATGAATATCGGATATCGGCCCCTTCACTTTCCTAGGCCATTATAGAATTCTCAGTTTCGTTTCACTCTTCCGCGCGGCAATAAGCAGTTTGTGGCTGCGGAAGGGATCGAGGAGCGCCCCCGTAGCCGCTCATCAGACCGGCAATTGTCCTTGGAAGGGTCATCATCGTCATCATGCTTGCGGCTGAGCAGCGGCGGCGTCCGCGTCCTCTCGGCCACCAGATGGATCCCCCCCGTCGTCGGACTGACCCGTCCATAAAAAGCCCCTCATTTGCATTGAGTTCCAGCCGTCCGGTCCGTCCTCTTCGCTCCTCTACTCTCTTTGCTCAGTTCTGTCCAGTTTTGCCTTCATCTCAACGTATTCAGCGCCCCTGGGAGGAAGGCGTTTCGCCGCCTTCCTGCGCACCGCCTAGATGGACTCATTCCGGTGGTCCGTGGCAGGTGGCCGAATCGGAGGTGTCGCTGCTGACGATGTGATAATTGCGCGTTCATGCATACCTTGTGAAGTACCGAAAGCCCATTTGTTGAGTAGAGGCCGCTGGCTGTGTCCAACACCTCCAGCGCTTTCTATGCAGCCCAAATATTTTATTCATATTTCGCTGAAATAGTTTAGAAGACTATGCATTGGATCCGAATAGATCATTTTCGAATATCCGCTTTGGATATCCCGATCCGAATCACCTAAAATTCCTGGGTAGGCAAAATCGCCATTATCCGAGTCATCCGAAAATCCACCGTTCACGAAAATAGCATTATCCGAGTCATCCAATTATCCTCAAAAATTCGAGGTTCGTGAAATTGCCCGTATCCAAATCATTCAAAAATCCGGGGCACTCGAAATTACCGTTGTCCGATTCACTCAAAAATCCGGGGCACTTGAAATTGTCGTCGTTGTCCGAACCATCCAATTGTGCGAGATTTTCGGTCAGATCCAATATATAAAGCACACATTAAGGATCGTTTAGTGTGCACGCTATGCGCGATGCGATGATATGGAGTCGTTTGTGCGCGCGACGCGTGACGCCATGTCATATGTGCTGGCCGAATTGATCAATCGCGTCGTTCGATCAATATGGCCACTACACATGCATCGCGTCGCGCATAGCGTGCATCTCTATTATAGGTTCCCATATATATCGCGCGACGCGATGAATCGATATGGGAGCTTATCATCACATCGCGTCGCTCGTCGCGTGCACACTAAACGATCCCTTACAGTGATCATAAAGTCTTCACTTGTTCAAGCCTACTGGAGGATGCGCAATGAGTACGTGCACAACTTTCTCACCTGGTACTAGTCTCGTAACTACTTTCAGTAGTACAACCTCATCATCTAGGAACTTTTACTTCTATCTACAGCATCTGTTGGACTTTAGGATCGGCTGAGTTGTTAGTGATAGAGAATATTTAACATCCAAAAATCCACTATCACAGCTGCTCGAGCGTGATCTGTTGGGTTGCTCGAAAATTAATGTCGTTTTTTTCTCATAGATGGCGTGGACTGTCTTTCTGCTAACATTGCTGGCAACAACGTTGTGGGCCATACACATTGTGCAGTGCCGTTATTAAACTATCAATTCTACGCGACTTGGGTTGGCGCAGCAAAATTGAACCATGTATTAGATTTGTGCACAATCAATCGACTCCTAAATTTGAAGCTTTGTGCGGATGCATGGCGCAATTCCTGCCACTCACACAGCGTAATATTTCCATATCCTGCGCATCCGTACGCATCTAATGCTATCCAAACAGCTAGCAGTGATATGGCCTTTCAAACAAGGCCTACTTTTTTAAACGACATCCATTATAAAAATTTAGGTATTTTAATATCGTTTCCGTTTTTCTTCTTCTTCTGTGGTTTTCCCGTTTGTTATTTTGATAGTGTAGCTTCTGTGAACGCTTCCTTTTAAATATTCGAGATTTCGTTCTGAACTTTAGATGTCTTTTCAAGCAGTGAAAGTACTGGAAATCAAAAACAAGGAGAACTAACGAGTTATCTCTTTTTTGACTTCAATTTTTGACTCAACAAGTTAGTTGTAGCTTTTCGTTAAGCCACTTGAATTATGCGAAGAATGTCGACATGGAATCTCTGAAATCATCACCAATATCCTATGCCCACCCTCTGATCTTTTGTCGCTGTCGAGTGCCAGAGTACTCCAGTAGGCCCTTTCGCTCAATGGGCACGAAAAGGGTGTTGCTTAGACCTAACCACATTCTGCCGATGCATTCCATGGAGTCGCGGGTTGATGTGCAGGCTTGCTCATCAACCCGTGATACTGTAGCGTGTGGCTGCTGCCGTGGCGTCGCGGATCGCGTCGACGTCCACATGGATATTCGATCGATGTCTTGTATGACCGCGATGGCACTCGGGCAAGCGGGTCGTGGGGCAGTGATAGTGGCGTTGCTTCATACGAAGGAAGTCGGGGGTTCGGTTCTCCTGCATTGCTGCATTTTTGCACCACATCCTGTAGTCCCTTCCCTAGCCTGGTTCTGGGATCGAAGAGCGCAGAACCCAGCTGCGGACTCCACCTGAGCGACGAAAGCAGTTTCACACGAGCAGCTTGGATCGCACACACCCTGGAGTCGCTTCCCTAACCTGGTTCAGCTGCGGACTACCATGGGCGACGAAAACGGGCTCTAATGACAACAGCTCGGATGACGTAAGCAAGCGCTGGCACACTGCCACAGCAGCAAGTGGTTAGGTCTAATGGCTATTCACGAAAGGCCTCATGTCGAACGTTCGGGGGAAAGTTTGAGCAGCACGGTTATGAACGTTCTAGAGTTATTGTGACTTTCCGCGTAACCAAGTTAGTGATGGCTCTCGTATATTGAATGTCTGTGAAACGCAGTACATACGTGGCCGGCCCACCTAATTTTCAGCGACTTGGCACATGCAAAAGCGTCTCTGACTCTCAAATGTCGACGAAGTTCGGAACGCCAGAGAGCTCTTCTTAAAAGTTCGACTGAAGATCCAGAAAATATTGATTGTGTAGATCGGTAGTCTGTGTTGCCTTTCTGAGAAAAATGAGCCTATAAAGCAATCCAAAATACAATGCAATTTCGCAGTGCTATGCTAAAAACTAGCCATCGGAGAACAACATAGAACAACACCCTTAAGAGCTGAAGCTTCCCCTTGGCTTTTCATCAACGATAAAGGCCCGAATCTCTTTTCAGCGCTGCCCATCAATTTTTATTAAGGCTATCAAAACTGCTGCCGGTTGGATTACTCGAACACTACTACGAGTCCATTCCGTTCGTCCTGGAATTAGCCTTGGTACTAGTTTTTCTAACCTAGAAGGCTTTGGTTTATATGTTCGCCCTCCACCGGAGTAGACTGCGTTTTTTTCTTCCTCAGATCAGGTGCTGGATCATCAACGAAATCATGGGTATGAGGGGTAGAGATAAATACCATGACGAAGCCTGCGTCTCGATGTCTTACATTATCTCTAATCCTTATACCCCGCATACGGCATTCGGCCCCAGGGGCCGGATTCATCAACAATTCACCCGTGGGTATGCGGTGTATAAGGGGTACAGATAAGACAATAGTCAGGTAGAGATAAGGGAAGAGTCAGAGACGCAGGCTTCATCGTAGGTATCTCTACCCCCTATACCCGCGGGTTAGTCGTTGATGAACCCGGCCCCAGGTTTCTGCCGAACCCGGTGCACGGAATGGGTACCCGAAGGAGAGCGACATTGGGCCCCTACTCAGTTTTCTTAGGCAGCTCGGTCACCCGAAGTCGATGCAGATGCATCGCTCCACTGGGAATGGATGGTCTTTTCACTTTTCTACGTTGTTCTTCCATGGCTTCCGTGGTACTAGGCTTGTTCGGCACTGGCTGTTCCTTCAAAGCGTTTCACAGCGACTCCTCTCTTTAATTCCATTCGTTATTAGGAAGGAGGTCGATGCCCCTCCATAAACTGCCTGTTAATTCGCCATTCTGGTGCTGTTTCTGTTTTTTTTCTTCTGCCTTTTATTCAAACTTGTTTGGTATCTGTTCTGGTCCATGGTCTGGTAAGTATGGCACGTCATTTTTAACTTAAATGAATGAATAAATAGGCTGCGATTTGGTTGCTAAGAACTAATCTTCAGAGCTTCTCTAGAAACAATCATTAGCACTTGTTGTTCCTACTGTGCTCTCACAAACGGCTTGAACGGAGTTGACGAGGATGTGGTTCTGTCAGCGTATGCCATTTGCACACCAATTTGAATAGTTTTCGAACCAAATTGGGCAGTTCGTGTTTCTTCTGCTTCTGAAACCAAACCAAACATCCTCGAAATTAAAGTGGGGATCTTCCGGATTAAACTAGATTGTACGAAAAAAGTAGAATATCCCGTAAAAAAACGTAAGGCGGAATAATGGAGAGTAACAGACTTGCCCAAAGCTAAACGCTGTTATACATCTTAACAGAGCAGAATATTTTTCACTCAAGGAAAAGAGCCTAGTTGCGAATGTGGCCAGCATTGGGAGGTGGAAACGCCTCAGCCAATGAGTCCACATCGAATGGGCGTGTCTGTCAGAGAGGATGTGTACGTTGCCCTGATTGGCTGACGCGCACCTCTCCGGTTGCTGTTTACATTCACGACATAAACCGACGAAAATTGGCATAACTTTCTTTGAAAAATTTCAATTCGCCCGCCTGGATAAGTAAACACACTGCTTAAGTCTTATTATACTTTAAAAAAATCCAAGAAAAATTACGTTTTTAAGCTTGTGCTGAAGTGCAGGCCACAGTTTTTAGTGCTGATAGAAGAGAATCCGCCACGCATTCATTCAGCGTCGCGATTTTTATTTGATTGATATCAAAAATAATGTTTGCGTGGAGTTACATAACATACTTGTCAACGGTAGAACAAAACCAAATGTAAAAACACATATATCTTCACCTTGTTGCTTTAAGTAAGCAGCATTACCAAATGAAAATCGCAATGAGTTAGACGAGTGCATGGCGTGATCTTCTTTTTCAAAGATCCAAAAAATTGCTTTTTGGGGTTTTAGAATAAGTTTGAAATCATTTTTCTATACAAACGAAGGTTTTATAGAATTTTAAGCGGTGTGTTCATTTATTGTCGCAAGTAAATTTAAAAGTTTCGAAGAAGTGGTCATTTTTATTTCACAAAAAATATTCTAACCGTCTCGGAGAGTCTCTAGTTTGATCTGGAAGATGCTTCTTCTGACTAAAACGATGTCCAATTTGATTTTTTTATTATTTTAACACGTCGACGACAAGAGCGATTTTCGCGTGTCTGGTCCGTGGGACGAAGCGCGCAGCACAAACGTCACACGACGTACCGTGATCCAAACTTCATCTAAAAATAAATTTGGGATGCCAAACACGATGCTAACGCTCGTCTTCACAGTTACAGCCGGCTACCCTCCTCCACGTCGTTAAGTAGGGTGGACGTATCAGGATGGTAAAAGATACGGAAGGAATGTGTCCGATGTAGTTAAAACTTCGTCTAGGAGGTTATTTTGGTGCTCATGACGAATCACGTCCGTTTTTAAAATTTCAGCCAACTAGGGAGGGTATGTTGCGATAAGCATGGGTAAGCCCTAGTTTATACTTGCGCGGCATCACGATCGCCATAGATATCGATTTTTCGCGCCGCCCCATCGATATCTATCCCAACCATCGTGCCGCACCGCGAAGCGGCACAAGTATAAACTAGGGCTAACGTTCACCAGCGCATACCACATAACCACCACCCTGGCGACGACCGTAGGGGAATTCAAAGGAGAAAAAGGGATCGAATGAGGCTGCTAAGAAAAAAAGCAATGATCGGAGATTATTACGAAAGTGAAATTGAACGCATTTCTAAACGGCGGAGATAAGAATTGTTTCCACATTCTTCCACACATTACCTCACGTAGCTCCTACACAGAGTTTGGGGAAAGTCGGTGGTCTTGGCATGATTACCGATTAGAAATCAGTCGTAATCATCGAGATGGGCATTGGCACCGTGTTCAGCATCCTGAATAACCTTCTTGAACGAAGTTGGATGGACCGGATATCATTCTTGTTAAAATAATATACCGTCGCGCACCATCGTCCCACAGGACACACTGGCTGTCGCACACCAATGAGCGACAGTGTCGTCAACGTGTTAAAAGCGTCAAGCCTGCCTAGATGAGCGTTCAGTAGGATTTAAGAAGTTTCCAATTTGACGCTAAAATGGTCATTTCGAACTTGGTGATGATTTATCAATCCAGTGGTAGCCTCAAAGATGACAAACCTCAAAGAAGCAACTGTTTGGCGTACGACAAACTCAGTTATATAGTAGTAGGTTCCCCTTTGATTGAATGACGTTTAATTGGCAAGCTTTTGAAATATTATCTGACTCCGCTTAAGCGGTCCCATTTCTATTTACATTGCTCGTTACTTTTTTACAATGGGAGCTTGAACTGCCAATTACGCCATCGTTTGCTTAATGAGCACGTCGACCTGAATCCCACTACAAACCATGTTGCCTTCGAACTGCTACTATCTCTACTGGGCTGACTCCAAACTGCAGTGAGGAGGTCTCTTCTTGAAGCTTCAAGCCTACACTTCTCATTCTGGCTCAAAGCAATGTGCTGGTCGCGCTTAATTGCCCTCGGGGAATCACGCATTCTGATGTGTCCGGACAGCAATGCACAGCAGCTCTGGCTGGCCTTTGACCCTCTAAGCTCTCATCGTTGACGAAAACGACGACGACGATGACGACGAGGCGCTCAATTGAGGGGAGAGCGGACTCGTCGAGGCATTCCACCAGATATATCGAGGCTAAGTGCAAAGCCTCCAAATTTGCGTGTCGGCCAGCAGTGCACATTCATATCGGGGTGCATCTCCATATTGATCGCTGTACGAGGTCGATACGCGCTCTCAGTGGTCGTTAAAGAACAACGCCAGTAATGGAATCACAACACGAATTGGTGTCCGTACATCCTCATCATGCCGACGATGCGTGTGAGTGCGTGCGCACGCGCCTGTCCTCACGTTGAGACCAACTCCTATCCCGTTTCACATGCTGTTCCGTATCATGTTTCGCACTTCGCGCGTGACGTCGCCGACGTCGTCGTCGTCGTCGGCGGCGTCGTAATAGGCCGTCGGCTAGTTGTCGCGCCGCACAGCGACGTCGCCGACGCCAACGCCAACGGCGACGATGTCGAGCGAGCGCCGGCGGTCGTTCGTCTTCTGTTGACGAGATGACATGTGAGAGCGGGCGCAAAAGATTCGACGCCGACGAGGGATGCCTTCGGGAGACGTTTGCAGGAATCGATGGTGGGTCACGTCGCTCGACGCGCCAGAATGGACCAGATCGCTCTGTCGAGCAGCAGCTGCCAGACGACTCCGCGCAGCTTTTCGTGGACGCGGACCGCTCGACAGCCAGCTGCGATGGACGCTCGCTTCGGCCGCAGTCGGGTACGTGGCTTCGCTTTCGTTCGAGTTTTCCTTTTCGAGTTAAGTAGACCATGTTCACCTGTCGATGTTGTTGTACAGTAACACTGCTTGAGTTTCAAGAAGTACGGTATCAGGACCGCTATAAAGGGACGTTCTGAAATAACGTAAATAATCAGAAGTGTCCGCCATGGCCTTCTCGGTTGTTCTGCCGGAAAAGACGGATATACTAAGGCACTATGTACGTTTTTTTTTCGAATGTTCTTCCAAAAAAGACATGACTTTGTCATGATACTGGCAGATACAGATCTATATACCTTTTTTCGTTTTCTTCTGACGTCCTTCAGAAAAATGCGTGTACATTCTTCTAAAAAAGATATGTATGTTTTTTCGTTTTTTAGATGTTCTTCCGAAGAACACATGGCTATCCTTTTGCAGAAATAGATCTTTCTACGTTTTGAAATCGTGTAGATTGTCAGAAGTATCTGTGCTGTGTCTTTTTTCGGATGTTCTTCAGAAAAAAGACATTGCTATACTATAATACCATGGCAGATACGGATCTATGTACATTTTTTCGTTTCTGGATATTCTTTCCAAAAATGTATATATAGGTTCTTCCAAAAAAGATATGTACATTTTTTCTGTATTTTTTTCGGATGTCCTTCTCAAAAGATACGTGTATCTTCTTCCGAAAAAACTTTTTTTTCGTTTTTTGGATGTCCTTTTGAAAAAGATATGAATATAGTACGAAGATATAGATCTATGCACGTTTTGAAGTCGTGTAGATAATCAAAAGTAGTTCGAATGTATTTTTTAAATGTTTTTCGTCCAACTACATATTTTATTAATCTGTGCTTGTATATAACTTTCAATGCATTCTCCATATGCTCTCAACCAGTGATGCACATAAAGTCCTTGGTGCTAAACTTTTTAGCGATTTTTTTGCTTAATTTTTTTGTTAAATTTTCGGTAAATTGTTTAATTTCGTTGAAAGTGCAATACACTGCGAAATATTATTTAAAACGAGACGAAAATCAGGAAAAAGATTTTACCTTCTCGCTTGGTTGGAAGAGAGCACAGAGACTGCGTTGTCTTGAGAATATAGTTCGGCACTTTTAAAGAAAAAAAAAAGAATGAAAATCTTGATTGAATAATGATGATACAAAAGAACAATAGAACCATTACACAACGGTTTCTGTGCTCTACTCCGCGTCAGGGACGGAAAACAGATTTTCAGAAGCAATCTTAATCGGGGGGGGGGTGGGGCCTGCAAGAGAAAAATCCGTTAAAATTTTCGTTAAGTCGTGATGCTAGATTTTGACGAAAAATGCCGTTAATTCGTTGAATTCGTTCAATCGTCATTCGTTAAATGCGCACCTCCGCTTTCTAAGAAGTTTAAAGTGAGCATGAGAAGGCAAATTATTCCATATTGTTTGTCTTCATACAATCGCTCTGTAAAGAAGCCAGTCAGAAAGGAAGACAAAGCGATTCCTACACATTCATCTGAAGTGTCATCACGACGAATCTACGATTCTTTTAGCCCTTTGTATCTTAAACTCCATCAGATTTCTTATTCGTGGGAAAATTTCTCTCAGAACTCAATCGTTTCCGCCTTATTCATTTGTTTTCTTTCCATTTTCATTTATTCGATGTTTTTCTTGCTAAGAGTGAAGTTTTTTAAAAATTTTAATGCCAAACTATACGATGCGTCACAACAAGATAAAGCAATAGTCTAACTGACATTTTCTGATTAGATCAGAGGTAGAAATCGTTGTTGTGGAATGACTGGAAAAAATTGTGGAATTTTTTGATTTTTCGGTACTAGTGTACTTTTTGTACCGCACTAAATCATGTTCAAAATACGTCTTCTAGAGGTAATCTTCCATGGGAAGAACGAATATCATAATCGTTTTTTGTGGAAATGCCTTATAAGCCCGTTACATTAAGCTCGAATCGCCCAAGGCCTTGCGAAATAGCGCGCGCTGGTAGGAGACGCAGAGTGTGCGTCTCCATCCGTCTCCAGGCAATTCGAACTTTAATATAGCGGCCTTATAAAGCATTTCCGCAAAAAACGACTATGATATTCGTTCGTTCCATGACAGATTACCCCTAGTAGACCTATTTTGAACAAGATTTAGTGCGGTACACTAAGTACGGTAGTGCCGATTTTTCTCTCTAAATGACTCCACTCAGGCTAAAACTGTATAATAATATCCTCGGTTTAGGTTGCTTTTTAGGTCGGGGGTGGAAATCGTCGTTGAATAAATTTCAGAAATTTTCTAAAACATCTGATCCTTTCTTTGAACAATTTTCAAGAAAATCTGCTTAGATTTTCATTCCACTTTCATTCTTTTTTTTCGTTTTTCTGCAAAGAAAATCTACCACATGTGTGTTTCTAGACTTTAAAAAAGTCAGAAAATTACAATCTACGATTGTTTTTCCCACCACATTTTCAGAGCCATCTTTCTTCGGCAAAATGTTTGGGGCAAATTGTTCATCAAAACTATACCATTCTTCCTCATTCATTATTTTTACACTCCCATTGAGTCAGTGTCTGTCGATATCTATTAGTGATTTTCTGTAGAACTCGTCGTTTGGATAATAATGTCCTGTGGTTCGTGCGTCCTCACAACGGAGAACTCATCGACTCCACAGAAAGTCGGCTCCATCCGTCGTGTTTAACCAGCTGGCTGCGAATATCGACGCTTTTATCCTGTCATCGCCAGATGGAACTCCGCTATTCTCTCTTTTTTAAAATTAAAACGGAAATCTCCTAGTTCGCGCTTTCAGGTCAGTAGGAAGACGGCGCGGACTCTCACGTACATACATCTGACAAGTTGTGAGTAAAGGTTCAACGTTCGGCTCCCGTTGAGAATAACGTCCTTTTCTATCGGCAAAAAATCGGCAACCAATTTGTCTGAGAAGGGTAATACACTTACTTGTCTATCGGCTGATCTGCACAGATCACTGTACAAATCAAATACTTGTTCAGTTTGCCTCCTCGATGCCCCGTAAAAGTGGAATGCGTGGCGCATACCAAGCAGGGACTGCGTAGCACCGTTCTATAATTGTTCAATCTACAGTTTTTACGTTTTTTCTCTACAAGTATTTAAAATGCAAAAGTTTTACCTCTTTGCCGGTATAAAGGGTGAAGCATAAAGGACTGGGTTATATAACGCCTTTTGGGATGCGCCACACATTCTATTTCTACAGGATGTTGTGGAGGTGATTTGAATGCGTGTGTTGGGCATACAATGAATTGCGGTGGCGAGCCGATAAACAAGTCAGTGCTGTATCCTTCCCAGACAGGTCCGGTACCAATTCACCGAACCCTGAGGAAGGAAAGGTTTCCTTGGCTTGGGCGGGAAATCCAAACCAGGAACCTAGTGTGTCGGGTGCACGCGACAGTCGGCACCTCTCCGACTGCGCTGCACGCCTCGTTACCGGTCAATACTTTGCTGCAAAACCTGCCGTTTAGATGTAAACTTTAGAAAAGATTATTTTTGTGTGGGTCAAATACCAATCGGTGCTAGGTTACCTCATAGATCAAATTCGTGTTCAAATTGCCAGTTTCGTTGCAGTTGGAAGTGGAGTGCGTGGCGCATACCAGATAAAGAATAAAGGATAAAGGACGGCGTTATTCAATTCCTTTTGGATGCGCCACGCACTCTACTTCTACGGGATGTCGTGGAGGCGAGTTGAATGCGTATTTGGCCATACAATGACTTGCGGTGGCCAGCCGATGTACAAGTCAGCGCTTTATCCTTCCCAGACAAGTCTGGTACCAATTCACCGACCCCGAATGGATGGAAGGCTTGGTTGGCCTGGGCGGGAAATCCGAACCAGGATCCTGGAATCGGGTGCAGGCGACAGCCGGAGGTCCGTCAGCACCCATCCCGTATCACGGGTGGGTGCTGACGGACCTCGAGGATATCGCGGATGTTACGTGCGGTCAAACAGCGCTGGTGGTGTAAGGCGAACATCGCTGCCCGGAAAGCAGAAGATGCGGGTTCGAGTCCCGCCTGGCGCAAGAGTTTTGATCGTAACAAAACATCCTGTAACAACAGAAGTATGATTGTTTGAACGTAGATTTGAAAGATTTCTACGCTTATAGGAAATAAATATAATTATTGGAAACAGGAGTACTCAGAAAAAAATCAAAAATCTCATGGAAAATAAACATAATTGACGTTTCCATCGGTCCTTACTGTAAGTCCTTATCTAGGCTAGAAGCGCATTCAAATAGCCTCCACGACATCCCGTAGAATTAAAATGATGGCGTATCCCAGAAAAGATTAATTAGCGCCGACCTTTATTCTTTTATGATTTTAACGTTTATCTGCAGTGAAGCGTATATATCTGGCAAAATATTTGCGGGGTTCTACCCTCAAGCGACCAACTCCCAGCAAAAAAATCGATGAAATCGATCAATAATGGCCGTCCAGTCGAGTTAGGGTGCTTGTTGTGAAGACTGTCCGGCCAACATACTCATGTGACTTCCACATCAAATGGTCAATTTCGATTGGTACCGACAGGCCACTGTTTCATCTGATGGCGGACCTCGAACCCAAATGCATCGTCTTCTGGACAAGAGTGCTAGCCTTTACACTTCCGCCACTTCCGTCGTTTACACTCACCACTTCATGCATGCACTAGAACGTAAAAGTATGATTTTATCTCAGCGAAAATCCTCGTTGCACTCTTCTCCAGCAATTGCGGTTTCCATGGAAACTTGAGACCATCACCAGCACTCACAGCGTCATAGTTATTCCTACTGCATTCATGTGTAGGCACCAGAAGGTTTACTTTACATCGATTTATGGTATATGTAGGCACATTTGAGCGTTCTTAGAAAAAATTTTCTTGTTCATTTTTATGTCAGCTTTTCAAATGGCGAGTTTTCAAGCTGAATTTCTACAATAATCGTTTTTTCAATAGGTTTAATAGTTTTTTTTTTGCTCAAAACTAATTTTGATGGGCGATTTGAGAGCCTCTACCGTTTGATCCACTCACATAAATCCGTCCTTGAACATGAAGGTTCCAGAAAAAAGTCTTATTGATTTATGCGCACTGGTTGCCTCATCACATTATACACAGATGTGGATCTCATGCTCATTGTCGGTGGTTGGTAGACGTTATCGACTCTGCTGTCGACTTTTGCTTCTTCTTAAGCATCTGACCCTCCAAGAGTTCATCAATCAGTGTAAAATGTTCCTCGTTAGCAGCCCAGATCCGCTTCTCATGAAGTAGGGCGCCTTTTTTTCGCATAACATCTTTTGGCGGGCAGTGGCGCAGCAGCAAATTATTCATTCGAGGTGTTTTTCGCACGAACTGGTTTTCCATACCAGTAACGTGAGTCATGTCGAAGAAAAGAAATGCTTTTACGACCGCTGCTCCCTGGATAAGTACCCATGAAATATCAGCGAATCCCTCATTTCCTACCACTGAGCAGGACGGTTCCGGTTTCCGGTCTCAATTTCCGCACTGTCTCCAGCCTGTTTGGCTAAATTTGTGGAAACTTTCGTAGTTTGCGATTCTCTATCAGCTATTCTTTTTTTTTCTTGGGCGCGTGCTGGCGCAGTTGGAGGAGGCGCCGACGGCCGCGTGACCCCAATTTCAGGTTCCTGGCTCGAATTCCCTGCTCAGGCAAGCCAACCTTTCCATTTGTCCGGGACTGATGAGTTGGTACCAGATTTGAAAAGGACAAAACTCTGACTTGTTCATCGGTTGGCCATCGCAAGTCGTTGCATAGGCGAAAAATGCCAGACATCTTGTAGAAGTAGAATGCGCGGCGCATCCCAAATAAGGTTTACTAGCGCCTTTTTATATTTCTTTACCTTGTTTATTCTTCAACGTCAATAAGACAATACTATGCGTTTTAGTTTTCTGGTGAATTCTTTCTTCAAGCGATTTTTCGAAAATGTATAAATCGCTATTGAATTCTCATCCACAAAGCTCTTCGTCGAAAGATGACACAAAAAATCGAGAATTTTGTCATTAGTTGAGATTGCGCTGTGAGCTCACCTCTGTTCGCGTCGCGGTTCTCTTAATTGATAGTATGAATGCCATATACATCTTCGAAGCACGATTGATAGCGTATTACTGCTCGTTATAAAGGCTCTGCAAAACCAAATTCCAACGAACGACGCAGTTCTCTATTTCTCTATTGCATTATTTCGTATGAAAGCCGTCCAAACCCTAATTCGACTAAACATGACTGGGTAAAACGGGCTCGTCTGGAGATAGGTGACGAAAAGAACCTTTCAAATTAAGACAAAAATTATAGCTTTATGATTTTTACCTTGTGATTTTATTGCATAGATTTGGCTTGTACTTCTCAAATAATTTAATAATGAACTCCTTTATATTCTTAAATAAGGGTAAAGCTTCTCCACTGCAGAGTGCAGTATCCAGATACCTTTGGGTTCGAGGTAAAGTTGGAAAATAAGCATCGCTGCCTAGATTTCTGTTCCCTTTATTTTTATGCTAGGTTTACTTGTAATTAGAGAAACTGCTGATGATCAGATAAGGAATAAAAATCGGAGTAGACGAACCCCTTGAGTGCGCTGTGCGTTCTATTTCAAAGAGGTGTCGTGCAGATGTATTTAAGTTCTACATACAATGGCTAGCGGAAGACAGCTGATTAAAAAGCCACGAGTTTACCTTTACCAGAGAACCCTATATATTTCCATGCCACAAAAAGACTGGAAAGTAAGTCTAAGGAAACCCGAGTGTGATGTGAACCGACAATCGATTCGCAACACCACGCGAAATTAAGTCTCCTGCCGACTGCGCCACATACGGCGTCGAATGGATACAGACGTTGAAACGCTTGCACGTCCTGGAATCCTTAAAGGAGAATGCATGCCATTACCCGAGTTGGAACGATGACATTAAGAACTGTTCCGCATATTTTAGTGTGAATGCCATCCATCATTAGTCATCGTCTTGAACTCTTGTCCTCACATGATCAATATTCTGGTCTTCAGATGAAAGACATCGGCGACATTTTCAAGGCGAGGTTATCGTGAACCAGCTTGCTGTTTAGATAACTTTCTCTATTGGAAATGTGCGAATCGATCGATGTCCGAGTGATGTAAACGTTTCTCGCTTTACTACCGTCTCTTCTTGTGTCTCTGTGTCAACATAGAACGTTGTACACTGTCCTGTGCATATCGCATCGCATTTACATCACCAGAGCGATGTCGTTGAGAACATCCATGGCTAGCAATCAATACGCATTATTTCCGTGTGGCCAGGCTCGGCAAGGCTCTATCCGCTTGACGATGCCATCCATCTCTCAATCTCTTCATAAAATCCCCATCTTCAGCGGACCACAGCTAAATAAATGGAAATATTGATTCTTCGGCGCATTGTTCTCCTTAGTGGCAGCGTGGTTGATTTTTTTTCACTTCAACTCTTAACATTTCTGATGATTTCCTCAACATCAGCACCGAAAGTAAATGCGTTCTTAGTGCTAGATTTTTTTAAGCCTTGGGTCTGCTCAATTATGAAAAAGGAACATGAATCAGGAGTAGAAATTTGTTTCACAATTTCAAAACAAACAGCAGGAGTAGAAAAAATCTTGAAACCAGCGGTGCGCTGTAGGTTGTGTGAGACGGGTTTCTTGATGATCTCCCCAAACCTTCTTGTACTGAATATTCTTCGCTGTTTTCTTGTTTGCCTTCTCCTAGGCTAGATACGGGAAATCAATATTATTCTTTTCAGCTCAGAGAAAATCAATATTCTCTCCATCAGGCTAGTCGTTTCTTCTTTTCCCAAAAGCTTTGTTTTTTATGTTTGGTATTGAGTGCACTATCTTCTGCTTAGAATAAATAATAATCAAATAAATTAATATTATTGCAAAATATTATAGAGTTGGTATGAAACGTCGAAGGAAGCCTCAGCTCTCACGGGCACCCCAAATCGAGGTTCGAGTCTCGCGAGGGACAACGGAGCCTTCCATCCCTCGCTGTCGATAACTTACCCAGGAATAAAAGAATACCGAGCTGTCCATAGCCTGGCTGCCGCAAGCCACTACATTTTCGAATCTCGAAAACCGAACCAAGAACCCGTATGTTGGGTGCACGTGACGAGTGGCGCCTGCTTCGACTGTGCTACGACGCGCCTAGCGCAAGATTAAATTGCAGAAAATATATCTTCATGAATTGTATTCATGTCAAATACTTCAGACGAAGCACGAAAATGAACATTCTTACCACTTATTCTAGCTTCAAAAAACAAACATTAAACAACTCATCCAGGTGCATGATGAATACCTACCGTTTGACGCCCAACAATTGGTGTTGTTCAACTTCTCTGTTATTTCTTTCCTGTTTATTTGTGTATTTATTTGTTTATTTTCTTCTATGTATTTTCTTTTTTCTTCTGTGTATCATTTTTGCGTACTTATGTGTCACTACTTTCATGTCGTTGTGTTAGCCATTTTTTTTACCCTCATTGCTCTTCTGGGGATTTTTTTCTTATGCTATCAATATAAGTACACAATTTCCACGTCAAATTAGTCACTTTTCAAATCAAATTTTTTACTCTTCTAAACAGGCCTGACGCCTTTGAAATCAAACTGAGCATTTCCCAAATCAGGATGAGCGTATTTTTTAAACTAGAGACTCTGCGAAACGGTTAGAGTAACTTCTTGATGAAGGACAATTTTGTGTGACTTTTTTCAGTTTTTAATCCATCTGACCCAATACTGAACACACTGTTTGAAATTTTATAAATGTTCCGTCCTTGAAAGAAAAAATAATGCTTTAACATTAATTCTGGGCTGCAGAGAAGCAACAGCAATTTTAAGCGTATTGAATGAAGAGATCTCGCCATGTAATCGTCAAGTTCCTCGCGATTTTCATTTGATGGTGTAAATGCTGATTACTTGAAGAAGCAGAGTGAAGATATGGTGTTTTGTACAGTTGCTTTTGTTGTGCCGTTTGAAAGTGTGCAACTCAACATAAATAGAATATTTGCTATCATTGAAAACAAATTGCGCTGTTCTGGACGAGTGCGAGGCGCAATCTGCTCTTTTAATGCTAAAACTTGCTGCTTTTTTGCACTTTAACAAGGGTTTAAAACCATTACTTTTTCTTGAAAACTGAGATTTTATAAAATTTCAAACACTGTGCTTACATATCGGGGCAGGTTAATTTAAAAAAGAAAGAAATCCTTATTAAACTTTCCAAGAGAAAATAATTCTAACGGCCTTGAGGAGTGTCTCGTGCGGTTATTCTTTCAATTTTTTTTTTGAATATTCGAGTGGTTTCGAATGCTTATAGATTTCGAGTAACAGAATTCGAATATATTCGAAAAGCGCGATTTTTTAAATATTCGGATACAAACACTTTCGAAAAACGCAATTTTTGAACATTTGGATACAAATTCATTCAAAAAACGCGAATATTCGAACTCGGGTAGTCAAATTCGAATGGAGATCATTCGAATACCTTTTCGAATAAGTCACTCGAGGCACAACTATGGCGTCTAGTCTAATTTGGAAGATTTTTGCTTTGATTTGGAAAACTCAGTTCGATTTCAAAAGCGTCATACTTACTCAGAAAAGTGCATAATTTGACATGAAAATAGTACATATTCTTTGGGTAAGGAATTCTTCCTCACTGTTGAGGAACAACGAACTTCGTTTTGTTTCTTTCCGCGAATGTGGTTCTAGGTGATCTACGAGTAGCAGGATTTTTCTGGTCGTTCACTTTCTTTATCATTTTGTCAGCAATTTGTCCAAGCATGTGAGTGTTTCACCAAAGTTTGACACGAAAGCATCTTTTCGTCCTTTGATGCAGTTGTGGAGCTTCGGGTGTTGTTTGAAGCATTCGCGAACTCCGCATAATCGTTGGTGTAGTCCGCGTCGCCGTCATAGTAACACCGGACTCCATCCATGCATAACTGAGGAAGGTGCCCACTTCAACAGATGGCCTAGAAGCTGAGGCGGCACCTATGTAGCTGTGATTTTGGAACATTTTCTGGGCTGAGGGAGTCGACTTGAGCTAGGTGCTGAGTCCTGTAGAGGACCTCGAGGCGTCCTTAGTTAACGACGATGTGTCACCTCTTCTTCTTACTAGGGAAGGGTTTCGACCTCCCATGGAACTTTAGGTTGAGACCAGCATCATTAGAAAGAACTCGGAATACTGATTACGAATATGTGTGTCAAAATTGTAAAATGAAACTCCTGAGCGAGTTATGGCTTGCCGAAATCGGGTGGCCTCACCACAGGCTGAAGGTGCGACACACTGGCGCGAGAGTGCTCCTGCTCGTCGGGTGCGACGTCGTTGGTTCGATTCCCGTTGGTACAGCCTTTTGCAACTCATAATTTATCTTCGAAATGACCTTTTATTCTGAGTTATGACACGTGTTTGATCAACGACATTTTGGGCTTCCACATCAATCAAAAGTGCAGTAGATCAACGACATTTTGTTCTTCCTCACCATTCATTCTTCTTACCTTTTTGCTTCACACATTTTTTTTGCTTTGTTCCATGAACGCCAAGGTTGTTAGAAACACCTCTACTTGTTCAATACATGATTTGGACTCTATTTGTGCGAAATAGTAAATAAATATATCAGCAGAGCAGATTTTTACCATCAAGCATTTTTACAAACATTATTGTAGTTTTACCGACTATTTAATCAGACACGTGTCATAATTCATAATAAAAGGTCATCTTGAAGATAAATTATGATTTGCAAAAAACCGCAGCAACGGGAACCGAACCATCGACGTCGAACCTGACGAGCAGGAGCACTACCCCTGCTCCACCGCCGCAGCTGGTGGGTCCTCCTTACGGAAGCCCGATGACTCACCACTCTCGCGCCAGGTGTGTCGCACCTTCAGCCTGTGGTGAGGCCACCCGATTTCGGCAAGCCGTAACTCGTTCAGGAATGTCATTTTGCAATTTCGACACCCATATTCGTAATCAGCACTCCGAGCTCTTTCTAATGATCCTGGTCTCAACTTCCATGGGAGGTCGGAACCCTTCCTTAGTAAGGTGAATTTACAAAAATGCCGATTAGATTGGTTGAGAATGGCCTGAAATCCTCGAAATATTAACAAAAACCCTTAATAAAGGTTTAAGCGCTATTTATGCTTTTTGTGATTTTTCCGAAACAAGTAGCTCCGATGGTTCATACTATAGTGGTTCATACTATAGGTGTGATTCTGAGAACTTTTATCGAACGAATGAATGAGCAATAAATTCGATGTCGAAGATTTTCGAGCGAATGATCGAACGAATTTATTCGCTCAACAGTCTTTTTGAATGATCAAAAATCGATTAAGCCCTATTTTTCATTTACTCGAATATTCGAATAATTTCTTTGAATCAGGTTCTGTGCTTAAAGATTCGAAGTTTATTCGATATTCAAATTAATTATTCGATTTTCTAATAAAGTTGAAATATTTGATTTTCGAATAATATTCGAATATGGCTCCTTTTCCATGTTCGAATTCGAAGTATCTTCGAATAACTATTCGAGTACATTCGTTCGTGCACATCTATATTTCATCACCTGCCACCCGTATCACCTGTCGTCCCGCTGATCATCGAATTGCTCTAGCGGGCGCCGGCAGTGCCTCCATTCGTCCCTGTCGCGTGCCAGAGTGCTCCAACATACAGTTGATACCTGTTGTGAAACCTGTCGCTGCACTGCAGTCGCATCTTCGAAATGGATTCAGATGAACTGCCCTTCAGTCTCTTGTCCAAGGTGTGGACGATAGTGTATCAAACACATGTAGTTACTGGTTCTGGGTATCTCCTCGTTTTCGTTAGGGAATATTAGTTTAGGGTTAGGGCACTGCGATTCCTCTTCAGACAAAGTCATTCAGGCTTAGGGAATGCTAATTTCACGAGTTGGCGGTCTGGTTGATTCCTAGGTCTCAATTATTAAGCTATAGCTGATCTTCTTCAAATCCGTCATCGAGACTTTCCAGAACAGCGAGAATCTTTTCCTTGAATCTTATCATTTTTGCGGATCGTTCTACTTTTTCCTATACTTCAAGGCATTTTCTTGCATTTATCATAAAGAATTCTACGAAACCAGAAGACCAGCAGCCGTCACTCTTTTTCCTGAGCGTTTCCACAATGTTATCCTTAGAAGGTATTTAGCTGCAAAGGTTGTTTGATTTACGATTTCAAGCGTCATTTTGTACATTACAATGGATTTCATCACTTTTCTGCTGAGTAAACATGGAAACGTTGAATCATTCGGCAAAGAATCAATGTGGCTAAAAAGCACCACACGGAAAAAGTAAGGGTAAACTATCCATGTGCTGCTTGAAACAAATTAGTCCTCCTACATGGTGTCCAAAAAATGTCACCACTTTTCGAATGGTCGCAGCTTTCGCACTCGTCCCATGTTGGAATGGCTATTGACTAGTAGTTTCAATGTCATTTGCATAAACTTTTGCAGATGAGAAATGAGAAACGAAAATGTTGCGCTTGACTTCGCTAAACCTCAATTTAAAGAACCCCTGAAAATTGGGTACCTACGTAGTTGCTCTATCAAGAAAAAAGTTCGTGTCCGAGATAGTATCAACAAGTTTATGATGCTAGGAATTAAGTGAATATTAGAAAGCTATGGATTACGTAACGATCGGCGAAAAATTCAGCACTATTAGGAAGCGTTTAGTGCGTACGCAACGCGAGCTCCATATCGATTTATCGCGTCGCGCGATCAATATGGAAGCTTATCGTTACATCGCGTCGCGCGTCGCGTACACACCAAACGCTCCCCTTAGTTTTTGCTCGGTATCGCAGTCTAAATGTTTTACTATTTTATTCCTATCGTTATTGATTGATACGCAATATTTTGTGCTGTGCCGGTGCTTTTTAATTGACGACGACCTTACCGTTTTTCTTTAAGAGATATTTCGGGATCTATCCTAATTGGAAGGGGAGCACATTACTCAGGCTTCATGACAACGACGAATGAATTGAAAATGAGCTATTTCACAAGGGCGACACACCGAACTAGCGGTCGACGAGACATTTTTTTTTTGCAATTTTCAATCCTTTGCTGTTCCAACCGGCTCGTTTTCGTTTCGTTTTTGAAGCAGTGACTCCCTCCCACCGACTAGGATAAATCAAATATTTCGTTCATCTAATACGATTCAGTTGCTGTTGATGTTTTTTATGCTGCGTAACTCACACAGCTGTTGCATAGTGTAAGAAATTTTTGAATTTTGTTCGAGATTTTTTGAATTTTCATTTTAATTTTTTAATTGTCTAGTTGTTGTTTGTTTCGTAGCTTTCTCTCTTGAATGTTCTCTCAGCTTCTAACCACTTCTAAAGCTTAGTAATACAATTTTTTAAAGAATTGTTGGCTTCTAAAATGTTAGTTTACTGAAGACGCCTGCGGTGCTGTTGTCGCGTGGTGGCGTTGCTCACCCTTCCGTTTGTTGCGAGGCTGAGCGGCCGGGTTGGCGGCGTTCGCCCTTTTCGGGGGGAGGTCTGGTTGTCATGTCGAGATGACGTCAACGGCCATACCAGGTGTCAGCACCGAAACGAACGACGACGACATGCATCGCAGGTGTCCGAACCACCACCGACGGCGGCGGCGGCGGCTGCAGTGCCACCGCTATTCTAACGCATCGACCTCCCCCCCCCCCCCCCCACACCACGAGGCCGAGCCACCTCCACCTCGCCATAGCCGCCATCCATCCGTCCATTCACATCGATGAACATGCTGCTGTTGCTGCTCCTGCATTGTTAGATGCACTAGACCCTGACGCTGGCTGCTTACGCGGATCTCTACAGTTATCGATTGATTTTGTGGTAGTTCGCAACACTGGTTCGCACTCTGCATTCTGCTGATTGTGAGACTGACTGACCACCAATCGACCACCACCTATGGCAAATCGTCGCCTGCCAAATGGTAACTGTGCGATTCCGAATGGCTCAACGCCGACGTCCAGAATTGTGAGTGCTGTGCTCATCCATCTAGTGCGTCAACATCTATTCTGACTATTTCCGGTCTCAGTAGCTTTTTTTCAGGCATCTTCAACTGTTTTTAGTTATAAACCCACCCTCAGCAATCAGGTACACACTCATACCTAACACCTGAGTATAGTTGTGATCTCGATTTTTTTTTTCGAATATTCGAGTGGTTTCGAATATACTCGAATTAGAATACATCCAAAAAACGCGATTTTCTGAATATTCGAATTTTAATGTATTCGATAGGCATGATTATTTTAAATATTGGAATTCAAATGTACTCGAAAAACGCTATGTTTTCAACATTCGAATTCGAATGATTCATTCGAATACTTATTCGATTAGGTGATTCGAGCACAACTGTACACCTGAGCAAAGAGAGAGGAAGATCACATGACTAGCTTGAACGTTGAAAAAGTTCGGATCTCATTTCTGACTGCATCATGGACGATTCAAAACAGCATCCGATTATGAGGATAAATAAATAAATAAATAAATAGCGATAAAGTGGGAGAGGATAATTTCATCTAGTGCAAACTGTAGGACTTGAGTATTGCTACTGTAAATAAATAATAAATAAATTCTGAGCGGATTTGTGCCCACATCGTGATTGCACACCCTATTCAGCCAATCACAGAAATGACCAATGGAAGAAACTCCGGGACATAACATTTGTTAAAATGTCTCCCCTCAGCGATGAGGCTACAAACCCACCAAGTACCTCAATATTATTAAATTTACTCAGAAAAATTCGTCTCAGGAAAAAGGCCAACTACCTTCTATTCAAAAAATATTGAGTTTCATAGCGATTTTTCACCTTCGTAAGGAATATAGAAGATCGTTTATACTTACCCATGGGTCGCTGATTGTTTGTTTTTGTTTTATTTGTTCATCGGTCTTCTGTAGCCATTCTTCCTATTTGTGGCTGAGGGTTACACCTCTTTCTTCAAATGCTTTCGGTAGTTCACAGTGAAATTTACATCTGCCTCCCTTACGGAAACGAGGCGAATGCTAGTGCAGTAGGAGTAGGCCCTGGCTGTCGCATGCATCCCAAATCGAGGTCCTCAGTTCAGCCCCGCCCAGACCAACCACGCTTCCGTCCCTCCACGTATTTGTACATGACTTGCCTAGGAGAAATAAAGCATTGAATTGTCCATCTGCTGACCACCGCAAGTCATTGTTCAGGCAAAAAACGCGTTAAGAAATGGCCTACCTCACAGAAGTAGAATACATGGCGCATCCTGCAAATGGATTGACTAACGTCGTTATTTATTCTCATTCCTCTACCTTACGGAGATAAAGGACCAAAAACGGATGAGCCGCAAGCAGAGCTCATGGAAGTGATAAATATAATTCCTTAAGCTCTCAACGTTGCTTTGGGAAAAGTGTTTTTGGGCTCATCTGTCCACCTGCATAACCGCTATCTGCGAAGCTTTTTCTAAAGGGAAATGACTTACGAATTACTCGTAACCTTTGCAGGATGAGGCTTTTTAAGTTCAATCACTGTCCAAACCCAAGTATCCTGCGCACTTGATCTGATACCCCATCAGGCCCTGGTTTTCTGAACTTTACCTTCCTTATGACTTAGTGAACCTCATCCTGCTGCTAGGGTGTGTTAACCCTACCAGGGCTAATACCAGAATACACACTAGGCTCACAGAATCTCCATCTTAGAAGCACCTCAAGCACGGTTTAATTACCCAAGTTTGGGGTGTTTTTTTTATTTCGAGCCAGTTCACATTGTGGTCAGACAAATTTTTTCATACGTCAACATTTTACGTTGTTTGTTCACGCCCCAATAAAGTGAAGTAAAAGAATTCTTCCTTCAAGGGTGCTTTGTGGTCCTCCGTCTCTATCGGTTTTCCTACTAACATACGCTCTTCACAGCTTTTTCTATTATTTCATCGAGAATAATTTGTTGCCGTTGCAACAGTGAAGCAGTAGACAAGACTTTCTGTATGACCCTCCCTCATCGAGCTTCTCCCATTTCCCAGCTTTTCCTACTACTTCTCCTTCAGTTACATCCTTCTGTCCGACTTCCCTATATCATTATCCCGTCCTTCATTCAGCAACACGCATTTTTTGTGTTTCGTAGCTGCTTGCTACAATTTTAAAGTTAAGCGCCTTTCTTCGAGCTGACTCTATTTTTGGGAAACTGTTATTGTAAACAAACGTCTAAGATACATAGTTCATGGCTGGCATAAATGGAATTTTTGAAAGAAGGACTATGTACTCTGGGGCTGTTGGCGTTGTTTAATTTACAATTTTCGCGTCAAAATGAACATTTTTCCATCAAAATCGACACTTCTAATTCTAAACAAGCTTGACGGCTTTGAAATCAAATAGAAATCTTCAAAATCAAGGCGAACTTCTCAATTAAAACTAGAAACTCTCCGAAATGATTAGATTAATTTTTTGTTGAAGAGTATCTTAGTATGACTTTCGTTGAAATTTTTTAAAACCACCTGCATCAGAAAGTATGCACGCAGTTTAAATTTTCAAGATTTTTATTTTCTGCGTAAAAATAATGGCTTATAGATTATTCTAAAGTGCAAAAAGTAGCATTTTTGAGGCTAAAAGTAGGTTGCGCCATGCATCCGTCCGGAACGGTGTGATTTTCATTTATTGGTTGCAAAGATTCATTTGCGGAGAGCTACACACTTGGAACGAAAACATTTGCAGAAGACACACGTATTTTCAGTTTACCGTTTCGAGTGAGCAACGGTTACTTTATCTATGAAATTTGAAAATCGTTACGATCTAGTTTAGTGCATGGCGCAGTCTCTTCTTTTAATCTTCTTTCTCTTTTTAATTTTAAAATTTTATAGACTGCTGCTTTTCCGAACTTTAAAACACGTACAGAAATATAAACCATTATCTTTTTTCGAAAACAACATCTTCATAAATTTTCAAAGTTTCAAGAGTAAAGTTTCGTAAAAATTCAAGAGCAGTTTAAAAAATATTAAAATTTCAATAAAGTGTTCACTATCGCGACAGGTGAACTTTTAAAAAAATTTCAAAGAAGGTCGCTAAATTTTTCTTAGAAAAAAACTATGAAATATGCTGGGTCTGATTCCTGAAAACGTCAAGTTCGTTTAGAAGAGCGTTCAATTTGATTTGAAAAATGTCGAATGTGACTCTAAAATGCTAAATAATTTATCCTTTACAGCTCTGTACAACTTGTTATGCTAAGGATGTGATGACAGTATACGTTGTCAAACAATGAAAATCCTTCACCAACTATCAGCTGATCCACAAACTAAAATTCATAAAATCAGGAAAGAAAACTCCAAATGGACGTTTTCAGACAACCATTCTAGGTCACGCTAATATTTTTCATGGGCTTTTGGATTGAGGTCCATTGTTACCACGCTAGACTAATATTCTTGTATTTAAGAGCGTAACGCGTCCAAAGCCGTCGGAAGAGGATGAAGAGAAGAAGGAGATGGCTGAAGCGGCGTTTCGAGAATGGCTGAAACGCAAAGCAGCCGAGCCCCATACTCCTCGAGCATCACCTTCCAGGTACTGCTTTCCTTTGAACATTGAAGGAGCACTGTTTTCTAGGAGGGGTGGGGAGAGAGAGACAATTAGATGTTAGCGCAATAGGAACGGCGGCGGATGTCGCGTGCACGGCGGATCGATATTCCTGGTTCGAGTCCCCCTGAGTCAGCCAAATGTCACATCTTTCCGGCGTTAGTGAATTGATGCCAGACTTGTCTGGAAAGGATGAAACACTGAGCTGAGCATCATGCTAATGCAAGTCGTACGTCAGGTGTTCAATTTGCCTTTGTCTATGCTCTCCTATAGGATTAGAATGCGTGGCGCATCCCATCAACTGGTCGATTAACCACATGCTTCATTCCTTATCCTTTTTTCTTCTTTACTGAGTTGTTTTCTTCCGCACTCTGCATCGAAGCTTTCCACTTTGCTCAATAACGCTTCCAAGCAAAATATCAAGCGCACAATGCTCCAAAATGCATTTTTATTCCAGTAGTCCTGTAATAGCGATGTGTCATCAATTGCCAGCATTCTCTAACATGCGCCATTCAATTTTTGTGTTTCCCTGCGCTCATTGGACGACGTCTTCCACACGTCTTCTGAATCCATACGCACATTGGACGATATTGATGGAAAATACTGGTTCGCTTATACCCCCCCCCCCTCTAGTGTTCTCCCTTTCCCATCTTCCGCTCTTCACTGGTCGCCCTCCTACTGACCCCCTTACTCGGAATCCCTACGCAAGTTGGACGTCTGTCGGTCTTCTGAATCCCTGTGCACGTTGCGACGTCTTCAGCGCGTGTTCTGAATCCTAATTCATGTTGAACGACGTCTAGGGCACGTCTTCTGAATCCCTCCACACTTGGTCTCCATTCATACCGTGACGCGTTGCCCGCTGAGTATACTGTAAACTTGGACGATCTGCCGCCAAGGATATAGTTCGCCAGAAATCGCCCATGGTTAAGCTCAAAGAATACCCGGCTGGCATACGGCGCACTGTCGTAGGCATCTCTTCGCTCCAGTCCCTCCTCCAAGTGACGGAACGTGATATTAGCCGATATCTACCACTATATAATTGAGTTAGCGGTCGATGACGTTCGAGTGATCTAGCCTAAGTGACATAAGCCGCATCATCCACAGCGGGGGCGGTCGAGTGATCTAACCTAAGTGAGATACGCCGCATAATCCGCGGGGGCGGTCGAGTGATATAACCTGAGTGAGATACGTGAGATACGCCCCATCTACAGCGCGGGCAAAATTCGCTACTGAACATGTGATGCTTCTGCAGCAGGGAAAGCGCAGCCCTTTGCTGCTTAACACAACAGCACCTACGCTCGTTTCTGAGCGTCCAGATTCAGAAGCCGACTTCGTGCCATTAGCATGAGATGACCACTAAGGGGGGACTAAGAGTAGAAGGGGGAATTCGAGGGTGAAGAACCGACAGCGATCAGGAGGGAGCGACCTAGAGGAGGCATCACGATGGGGGGTCGATAGAACAATGAAGCAGGCCAGGAGATGGCACCAAGAAGGGTTTAGGAAATAAGGAGGGACCAGTAGGAAGTTACCAATAAGGGGGGGGGGGCAGTAAGGAGGATCAGAAAGGGGATCCATTACCAGTAAGGGAAACCGGATTTAGAACATCTGACACCGATGTCGCGCTATGAGCGTTCGCTCGTCCCGTCGTCATGTCGTAAGCGTGGGAGGGCTAATTGAGATAGAGCAGTAAGGAGGATCCCGAGGGGGAAGAATCTACCTGGAAGAAGGGATCTGGAGGCCGGACCAGGTCGGGGAACCAACAAAAAGGGAGCCGTAAGGGAATTCATACGGAGAACAAGGAATCTGCCATATGCGTTGCCTCTTCATGTTCGACACAGCGGCGACTGCGAGCGCTTCTGAGCTTCTGGATCGGAAGGCGGGTCTTCTCAGCTTCTGGATCCAGAAGACGGGCTCCGTGCGTTGCTCAATAAGCATCCTGATTCTGAATACGTGTCACCGACGTTTGCCGTCAGCACGGGAGGACTACTAAGGGGGTGGTGGAGAAGGGCGGTAAGGGGGACCCAGGAGAGCGACCAGGAAGGGAAGCAACAACCTGGAGGGGAGGAGAGGGGGGGGGGGGGCAGGATGGGGAAACCAGCAAGAAGACACCAGTAAGGGGTCAGTAGTGGAATCAAAGAAGTGGGCTAGGAGTTGGGACCGGGAACTTGGGGGACTAAAGAGGAGGAGGGAAAGACCAGTAAAGGCGGACCAGCAATTAGATCCAGTAAGAAGAAACGAGTGAGGGGTAACCTGGCATCGGAAGGCATGTCAAGGACATCTGGGAACGCTAGCTCTTGAGAATGAGAACGGTTGCGGAGGAGCAACCTGAGGGACAGAAGTACTGCGCAGCAGCATAAACCAATGAAGTTAATGGCCGGTCCGGAGAGAATATCTATGATGAAGGTACCGAAGTGATGAATGGTTTGGTGCCGATAAAGTACCCACCAGGTTCTAGATGCTAGAATTTTATGTTCTACAAAAACTACTTTCCATAGGTCAGGAATGCTGCAAAGTCGCGCGAAGTGCGCAAGTGCGAGACACGCCGTTAGGCGTGTCGAAGCACTTGTATAGTAGGATTCATGTGTGTCATTTATGGAGCATCTCTTTAGGTTTGTTGAGCTTCTATGTACTAGATTTAAGTTCTGAAAAAAAACTATTTGCCTGAAACGAACGGCACCCCACACTATATAAAGAAATTAATACGTCCGATCCGTCTCTCCGTATGTCCTTCCATCCGTGCGTTCGCAGAAATGACGGAGAACGAGCTTCACATCTCGATCGGCATTATTAATCGCTTTTCAGGTTTTACCATTCCACGTGGCAATCGCGTATAATGGGTAAGCCCTAGTTTATACTTGCGCCTCTATGCGGCGCGGCACTACGATCGCTATAGATATTGATTGTTCGCGCTGCTCCGTCGATATCTATCCCTTTCATGATGCCGCGCTGCGCTACGACGGAAGTATAAACTAAGGCTAATAAGCAATCATCAGAACAAGTAGACATTATCGATTGAGCAGCCTTCGTTGATCCATTTTTGTCCATTGTCGATCGATTTTCCCATTTTTGCATAGAGTCGGTGTTTTATACTTCTCAGGCTAGTGTAGAATTAATTCACCTACTTCGCGGGGAAAAGAAGCTTGGTTGGCTTGGGCGCTATCCGAGCGAAGAGCTTGAAGTCGTGTGCACTTCATCTCTATATTGAGTAATTTTACGCCTGAGATATCCTTCTATTTGTGCGTAAAAGAATTTTCGGATCTATCCTAGTCGGGGGGGGGGGGGCACATAATTAAAAATTCTGATGTAGCAAATTCACTTGGGATTCACCAAACAATTTCTAGAGAACAAAATAGGACCCAAGCTGAGAAAAATTTGCAAAAAAATGCATTTGGCTTCGTCACGGTTGCAAGGAGACAAAACTGTGTGCCCCCCCCCCTCACTATGATGGATCAGGGTTATAACATTTCAGGCGGCGGTCAGCTGTATTTGATTGCGCCAGGCCCGCCGAGACGTCCTTACCAGTGGTGCACATTGAACGATTAACGGTTTAACGAATTTAACGAATTAACGGCATTTTTTCTTTAAAACCTGGCTTAACGACTTAACGCAAATTTTTATCAATTTCGCGGATTTTTTAACGGACTTTTTTCACAGTAAGTTTATCACCTCCCCCTAGTCTTCACCAAGATTGTAAATCTCATTCTCCCGATCAGAACTGTTCCAGAAAAACTATTGAAATCAGTAAGAACTTCTCAATGTTATCATGCTGGTTTTACATCTTCTATGGCTCATTTGAATTTTTGGAAATATGCATTTTGAAGCTAGAAAAGTTCTTCGCTGAGCTGCCAAGCACGTCAGCGATCCACAAAGATACAGGTCTGACCTTCACGTAAGAGATGCCTATCCCTACATGGCACTGCTTGTCCCAAAATACTTTTGCTCGCCATCTGGAACAGTCGAGAAGAAGAGAATGTTTTCAGTCGGTGGACGTATCCTTAGTGATTTGAGAAAAACGAAAGCAACAATCAGTTTTTGGAACCGTGGCGACCGTGTCACACCCTTTCCGCCCTATGGTACCGTGTGACACGATGTCGTGTCACGGTCCCGACCATGCAAAAAATCGATTGGTCTCACGCACCAGGTGCGCGAAAATCGTTTGTCAGCGTGTTAATGAATTAAGAAAGAGGGGAATCCCGGGATCTGTCTGGTCTAACTTACCCATCCCACTAATCACCGTTCTCTTGAATGATACTTGCATACCTATTCTTCTTCCACACCCTGAAGAAAATTTGTTGCTGAGAGCCTGCTTGTTTTGCTGTTCACACTTTGTTGATAGTGAATTGTTTGTTTTACATTTTAGTGTTGCACTCCAATCCTTGAATTTTGAAGTTGGAACGTAAGGTTTTCCTTGATTTTCATTCACTTTAACTGGTACCTTGTAGCTAATTATATTTTCTAACGAAATTTAACGATTTACCGGAAATTTATCGAAAACTTTCCGTTAAAAAATTAACGCACAGATGTTCGTGTGCACCTCTGGTCCTTGCAACCGCGGCGATTTTTATTTCTTGTTTGTTTGTTTTTGGTTCTCCCTGCTTTGCCCTATTGAAGCGGCTCCATAAGTCTCAAGCCAATTGTTTGCAAAATTTTTAGTTATATGCCCCCCCCCCCACCTCCCTGACTAGGATAGGTCCAAATTTTCTATTTCATTAGTCTTTTTTCTTAATAAATTTGCTTGAAAATAGAAAATATAGTTTGTCAAAAATTTAAACGCCACACCCTGTAGACCAACTGAAGGAAAGAACCGCAAGAATCGATAACGATAATGATCAATCGTATTCGTATCAGATTTTTTCATTATTTTTTCGTTTAGGGAGCAGATCTGTCTGCATCTAAAGGAGGATGCTCGGCAACGTGTCTACAACAACTGGTTGCATAGTCGTCGATTCACGCATTCACCTCACTCGCCGAACGGTGAAACGACGCCGTCGTCTGAAAACGCCATCAAGACGTTCGTCCAACCCTGAACGCGCGACATCCGTCCGGTAGCTATCGAATTGGCTTCATTAGGTGGTTCTTTGCGATTCTTTCAGTATACTTGCCCTTCGTCGTGTCGTTCTATATGTATCGTTCGTTCAAAGCAGAAAGTGTGTCTGCAGTCGTTGTCAGGCGTTCTGGTTGGTGAACAACCATGAATGCGTGGGTGATGGCGTGAGCGCCGCGCACCATGTGTCAATTGTCCGCCTTTGGTAATTTTGCATGATTTTTGAGTTTTTTCCGCATATGACTACTCCTAAGCTCCTGGACATTCTTCTACCCATCTACGTCACATCGCAAATTTATGATGAATCGAACAAATCGCTCCATATTTAGTGTAGTGTACAACCTTCTTCGCTTCACAAAAAAATCGTTCGTTTTAAAACATTTCTCAACACTTCACGAACGTTCGAAAAGTAGGCGGGACGACCGACATGAGGTGCGCACGCAGCGCATACGCCCGCGCGCCTATCGCTGCACGCTGCAGACTTTGTGACGGCTGTCACGCGTGGCTTTCAAAATCCACGTTCGACAATTATAATAGTATGGCTATGTTTCTGCATGTCTGAAAGAAATTACTTGTGATTGCTGATGTATTAATTTATATATCAGTGCGTTGTGATCTACCGTGAGATGAATTCTCAAATCGTGAGATGAACTGGATACGGTAATCCTCGTGTTTTCCAATGTTCGTTCGTATATGTACAGATTTTGTTGTCATCCGCTGCCTATCGCCGCTAGTCGTTTTATCTTTCTTTTTGTCGTGTTGAGTTCTACGCCAATAAAATGACGCTATCCAGCTACGAATACGCGTTGAGTTGTGCAATTTCACAGCGACTCCCACTTAGTCTTCATGTGTATGTGCACTGTAATAAATCTATCAATAAAGTTTCAGTTTGGGCTTATTGTTTGTCTGCATTAAACAAGCATCGTCATGATCTTCTCATTTGTAGGCAGATTTTGTGCACTATTGAGATCGCGAGCTGAGCCGCCGTCCCAAATTTTTCTTTACTCGTTCATTAACATAGCAATATAGTTGTGCTCCAACGAATATATTATGATAACTGTTCGAACAGTCGAATATTCGATAGTTCTAGATTTTCGAATAAGCCTTCAAATTCGAACAACGAAAAGAAGCCATACATGAATATTATTCAAAAGCCGAATATTGTAACTTTATCCGAAAATCGAACAACTTGACTCGAATATCGAATAAATTTCAAGTCTTCAAGCCTAAAACCTGATTCGAACACATCATTCGATTACTTGAGTAAACGAAAAAGTTGGCTTAGTTCGAAATTTCGATCGATTCGATCATTCGAAAAAATTGAAGAGCGAATAAATTCACTCATTCATTTGCTCGATGTATTCGTTAAAATTC
>OX375870.1:5584501-5951166 GCA_947359475.1 Heligmosomoides polygyrus bakeri
TATTTTCGTAGTTGTATAGGTGCAACAAAGTTTTGTGCAATCTACTCAATTGCCTCACAGTGAATTATAAAAGTGGTACCAGCGATCGTTGGACACATTGCCAATTTACCTCACTAACAAAATTACCCTGTCCCACCTCTTCTCCGTCTCACAAGGGGCGTCTGTAAACTTACCCCAACCAAATATTCTAAGCAGGATCTGTGTGATCTTGTAGGGCGCAGAAGTGAAGTTCGTTTTTGATGTGGGTCACTGGATGGTTTTAAAATGGCAAAAAATTTTGTAACTCATGGATGGGAGGTCGGGAGTATGCATCCTCCTCTGAAGCTAGTGCTGGTCATTTTGCCGCAATCACTTAAAACTGAATTCGTGTGAGCTTTTCAAATTTTGAATTCAATTGCAAGCCAGAAGTTTTTCAGCACACGGGTTAGCTGAGTGGTCTCCATTCCCTTTGAGGCCTCTGCAAGTCGAAAGTGTTTACTGGGCGACAATTTTTTGCCATTTTTCGATCACCCAGTGGTCCGCAGCAGAGAGGAACTTCACCACTGTGCTTCTTGTCAGATGCCCTACAATATCATATAGATCTTCTTGGGAATCGTTGGGGTATGTTCCCAAAGTGTCTTCTCTCCGGAAGAGAAGGTAGTGTTGCCCTGGGCGATGCTTGCAGTGTTTTCTCCAGAGGAGCTGCTAATAAGTCTTGGTAGGCCCAAGGGAGTCGCGCATATGAAAGCGGATGTGATTCAGATGTTCCACCTCTACCACATGTCGCCAAGCTGATCATGCTCGAGCAGCTCCAGCAACGTCTCCATTTGTCGCTGTCGCGTGTCAAAATGTTCCAATGTATCCTCTTATCTCAAGGAGTCCATGTCCTCTCAGTTCGGTAATGTGAAGTTTTTGGGTTTTATTTATATTCATCTTTTCAAATTGAAATTAATTTGATGTTAAAAAAAGCACAAGCTTTTGAGCCACGGGGAGATGTTACATTAACTGGATCAAACGAAGTGACGAAACGAACTTGAAAATAAAGACGAATTGTATCACATACTCTGTAGTAACGCGCAAAGCGCTGAGTCATGCTATCGATCGGTGCCGCCGCAGAAATTACATATAAAATAGGGGGAAATGAGGGGAAAATTATGGCCGCGAAAATAGCGGAAAATACCCAGACGTGTTCTACCTGCCTGAAAACTTCAGCCCTAAGGTAATCGCGGTCGCTGAACACGAATCTGAGGTTCGTTCTTAAAGTATCGATCGCCGTAAACGATATTGATCAAACTATCGATTTTTTGGGATGTCGTCTAGGCGGTCCGAAACTTTAGCCCTGGAGGTAGCCGAGATCGCTCAGCACGAATCTAGGTTCGATTTGAAGTATCGATCGTCATCAATCGATATTGATCAGGTTACGGGAGCGAAAATAGCGGAAAATACCCAGACGTCTTCTAGGTACCAGGGGATTCAGAAGATGTGGCAAAGATGTCGCTCAACTTGTTTGGGGATTCAGGTGCCAGTAATGGGGGGTCGTTTCACTAAGGGAGGACCAGTAGTGAGGAACCAATAGATTGCCCTATCGTACTATATACTGTACGTGCTGCGAGCCTTTTGTACTCCTAGGTTGGGAAAAAAAGCTGTACAAGTAGAGCAGCTAGCCTGATGTGATTGTCCTTAGCTTAGTGATACTGGTACATCGCGCGAAGCGCGCAAGTGCGAGGCACGCCGATAGGCGTGACGAAGCACTATGTAGTTTTATATATTTAGCATAATTGCAATGAAAAGGAACGCTGCAGTTGCAAAATTGTTGCACGATGTTTTACCGTCGTCGTTTCCACCTGTGCTAATGAGCTCCTATCGTTTTACACACCGGAACCAGAATATATTATAAAGGGTAAGGGATAGAGCATGTTACATCACGTCGCACTAGTCTATTTTTAAAAAGTGCATTTTCATGCTTTACTCCGTGCGAGTTCATAGCATAACTGTCGGCGAGACGGTTGCAAATTGTAGGGACTAGATTTAGCTGTAGACATCCACTGCCAGACAGCTGAAGAAAAGGAGAAAAAGGATAAGGGATAAGTGAAAGAGATGATCAGTCCCGTGTTGGACGCACCCCGAGCATAACATCTACTCGATGTCATGCGTATTTGGCTACATTGCGACTTGCTAAGGCGACCCCATGAAAATAGTTCAGGGTTTTGTCCTTTTCCAGAACCTTGACACCGTATATGCGATTTCGAAGGCACTAAGGGCACGATTGGACTGAACGGGACCTACGGGCCTCATTCCATTGGTATGAGAGGTGGGCGGCTGTTTTACCATGCGTTACTTCGTAAATAAAAAATGAAGGATAAAGGACGGCGTTATTCAATCCATTTTGGGTTTCGCCACTTATTCCACTTTTACCAGATGTCGTGTTGGGACGGTCTGAATGGGTTTGGTGATACAATGACTTGCGGTGGTCAGCCGATGGACAAGTCAGCGCTTTATCCACCCCAAACAAGCCTAGTATGTACCAATCCGTTGACTTCGAGGTATGGAATGCCGGATCTATCCTAGTCCGGGGGGGGGGAGGCACATAAATAAAAAGTATTATATGAAACGAATCCATTTGAAACTTACCAAGCGGCTCCTACAGAACAACATTTAAACCTAAACAAGAGAAGTCGCAAAGAAAAATACGAAAAAACATATTTGTTGCGGTTGTAAGCAGGCAAGGTTGTGTGCCCTCCTTACCATGTTAGATCCTGGTTATAACATGTCAGGCGACGGTCAGCACGCGCCATGCGGCTTCATGCGCCCTTCCCACCATGTTAAGTCCTGGTTATAACATGTCAAGCGGCGGTAGCACGCGGCATGCCTCCATTCCGTCGGTCTTTGCCCGCCGAGACGGTTGCAAGCCGGGCGATTTTTTATTTTTATATTTGTTCCTTCGATTTTTAGTCCCTTTTAGGTTCCATTTCGTCCTCTAGGGGCCGCTCGGTAAGTTTCAATTTATTTTGTTACCTATTTTTTTAGTAATGTGGCTCCCCGGACTAGGATAGATCCGGAATGCCTTGTTGCCCTGGGCGGGAAATCTCAGCTAAGAACCTGGTATCAGGTGCACGCGACAGTTGGCATCTTTTCCGACTGCGCTACACGCGCCGTTGTTGCGTAATAATGAAAAAATAGTGATGCAGAATTCACTGATTACTGTTTCTACCACATCGACTGCTTACGACTTACTCCAATCCCTTCCCTTTCTTGAACGGTATCAGCGTTATAGAATGTTTCGTTTCGATCAGAACTTTTGAGCGTGGGACGTGGGACTCGAACTCGCATCCTCTGTTTTCCGGGCAGGGGTGCTATGCATTTATCCTACGGCTGCTGTGCTGATTGGTCGTTAGCATGGAGATATCACTGATACTGTCTGCGGTCAAACACGGCCGGTCAGGTAGTGCAAGGCGTAACATTCTGGTCTCAAACCAGACGGTTTGGGTTCGTGTCCCGCCTGGCGCAAGAGTTTTAATTGCAACGAAATATCCTGTAACATATCACATTCGGAGCTGTTCACAAATCAGTCAATCCGAAGAAGAACAGATCTCATAACGCGCAACAATTACACACAGAAAACAGGTGACTTCAATAGATAATTCGTGGAAAATATGTTCTTCGGATTTGAATAGAAGAATCGCCACCTAGCCCAAATAGAAGTGAATGAAGTGTTTCATCTCATGCGTAACGTACGATCAGAAGTTCCTGTCGACAATCCAGTGCCACGTGGGAATTTATCTTTTTGTCGGACTCTGTCTTGGTATTCGATGAAATAGCCTTCTCGATGTTGTACATCCCAAGTGCTTGTGTGACGCAGTCAATAACATCTTGCTGAATGTCCTCGGATATATCGGCATCCTTGCGGTCAACAATTTCCTCAAACTTGGGTAAATGAACCATAATCTTGTAACAGCACATAATCTTTGTAATAGCCGCTCTGGGCAAAATATGTATAAAAAACATGATGGCGGTATTGCCGTCCATTTTTTACTTCGTTGCTGTTGTGCTGTATGTATATTCAATAAAAGTGAACGAATAATCTCAAATTAACTAGAGAACATCGAATTTGTGCACCAAAAGTGAATTTTCGAAGATGGTCGCCCGTACGAATAGCCTCTTTGCTTCCACGCAAAGACCAGTGGAACTGAAATGTACGGCTCATTCCAGACGAGGATTGATTATATCACCGGCCTTCATCCTTCACTAGTTTTCTAGTCCTTCCTTGTCCAATGAGCAAGAAGCAAGAAGCAAAGAATATGTACCAGCTGGAGGGTGCCCTGTATAATGGGGGAAGGTAACACTTCCTGATTTTTACTTTTGTTTCTCACTTGATTGTGTTTACGTTCTTTGTGTTAAGCTTTTCCTTCAACTTTCACAGGTACATAATCGAGTTTACAGGGTGTTCCGTGAAGCTTCAATGTAGTACAAGTACATAATCGGATAAAATCTGTCACAAAGAAGCTAATCTAAATCCCTTCATCCCTCCATAACAGAAGAAGAATAAGCTTTATTGTTTAATAAGCTCTCGTTTTACCTTAACGTCATCCTTTGGGAGGTAGCAGCCTATCCTTTGGAGCTTATATTTAATCTAAGTTGCACTAGAATGGAAGTCCCATTCAGGTGGAAGTATGCGTTTGTCACAATTATTTCAAAAAAAGCTCCATCCACACAGTAACCCGAAGAACTATAGACCGGTTGTACTATTAGGTTGGTGCATAAGTTCTCGGACATTTGATCCCTCCTGAATCGAAGGCGCATTTTCCCGCCAAATTTCTCACATGTATCAACGCGTAAATGATCGACCGATAGAGAAAGGAAAGGGCTACAAAACCGTTCCTAACATTTACTTCTGCGTTGTTAACGTCAGCTATTATGGCTAAGCAATTCATCCCAACTGAGACGCATATTCGGCACGTCATGTTATTCCTGCATCAATCTGGCCTCAGTGCCAACGAGTCGTATCGTCGCCTGAAGGATGTTTACAACGAGAGTGCTCCTGCTCGAAGTACTGTGTACCAGTGGTTCTCGAAGTTTGCAGTTGGTGAATTCTCTGTTGAAGATAATGAACGAGAAGGGCGCCCGATGACAGTGGATTTGGATGGCCTCTGAAGTAGAGTGGAAGCGGACCCATATCAAACCACTCGCGAACTATCAAGCACTCTTGGTGTTAGTCCCTCAACAGTCGTTTGAGGATTGAAGTCGATTGGCATGGTGCAAAAATTGGGTCGCTGGGTACCTCACGACTTGACACAACACGACATGGATCGCAGAGCCGATGTCGCTCTGTCTCTCCTTACCCTCAGACGTACCCACGGATGGCTGGACAACCTTGTCACCGGGGATGAGAAGTGGATACTCTACTCTAATTATCACCGGCGTGCACAGTGGGTTGACGCAACTAGAGCGGCAGAGGACGTTCCGAAACCCGACTTCCACGTGAAAAAGGTGATGCTATGCATTTGGTGGAGCGTTCTTGGCGTAGAATACTGGGAGCTGCTGGACGAAGGGATAACAGTGACGGCAGAGGTTTACGTCAACCAACTGAGGAAGTTGAGGGCCCACCTTCAAACCACACGAGGAGAGCAAGTGAAGGTGTATTTTCAACACGACAACGCCAGACCGCATATTGCTAGAGCGACGGCGGCTGAGTTGGCGGACTACGGGTGGACCGTCCTTCCACATCCACCTTACTCACCATATCTCGCTCCTTCTGATTATCATTTGTTTTCAAGCCTTTAACGCTATTTGGACGGCCAGCAATTTAGGAACCGAGAGGATGTCAAGGAGGCCCTGCTCACATTTTTCGAATCACAACCGGCCACGTTTTGGAGAAAGGGCGTCCATGACTTACCAGCACGTCGGCGAAGGACAATTGGTTTAAAGGGTGGTTCCTTCAAATGATTTGATATTGTTGTTCGCATGTTGTGATAATAAATATTTCATGCCCCAAATGTCCGAGAACTTATGCACCAACCTAATACTTCATTTTTGCAAGAACCTTCGAAATTTTCTTTTGGCACATTTTGAATCGTGTAAAAGAATTTTGAAAGATCAGTACGAGTTTCTCAAAGGGAGATCGGTCGGAAATGCCCTATGTATAGCTTCATGAACGATTGGTTAAAGCCATTCGCAGAAAGAAATCGTACAGATGTAGTGTACATCGATTTTTCGAAGGCTTTCGGTAAAGTTCAGCTAGAAAAATTGGTGGCAAAATGGAAGTCGTGGGATCCTTCCTTCACTGTTGCCTTCTAGTGATAGAAGCACAAATCAAGCTGGACAGTTTTGAAACCTAATTGTATACTATGTATTTCGAACTCTTTCAAGTTGAAATGCGCTTCCTCTATATCAAACTAGAGGCTCTCGAAAAAAGTTATAACAATTTTTTATTCAAGGAAAATTTACGTACAAATTCTTTTAAAGTTTTAGCTCACCTACCCAATAAGTAAACACAATCTTAATTTTTGAGGTAAATAATTGTTTAAAACTTGTTTTAAATAGCAGGAAACCTCCATTTTTTGTGACAAACAAAGACTGCGCCATGCCCTCGTCCAAGACGTCTAACTTTCTAGTCGATTGATAGCAGAATTTATGTTTGCATGGAGTTCGACACCTGTTAAAGATACAACAAAAATAGATGTAATGAACACACATTGTTCGTCACATTGACGACTCATTTACAGTATCAATTAAATAAAAATTATGGCGAGCATTCCGAGCGCATTTCGAAACCAGGTCTTTTAATGCACTATATGACTGCTGCCCTGTTGCGCTTTAAAACAAAATCTAATTCGTAGTTTTTTCTCAAAAGCGAGTAGGTAAGCTAAAAGATTAAAAAAAATTATTCCAAATTTTCCTTGAAGAAAAAATATTCTAACCAGCCTATTGAGTTTGTAGTTTAACCTTCCTGAAGGTCATTTCTATTTCGAAGAGTTCGCTTTGACCTCAAAACCCTTAAAGCTATCTTAGAAGAGTGTGCAATTCGATTTGAAACAGTTTAAAATCGATGTGAAAATGATGCATAACCTATTCCGAGTCTTCGCGTCAAATATTCCGCAAGTTTACATCCCTTATTGCAAGACCTATGGGAGGCCACAGGTCTTGCTAGAATTGGGAGCAACGGTCTTCAATACAACCATAAGAAAGGATGTCGATCTTCTTGAAAGCATTCGGAGTAACTTCATCGGAGAACTGATGATGGTATGCTTTCCAGTGAGCTACATAATTCCTAACGGGTCTCACAGAAATCTGAATTATTTGGTCTATCTTCACTAGCGAGTAGGCGAAAAAGAGCAGATCTTATTGAGGTGTTTCAAATTCTCATCAAAAAGCTGAACAAGTCGTAAGTTGAGGGATGTCTGTGTCGCCTTCAAGTTGATGACAGTCTGTTCAAGATGCAGTGCCTCGAAATCCTATTTATTGCCGTAAGAACCCGCGGCGGTCTATGTAAGCTGACTTATGTCAAGCCTAGATCAATTTTAGGGCTACATCCTTCACAGTAAGAGCTGCTTTCGCCTATTGCGCGTTAGCCCTAGTTTACACTTGCGCCGCTGTGCGGCACGGCACGATGGTCGGGATAGATATCGACCGGGCGGCGCGAAAAATCGATATCAATGGCGATCGTGGTGCCGCGCCGCGTGACGGCGCAAGTGTAAACTAGGGCTTAAGAATTGGTGTTCGAGCCTCTTCATGTTCGCTTCAAACGTTCAGGCGTATGGCCAAACGTAAATTGCTTGTCTACTGATGGGTGCATTTTAATGTCTTTGTTGTCATGTTGTGGCTTTCTTTCTGATGTGTTCTATCTTTTGTGGTTTCTTTCGAACGTGTGTCTTAAACACACGTGTTCAAATAAATAAGTAAAAACAACGACACAGAAGAATTCTTGGACGGGGAACTGATGGCATCCGTCAGAGGAGAAGCTCAAACTGCGTGTTCCAGTCGCGAAGTCCAGACTTAGACCAGATGTCTTAACATCTAGAACTCTTACGGAACAAAACGTGCTTCATGGTAGATACGACAATCTGACGGCAATGCCTACACATGTTTGGAGTGAAGCTGTTGCATGTTGAAGTTAGCAAATGTGATTGTTGTTGACCAATGTGTGATAGCGTTTTGTTCTTGTTTTCTTCTTAGCATTGTGTTGCTATGAATGTTAATCATATTTGCACTTTGAATAAATAAATAAATAAATTCCAGGAGTAGAACTGCAGATCTTGTACATAGTACATAGTGTAGTAGTAAATCAAATAACTTAATCAATCAGCTGCAAACAGAGCTGTGATTAATTGCATCCGGATGTCGAAAACGACGGGAGCTCTTGGCCCGACCTAATTCCAGCGTTTAAGTGGTCCATGTGATCTTATCGCCTGTCTCGCGGTTTGTTTGCCAACTGCAATAAGACCCCATATTTGTCAATTCCGATGCAATTTAATCTTCTTAGAAACTGGAGCTCACGGCCCGGTGCAATCTTCGCGCAATAGGGTTGCTTCGTTGCTGCAACTGTCGGCAACATCAGCAGTGGTGTCAAAAATATTTACAGTCTCCTATCTTGACAGCAGTCGCACGTAACCAGTTTTACGCTAGCAAATTGCCGTGTTGACGTGCACTAAGGTTGTTCGAGGAGGTTTTTCAGCACGTGGTCTCACCAGCGACGCTAGAAGGCAACAGCGCTCGACCCCCACCTCGCCAGCTCCTTCAGCTCTTCTCGAGGGCTGTACTAGCCTTCCTTGGCCTTGCAAGGGCGACCCCCTCGTCACGGCCGCCGTGGTGGGCGCCGTGCGCGGTCGGCCGCCGCCGAAGCGCCCGGCAGTGTGAGTGTGGGCGTGGTCGCGGACGGCACGTGGCCGGTGAATGTGTGCACGCGACGCGCCCGCACGCCCATCGCCTGGCATTCTGCCAGCCGTTTTGCCTGTCAGCTGATTCGAAAAAGAGCCAACTATTCGAAAAAGCGCCGACTGCGGGCGGGCTCATGTCAGCGCGTGATACCGTACTCGGGAAGGGTCATCGCCACGATCAAGTGCGTCTAGGATATTCGAATTCAACGTCTCATCGACACGTTCATCTACTACTACTGCAATCGTCGACCTCGTCGCAACGCTAGACTATTCCACATTTCTAGGCCTGAATATTAGTGATGACTAGTGGCGACTCAAAATCCGCCGTGGTGGAGAAGACGCACCATTTACAGTGAGTCATTCTCCAGACTCGCTTCTGAGGATTCATATGCTCTATTCGTGTACTTTTCTATCGTATGACCAATTTAAATCGTTCATTTCCCGCGTTGTGTCGCTAAATGTAACAATCGAACGCGCGGTGGTATGCAGCCGCGTTTTGATCTACGCAGTCCTTGAAGGACACTTCATCAACATAATACCACCGTAGAGGTTTCGAAGAAGCTTTCAGCTAATTTTTAAATTTTTTCTTACACTTGTATCGATGGAAGTATGAAGCATCTACATCCATAAACTACATTCCCTGTATGGTCTCGGATCAGCTGGTCGGGCTATTTCCACTCATTGCCAACCTTGTTTCTGTCCTGTCGTTCTCGTTCGTTGCACAGTGTCAGCGGCGTGTCGATTTGCATGACGGCGTTTTCTGCTGGCATTATCGATTGATTGATAGAATTTGATAGGTGTTCGCTGATGGCGATCGTTGTCTATTGTGAGACTCGTTCACGATTGCGATCTATGTGGTATGGGTGTGTTCTATGTGTTCCGTCTAATCAGCAAATTGCTTTATCCACTTATCGCGACGGCTAAACGGCGGCTAATTCCGATATTGCCGGTCCTTTTTTGTATTACTGTAATTGATTGGTTTATGATCTACACATGAGCTTTTCGGGCGCGACTTCCTTCTTTTTCCTTCACTTGGCGACTAACAAAGAAGCAGAAAGCTTATCAGATCGGAGCTTGGGTTTTAGAAATATCACATGGCCTTTGACTGCTTTCAGCGTTCAGCTTAAATCGATATATTGGTGTATGATCTACACATGAGCGATTTCCGTCTTTCCCTTCACTTGACGGCTAACAAAAAAGCAGAAAGCTTATCAAATCTGAGCTCGAGTTTTATGAAATATCACATGGCCTCCGTCTGCTTTCAGCGTTCAGCTTAAATCAATAATCGATCCAATGCGACTGTTTTTTGTTCATCGTCATGTGGAGTCAGCGCTTCCCATGCATGTTGTTTGTTTGTGTATGTGTATGTGTGTGTGTCACTATGGCCTATCGTATAATTGGCGTTTTCCGGCCGAAATGAACAGCAGACGTTCTAACAGACACTTCTGATGGTTTTATTTAATCAGCGGTAAGAATCTATTTTTTCGACAGTATTTTCGCTGATGAGATCGAGAAGGAGGTGGATTTATCCATTAAGCCACCCGCTTGATTGACAGCTAATTGCCGCTAATGTTGACTAATCTCCCATTGGGACAGGAAATTAGGTGACTAGCGTATATTTGATGTCATTAATTCTGTCTGGCTGCGGAGCAGTATTGTTCCGGGCAGGTCGTGCAAAAAAAAAAATCGATAAGACACAGACAAAAAATCGATTTCCAACAGAACAAAAATACCCTAAAAAGGTTTGGGATCATCTCTTCAACTGCTTCTTCCATAGTAATCTCTTGTTCAGTCTGGTTTTTATCCTGTTTTGTTATTACGTTTTGTACAGGACGATGATGAACGGCGGTGTGACCGCACGCGTTTTTCCATTCTGTTGTAAAAATTCGATCGGCTAATTGCGAGAGATTTAGACGAAAAACACAGCCTGCAAAACTGCATAGGTGGAACTGTTCTTCAATTCCCTGCAAATATCCGGATCATTTTTTGTTTTGTTTCAGTCATGACCACTTTTCCAAGTTGACGATTGATAAGCTAAAAAATGAACACCAGGTGGCTGATTTTTGAATTAACGATCTCGCAAAGTCGAAGAAGGATAGGATTACTATAACCACAAAAAGCGCTTTCTTCGTTCTGTGCTCAGTTATTTTTCTCAAGACTGTACGAAGTACTTCTTTCGATTTTCCGCCATTTAAAGGCTTCGAATTGTTCTGAGACATTAGAAACAGAGCGACCGCGAATTGCAAAAATAATTTCACCTCAACTTTGCCCATTATTTTCTCCCGAAATACGCGAAATTTTTTAGTCTCATTTTTTCTCAAAACGATGGCATTTCTGTGCGTACTGCTACTTTCTCATTGAAAATCTTCACATTTCCTATTGAATCTCCTTATTTGAAGCTTATCATGCCCAACTATGAAGCTGTTAATAAACTATAAGGTGAATGAAAGCGTGTATTTTTCATAAATAAGTGCACCAAAGAGGAAACGGCCACTATTTTCGTGTAGGCAATCATTTCTCGTCACCGGTGCGTTGAAATAGACGTGGTTCCTTTACAAAGAAATCATGCTTGTTCGCTTTTCGTTTAAGATTTCTTTCACTATTTGGTCTACGGATCAATAAAGAATAAAAAAGGATAAAGGACGGCGTTACCCAATCCCTTTTGGAATATGCCATTCTGCTTCTATGGGATGTCGTGGAAGCGATTTGAATGTGTATTTGGCCATACAATGTATTGCGGTGGCCAGCCGATGAACAAGTCGGCGCTTAATCCTTCCTAGACAACTCTGTTACCAATGGACCAACCCCAGAGGAATGGAAGGCTTGGTTGGCTTGGGCGGGGAATCCGAACCAGGAACCTGGTATCGGGTACACGCAACAGTCGCCACCTCCTCCGACTGCGCTACACGCATCCCTACGGATCAATAGATGGCTTAAATTTGTAGCTATGATCATCTCGGTAATCGATCCAGCAACCTGGAAGAAAGGGTTCTGTACTTAACCATTCCTAGGCATGAACGCCTACACTTTTCTTTCTATTCTTTTTATTTTCCGTATTTATGTCTCCTTTTTGTCTTTATATTATAGTCTTAGTGTATTTGCCGCATATTGAAAGTCTGGCTAGGAATGGTTAGAGAAAGTGTCCGTCATGGTCTTAATGCGTCTATTGATCTCTGTCGATCGATTTGAGGAAAGTCGACGAAACATCACTCGCTTTATGTTATGGGAGCTATAAATGTAGATATGGGGTCATTCAGAACGATTTTTCACCTTTTGCGCTGTAACGTCATGAAACTAATGCACTCGGAGGAGTATCATAGTGATCTCAGTCGATCGATATGAAAGAGTAGGCGAAACATTATACCTTTATGGTTATGGCAGCAATAGAAGTCGAGATGTAGATCAGTTAATAAAAGTTTTCCTGGCTTTTATAGGGGATGGAGCCCATACACATACAGTGGATACTTTGGTTAGCTTCGTGCTCTCCTCAGTCGTCGGCATCAGTGCCAAAGTTGATCACATCTGCATGGGCCACATCCCGTAGTTCGTCGCTCACTCACGGGCCCGTTTCCCTGTAAGAACCGTTATTCTTAGCCTAGCGAAAGACCGTCATGGCCTGTCAGATGATCATAGCAGCAATATCGATTTACTCGTCCACAGTTTGCGAGCCGTGTCACGCACGCGCGAAGTTTGAGTGCGGGTTTTGTGCGGTGCGGGCTGGTCTTTTATAGGTTAAGCGGACTTTTTACTGATTTTTTCGCTATTCGACACATTGATTGGATCAGCAATAGCAGCACCAGCGCGCCTTTGCAGCAGCAGCAGCAGGGTGTGCAGCGTGTTACCCGTGTTTATTTTTAACCGCAGCGGGCATGTGTCGTCGTCGTCTCCGCGGCGGCCGACCGAGCGGCCCCGTTCGCGCGTTCATTTTCGGGTTCCTCAGTTCCTTCTATGCATGTTGTCTTCGCTCTTCCTCCTCCTCGTCGTCACTTCGCATTCTGTCCGGGGTTGTTTGTGTTTGGCTGCCCGGCCGGCTGGTTGGTTGGCATGTGCATCCGACGACACCGCCGCCGCGCCCCGACCGCCGCCGCAGCAGCAGCAGCAGCAGCACAACCGAGGAGGCGCAGGCGGACGCCGGCCGGCCAGCAGGCAGTCACATGGTGTACGTGTGTGTGTGTGTTGGCAATGAGTGGGTGCCCCCTCGTCTCTCACCCCTCGTCCTTCATCCGCATACCACCATCACAACAAACCAACGGGTATCACACGAGGACGATTCCTTGCACGCGTTCCGGGACCCCAAATGATCGCTCGAGGTGTCCCGGAACGCGTCGCACGAGGGGTATTGGTTGAACAGCCATGTGGAATGGGCAGGGCTCAAGAGTAACCTTCTACGAGACACGATGGCATTTTTCTGTGAGTCATTTGCTGACTGGCACAGAGCAACATCACAGTGCTGCCCTTTCTCACGGCCACATGACGCCGCACAGTTAATCGATGGCAGATCACAACATACGTACGCGTCTAACACGCACGCGTGCCGTGCCGTTTTAGTAGGAATAAATAGTCACAACGTAGTTAGCTAGTTATTTTGTGTACTAAAAGCCTCAAAAAAATGTACTGGCGCAATTACGGGTATAGAAGGTGCACTTCCTTGTAGGCTTGGAACTTTTCAACATACAGTTGCGGTAGGATAGAAGACATAGTTTTCCTAGCGGACCTTCACACTAGGACTGTGCTAGAATAGTGAGCTCTAGTATGAAAAAAGCAAGAAAAATCGTTATAAAGGTGAACCCCCATACCCGTATTGTGCCAAGGTAAGCACTGTTTGAAAGGTCGTAACTCTGTGGCCAAAAAGTTTTTGAAGAAATTCAAAGCGTACGTGGAAGCGCGGTAAAGTGAAACTTCTGGGTTCGTATATAGGCTGCGTGTTAGCGCAGTCGGAGCAGATGCCGGTTGTCCTGTGCATTCCAGGTTTTTGGCTCGGATTTTCCTCCTAGTCCGTCCATCCATCTGTGGTCAGATTTGTCTAGGAAGGATAAAGCAGTTATTTTTTTTACATCGGCTGGACACCATTGTGTAGGGCAAATACGCGTCCAAATTGCTTCCACGAGACCCAGCAAAGGTAAAATAATGGCGCATTCCACCAAAGGATTGATTAACGCCGTCCTTTATTCTTTTGAATAGGGAAATGAGCCCGTCTGCGTACAGTAGATGTGTTGGTTTCGGTTGTATGGCACAGAGCAAGAGAATGAACTTTAGGATGATATGGGTCAATTTTCATACAGCCGTGGTAGATGGACCACATCCAGAAGTTATTAGTTAGGGCACGGTGTCGCTTCCCTATATGGGACCGTTTAGTGTGCGCGCTACGCGCGACGCGATGCAGGTGTAGTGGCTAAATTGATCGAGCGACGCGATTGGTCAATTCGGCCACTACACATTGGCATCGCGTCGCGTGCACACTAAACGATCCCTAAAAAACAGATTTAAGACGTGAATTTTCGGGAATCATCCTATACACTCCTCTAAAGTTTCAAATTTTCGACTCGACTGATTTGGTGTGGGCTAACTGCTTGACGCAGTTTTGTTGCAAATTGTCGCCTACAAAATAACAACCTACTACCATTTGTTGTAGAATATTGTCGATGAACTACAACTTTGCTGGCATCAAAACGATCAACAAGGCTTTTAGGATAGGTTAGCAAGACTGTGGAAATTGCGAACGTTGAGAGCTAGAAGTAGTTGAGATTGCGCCATTCACACCTTTAAAAATTTAATTCGTATATGCGATTGATTATGGTGCAACTACATGCTTGTCTACACTCCTCCACATTGTCCAAAAATGGCTACATCGCAGTTTTATAGCCTTGCTTAGGTCCAAACTACAGTATCAAAGCATTTAAAACCATAACTCCAACTATAGCCAAAGTGGACATTATCGAATTCGAATTCGCAAGTCAGAAGGCATCGGAGAACACTCGCAGCAGGTGTTTGATCCCGTTTTGATGTAGAGCATGTTGATTCATATATTTTAGATAGTTTTCCATCTCAAACAATGGTTGGATTAGTTTAGTAAAAATTTGTAATTAACCTCCCACATGCAAATCAATCACTACTCCAATTTGAAGTTTTGAAGGCATGCATGGCGCAGTCTACGCACCTTATGGCACGTAACACTTTCCCCTTCTTTTCTTTCACTCTAGTCATATAGTTCGTGCTTCTGGCAACAAACCTATAGCCCTTCGTCGATCAGTGTTGTAATTTTTGTACCTATTTAGCAGTAAATTTTAGAACGTTCCTATTTAATATTAGACTTTATTAGACTTTATGAGCAGCGTAGAACAGCGATGTGATCAGTTTGTGGCGTAACTGTGACACAAGCACTTTACACATACACAATCCATCAAATCTAAAATTTGAGGGGAACGAGTGCATGGCGCAAAGCCTGTTCTTACCTGTCCTTGGGACTCTTACTTAACTGCGCTTCCAAGTGCGCCTTAAATTTCATTAGAACGCGATAAAGCCATAACCTTTCGAAGGATATCTACATTTCTAGGCACCCTGTATAATCCGTACTCGAAGATGTCGGATTAGCTGTCCAGATGCCTAATCTTGCAGTTGAAAAGCTTCTTCTTGAAATACATATGTCTCCGGCAGATCCACTGAAGGAGCCAGAATCCGGGGAAAATCAGACGCCTTTCAAAATACGTGATCAGAAGAGAAGTTGACAGCAAGAATTTTAAGAAGCCGTCACATTATCTGAATACACATCTCTAGCTGTGATCCTGTTCGGCGAGATAAATGGTAGTAGCAGACAAAAGCAAAAGTCGCTGTCTTGGCCAGTAATTAGTAGTAGTGGTTAGATATTGATTGATTGATTGATAGAGCGTACTTGTTGTAACGCCTCTCTGTAAGCCACCGTATTCGTTTGATCTATTAGACAGGTATCCTCGCCGGAAAAAGGTTATCGATCGATATTAATTAGCTGATCGGTACTGTTCACTTCGATCGATACTTATTCGGCAGTCCATATTGCTGTAAAGGATGGTAGTTTTCCTCACGGCTTGGACAAGGTTGTTGCAAACATTCTAGTCCTCCTGGAAAAGCTTATATAAAGCAGCTTATATAACTTGTTTGGTTAAGATCTTTATTAATTGAACCTACTGCGGTTATTTTGAATTGCGCCAAAGAAGGACGTATCCTTATCAGAGTATAACACTTAATCTACTTACTTGGAATTTACGTACGTGCGGATTTTGTCCTACTACACCTATATTCCCATAAAATTAATGGCTATTGAAGGTGCTTTACACGTCTTTCGATGTTGTCAACCTCTGTTTAGCGTTAAATGGGCGGGGCTTCTAATCATGTTAAAATCGTGGCCAATGGGCAGTTTTCGCAATAAATAAATAAATGTCGTCGATCGATGAGTAAATATCGATCTAGCGAGTGGTGTGGTCAAAGCGGCGGATTGGCAGCGTTACTCCTGACAAGGTTACTACTCAGTAAAGTCCGCAGATATAAGTCTGTGTGGTGTGCGCCATGCACTCTTCTCTGGGTGCTGATGTGGAGAAACTCTGAATAGAAAGTCTTGCCCTTATTCACGAACCCTTCATGGCGTTGAAAACGTCTTGTGCCCGGATGGGAATGATACCTAAAATCGATCTGCTATGGGCTCGAGATGAGCGCCTCCTGCCGACTGAGGCACACGCACTGCTTGATGCCTTTCTATTAGTCATCGATCACGGTTTCAACTGTAGAATTCAGCGTGCATGCAAATTTCTTTGCTCATGCTCGTAGTACTCCTTACTGTATAAGCGTTGACCTACCTCTATGACGTCGAACCTTTAAAGCTATCGATTTTTTGGCGTAGGTCGAACTATAGTGCCCTACAGTATTTTTTGTAACTTTGAAAGGGAAATTTATTTTTTAGTCGTTTTTCTACACTCGGTGCGCTTTTTTACCTGATTTTACTTGCTAGAATAGGGGAAGAGGAAAATATTCAAAAATAGTACGCTGTTGACTCGTATGTGATAATTATTCAGTTAATTTAATCACTGAAGTGTCGTTACGAGGACGTTATCTTTTAAAATGGTCCCACGAGGGCTGTAATTAAGCGCGCTCTTTGAAGTTCCTGTTCATGGCTTTTCTGCGTTAACAGAACAAGGCTCGTCTTCCGCCGTCCCACTCTTAAGCTCCTTCTTTTTTCAGCGTGGGAGGGAGACATAAAGCATCTAGGCGTTTATGCAAAGTAGAACACATTTACCTTTCACAGCATTAGCATCTACCGTGAAGGTGACGGAACCTTATTCGTGGGATCGTTCCCACGTCAATGTGGGTGGTCAGCGCTTCTCATCATCGCATGCGCACTTTCCTAACCTTGCTCAACCACTACTCGCTCTGAAAACTGCGGCGACGATTCGGGAGAGTTGTGAAGGCGTGAGGTTCTGATTAGAAGCGGTCCTTATGTCCCTTGGAGCAACGCGGACATCAAACGATGGGTGGATGGAAGTTCGATGAAACGAGTACGTGAATTATGCGGGCTTGCACTTGAGGTAAATATATTGGCGCTTAATTTGCCCGGTTGAAAAACCATTTCGGTTGACACTCCTCGACAACACTTGGTGTCTTGTATCTCGAGGAGGAAGAACGTTCGGTATGAGGAACATTCTGAATGCACGTACCTCCGACATAGTTACTCCGTCTGTTGGCGAATTCATCGGATGAAAAGTCGATCGAATGTTTACGCCATGAGCAATCAGAGTGACTCATTATGCGACACCTCGTTCATTTGTACTAACACTGTTCTAGCTTCCCTTTCCACTCAGAAACTGAAGCAGTCACGATATTTTGTGTGAAATAGAGGCCTGCTAAACAGTTCTGGTACTAGTCGCCAATGTGACCTACCTGGGGAGGCGAGAATCCAACAGCCAATCATAACCGAGCGCTACCGACCGAACATGCATCAGCCATTCGCCACACGTACACCCATCTAATGCGGCCTGTTCGTCTGGTGCAGTCTCCTCCTCACCATGTAAGCCACATTAACGACCAGCAACGCAATTTCAACTCAGTAAATCATCACTCTGTTCGGCAGGGTGCAAGGCATGTTAACACAAGCTTCACAACTACTGAACATTATCAAGCGGCCACTTAAAATCAATCGATATATCTGTTTCCGTCCGCGGAACAAGTATGCAGTACCTTAGGGCAATCAATTTCGATCGATATTGTCGAGATTGGGTGGGAATATTGTCCAGCGTTGAGAACGGTCACTGTGCTGGTTGAACACGCGAATACTCCTGCTTTCTGTCGTGATTGGTCTGTTGCTACTGTCGGCCAATGGGAACCCAGTTCCGCCCACGCAGCAGTGTCGCACGCGAGTCAAGGGAAGGAAAACTCCGGGGTCCGCGCGCCGCGCGCGACGTTCCGTCCGTTGGGACAGTGTCTGACTCCCGCACATCTCCAGACCTACTTCATATTTCGGGTTTCTGTATTGAACTTTATGGAATACCAACCACTAAGAAATGGCACTGAGTGTCGGCTTCTTAAATGAGCTGACATTCAAACTTTCATGGTTTGAGAACAGCATAAGGCTCCAATATTTGCTGAAATCATCAGCTGACAAGCTGCAGTAATCCGAACTGAATGGGTTACAGTAAGCGTTACACCTACATACAACGTCGAAATCCTTGCCATACAGCGATTTCGGCCTCACGTGAGATTCAAAAACTGAGTTCCGCATTCAGAATTCAGCTATCCTGGAAACTAACAGGAGCTGAAAAGTAAGAATCACACAAACCAGAGTGGCTCTTCGCCGTGAAAGACCGGCATGTGGAGAATAAATCCTACTCAGGATTCGAAACCATTTCTACAAACCAGAGAAGAGAATACAACATGACGTAACTCAGCCAGTCACAACTGACTTTTGCCAGTATATTATAGTTAGTAATTTATTCGAAGATTCGAGTGGTTTCGAATGCTCACAAATTTCGGATACTCGAATTCGAATTTATTGGAAGGATACGGTTTTTCTGGCTATTGTAGTTCGAATACATGCGAAAATGCGGTTTTTCTGAGTATTCTATTTCGAACGTATTCGAAAATGCGGTTACTGAATATCCCAATTCGAGATATTTCAAGGATACGGTTTTTCAGTTTTTCCGGCTAGCCTAAGTCGAAATAATCGAAAGTGCGGTTTTTCTGAACATTCGAGTTCGAGTGCATTCGAAAATGCGGCTTTTTGAATATTCGAATTCGAGTACATTCGAAGGATATGGTTGATCTGAGAATTCGAGATCGAATATATTCGAAGGGTGTGGTTTCTCCGGCTAGCTCTAATTCGAATATAGTCGAAAATGCGGTTTTTTCTGAGAATTCGAATTCAAGTATATTCGAAGGATGCGGTTTTCTGACTATCCTTATTCGAATACATTCGAAAAATGCGAATTTTTGAATATTCGAATTTGAACCTTCAGATTCGAATAAAAATCATCCGCATATTTATTTGAATAGGTCATTCGAGCACAGCCATACTGTATATATACAGTACCCCGTCGAGATCCTATTCGAGCTCTTCGGAAGGCTATGCCAGCCAGCGTGCTTTTCGCCTACTTCTGACGAGATGACTTGTTACCTTCAGCTCAACAGGCCGGACGTGACAGCGGCATCGACATGCTTTACACACTCAGACTAATTACTACTCCGAAAGGATTGCGCTGTCTTATCCCTGATCACTTCCGGCGACAGCGCATAGCAGCTGTAATTGAGAGCAGAATTGATATGAATCATCGCAAACACCAAAATAAATGTGTTGATACTCTGTTGTTACCGTTGTTTGTTGATTATGTTGTTATTTTTTTCAGCTATTTAAACGAATTTCGAGTAGAGGCATGTCCATTGTTCAAGCAGCATCAATGTCAACAGCACAGGCCGTACACGTGCTTCAATTGGCATTTCGCCAATCAGAGGAGACGAAGGTTCGATAGTCAATGACGAATAAAGAATTCGATGCGATATGTAGATTTTTTTTTACAAAATTGGAAAATAAAAGTAGCCTTGTCTTGTAAAAAGCCGGTGCGTTGAATGATATCTTAAAGTGGTGAGATATCCAATATTGTTTCATTTTTTGCCTTGACGTGACGTCACACCTCTTCTACGTGCCGATGTTTCTTTAAAAATTTTCTACACCTATTTATGGGATAATAAAGAAATTCTATGCTTCGTAGATAGTATTGCTACAACATTTTTCAACTTTAAAATAAAAATGAGCCTTGTACAAAATGGGACCTAAGGTTTCCAGAATTTTTTCTTTACTTGACGACTTCTTTAATTTTCATATGCTTATTTATGGAAAGGTTTTCACTTTTATCTTATATTTCAATGTTACGTGGTTTTTGCGAAAGGATGAAAGATGTGCTTTTAGCTTTTAAAAATGAAATGAAATGAAGAAGGCTTTTTTATATGCCTCATTTAGTCTCTATTTAACACTGCTTTTCGATTTGCGAAAAAAAGACTAGAGAATTCAAAATACGTTTCTGAATGTATTCGTGGTAATTGAAAGAAAATATTTTTGAAAAATCTTATGAAATGCCGCCGCTGTCGGATTGCGCCGTGCCCTTGCCTCGTAGCTGACTATTGTTGATGTGAAATTCATCTACATCAAGTTGTGATTGAATGCTTCTTTGCATTTGTCTTAGCTAAACATTCAGTTTGAACAGCTATATTGATTGACTTAGTTTATCTACCTTGGGTCAATATTGGCGATACAACACCAATCAATATATCAATAGCATTTATGGTGTTGTTGTTGTTCCAAACGCCCCTGTGCTCCATTGATGTTGCAGTTCTTCTGAAAATATTTGAGAAAAATAATAGTTGTAGGGGTTTTTGATTGCTACCTTATTCTTCAAGATAAGCAAAAACGGAGGAGATAAGATGAAGCTAAGTCCAAAGGCGGATAAGAAGATACGATTTAGGGCGGATACATGAATACGCCGTTTTAGATAATCTCAAGTCCTCGAAAGGGCTGTTTAGTCTCAAGAGCTATCATATCGCTGTGCAAAAAATACACTCATGTAGTGCAGACGACGTTTGTGGATAAGTTGAGTTATCAATCAAGCGAACGTAGCGAGGTCATGGCGCAATCCCGTGTCGCATTTATTCTTTACTATTTACAATAAAATTTTGAACCTTTTAGTAGTTTGAGGGGTAAAAAGTTCGTGACCTTTCGAATGTGTTTTGTGGCACCGTGTTCAAAAATTATGCAAATTTAGGCTCCGTAAAATGAAAATTTCTAAAAGATTTAAAGCGTAAGGGAGTGAACTCGCTATGATTAAATTTGTCCGGGATATTTGACTCTTGTTTTTTTTTGTCCCTTCTATGCACAGTTGTGTAGCCGTGATTTTATGCTTTGAAGAACACAAAAAAGTTGTTGCAGTGTTTGAAATTTCATGAAATTTTTATTTCGTATGGTACTTGCTGAAAGTTTATTTTAAAGCGTAGGGAAGTGCCATCTTATATTATACACTTGACTAAAGAAGAGATCCCGCCATGCGCTCGTCTAGCTAGTTATGATTTTCGTTTGATTGATAGTGCAAATGCTGGTTACTTGAAACTGGTTAATGAGGAGTGTTTTTTCCGTCGTTCTTTGCTGCACTATTAACTAACGCGTTTTTGCGGTACTATTGACTAATCGAACAAAATTTTAGCCTTCAATCCAATGGAAAATCGCGAAGTCCTGTACGTGTGTATGGCGCGATCTCTTTCAGTATAATCAAAAATTGCTGCTTTCTCGCACTCTTACGTAATGCTTAAGCCCTAGTTTATACTTGCGCCGCTGCGCGGGGCAGCATAACGGTTGGTATAGATATCGACCGGGCGGCGCGAAAAATCGATATCTATGGCAATCATGGTGCCGCGCCGCGTAACGGCGCAAGTGTGAACTAGGGCTAACTCTTCTTACTTCCCACAGGTCCAAAATCGTTCTAACATTTCATAAATAGGGACAGGAACAAAACGGTTGCAAGCTTTTTTTTTAATTCTTTTTGCTAATCTTTTTCTGTTTATCCGTTTATAATTGTTTGTGTTTTCGCACATAACAAAGTAACTATTCATTTTGTGACCTTATTAAGCCTTTTAAGAAGTCTGTTGACCTTTCTGTCTTCCAGACAACAATTACATGTTCATTTACCAATGTAGGCTAACAATATGTTTTCTTATTACTACTCCTTCTGAATACTTTCCAACCATATTCCACATTTGTAATAAAACAAACGTTGTGTTTTCGAAGGATGTTCTTAGACCGTTATCAAATTTTTTAATGTTTCTATTGCTTTCGGAGCTTCTGAAGTTTTATGTCAGCGTCTTCGGATGTATGTAGTACCCCGAACGTGAACTTTAGGCCTCAACGAAAATCGGACGGCTCGTTCAACTACTCACCTGATATTTACTGTGACAAATATGACGAGAACACGGGCATTTGTCCCGATGGTGACGAGTGAGTTGGAATTAAGGTCTCCTTGAGACGAGCTCGAACTTTACAGTGTCATTTGGCGTACTGTAGCGTTTGACCTTAAGCAGAGTTTCACTTCACGTCGAAATATCATGTTGACGCAGCGTGTGATTCAGATGTGTATATCTGCATCGTGTTTCCGGTGACGTCGAACGAAAATATCATCTACGCTACTACAAAACTGCCCAGTGTGTTCATCCAACGGATTCACGTGGGCAATGTGTCAAGGTATGACGAAGCTGAACGAAGTGTTAGAAGAGGGGATCCTCATGTCCACCTCCTGTCTGCCTTCTAACTGCGTGAAGAGGTAAACTTTTGCGCCGCGCGGGATTCGAACCCGTACCAGTAGCAACACAGCACAGTCGGAGGAGGTGCTGACTGTCGCATGAACCAGATTCTTGGTTCGGATTCCCCGCCCAGGCCAACCAAGCCTTCCATCCCTTCGGGGTCGGTGGATTGGTTCTGCAACATACTTACTTCTTCCGGATGTGATGGCGGCGGTCTGAATGAATGCTTTGCCAATGATGCGTGGCCAGCTGATAAACAAGTTAGCGCTTTATCTTAACAGACAAGTCTGGTGCCCTGAAGGGATGGAAGGATTGGTTTGCTTGGGCGGGAAATCCGAACCAGGAGCCTGGGTGTTGGGTACACGCGACAGCCGGCACCTCCTCCGATCGCGCTACACACCAGCCAAGAATCGAATCGAAAAATAGGGAATAAAATTCCTGAAGAGGAAGATCCGTCATCGATTCTTGTAGTTGTTTCCTTTCAAGTGTTCTATAGTTACTTCATTTTCCTTCAATGTGTTTAGATTTTCTTCAAAATCACGACTTCACATAGCATTGTTGCGAGAGAGAAAGAACGCTTGCGCTGTGCATGTCAGAGAGAGACATGGTGAAGAGATTCCAACACATTTACAATATTGCGCATATTTGAAAATTTTATCCCAAGCAAAAAGTTTTTCTGATTCAATTATTCTCTGCTCTAAGGCTGAAAACCAATTTTTAATATTATGTACTTTATCGGGCGCCTGTAGCGCAGTAAGAGGAGGTGGCGACTGTGGCATGCGCTCGATACGAGGTTCCTAGTTCGATTTCCCGCCCAGGTGAACCAAGCCTTCCATCCTTCCGGGGTACCAGACTGTCTGGGAAGGATAAAGCGCTGACATGTGCATCGGCTGACCACCGTAAATCGTTTCATGGCCAAATACGCATTCAAATCGTCTCCAGAACATCCCCCGTAAAAGTAGAGTGTGTGGCGCATGCCAAAAGGGATTGAGTAACACCTTCCTTTATCCTTTATTCTTTTTTGTATTATTTGACCGACATTGCTTCACCGCGGATATCCCTATGGCGATGAGCAATTAGGATTCGCTTTTGATATCTGGATAAGTAGAAAATGCTGGTTCGAATCCCGCCAGGCGCAAGAGTTTTGCTCGCAACAAAACATCCTATAAGCACATATATTTGTCTAAATTTATACGGTTTGGCAGGGTGGCAACGTAGGGGTTGTACCCTTGAAGCACTCCACCAAGCTTACTTATCCATAGGAAGTGAATTTTCCTCGCAAGTTTCTCATAGCGGAGCGCGAATAGCGCAATCGGAAAACGCGCTGGCGGCTTTCGGTGCTCCTCATAAAAAGCAAGCCTTATAACCCTTAATAATGGTGGGCGAACTGGAACCTGACTAGTTTGAGATATACAATACTGACTTGCCTGAAGTTTGACCACGGTAGGTCCTAGCTGAAAGGCCTTTGTCATACCATCGCTCACCCCTAGCGACGCCTAATGATGTGCTCCCATATCGATCGGGCGGCGCGATGGGATCGATATGGGTGCATATCATTAGGCGTCGCTCGGGGTGAGCGATGGTATGACAAAGGCCAAACCGAGTGCGCAAAAAGTCGATTCCACGATATCCCGTAGAAGTGAAGTGCGTGGCACACCCGAAAGTGGATCGATTAAAGGCGATCTTCACCTTGTAATTTTTTCTCATTTTTATCTTTTTTTATTTTTATTTCTTTTACAGGTTTTTCCGGATATTCTAATTTATGTGCATATATGTGCGGGAGGGGGTAATGGTAGGTGCTCAATCTCTTTTCGGAATGTGCCATGCACTGTTCCTCTACTGATTATTATGAATGTGGCTTGAATGGGAATTTCAGTCTACGCCAACAGTTGCAGTGGTCAGCCAATGTACAAGTTCGTCTACTTTCTCTAAACAATTCTTGCGCTATTTTTCACACCAGAGGCCAGATTCATCAACGAGACCGTCGGAATCATCTCAACGCCGATTCACCATATGGGCCTACGTAGTAACCGATACAGAGAGTTCGACTCCAAATTCACTACACCGGATGTTGATGAAGCGGATGATGAATCTGGCCCAGGTGGACTGAAGGGCCTATGTAGAAGCGAACCTAAAATCGATTTCGAGAGCACGTGACAACCGGCGCCTCCTGCCGACTCTACCACGCGCTCAGGGCAGCAAGTGTTCCTAAAATCATCACATCTGAGTGTAAACATATTGAACCGCCTTAGGAATTTGACTTTAATGACTCAAATATGTATGATTAGTCTGCTAAGTGGCTCCACGCTTTGCCAGTCACTCTAATAATTTGGATTAAGTGTGATTAATTCAATAATTCTATTATTCCATTAGAAGGAGAGGGAGCGTAGCGGACAAAATAAACGACAATCAATGTTTGTAATCGTTTGTGTTGCTTCATATTTCGAGTAACTCTATAAATGACGGAAAACAGAAAATTTGCGCGGGTGCTCTGCTAACTCCGTTAGAAAATGTACAATATTGCGGCATGAATGACCACTTTTTTGGCTGCTAAGATGCATTTCGTTTCTGATTTTTTGTTTGTGCTATTTTTTATCACCAAGGAATGGTGCACTACGACTGCGAGTACTTTCCGCGTAGAGCGCGCAACGCGGCAACGCGGCGGCGCGGCTGTACGCTCACGCCACCCGTGATTGGCTGTCACCTTTCATTCTGTAGGTACTATAGGCGCTTGTTTAGTCTGTATGCGAATTTATTTATTACAAGGCACGGATCATAATCACAGGCGGCAAGATAACAATAACACATGCGGCAAGGTAACAATAACACATTAAAATTAGATACAAGAGGCTGGGTGACTGAGCAACGAAAAAACAAAACGAAACAAACCTAACGAAGCCTTAGTGTAATTAGACGTTAGAAAGAAGACCAAGACACGTTAGCCATGTTCTCGCTCTCAGAAAGTAGGATTTTGAATAATTCCGCCTGTTGAGCACAGAAAAAGACATGCGTCTCCGCCTCTGTCCTGTGATTGGCCCAGTAGCCTGTACGCCGCACGCATGATCAGGCTGCCCACTCTGCGCGGAAAGTACACTTGTGCCTTGAAAATTGCCTAATGTAGGCAATCCTTTCATGAAAATGCGGCGGTTTTCAAATTTTGACAATATCAGGAAAGATTGCTTGTCGCTAAGGACATTCTTGACCTGAAATAGCAGAAATGTATGGAAAAGCTGTGAAAAAATACAAACTTTGCGCTTCTGCTGTGGCGAGATTTGAGGATGTGCGACTGTTCTGAGTACTGAAAATGACCAGGTGTGTCAGGCGATTGCCATCTGATATCGACAGCTTTGTTTGTGAAGCTCTCAACGAATCTATGTGGGCGTGGTTCAGACGTTGCTAGGAGGCGTGGTTTGGGCGCGCTTCCCGCGTAAAACTTGCTGTTTTCGGCTTTAACTTGCTTTTTCTGTTATTTTCTCGTTCAGTTTCTTTCGAATAGAATTGTTTGTTTATTGATATATGTCTCAGGGGCACAAATCAAGCTGAAATAGAAATATGTGACTAAAATATAATTATAACATATGTGACTAGATCACTAAGAAAAAAGTGAACGAGGTTACAGCAAACAGATTGCAACGGGGCTCTTAGAAACAGTACAGAAATGTCCGAGTGGAATCAGACATGTAAGAACCATCCATTTGGGCTAGGAGGATCAGTGTAATTCCAGAGTAATTAGAATTACTTAACCTCTTTCCGCAAACTCGCCTAGGGATTTCCTCCAGGAATGCTGATGTCGTTTTTCTTTAGTCGCTTGGTTCGCTCCATTCTGATGTCCTTATGGCGGGTGCGCTCTCGACCGTTCAAAAAAGAACCTGTTGTGTAGGGAGCAGCAATTTTTCGTCGGCCATTTTCAATTTCCCGCGGGCGGAGCTTCGGCCTTGAACCGAATTCGCCGGTGTCCTTCTCTCCCCGGTTCGCTTGCTCTCTATCTCTCCCTCTTCGCGCTCGTGCACGCTGTCTGACACGAGACATGACGTGAAAACAACCACCTACAAAGAACATTGTACGTGACGAAGACAGATTGATTGCAGGAGGTGGACGGTGGATCGAATGATGGCAGTTCGTAGCAGAGACGGGGAGGGATTGGCTAGGTTCGGAGATGGACTTCGATTTTTATGGTTTTCATCTTTCAGAACGGAGCACATTGCGCATTCGCCCATTCGTCGGCCGATCTTCGACAGCCACAAGTACGTTCTGCCCTTACGAGGGGGGGGGGGGGGGGTGCAGACATTGGTCCAGCGGAACGTCGCGCCTCTGCCGCGTTCGACGTCTCCCGCGGCGTCGACTAAGCGGCAGAGCGCGGGGCTTTCCTCCCGTTATTTCGCGCGCGACGCCGCGTGCTGTCAGCGCGACATTGGAGCAACGTTCTGCAGCCCCTTTGCAACTTCTCCCTTTCATCACCGGTGTGAGCTTCGAAATGTGTTCGGGATTTAGTTCGACCAGCACGAGGCCGGCTTCTCAACCACTGTCGACGGTGATGGACGAGATCGGACCAGCTTCGTCATCGAGGATCCGCTCTGGCACAGTGAGTTCAGCTTCGACGTTCGCCCGTCATCCATTCTTTCAATTTATCTTCTGCGCTTTCCCATTGTTCATCGTTTTCTTCCTATATTTCTTGTCGGAGGACAACATCACGTGGTACAGACTCTGTCGAACATCCATTCAACTGTTTACTACCGAACTGCCGTCAGTAGGCGCAAAAAATCGCTTCGGGCAGTAATACTTTTTTCGTATCGTCGCTGTGTGCTTTGCTAGAGGCACGTCGCAGTGACGGCTTTTTTCTCTCGAAATTGTTCCATTCTTATTGCCTTGGTGTCGGGCGAAAACAAGCAAAGTACAAGCTCAAGGATTCGCGGCGGAACCTTTGTGATCTAGCGCACAGCGGGACTAAAAATGCGTTTGTTTTTATCAATTTTGTGAAATTGAAAGCCATCTAGTTGACAGAAGAACGTCGGCACATATGTGCGATTGAGAATTTCAAACACAGCAGGACGATATCGTTGTGGTTTCAAGAAATTTTATCGAACGAAGGATTTTTCAAACAAATGAACGAACGAAATTAATCGATGTCGAAAATTCTCGAGCGAATGACCTAACGAATTCACTCATTCATAATAATCGAAAATCAAATAGGCTCCATTTTTCGTTTTTTCGAATATTCGCATATAGTCGAATAATTTGTACAAACCAGATTCTGATCTTGAAACCTTGAAGTTTGTTCGATACACTAGAAAAAATTATTCAACTTTCGAGTATTATTCGAATATGGCCCCTTTCGATGTCCGAATTCGAAAAAATATTCGAAGATTGAAGTGTCGAATATCCGGCTATTCGAACAATTATTTGCATAGATTTGTTTTTTCCCAAGAAGAAATGTTTACACTTTTTGAATGAGCACAGAATTTTTTTCCAATTCTTTTTGACCAAACAGTGTGTTAGGTGCATTGTAAATTGCTCCGACACAACGGATTCTTCTTGAAAAGAGGTTGTGCCGTGCATTTGTTGAGATTATTGCGTTTTTTATTTATTGATAGTGTAGATACTGCTTACCTGACGTTATGTAATGCAGAGTAGTAGTGTATTCCTTTTATTCTGATTTCTTCTGATCTTTCTAAAGTGATACGCATTTAATTCTCAGCAGCTCTTGTGGTCCTTGTAATGCAGAGTAGTAGTGTATTCCTACTAATCTGCATTACAAGGACAATTGTACGTTTGCGCAGTCGGAGGAGATGCCGGCTGTCGCGTGCACTCCGATTCAAGCTTCTTGGTTAGGATTTCCGTCTAGGTTAATCAAGTCTTCCAACCCTTCGGGGTCGGTGAATTGGTTTCAGACTTGTCTGGAAGGAGCAAAACACTTGTTTATGCAGTTATTGTATGAGCCAAGTAAGGGTACGTATGGCGAAGACGCACCGTGAGGGTACGGGAACGCGCCGGTACTTCAACCGTAAGCGTGCCAGCCAATCAGGCACCGGCTCAGGCGGGACACATGATTGGCTGTCGCGATTGTGATGGGAGGAGCGGCGCGTTCCGGCAACCCTTACTTCACTTTCCCGCACCGCTGCGCTCTTCAAAAGCCTGTTCAAAATGCCTCTATGATCTGTCGCAGAAGTACAACGCGTGGCGCTTTCCGCCAAAAAACTGACACCAACCATTATCCTTCATCCATTATTGAAAGCAAACAGTCCTCGATCAAACACTACACAGCTTTATGATCTACTACCAGCGTCCTAAATGTAACGCGCGATGACCGTGTCTTTGATACCCGGCGAGCAATTCTCACTAGAATCCTACATCATCAGCTAGTGACTTTCTCAGAAATGGGGAACGACGCTATTGCGATGAAGCGTTCTTGGCCTAATTTACTTCTCGGCAACGAATTCACGTTTCTCTTCACCTGTCCGTCCTTGCACTAATGCGCATCGTCCTCATTGACGAGCCGAATCTTCGAACGCATCCGCCGCGTGCCTCCTCCGAAATAGCGCGCCAGCCATTTTTCTGTGCGCGACTCACGTGAACAGCGTTCGTCGGTCATCCGGCCGGCCGTCCATCGTGCTTCGCGCGCTGCTCTTTTCATTGCCGCCTTAACGCAATAAACTCTTTGTGTTCGCGTGGGCGGCCATCCGCACCCGCTGCGCTGCGATATTTTCTGCTTCATGTGAATCGCGGCGACGCGCGACATGCCGCCGCGACGACGACGACGACAACGACGACGACGACGCGATCGATCGCCGCGTCGCCAACAACAATTGCGGTGGTGGTGGAGCGCGTGCGTGCGTGCGTGCATGGGCCACAAATCAAAGGGCATGCTTGCTGGCTTCAAAACATCCTCCTGCCCGCGTGACTCAATCGCATTCTGACTGACTATGTGCTTGCTGGGTTTGTTGACCGGGAGCGTCCAGGCATTCTGAATTCTGCATTCACAGCGTTGGTGCCGTCTGTTGTCGCTGCAACGGCCGGCAGCGCGCACACAGCAAGCAGTCTTGAAACTGCCATTCAGTCGGGCAATAAATGACAGGGTCCTTGGTGTGCGGATGGCGACTGAGACCGAGGCATCGGCTAGTGACGCGAGCGCGCGAGGAGGTCCTAGTGCGGCGGGGAATAGGGGGAACGGGGCTCGAAAAAAGCCTGTGACATGCACTGACGTGCTGCTGCTGCATTGATCCCCTCCTCCCACACTTTTCGACGAAAGAAACCGCTGTGCGGCAGGAAGTCCGCCTCAAATGCAACTGAAACGAGGGAAAAGGTGGGCGCTGGTTGAACCTTTTCGCACACGCTGTGCCTAACATAACAATGCTTTGTGGCGATCGAAACTCTAGCGCCAGGCGGGACTCGAACCCTCGCCTCCTGCTCACCGGCAAGAATGCTCAACGCCATTACACCACTGGCGTTGTTTGATTGGACGCACTTGCCGTGCCTTTTGTTCCTGGTCTTCAGTCATTTGGGGCTGCAACTCTTCATTTGGGTATGTGCGGCGCAGTCGGAAGAAGACGGCGGCTCAGGTGTGTAGCGCGGATCGGCTTCTTGGTTCAATTCACACGCAGGCCAGCCAAGACCGGAGTTGGGCTTCCACTAGTTACTCAGGAAAATGTTGTACAGGCGTTTGTTTATGGAATGACCACTAAAGTCGGGCTCGGTGAATTGGTACCAGGCTTGTTTGGGAAGGGTAAAACACTCTGTGATCTACCGCATTTCTTCCTCGTCTCGCCATCTCGGGTCATTATGTATGCCAAATACGATTCATGATATCCCGTAGAAGTAGAATACGTGGCACGTCCCAAATAGGGATTGACTATCACCGTCCGGTATATGTCATGAAGATGGCCTACCTGTTGATGCCTGAGCCGCTGCCTGAGGACCCGTTTATAGTTCGATGCCGAACGACGGGACGCAATTTCGGCCACTATGCATGCCGTCGCGTCATTCGACGTCGGAAGTATAAAAGGGGCCTGACTGGCTGCCGCGGTTACAGTAGGAGCAACGGCGCATTCCCGTACCCCTGCGTTGCGTCTTCGCGACATGCCTTCCCCCACCCTTTGTACTGATGTTTTGTTTTATCCCTTTCAGTTATATCACTGTTATGCATGTGAAAAAGATAAAATTCGTTGTTCATCATATCCTTCATGGAGTGCGCCACGCATTAAACTTTGTGCTATACCGTGGAGGCAACTCCAATGCGCATTTGCCCCAAAAGCGCCACGCGCGGTGGCAACTGATGAACAAGACAATGGTCTATCCGTTCCATAGATGTCTGCAACAATTCATCGAACCAGGGACGAAGCAAAGTTTTCGGCACGCGTAGGACTTGAACCTTAAGCCTTGACTAGGGTATAGACCGAGGTCAGCACCTCTGAGTGCTCTTCCAGCGCTCGTTTTTCATACGTATGAGTTCCACCGGCTTGGCAAAGGCACGTTTAAATGACTGAGGTTTTTGTTATTGGAGCTTTCCTATTTCGACGAGAATCTCTGTAGGTCGTATTCCCCTTCTAGCAGATATTCTACTTTTTTGTGTCAATGCGAAGTTCTCGTTAAAACAGATTTCATTGAAAGGCTAAGGTAATTTAATTGCTATTTTGTTTCCGCACCACTGAAATTGTTGTTTCATTAAGCAGCCCTTTTCACTAATTCTGTTTGTAATCTTTTCGATTATTGATTAAATTAATTGGTATATTCTAGGTGTAGGTGGTAAGCCATCACGTTAGATAGCTTCATAGTGATGAAGAAACAATTCCTTTCCGCTACGGAGACACAAGCGTTTGAGGAGTAGAAGGAATCAGAAGAATTGCTATTGATTTTTTCTTTTTAATGCTTCATTGTGACAAGCACATCAATACCGGTGTTTTTAGTGTATGCAACTGGTCTGTACTTCCGCAGGTTGAGTGCAGTAGGATGGGGCGTATGATCTCGTATGCAGCTAGAATCGATTTTTCCCTCGGTTCGTGCACTGGTCAATCAAGTATGTCGTCTGTCGGACACGGTGAATTGGTATTTCGATGGGCACCTAGAATACGAGGCAGACTGTTCCGCGTCTCTAAGGACAAGAAATACCATTGCGTTCCACTCTTAGCTTCACGCTGGTGAACCAGCAAAAGGTCAGAAGTTCAAAACTTCCTCATACTCTTTCTCTCATTCTCTCGTTTCTAAGCAAAGGTAGAGAAAAGAATAGAGAAAGGAAGGCAGAAAGGAAGAAAAACACCAGCTGATACTTAGTCACCGACTAATCGATCCAATTACTATAGGAATTCAGGTAAATGTGTGCTTCTTTTAGCTACATATACTACAGTTTTTGTGATGTTCACTGAAGACTTTTCAAATCAGTCAGTCAGCAAATAAAGACAAGCATGAATTTCAAGCGATCTATAGAAAGAGGTACTAGGCGTTCAAAAAGGTAAATCAATAGGGTAAAGATTTTCTCATGAAAAAATCTTTTTCATAATAACCTGTCTAATTCATAACGTTTTCTGCAAATTGTACACTGTATCACGTTTTGTCTAATAACTCTTTCATATGTGGGGATATGTATATTCTTCTTCTTCCTGCTCTTTTTTTTTCTTCAAAAAATGGACTACAAACTCTCCTTGAAAAAAGCAATAGGGGTAAGGGGCGGGACGGCGCTAATCAATTCCTTTTGGGATGCGCCACGCGTTCTGCTTCTACGGGATGTTGTGGAGGCGATTTGAATACGTATTTGACCATACAATGACTTGCGGTGGCCACCGCCGATGAGCAAGTGAGCGCTCTGTCTTTTTCAGACAAGTCTGATACCAGTTCACCGACCACTGAGGGATGACAGCATACTTGGCTTGGGCGCGAAATCCGAGCCAGGAACCCGTTATCGGGTGCATGCGACAACGGGCACCTCTTCCGACTGCGCTACACGTACCCGAGAAAAGCAATACTTTAAACAAACCATGGATGAAGTCGCTTCATTAACCCTTAAAAAGTCAACCTTAGCTGAGTATTGCTAAGGTGGTTTCGTATCACTTCTTTGAGAATCTATCCTAGTGGGGAGATGGCAGCCGTAAAGCGTCAATTGCGGACGTCATCCCATGCCACGAAACCACATCCATAAAGTTAAAGGAAAGTGCTCGTATCATGGGATAGCAGCTGAAACCCTCGTAGAAATTTAGGCAAGGGATTGGAAACGCAGTCACTGTGTGCCCCCTCCGATTAAGATAGATTCCTTTTTGGCTCAATAAATTATATGTTCTGCTTTTGCTGATCTTTAAAAAGCCAAACTTTCGCTGTAATTTTTTTTGCTCATTCTTCTGTATCACTTTTCGACTCAGTAAATGCTCTATGTCGGGGTAATTTGCCGTTCTAGTGTTGCTCTTTTTCTTTTGTTCGTCTTAGTTAGCGTGCTTTATTTCTGTATCAGCCTTATCCTAAAATGCACATCTATTCGACGCGAATAAAAAATAAGCAAATAAATATTTCATTATGGCAATAGTTTCTATAAATCTTCATTAAAATCGAAGCAAGGTTGGCCTCGTTTAGACTTGGATCACGCCTCGACACGACTACTTGATAGCCTATATGCTGTGACATCGAATCAGTCGCAGTCGCGTCGCACCGCACTGAGGTGTGACACGACTGTCGAAAGTAATGATTTTTCTCGCTTTAACTATTATAATTGATATTTTGTTTTCCTCTTCTGATGTCTTACTTATACCGCCGCTAGATCTGCCCAGTGGGCCTCAGCACTATGTTGGCGTTTTCAGTTGTAGTTTTATGTGCACTGCCCACTCCAGTGATTCCACATGAAGAATAGCTATTCCTGTCTTTTCGGGCATTCTAGCAAGTATCGGCAGCGTAAGAAGAATCTGTAAGGCTGGTGTAGTCTAGTTTATGAGCGTTGCACCACGTCTTCTACTCCGACTTAGTTCTCGGGGAGTTTGGAAGCGTCCGCCAAGTAGCATTTTTTTTCAGGGATTACTCGGATTTTTTCAAGTTATTCTATGCGCTATGTAGACAGACCACGGAATTCATCACTCTGTTGCTTTTACAGGCCAAGACCATGTGCTTTCGTGTTACAAGACGGAACAATGCCGTAAACCTGCTCGACTCTGTCGACAAGGCTATGCCTGCCCGTTCTATCACAACTCAAAGGATCGTCGACGACCACCGGCCATCTGTAAATATAGGTACATCCATATTTCTTGGATGCTCCTGATTCTGACCGAATCTTCTGATTTTGTAGGTCTACTCCATGTCCAGCCGCTAAGACCGTTGACGAATGGTTGGATCCAGAGCTCTGCGAGGCGGGTGACGCGTGCCAATACTGCCATACCCGAACTGAACAGCAGTTCCATCCGGAGATCTACAAGAGCACCAAGTGCAATGATATGCTGGAGGTTTGTAGTCGTAGTTTTGGCACTAGAAGTTTTAAAACATGCTTTGGATTCACTATAAAAGCGTTACGGTACGTAACGTAAGGGTAAAATCGGTACTTTCCGCGCAGGGCGCGCAATACGACGGCGCGGCGGAATTATGCACCACTCGGCCAATCACGACAAAGACAAACTTATCGGCCAGCCGGTGGAGACGAGTACAGAAGCGCAGTGCGGATAGTGTCGAAATCGACAGCGTCTCTAAACTAGCCACAATGAATAAGAGCTAGTACTAAAAATTTGGCCACTTGTCGTTGATGTGGCCTACATGGAGAGGAGAGAGGCGCCAGCAAATTTCAGCCACTCAGAGCACGTAGCGAACACACCAGCCAATCAGGGTTTCGAATGCAGAAGCCCTGTCTGGATTACACGCCAGTTCGATGTCGCTTGCCCCGGTGCGTGACATCAATGTGAGCCACATCAGCGACTAGCACCAAAAACTGGTATCTTTGTTGGGATCACTCGAAAAACGATGATTTCTGGTGCTAAACAGATACTCTTTGGAGAGTAGGTCTAGGGGTCATTCGGATATTCATAGTAGAGGCTTGGGTGGATTCCCAACTCAGTTTCTCGTCCCATAATCAATACTTTAGAAATTCAGATTCGAAATAAGAGGTTCTGCGCTAATTGGTGTCCTTTGGGTTTATTTTGCTACATTACTTTAAATTCTGCTCAAACATTTTGGGTCATGTCGCGAATGTGAACAGCATTTGGAAGTGGCAGCGCGCCAACTAATCACTATAGTTGTGCTTTTGAGAAATTTCATCGAATAAATGAATGAACGAATAAATTCGATTTCGAAACTTTTGGAGAGATTGAAAATTATATGAAAATAAAAATTTATTCGCACATCAATTTTTCCGAATGATCGGAATTCGAATGAGCCCCATTTTTCGTTTATTCGAATGTTCAAATAGCCGAATAATTTGTTCGAATCATATGCTGCAGGTTTGAAGTTTACCCGATATTCGAAGAAAAAAAATTAATCGATTTTCGAATAAAGATGAAATATTCAATTTTCGAATAATATTCGAATATCCCTTTTGATGTCCGAATACGAACGAATATTCGACTTTTTAAAACCATCGATGATCAACTTCGAACGATATTCGGAAATTTATAAATATCGAATACTCGACTAATCGAGTAAATATTCGAAGAAATTACTCGAATATATTCGTTCCAACACAACAGTACTAATCACAACCATTCACCGCGTGAACGAACACCCGTTGACTAATCAGAGCACAGAGCGCACCTTCTCTGACTAGGATGCCGATGGGGCGGTCTGATTGGCTTGCGCGTTACCACCCCGCCATGCTGCTGCCATATTCGCGACTTGAATCCTGTTTTTAAAGCAATAAAAATCGGATGATAATTAGTGGACCTCAGTTTTTCCTAATGTAGGTGTTCAAGTGACCTTTTCAGCGTCAAAGTGAGTGCAAATATCGGAGACACTGTCTCGTGAAAAAGCTGTGTTATGAGCAAACAGTATCTTTAGCACGGTTACTGTCCACGAGCGGTGTTTTGTGCGTTCGCCCATCACGACTCCGAACTTCACGTGCAACGAACGCCGTACGTGACGAGCAGTCAGGCGAGTCCGAAGGAGCAGTGCAGTCCGAACACGAATGGAGGTACGAGATATTGTCTCAGATACCCTGAAGGCAGCAGACGCGGCAGTCAGCATAATTAATGAGGTTTAGGCGACTCGATGCGATTTGGATCGCCCATCTCGAATGGAACGTCGACGCCCTCATACTCAGTGAGTGATACCAGCATACTGCTGGCTGTTTGCCGAAAACGTTGTTCTCTGGCCTTTATTGGATGTTCTCAAAGTACTTATTGGTTTTTTGCCCGATCCGAGTTCCCCAGCAGGCAGCCAAAGCGGATGCGGGTGTTAATGCTGGGAATCAGCGGCGCATAAAACGAATAGAGAGTTGGACCGGTCGGTGTACACTGACTGCTTCAGCTATCCATTCACGTCACGTATCGCTGATTCGCCGCCGTTGATTGGCTGGAGCCTTCCTCACCGTAACCTTTGCGCCAGGTCGGATAAAAATTCGATAAGTACATTACCTCCAGTGTTGTCGTAAAGTCTTTGCAAATCATTGGTCTCTCGAACTGCGAAGGCAGTCTGGTGCGCATTTCACTCCCATAGAGCTTCAGAACCAATTCGCCGTTAGGTATCACCTGTATCACCTGTCGTCCCGTTGATCATCGACTTGCTCGAGCGGGCGCCAGCAGCGTCTCCATTCGTCCCTGTCGCGTGCCAGAGTGGTCCAATGGATCCTCCTCGCTCGAGGGACACGAAGAGCGTCATATCGGTCGTTCAGGGCTTTCACGAAGAAGTCCGACCAACGCGTTGGTGGGCGTCCTGGTGTTCTTTTGACATCCCGCGGAATCCAGTCTGTGACGGCTCTCGTCCAGCGGGTGTCTGCGAATCGCATTACGTGGCCGGCCCACCTAATTTTCGACGACTTGGCCCATGCGACAGCGTCTCTGATCTTCGAACGTCGGCGAAGCTCGGAACTCCGGGGCCTTCTCTCACTTGCGTGAGTCGTGTCACTCCGAGCATCGTCCTCTCGATTCCACGCTGCGCGACGCTGATCGCGTGTTCATCCTGCTTTCGTATAGCCCAGGTCTCTGAGGCGTATGTTAGGGCAGGAAGAACGGTAGAGTCGAATAGGTGGGCACGGAGTCGGACGTTCTTCGTTTTCTTCACGACTTCTTCGACGCTCTTGAAAGCTCCCCAAGCCGCTCGTTTCCTCCTGCTCAGCTCTGGTGCTAGGTCGTTGGCCATGTTGACTTCGCGACCCAGATACACATAGCTGGAGCATTCGGAGATGTTCGTTCCGTTGAGCGAGAATGGGGCATCAGAAACCCATCCGTTCCTCATGAACATCGTCTTCGTAAGATTCAGCTGCAGTCCAACGTTCCCACATACACGATTGAAGTCGGCCAGCATTCGCTCCGCCTGGCTGATGCTCGGTGTTATGAGTACGATGTCGTCAGCGAAGCGAAGATGATGTAGTTGCCGGCCGTCGACCTTCACTCCCATGTCATCCCATTCTAGTTCGCGCATGACGTTTTCGAGGGTGGCGCTGAAGAGCTTCGGGGATATGGTATCCCCTTGTCGAACCCCTCTCTTCACGTCAATGACGACGTCGTTGTAGAATGGTGAGATCTTGGTCGTGAATCCACTGTACAGCTCTCGAAGGACTCTGATGTACTGAGTAGGAACGCCCTGGGTGAGCAGGGCTTCCATGACCGCTTCAGTCTCGACGGAGTCGAATGCCTTCTTCAGGTCAATGAACGTAAGGCACAGCGGCAGCTTGTACTCTCGCGACACTTCGATGAGCTTCGTAATGGTGTGTATGTGGTCGATCGTGCTGAATCCTCTCCGAAATCCTGCTTGTTCGCATGGCTGTCCTTCGTCCAGCGTTCTACTAATCCTATTCAGGATGACTCGAGTGAACAGCTTGTAGACTACGGACAGCAGGCAGATCGGGCGATAGTTGCCAATGTCGTGCACGTTTCCCTTCTTGTACAGCAAGACGGTCTTGCTGGTCTTCCACTGAGATGGAACCTTGCATTCGGACAGGTAGCGTGTGAAGAGCCGCGCCAAGGTGTTGATGAGCGCTGGCGGGAGGTTCTTCAGGTGTTCAGCTCTGATCCTGTCAGGACCGGGTGCTGTACGTTTCTTCACCGACGAAATGGCGTGTCGGATCTCGGAAGGGAGAACAGAGGGGATGACGTATCCATCCTGCGGAAGATGGCGTAGGGGCAGGTGGACGTGGCTATCGAAGAGATCGGAGTAGAAGTCGTGGATGACTTTCTCCATGGTCCTTCTGGAAGAGGTGACGGTTCCGTCAGGACGTCGGAGAGCGGTCATCTTGGTCTTGAAGTTGGCGAAGTTCCGGCGGGCATTGCGGATGCTCAGCCCTGCCTCTGCTGCTTCAGCCAACACTTCCGCCCTTCTCTCCTTCAGATCTTCCTTTATCGCCGCTCTGCATAGCTTTGCAAGCTCGGACGTCAGTTGGTAGTTGCCTGACGCTCGTGCTGCTCCACGCTGGCGTATCAGCTCGAGGGTTTCCGGAGACAGGCGTCTCTTGGTGGTCTTCAAGCTCTCGGCTCCCTTAGCACTATCGTGGAGATGGTGCACGAAGCGATCGTATTCCTCGTCGACGTTGTCCATGACGGCATCTTCCCAAAGGCCGACAAGAGAGGTGTAGAGATCCCAGTTGATGGTCGTTCTGGGACTCCTCTTCTTGAACTTCGCGGCCTTCTCTCCTTGACGCGAAAAGCGGAACCTCGCGCGAAGGAGGCGGTGGTCCGATCCCGTGTAGAACTTGGGGACAACGGAGACATCGGTCAGGCAATACTTGCGATTGAAGATGATGTGGTCGATCTCGTTGTGGAACTGGCCACCGGGGGATTCCCAGGTCCATCGTAGGGAGGGAGGCTTCTGGAACTGCGAGTTTCCATGGATGGTCTTGGTCGACATGATAAACTCAGACAGCCTTTCACCTTGCTCGTTCCACTCCAAACCGTGGGTTCCGATGTGAAGTTCTTCCGGCGACCTTCGTGGCCCGATCTTGGCGTTGAAGTCGCCGACGATTACCTTGTAGAAGGTGTGATCTTCCTTATAGAACTTCTCCAGCTCCACGTAGAAGGCCTCGACGTCTTCGTCGTCGTAGTCGGATGTTGGGGCATACGCGACGAACACAGTCAAGGCTGGCACGGAGCCACATCGCTTCAGTCGCAGACGTCCGATTCGGCTTGTCAGAGACTCGTACGAATCGATGTTCATGGCCAAGTGCGTGTTGACGAGGACACCAACGCCGCCTACTCCCCTGCTCTCGCATGTTCCGAGGAACAGTTCTTCTCCGGAGTCGTAGGCGGCGTGTAGGGGGTGGTGTCTTCTCGTCTCGGTCAGTCCGATGACGTCGTACTTGATCTTCCTGGCTTGCATCATCAGGTCCTCGACGGATGCTTCCGACGCAAGCGTGCGGGCGTTGTAAGTACAGATCGTCATCCTAGTCCTTCTCAGTTTGCGCAGCCTGGTTAGGCCCTGAGATTTTAGCAGCCTCTCCGTACTCGTCCTTCCCATCGCTGCAGAAATGGGGGCTCTTTCGGGGTCAGGGGAATGAGGCCCTTTAGTGCTGCTGTGTTTGACTGGAATACAACACGGGTAGCTAGTCAGGCTCTGTCGTGCGGGCGAAGAACTCCGGGCAGCCAGCCAGACTGCCCGAAGGGACGGGGCGAGACTTAAGGCGGCCTCGAATCGCCTTACATGTACTCCCAGTCTACCGAGTGCAAGCTTTTGGCCGAGCCGACACAGTTACAATCCGCACAGTCACGGACACATCCACGCACACTGTGCACGAACATGCCGCTCCCACGCACAAGGAACGCATCGACCCGACACAGCAGGAGCAAGGAGTCCATCCCCTGCATCCCACCTGCGTCTCTGGGCAGTACACGGTCGCATTTGGTTCGCGTTTAATTCCCCTATCCACCACCCGGGGACGCGCCACGTGGCCCTGCGACAAGCGGCCCGAGATCCCTCTTAACAAGAGAGCCCGAAGGCTCTCTATCGAGGGAGATCCGTGGGCCGTTAGGTAGAGATAAAAAAAAAAACTTCGCGGTCCTAGACGAAAATCAGACCCTGCTAAGCCAGCGGTGCGCGTGGGATCGGCGCCTCCTGCTTACTGCTCTAAAAAATCATATTTTGAGTTTTAAGTTTTATCACAATTTTTGCCGCCAATGTAGGCTGTGGCGAGGATTTTTCGGAAATTCCTGGTAGTCAGCAGCGGATAAGTGCGAATAAGGGCCGTCTATATGTACTTCCGACGCCGAGCGACGCGACGCCACGTATAGTCTCCAAATTGATCAATCGCGTCGCTCGATCAATGTGGCCACCATACGTGACGTCGCGTCACTCGGCGTCGAAGTATATTAGTGTGCACGCGACGAGCGACACGATGCATGCGTAGTAGCCATATTGATCGGGCGACGCGATTGATCAATTCGGCCACTACACATGCACACTAAGGCCTATGTTATACTCCAGCGGGACGACGTGCACTGCACCGCGGAAGGCTGCCGTCCCGCGGGCGGGAAGTATAACAGCCCCCTCGTCGTCTTTCGGCAGCGATCCGCGGACGGCGGGTGTGGCGGGCCGCGACGAGTGGCCCAGGGCGGGGTCCTGGCGCGATTTCCGCCCATCCGCGGATGCTCCCGCGGGAGTATAACATAGGCCTAAACAAGGCCTAAGCGGGTCCTAAGACGGTGGCGTAAGGTAGGGCGTAATTTGTGTGACTGCGTAAGAAGCTCCATATCTGAACATTTGGCTTCTTGACAAAGTGCTGAAATAGGAAGAAGTCGCAAAATCTTTGACAAAAACGGGTATGAAACGTAAGAAACAAGACTCAATCACACAGGATATGAAGAGGAAATCCCTGTCACCAGTTTGCTCCAGTTGATTGGCGTGAGTACAAAGGTCCCACAACGAAAGCCTATATTTGCTACGAAACGTCTAGCCCGCTGAACTTCTTTTGTAGAAAGGCGGCCACTAAGGGCGAAATTCTTGTCACCTGTCCGAGAATGCAGTACGACGGGTGTTATTATATTTTACTATAAGATTATCCCAGTTGGTCGCTAGGGGTTTCAGATTTTTCTTCACCACGTCTTCATCTCCCCAAAAAAGTTCCGAATTGTTCGACTTTCCAGTTAATTTGATCTACTAGTGATTTAACTCGTGTATTTTGAATTGCTCGAACATGTCTAAAATTATTAAGCTCTTCTAAAAACGATAATTTTAATTGAGTTTAAGAATAAGAATAAGATTCTTGGGCTGAATGCAGTTTGGGGTGAGCCATGCATTTTACTTGTTCATTGTAGTGAGGGACATTTGAATGTGCGCTTCACAAATGTAGCTGTACTGCCATCATCTGATGAACAAGTCCTACCAGCTATCAATTTCAACAGATATTCTGGTTCCAAGTTACACATTTAGCTAAAATGGATAGATGACTTGAACGTCATGAGTGAGAACTAAACGTGCAATCGTTCTGACGCATTCTGCCAACTGCTCCACATGCACTGAGTAAAGCTTTATTGTCATTGTATCGATAAATGAAACTGAAATAAAACTATAACTGTGCTGAGGCTTAGTTGGACTTGTTCCGCAACATCTTAGTTCTGCTTAGTTTTCAGTGTCCCATCATTATGAGGTGCTTTGTAAGTGCAGTTGGAGGAAGTATCGGCTGTCGTATCCACCCCGAATCGAGGTTCTTGGTTCGGGTTTTCCACCTAGGCAAACGAAGCCTTCTACGTTCTCGGCGTCGGTTAAGTGCTACCAGGCTTTCTTGGGTTAAGACACTGACATGTCCATCGGCTGGCCACCGCAGATCATTGTCTAGGTCAACTTAGCATTTAAACTGCAGCGTCGATATCCCGTAGAAGTAGAATGCGTGGCGCATGCCATAATGGTCACCAGGTCACCTCCGTCCCCTGCTATTCCTTATGGTGTCTTTTTCAGTCGGTTCTCAAGCAGCGTCATCCGATGGCGACAACGAAGGCCTATTCGGCAACTACGGACCAGATCTCGAGCAGCTATCCGAAAGCACCTGGCTACGAAAGAGGACCGCTCTCGGTGACTTATCTCTGCTACTGCTGTAAAACATCCAAAGAACACCATCATTCTCTTCCAGCCGAACCGCAACAACGAGTCGTCCATGGGAAGGTTGCGCACGCATTCGTTGAACATGGCTCATCTGGACCTTGGAAGACGTGAGTAGTTGTCTGCTTTGCGTTTCTACGAATTGTTGCTATTGTCATCGTTTGCGAGCTCATCGTATTCAAAGTCAGCTGTCCAGATTCAGGTTGCAATGTTGGTAGTTTTGAAGCAGCTCCAGGCACATCACTTCCGTCACACTCTTCACTTTGCCGATCAGATAGTGGTTTTCATGCTGTTACAGGTGAGTGCTAATTTTCTTGTGTTCAAAATAATATTTTTAGCTGAATATATGCATATTAGAGGGGTAGAATATATGCGTTTGCGAACATATACAGTAAAAAGTAGAAGCATAGATTTTATAGTATGTGAATTGTAAGCATTGCGCCATGCACCCGTACAAGGCTTCAAATTTTGGACTCGATTGCTTCTGTTTAGGCTACGCGTCTGTTAGAATTCTGTCATTTACTGGTCTTACAGCTATTCTTCGCTACTTGTGAAGTGCCAGCTTAAATGATGACACTTTACAAGAATAGCCGTTTTCAAATATAAAAATTGCAGAATAGGTGCTCTCAAAATCACGAACATTAATTGTAGAAAGAAAAACTTAAGAACCGTTGCGATTACCAACAAGATTTAGAGGAGAAGAATGAAATGGTAGACATTTTGGTTTCGCGCTTGGGAAGTGAAGGTGGATGGGTGTACTTTTTCCAAACTTCACATAGATGCGAATAATTCTGTAATGATTACGTACACGTTGCAATTCTGTATCTGTGACGAAAAAATTTCTGATGCCACCAATAGTTGACAGAAATTTCCCCCACTGGTGACCCGGATTCATCAATGCTATACCCGCGGTATGTGGGGTTTAGGAGGTAAACGTACCCACGATGAGGCATTCATGGTAAGCCTTATCCTCCACGTCGTGGGTAGAGAATACTTAACGGTCGTCGTGGGTATATTCGCCTAATTAACAAAATGACGCTCCAATGAGATCAGCTGTTCTCGCGAGAGGTTTAGGGCATGTTCATACTTCGAGCGACAAGAGGGAGTGGAGCGACAAGAGCGAAAAGTGACGACTGCAGCGAATGGATCGACTGGAGCGACTGGGGCGACGGATGTAGTGTGGTGTACGCAAATAATTACGTACTTCACACTCAGTCCGCGACGAATGTACTGTGGAATACGTAATTATTTAGGCCCTTGTCATACCATCGCTCATCTCGAGCGACGCCTAATGATATGCTCCCATATCGATCGGGCGGCGCGATGGAATCGATATGGGTGCATATCATTAGGCGTCGCTCGGGGTGAGCGATGGTATGACAAAGGCCTTACACCACACTACGTCCATCGCCCCGGTCGCTTCAGACGCTCCAGTCGCTCTTGTCGGTCTTGTCGCTCGAAGTATGAACAGGTTTTTAGTTCTACCACAGGGATCGTTTAGTGTGCACGCGGTGCGCGTCGCGATGCAGTGATAAGCTCCCATATTGATTCATCGTGTCTTGTGATCGATACGGGAGTTTATTATCACGTCGCATCGCGCGTCGCGCGCACTATAAACGATTCCTTACCCTTGATTCCTTACATGAATACGGTTTGTAATCGCTACACTGCGGGCAGTGGGTACGATTCCCATACGGCATCTCTACCTACACCCGTTGCTTGATGAATCCGACCCAGCTTTCCTCCGGTAGTTCTGTAGGTGCTCAGTCGATGCGGTCCTTCGAGCTTTTGTGGAAGATATGGGCGTTGTTGTTGAATCTCTGTGCGTTGTGTCGCGTAAGCTTCCACTTTAGTCTTTAATCGTCATCACCGGAAATTCGCCTGTAGTTGACCCGCAGTGCATATGTAGTTTCACGGTCTCGTCTTCTGGAGCCACTGTCCTACTTAAACGCAATAAAACTGATGTCAAACTGATGTCTCTCTTATTAAGCGCTATCCAATCCATATCAAAAACATGTAAAATTGAGAAACACCTACAAACAGCTGTTTTAAGGAAATTTAGAATCTTAGTGTGTTCAGAACTCTTCTGACAAGATATTTTGAGCATGATGTGCTATTATTGTGTTTTGGCTTGTGTAACGCCTAGTTTATACTTGCGCCGCGAGGCGGCGCGTCACCACGGTAAGAGTAGGTATCGATTTTTCGAGCCGCCCGATCGATATCTATTCCAAGAAGTGTGCCGCGTCGCCTAGCGACACAACTATAAACTGGGACTAACGGAGACGGAACTAGTGTTGTATCCGGTTCAGCTATAGATCCCTTTGTGAATTTAAATTTCCCGGCACTGCAGCAAGTCCGATGAAAGGTAAGAAACGTTGAGCTGATCAGTGTATTGGAAAAAAATTGAGACACACAAGCAGCTGTTAGGTGACCTGCCTAATCAATTGCGTAGGCAATTTGAAGTTCTGAGTCAGCACATGGCGCAATCCGAACGTTTCTTAGCGGCAAGTTTCTAAAACGTTTTTAGTTTTTTAATTTTCTTTCTAATCTTGGCTTTTGCTTATAGATTTAAGCACTGGCATCAAGTCTATTATCAGAGCTGGCATTTTTGAGAGTTTAAGACTTTAAGAGTAGCAGAGCGATATGGCCAAATCAAACGAGTTCAATACACGAAGTACTCGACTGGTGTACGGCGTAATCCCTGCAGTTCGCATACAGCAATTTTTATTTATTTATTTTTTCTGCGTTCTCGCATATATTTTAAGGTTCTCTAACAGACATACTGACAGTAATGTTAGGGCCGTTTAAACAACACGTTTTTCTGGACATCGCGTTTTTTTGCGTGGTTAACTAGTGACGTCCATTTTTTAGCGCTTTCAGAAGAACTCAGCCTTGACTTGGCGCCCATCGAAGAACATCAGAAACCCCTTTCGGAGCTATTCTCAGGAAACAGTGAGTTTTCTGTTTTCTGTTGATGTTGATTAACTATAATAAATGTAAAGCGTTCGATTATCATCGTCAGTGTCGTCAGTGTCATCACCAATGCGTATACCTGGAGCCGAGTCATTCCATACCTCACCTCTGACATCATTTGGGGATATGCTATTTGGACCTCCGAAATCACTGCTCACCACACAGTCTCAAATCGCAGCATTTGATAGTCAGGTGAGCGCTCTAAACACCCGACTTGCTTTATCGTTCCTATTTCGTCTGTCTAACTGCTATCCAATATCGCTTGCGTTCTGTGCTGAATACGGTCCCTGGCTTCCATTCACCGCCGTGTCGCACCTCAGTAAACTTGGGGTGGGTGATCTACATCATCCGCTTCGCGCCGCGTCGCACGTCAGTATTTTTGGGATATGTGATCTACATCAATCTTTCCTCTCTTGGTTAGGCGTAGTGTGGCTTTCCCACACATTTTTTAAAAATAAGAATATTGATCTACTTATGATTTACTGTTTACTTGTTGTGAAGTCTATGTACCTTCTAACACCTTCTATTCACGCAATTTCCATTCCGAAAGGCAACACCGGATAAAAATCGATAAAATCAATCGATATCTTTAACCGATCGATATAGTTTCTTATTTTATTTTATTTTTGCAGTTTGCCTCGCAATGCTGGTTAGGATCGGTGGTGGTTCTACCACAACACCATTATAAGGCAACCTGCAGTCAACCGGTTTAGTAGCTGGTCTGACTGCTGGCTCCCAGAAGTAGAGGTTATCGGTCGATATCGATTGGTCATATGATATACTGTTTACTTGTTGTGGAGTTATGTATTGTCTAACATATCCACGCAATTCTTATCCAAAACGGCGGAGTCCGGACAGAAATCGATAGTATCGTCGATATTTTAACCGATCGATATGGTTCCCTTCCTTTGTGAGATAAACTCGTCAGTCAACAAATGGCGTGATGTCCACCTCAAGCGGTGAAATCAGGGCAAAAAAATCTATGTGGTGTTCGATTTTGTTTACCTGCTGTGAAGACTACACTGTGGGCAATCTATCCACCTGATTCTTACCTTAGATTGTTAACCGGGCAGAAACTGATAAAGTCGATCAATAATGGTGAGCCCACCTAAAATGGTCCAGGCAGAACAAAATTCATTAACATCGATCGATAATGGGTGTACGATCTGTAATCTTTTGCGCGTAATGAGGTGTTAATGCAATATTTCTTGATTGATCGATTTCCCTTAATTGTTCTGAAATTCACCTTGCGGTACAGATGTGAGAGTAATGCATATATTGTGGGAAAGATCCATGAATATCGATCGATATTGATTAACTAGCCCATACAGGCCTGGCTTTAAGGATGGGAGGAGCAGTTTCGGATAGAAGCTTTCTTGTGCGAATCACGTTAACAGATTCTACAAGTTTGACAGGACTGTAGAGGCTTCTGACAGACGCACATACAGACGGATTAACTCTTTTTTATAAGGTAGGATGAAGAAGATAAGTATTTGGAGTTAGGTACCGTTTTTAGGAGCGATATATTGAGTCAGAAAAAAAGCAAAGAAGATGCTGGCTGCGTCTGCATCATAAAGAGCAGAAAGATGTAGTGGAGAATGTGCGCCCTTAAGTGACTAGATGTAATGCAACGCTGTTGCGACGCGGCGACCAAGATCAAAGTGTCAATCGATCTCCATTTTTAGCGCTACAGATTTTTCAATTCTTACAATTTCCAGGAAGGCCCCGACATGAGCGACGAATTAGCGAAGACGAAAATTGAACTGCGATCTCATCACGAGAAAGTAGCCATTTGGGAGGAAGGCCTAAAACAGGCCCGTCAGGCATGCGAAGCATGGAAGGCCGACGCCGAACACTACAAAATGAAGGCCGAACAGGCGGAGATGGAGAGGAATCGAGCGATGTTTGAGCGTGACCAGGTGAGACTGTCTCAATCACATCGGGTGAGCGTTCCAGCAGTAACCTACTTTCTTTCCAGCTCATCCAACAGCTGGAGGCGGTGAAAATGCATCTGGCGAGCACTGGTCTATCGTTGGGTGGTCTTGTTACACCTCAGATTCCTCCTCCGACCGAGTTCGGCGATGGTGTGCTCAGAGCTGCACTGCAGAACAGTCAGCCACACAATATCTTCGTCGTGAGTTCTTTGAATATGTCCTCCCCCAGAACATTCCATGATATTCCGTAGAAGAAGGATGTGAGGTGCATCCCAAGAGGGATTCAATATCGCCGTTCTTTATTCTTCTCTCATAGAAGGTCATCGGACTCGAGTGATTCCCACCCGATTGGTAAAATTTCGAGGAAAACTGGTAGCACTCAATGTAAAAATCGATAACTTCAATCGATATTGGTCGCCCGATCAAATCTTTCCACCTATTTTTGTGACATGTTTTCCGAATCTGGCCCCTCGCTGGACAAAGTCTGTGACACGTCGAATGGGAATGCCAGTTGCACGACATTTCTGGCATGTCTTCCCAATCTGTTCCCTCGCTGCACGACGTCCGAACACACGTTCGGAATTTGGAAGTTCAAAGTTCGCACATACAATGATTTGCGGTGACCAGCCGATGAACAAGTCTGCTACCAATTCCCATATCCCGGAGGGAAGGAAGGCGTGGTTGGCCTGGGCGGGAAATCCGATCCGGGAAGCTGCAATCGGGTGCACGCGACAGCCGGCACCTCCTCCGACTGTGCTACACGCGCTCGCAACCTTATGTTTGGAGATGATGAGACTTTTGATGATGAGATGATTTGACTGTAATTTTTGAAAAAAAGTGGGAACTGAAAGGGAGTGAAGTAGCTTATTTTTAATAATGTTAGTTTCGTGTTCAGCTTTTAAAATTAGAACAGTTCGCACTTGGTTTAATTTTTTGCAGTTTGCCCGCTCTCCGGAGTTAGTTTTGGAGAAAATTATTTGTTGTCCGGGTTTCAAAATTTCATTACCCGCTTCTTCCTGCTTATCGTGCCTTGTAATCGTGGGTTTTGAAACATGTTTCGGTGGCAGCAGGACGGCGAGTTTGCGAGGGGCGGAGTCGAGTTCCATTCTTAGCGCACCAGGAAATTTTGTTTTGCGTCTCAAAGGTTTCGTAAGGCTGCCATTAGACTCTCGGTGAAGCCTACTGGTGTGGGAGCGAGTGAGCAAGGAGGAAGAGGGGAGAATCGCATGCCCTCTGGCCCTATTTCGGGGGCGTGGCCATATTTCTTACGTCCTGACCGTCCCCTGTTTCGGTGTATGTCGCGAAGACGCACCATGGGGTACGGGGACGTGCAGCGAGGGATGCGGGAACGCGCCGTTGCTCCTACCGTAATCGCCGCAGGCAATCATGTGCCCTGCCCGTGCCTGACTGGCTGCTGCGGTTCCTGTAGGAGCAACGGCGAGTTCCCTCACCCCCGTGGTGCAGCTTCGCGACATGTACCCGTTTTTCATGTTTTGTTGATTTTCGTGAGACGAACGTCAAGTTTCAGCTGGACGACGCCATCGCACCCGCCTGTGCTCGTTGTGGTCGAGATCGTTCAAGAGCGGATAGTCGTCCCGGATGTCCGTTGTGTTCGACGTAGTCCACACAACGTGACACGATGAGAACGACGAGCACAGTGTGAAAGGAGATGTGCAGATGAGTGACCGTATCATCATTGCCATTGTCATTAGCGTTCGATGAAACAGAAACACACGAAGAACAAAACACGATGACGTGTAAATGCGTCAAATGTAGCGCCGCAGAAGCAGCAGCATCATCATCAACGTCAACATCAACAACAACAGAACCCTTGTACAAAAGCGATTTCCTTGTACGTCGTTAAGTATAATCCTCCCTTCTGTACGTTTTTTTTCTTCTGTGAATGCTGTAAACAGTTTTTTCTCTTCGTTGAATAGCGAGCCACTGCAAGGGGTCGTTTAGTGTCTGCGCGATGCATGCGCGACCAGATTGATCGAACGACGCGATTGGTCAATTCGGCCACTACACATGGCATCGCGTCGCGCGTCGCGCGCACACTAAACGACTCCTAAGAGTGCAAAAACGACGGTGCCATATCGCCGTCGTCACGTCGGCTTCGTTTTCTTGTTGCATTCATTAGCGAAAAGAATTCTTTATTTCTTTCTGTATCATGGTAACGCTTCCTGTAGAATAGGTTGAGAGGACCGCAGTTAGGTCCCAATTTCTTGTGAATGATTTCTCCATCGTCACTATGTATAGAGATATCCGTGTGCAAAAGAATGACGGTGTTCATTGTTCGTCTCGAACTCATAGGAATCACTAAACTAAGGTTTCAATATATAGCACGATTACTGTGAATATGTCTGGCTAATCAGTACTTGCCTCAGCGGACAAAGCCCGTTTCAAACATTGTATCTTCTAAGGCCTATTGCTTCGGCGACGCTGTCGTCGGCGACGTCGACGACAGTGTTGAGAGTGTGCCTACGTAGTGCGTAGCAGTCCGCGCCACACTGTCGTCGATGTCGCCGACAACAGCGTCGCCGAAGTATACCATAGGCCTAACTGTCTGCATGCGTTGCGATTGTCCTTTCAACTTCCTTCTTCCTTCGAATTTTATATGCAATCCTTTCAATTGTACTGTACAGCTGACTAGCATTTCATTATGTGTACGTCTTCATCTGGGTGAATAGGTTTTGTTGCATAAATTGAATGAGGCAGCCGATGGTCTCTCACTGAGGTCTGCGCGCAGACCACTCCTTCCCACATACATACAACGTTAGGATTCTATCCAAGTAGTGTCTTTCCTGGTACAGCCAGCTGCAGCAGCTACTCCTCTTTGAGTCACCATCGGCGCCGTATCCATAGAGCTGCTTTTATATCATCATTCTGTTTCATAGCAATTTCGTTGTTGAATGACCCCTATGTGGTCGCGAGTCAGTGTTTGACGCCTAGGAAAATCATTTTTTCTCGTAATTGTTGTAATTTTTGCTTTTTTCTGTAAATTAGAGACGGCTTTCCTTGGACGAATTTCAAGTGCATATGCACCTTTCAGTTTTATCATCGCTGTTCACTACTTTCTCTTGATGACAGGAAAACGCTCGACCAATGATCAAAAACGTCTACCTGAACCCAGATCCGTTTATTCTGAAACAGGCCACGAATTCATGATTGTGTTGTACCAGGCCAGGCCGCCGAAGTGGGAAACCTTTTCTCAAGAAAGCGGTCAAAGATGTCCTGCTTGGTCTTTGTCTCGTAGGTGAGCAGCATGACGAGCTGCGAGCGCGCGAGGCAATTGTAACCAATCAGAGCATTGACCGAACACACGCCAGTCAATCAGGTTAGCGGCCCAATACGCCTCTCTCAGTGGCTCTTTCGACTTGTCTTGTCTGATTGGCTGGTGCATTCCCACATCCCCAATGCTGCCCACCTAGGCGACATGAACCTTTATCCAACTAATTCTTTATTTTCGTCATCTGACGTTACCATTTCATTTATGAATAGTGAATTCGAACTTAGTTCCAGAGTCATGTACCTTCATATCCACACTTTGTATTCCGACACTTGCGTGCATCCTGAAATGATTCAAAGTTTGGGCCCACGATTCAAAGTTCGGGACCCATCCTTGTCAACCAGGTCTTCCATCGCTTAGATCTGAAGAAAACGTACCACACCTTCCTAGGAAATGTAGATCGCTTGCTAGTTCACCCATCTGATGCTACAAACGCTAATGGGGTCGAATATGTGTTACGAATTGTTCCCATGATATTCTGGAAGGGTAGAGTGCGTGGCGCACCCCAGAAAAGGACCAGGTATCGATCGCCGTCTTTTCCATCACCCGCAAAAATTATGGAATAGCTTAGAGACCAATCTGCCATCAACAATTCATTTTAGACACACCTTACGATGTTTACAAGCCACTCTTATTCAGGATTTATACTTCAGTCGCCGACTGGTGCGAGGTTATAAAAACGTGGCGCTATCGATCATCCGCGCCGCTTAATCGATATATCGATAATTTCATAACGTCGCCCCGGCGGCAACTCGGTATAGTAGCATTCCCTGCCCTAGGTTTCTTGGATTGCACATCTCGAGGCAGTTTCGCATCGTTGTCATAAATAACCAATTAGTGAGCGCTGAAGGACATGGGCCAATTAGGTCATTGAGGCGTAAGCTCTGCGCTCATTGGTCGAGCTTTTTCTCGTTTTCGTTTGCAATGTCAGGTCTACCGTGTAGTACTTCCATGTGTAACGCATGAAATCCCGCTTATCATCCGGTGTCTGTTGAAACGATATCTGTGTCCATAATTCCGTTATTTAGCCCGTTGGATGATGCATACAAACACTTGCCTACCAGAGTATATCTGTTATATTTCTATATACATATTTTATGCATTCACATAGTACAAACATTGACTCCGACGTTGACCCTTGCGGTTTTACGATAGTTTTAATGAGGGCGCATCCATCCGCTGAAAAAAAAAAGAAGCGACAGTGAATGGATGAAACAAAAACGAACCACAATCATGGGTTGTACGAAGCGCAAAGGGTGACTTCTAACAGGTTAGAACAATTCACTCACGGCGTTACTGTTTTCTATTTATATATGCGTTGCGTGTTGTATTTTCACATTCAACATTAGTACACGAACACTGTTTGACGTTGATTTATGACTTTACTACTGTATGTATGTAGCTTCTACATTTTATCAGAAATTTACGCGTTCGACCGTAACAGATTGTGCTGTGGTCCTGGCGACACATACATATTCAGATACAAACATCTATACACCACTGCAATGTGTACTATGTTCATTTCCCGTATGACGTCCTTTAATTTCGCCGTTTTCGTTTCGACTTTACCGTTTCAATTACTGCTATTCGTCGGCACTTCCTGTTTGTTTGTTGTCATGTTTTTTGCGAGTCCTTCTGTCGATAAGAATTCGCTAGAATATCACATTTATGCGCTGCTTAGTATTTGATCAATAAAACTAGTTGAAATCAATCTGTCATGTGAAAAATGTGAAGACTGCGATGCTAGTGGATTCGCGCAGTCGTTATTGCGATGATTCATGAATACCTGGCAGCATTCTCACACACAAACATTGGTGAGATGATGGACGATCTTGCCCGGCTAGTCCTCGTTGACCTGTGTCACCTGTTCCCCTGCTGATCAGGGAGATGCTCAAGCGGGCGTCAGCGACGTCTCCATTCGTCCCTGTCGCGTGCCAAAGTGCTCCAATGGATTCTGCTCGCTCAAGGGACACGAAGAGCGTCATATCGTCACTTCAGAAGTTCCACGAAAAAGACTAACCAACCCGTTGATGGCGTCCTGGTGTTCTCTTGACATCCCGCGGAATCCAGTCAGCTCGGACATTCGTTATCTAGGACTTGCACAACCAGTTGCTATTGTGGTGAGAACCTGTTGCAGTGGGTGTGGCGGGCTGCGCCGATTGGTCAGGTGAGGGAGCCCAGCGCGATTACCTGCACCCCGTTGACGCTCCTGTGGAAGTATACCAATGACTTTAAGGGTCGGCTCCTGTTGCTAGAGTGTTGCAGGATAATCGCCGATGTTTATATCCACATATAATCAGCTCGAACCTACATATATATGAGCGATGTACATCTGTATATACAGGTATATACATAGGAACAGGTTCCCACCACAATAGCAACTGGTTGTACGGGTCCTAATGATCGTTTGTCTGAGAGTGACGACTCTCGTTCAGCGGGAGTCTGCGAAACACGCTATGTACATACAACATGGCTGGCCCACCTAATTTTCGACAAATTGGCCCATGCTACAGCGTCTTTGATCTTTATGCCCCAGTTAAGCCATAGTAATTGATAAAATCGATCGATACTGCTTGTTCGCTGTGAATTCTGTGCTGATCTGCCCCAGTTGCAGGAAGGCATGTCGGGTTTTGTCTCTCCATCCTCTCTTTATGCCTGTGTCAGAGCCTCTGTTAAAGGATATGGAATAGAAGACGGCGTTACTCAATCTCTTTTTGGATGCGTCACGTCTTTCACTTTGTCGAGGAGGCGAGTGTCATGCTTGTCCTGCCAATTCATATCTGTCCCCAACTCACCGACCCCGGAGGAAGGCTTGGTTAGTCTGGGCGAGCATCCGAACGAGGAACCTGGTATCGGGTATACGCGAGAGTCGGCACCTTCTCTGAGTGCGCTACACCCAGAGAAGGTGCCGGCTCTCGCACCTAGAGCTTCAAATACTGCCAAATAATACGATGACATTTATTTTTTATTCCATTCCATTTATTTCACAAACTATGCGCCTTCAACAATGAACGAACAAATACAGCTCTTCAGATCACAGGTGGAACAGTGAGCCAGAAACAAAACGTATGCTACAGTCTATTTTTCAATTCTTTGAAAAATTCCTAAACAATTCCTAAAAATTCCTAAACATTACGGAATTTTCTCTATGAAATTGAGATCATGCGAACTCAGAGAATGTGGAGTGTTATCGTGGGATAAAGGACGCAAATGTCACTTCAGCGCTGCCCCTTTCCGACTACATAGATACATCTGTACTATGTATCTACCGGCCAGCATATTCGCGCAAGATGTGCATCTCACCTTGTCGAAAGGAAAGTCTCAGAAAAATCGATAAAATCGATCGGTAGGTGGTCGATCGATCGATATTGTTGATAACGATCTTGCAGTAATCCTTGTTCAGAGAGCAACATATTCACGAATTCCCGCCTGAAACGGAGAACTTCGGATAAAAATGAATAAAACTGGTCATAGTGGCGAGCCGATCAATATGGTTTACTTAACACAAACGTTAATTTAAGATAAAAACCGACTATGTCGATTAATTAGCGGATCAATGTTATTCGCTTCAAGGCCGATCGAAAGGTCATACATTCACGCTATTCTTAGTTCAAGTAGATTACTCCAAAAATCAATAGACGCGAAACCCAAGCCTTGTTTGGACGGAAGGCGAGACGGACGCACGGACGGATGGGTATGTAGATGTGCGGATTAACTTTTTTTATGTGAAGTAGAACGTTTGTTTTTTCTTGGTTATGAGTAACTATCAAAAATTTGAAAAAAAATCACATTTCTTTGGCAAAGTCTGCCAGATTAGCCCAGACGAACCAAACTTTTAGGCACAGGTAGGATTGTAGCGGTTTTAGCCCCAGATTTTTATGCTTTTTTTAGTTCAGTATTTTCCAAAATCCAAGGTAATGCGGAGTCTATCACATTGAGGAAAGCTAGGTGTCTTAAAGATTGTGAGATTAATATACCCTGTTTAAGATGGGGAGAAATGAGGTCTTGAGCAATTTGTCCTGACAAGTGGGAAGCCTGATATCGCTCTGCTGGCTTCCTCCGCTGCTCCACTCAACTTCGTAGAAACAGATCGCTGGAGTGAGTTCGTGTTCAAACAAGATCAGTCCCTTAATATTTTACAGACCGCGTGGAGCACTTCTGATTGGCACAGCATAAAGCGTCTACCGGCAAGCATATTCGCGTAAGATATGCATCTCACCCTGTCGAAAGGGAAGTCTCAGAAAAATCGATAAAATTGATCGATAGGTGGTCGACCGATCGATATTGTTGATATCGATCTTGCAGTGATCGTTGATTGGCTGAGCATAAAGATGAAGAATATCATGTTACAGTTGCTGAAGTGGCTGCTCATAGAACCCTACGAAGAAGAAGAAGAATGTCGCTTTGTTGAAAAGCGTTCAGAACAATTGTACACGTAAGCTATTTATGAATTGCTATGGACTTCAGTATTGTGACTTGCCAAACGGACCCACTAGAGCAAAGGTGCTTGGTCTTTCCAGTCTGCGTTCCAGAAGAAAAATGGCTGATTTGCTGATGTTGTTCAAAATTCTGACTGAAAACGTTGCTGTTGACCTCGAAGTCTTCACTGTCTAGAAATAGAAGAGCAAACTTAGAATCTATGTCCCTGTTGCAAGGACGCAGGCTAGATCATGCTTCCTCACCTATAGGAATCTCACTGAGCTCAACTTCTTGCTGGTGAATCCGAGAATGTCACACAGATGTCGCGGCAGGGTTTTAGGTCATTCATCGCTCGTAATTTCTCTGTTTAAGCTCATTATTGTTGTATTTTTTCGGCCATTCATGCTTTAGTTTTTGTTGATGCGTCCTGGTTTCATTTCAATTCCTTTTGTTTTCTTCATCCATTGTATGACACGTCTTTGAATAATAAGTAAATAAATAAATAAACAGAAATACATGCCTGCAATGGGTTTTGTTTTTGACTGATATGGTAGGCTATGAATGAACATTTTTTACATTAAAAACGCCGTGTCTAAATTTGATTGTCATTGTACTCCCGACTTAGTATCCTTATGACATGCAAGAACATCGCTTTTTGCCAGACGGTCTTCTTCCAACTACTGCTCACTCGCTTGATCCAGAAGCTCAATGTCCACATTCCGGTTTCCGGAACCCATTGATGGCGCATTCGTCTTAGGCTCGAGGAAATCTTCGCATGAACAACGAAAAGGGACAATACGTGGGAGGGCATAGCTTTTGAGGAGCATCCAATTCGAGGATTATTTCATACATGGGGTGAACGCGTAAAAAGACCTGTTTTCACGAGGAAGCGGTTACCGACTTCTTTTAGATTACATTAGACTAGATTACATTATATTACTTCACTCAACTGCAATCAGCCGTCTCAATAGAAATGATAAATATGATGAATCCAGCGGTAAATTGCAACGACGAAACATTCAACAGAAGTGGTATGCGTGGCTCATCCCAAAAGGGATTGGCTAACCCCGTCATTTATCCATTATCCTTCATATTGGGATCAGAAACATAGTTGAACTCTTGAAAACACGTAGACACACAATAACTCTCGTCATAGAATGCCTCAGCTGAAAAACCTCAAGTGGTTAAGTTCAAAAGAGAGATGTGTGGGCGCGTGGTAGCACAGTCGGAGGAGGAGCCGGCTCTCACGTGCACTCCATTGCAAGGTTCTTAGTATGGGTCTTGCCCAAGCCACCCAAGCCTTTTATCCCTTTTGAGTCGTTGAATTGGAAAAAACATGGACTTTTCCATCGGCTAGCCATTTGAAGTCATTGTAAAGGCTAAATACCCATACAAATCTCCTCCATGGCTTCCCGTAAAAGTAAAATGCATGGCGCATCCCAAAAATCGCATCTATGATAGAAATGTTCACTAGTTCTGGTTAGGAAATAGTCCATGCTGGTCGCTTTGACAAGGTTCACAAAGAGAACTACCGTTGGAGCTACAGAATTTTTCGACGTCCCACTAACGAGAAGTAGAGGAGGAAGACCGATGTTCTATCCTAAGGTGCCAGGGTCACTGGTTAGGTCTAACTTCCTCACATACCGGAACCTCAAGAATCTCAACCTGCCTATTGATGAATTCGAAGGTTTTTGTAATGCTAATTTAGGGATTTTTAGCCCGCAAAGGTCTTCTGTAGATGATTTTAGCTGCATATTATTATAATTATTTTGTTTGCGTTAGTGTCTTCTGCGCGCATGGTTGATTATAATTCACACCAGAAATAAATAAATAAAGATAGACAGATGGCTTAATTGATTGATTGATTGATCAATAAATAGATATTGATCGATTAATTGATTGATTTGACCTACCTTTTTATATGAAGTAGGACTTGCTGGAAGTAGAAATGGGCAATCACCACCACCTACACATTTCAGGACGCACATAGGTCTCATGCAACACATACCTTCAACGTCACCTTAAAGTGAAACGCAAGGCGCGACCGGGAGAATTAACTCCGCGCCGTCTTTAGTCCTTCGCCGTCAATTATCCCTCTCCTTTCGAGGTAATTATGCGAGGGTGGCTTCCGGTAACCGGTCGGGCCATGGTCACTGTTTGTCTAGCATCGTCGGTCGGTGAGACGGTCGTCGATCTCACGTAATAGCATCATCTGCTGCTGCTGCTGCTTAGCCGGCCATCGTTCGCCTCTCCGTCTCGGCCTCATCGTCCGTCGTCGGTGCCTCCTCATTCGGTGGCCGACCGACCGACTGACCTTCCATCAACGACCGACCACTACTGCTTTGTTCGTCACATATGATACATGGCGCACGGCAGCCACCGCCCCCCCCCCCCCCCTCCCGATCTAAATCGCCCATCTACTCCGAGGGGATATCTCACCCGATCCGATGGTAATCCCCTCCGACGGTACTTCGCGCATGGGTAACGTATTTCGACGCGCTGCCCCATCCAGTACCGTTTGTACTTTTCCCTGATGCCGACTAATCCCCGTAAAGCCGGCCCGATCAGCTTCGGACCTTGTTTGAACGTGGCGAACCGATATTCTACAGCTTTAGCTATCACTCAGTTGAGCCTTAGCACGCGTAATGTACAGTCACAAACAATCAATATTCGATTTTTCTGTAGCACAGCTGACCAATCATCGAGCAGTTTGAAAGTTATGTCTCGCTCAACTGATCATCTATCATTTGCGAGACTTCGTGTAACTGCAGTATCTTCTTCGTAAGGCTCGAAACCCTCGTAGCCTAATAAGTTCTTCCACGAGAAAAACTTTTGAAAAATTATGATAACTCCCATCACAATTAAATTTCTACTGCATGAGCTGCTAAATGTCCGACATCTGACTGTTCACATATGCCTTTTTGTTTTCAACACATCGGGATCGCATTTTGACGACCCGTTCCAGCATCTTTTCCAAAGGCTTTGGTTGTCGCATGTGCTCTGTAAACAGCGAGTCGCTACAAGGTGCATATTGATTGTAGGTCACCGTAGAAAATGCGTAATACTATTTCTTCGCGAGTTTCTTCTACATTTGCACGGAATTCGCATTCTTACCATGAACCTAGATAAGCCATATGACGATGACCTACAATCAATCGAATCTGGATCACACTCAGTATGACCTCCCTGATCGTGCCAATGATTTCCAACCGTCGCCCGGAATTCGGAAAGCTTTCGGGCAATTTTATTTGTATGCTTTATATTTATTTTTTAAAATCTGCTCTGTGCCTTGGGTCCTGCTGGCATTATCGATTGTAGATCACACTCATTTCTTAAAACCGAATTCCAGTTGAAACGCTAGCTGAATAATAAACTAGGATTTTGGTATTAACTATGCCAACTGCAACCACCCAATCCAGCTAAGTTGGGCACACTAAAATCATAGCTCCTTAGCCTTTTTGTTTTTCATTTATCTTTCACTAATACTCACCGACGTGGCACGTGCTAGCGCAGTTGGAGGAGGCGACGGCTATCGCGCGCCCCCAATCGAGGTTCTTCGTTCGAGTCCAGGCAATCGTTCGATCCATGCGGTGCGATGGGTTTGTACCAGAATTTCTGAGAAGAGAAAGCACTGATTTTTTCATCGGCTCACGATCGCAAGTCATTTTTAGGCCCAAATTGCCGCACGACATCTCGTGGAAGTAGACTGCATGGCGCTTCCCAAACAAGTCCCATCCTTTATCCTTCATGCGTAATATTCTACTCACTACCGTCTCATTAGCCAAGCAGAGAACAAGGTCACCACCCCCACCCCGGTTGGGTATTAGCCCGTAAAGAACCATTATTTTTATTTTCAGGATGGTTATCCGTCCTGATCAGCTTACTATATTTGTACCACTAATTGAGAGAAACCTATCCACATTGTTTACCTGTTGTGAACCCTATGAAGACCAATATGTTCTCCTAATCCTCACTTCAAGTGGTCTACCCCAGACAAAAACGATACAGTCGATCGATAATGGCCGTTCGAACGATTTTATCACCTTTTGCCCAATTCATCTAATTTACGTGACGCTGTTATACTGGCTATCGTGTTCGAGTGATTTCCATTTCATGCAGCCGATTCTGTACAAATGAAATCGTCAATAAAATCCATCGATAGGGGTTGTCCGTTCGATATTTGTTTAATTGCTGTTACATTCTCCTACTGTCGTGTTTCTTGCATCAAGCACTCAACCTCGGAAAAAAATCGATAAAATCTATCAATATTAAGCCAATGATCTATATTGATTCCAATGTCAAAGACTTTTCATTGGCCGCCATATTCTCGTGATTTCCATTTTGAGCAGAGGTTAATCTTGTACAGAAAAAAGTAATGCCGATTCTGATGTGAAACCCTTCATCTGGACACGGTTCGGACGAAGGCTAGAACAGACGGACAGACGAACAGATTAGATTTTCTGTATATTGTAAGATTCATCTTCCTTTTTTAAGGTGAGCTATTCGATTCTACGCAATTTTCAATGTTAATTGAAGCTTATGATAGGAACGTCTTTGAGTTTTCCGTCTCCTTTTTATTTATTTACGAAATCGATTTTTTGTTGACGTTTACCTGCCTTTGTTAAGAGCTACAATGTAAGTTTCACTAAACGTCATTGTCGATGTTTTCGCGGGCAAACTTCTTCGTGACGACTGCCGGAGGTCGCTTCAAATAGTTTTCATCGATTGAAGGTCAATGTTTGTTATTCCACGAACTTCTAGTCGCGGAGTTATTGATTGTAGATCACCATCATCACAAAATCTGCCTTCTCATCCATCCGTTGGTGTCCATTTGCTCGTGTTGTTGAATGTGCTTGCGCGTCCGCTTTTTCAATTATAGCCGTAATGTTTTGACGATGATATCAGAAGGATCGCATCGTCGCGTCGCCTCGCCGCGTCTTCTGCCATTTGAACTGCTGAAATACACGCGATCGCTGACAGATGCTTCTCTCTACTGGACTGGGGGTGTGCTCTATGTAGGCTGAACGGTCAGCGGGTATACTGTCACATCTGAGTAGCAGCGCTTCCTCATCCATTCTCAGCCATTCAGTCATTTGATCATCGCACATCAGAAGAGCGAGGGCGCATTGCGCCGCAGTGATCTACACCTACGGCAGAAGATTATCATCGCGCACCACACCTTCCTCATCATCATTGCGTCACGGAGTTGTCGTCCGTTCATCGGAACTTGCCTTTGTGCCTTCTCCCCCCTCAGTTATTGCCACTGCGCTATGCTGACCTCAATATTCGAACTGCTCGTCGCCGTGATGGTGTAATTGGTAGTGTTTCGCATGATGAACTCACGAAATGGTGTTCGTAAACGCTTCGAAGGCTATGAGCAAACGTTCTGTCTGTTTCTGTGGTTAACATTGAGTCCATGTTGTCGTTGTTTATTTGTTTATTCATTTTTCCGGTCCATCCTAGTGGGGAGCGGGCACTTCCCCCTACCACTTTGGCAACGTCAGCAAAATTGAAAATGTCCTATTTTATCAGGTATTGTTTCTCTGGGAAAGTTCTCATCGTTCTAATGCCTTGGATATTCCCGCCATTGTTTTTTTTTTTCACAGGTTGTTCTGCATTTACGTAGAGAAAAAGATGAGGTTTTAAATACGTATGAATATATGAGCCAACCGACAAATTCTGAAGAATATGGGTCACTTTTCGTAACAGCAGAGAAACCCGATTTTCGTGTCATAGAGCTTCATGGCTTGAATCTTAGAAACGCCAAGACAGAATTAATGCCTTGTTCAGAGCCTAAGCGGCCCTTAATGAAGCTTAATCTCTTTCTTTAATCTAGCTTAAGGTTCGTGGTATAGAAAAGATCTTGCTGAGGCGCCTCTCTGCACGGGAAAAAGAAAGGAGTTCACCTAGTCTGAACGTTCCTTCTGAATCCTCGACAAATGCAAACGGAAATGGATTCTTTTTAATCGAGACAAGAACGATTTTTTTTCGCAAAAGTGTTATTTATAGATGGCAGAGAATCAGTCTGAGTGTTTCCGAAAGGAGTGTTTTTGTCTTCTTTTAATTTTCTTACAAAGAAATATATAGCTTTAACATCGAATTAGACTCTTTTCAAATCAAGCTGGATAGTCTTCTCAACAAGCTGAACGTCTTTGAAGCCAAACCGTGCGTCTTCCATGTCGAAATGAGCGTTCTTCATATTAAACTAGAGACTCTCCGCAGCTGCTAAATTAAATTTTTGTCCAACTAAAATTTTGTATAATTTTCTTAGAAATCTTTCAATTCAACTGCTCAAAAAAGTGAGCACACAGTTTAAATTCTTGTATTTTGTAGAGAAAATAATGGTTTATAGCACATTTTCAGTAGCAAATTAATAATAAACTTTCTAAAACCCTTCATTTTGTAGACGAAAATAATGGTTAATAGCGTAGGAAAGCGGCATTTTTAATGCTTAAAAAGAGGTTACGTCGTGCATCCGTCCAGGATGTCGCGACTTTCCTTCGATTGATACCAAAAATTCCGCTAGCTTTGAGTTACACACTTGTTATTGGTACAATGAAGACATTTGTAGAAAATATACCTATCTTTTTTTTGCCGTTTCAATTAAGCATCGTTAACACTAATGAGATGAAAATCGCGATGAGTTGGACGGGTGTATACCACGATCTTTATTATTGGCCTGTTAAAAAATGCTGCATGCTTGCTTTTCAAAACAAGCTTAAAGGCATTATTTTTTCTTGAAGAACAACAATTTTGTAGAATTTTAGACAGTGTGTCGGACATATTGGGGTAGGTGGATTAAAGCATTTCAAAGAAAGTTACATAAATTTTTTCTTGAGTAAAAAAATTATTCTAACCGTTAAGGGGAGGAGTCTCTAGTATAATCTGAAGAACCCTCGTTTCATTTGGAAGATATCCAGTTTGGTTTGAAAAGTTTCTGATTTGGTGTAAAAGTTGAATAAATACCATTTTTACGTCGAATTGGACACTTTTCAATTCAAATTGGACAAAAACAAAACAGACAAAAATTCTATAAAGCTAGCCTTACAAGAGAACTGTCTGAACGGTACGCCGGAACGGCAAGAACGAGTACTAAAGGGAGAATCCCCATCCTCCAAATAGTAACAGAACATGTTTTGTTTTTGCCGAATCCTTGAGGCAAACGAGTACGGGGGTGTAATGGTTAAGGGTCCGCAGAGCGAGCTCTTCACGGCAGCGCAAGATCCCAGTGTCGTGGACTGGCTGGCGCAGTGGTAGAGGGCACGCCTCATGTTCGTGAGGTCTAGGGTTCGGTTCCCATGTTACGTTGCGTTTTTGCATTTTTACCATAGTATCGGATTTCCATAGAGATTTCCATATCTGAACTTGTGTTTGGCTTCACAGTTCCTGCCCAGTGGTACTCCACTGCAGCCCAAGGCTGGAATCGCGATACAGTCCACTTTCCCCAGTTCTCAAACTTGTATAGAATAACAACTCTAGTATAGCCAAACCTTTTCCTCCGAAACGATCTCTCCTCCCGAAAACGTGATAATGCCTTCACTGGTTAGTGGTGTCGTGACTCCGGCACAATCCTCTTCTGGTTGAAACTCTTGGTCCTCTTCTTCCACCCTCCAACTTCTCCACTTCGTCGATTTCCAGCCGTCGCAGTTCGAAATTCTGTAGGATACTTGCTGTCCTCTCCGCCATCTTCATTTCGTCTCTCGAAGGGACAGCATCCAGTGGAGATCCGCACTTCAATGTCAATAGATGAATGACCACTCGAAGGTTAGCAGACATTGTAGAGTCAGTTTTGGCGGCAGCAGCTTGTTATAACCGCGCGACTTTGTAAGCATAACAGAGGCGAGAATATTGATCGAGGTGGTAAGTCAAGTTGAAGATCATGTGGTCATCTCCTACACTGTAGGTACACTGGTGGCACTCACCTCACCGACACTAATAAATTGCATTTGAAGCATTTTTCTAGCATTCTGCCGCTGTTTGCAAACTCCAAAAACAAGTTCAAATATGGAAATCTCTATGGAAATCCGATGCTATGGTAAAAATGCAAAAACGCGACGTAGCATGGGAACCGAACCCTAGGCCTCACACACATGAGGCGTGCCCTCTACCACTGCGCCACCCTGTCCACGACACCAGGATCTTCCGCTGCCATGAGGAGCCCGCTCTGAGGACCCTTAACCATTACACCCTCGTACTCGTCTGCCTCAAGGATTCGGCAAAAACAAAACATGTTCTGTTACTATTTGGAGGACGGGGATTCTTCCTATAGTACTCGCTCTTGCCGTTCCGGTGTACCGTTCAGTCAGTTCCCTTGTAAGACTTTTGAAATCAAAGCGAACTCTTCCAAGTCGAAACGACCTTCAGTCAGGATAAACTAAAGACTCAAAAGCAAATGGTTAGAATAATTTTTTGTCTAGGAAAATTTTAATAAAACTTTCGTTGGGGTTTAAATCACCTGCCTATTAAAAGAACACGTTGTTTGAAATTTTATAAAAATTATATTTTTCGAGGAAAACTAATGATTTCTAGCTTGTTTTGAAGAGCAGAAAAGCGGTCATTTTTTTAGTGTCAAAAAACGAGCTCTCATCCAAGACGTCGCGACTTTTCCATTCGTTTAATAGAAAAATTTTTGTAAAGAACACACATATCCTTATTTAGATACTTTATGTAAGCAGAATTTACACTATCAATCAAATGCAAATGGCGACGGGCTTTTGAAGTGCATGGCGCGATCTGATCTATTAGTGCGCTGTATGATTGCTTCTTTGCTGTACCTCGAGACAATTTTAATTTTTTATTTTTTTTTTACAAAAAAAAGAAAAGTGTTATAAAACTTTTATACTTATTTGGCAGGTGAATTAGAAAATTTCAAAGAAAGTTTTACCAAATTTTCCTTATACAAAAAATTATTCTAAACATCTTATTGAGTCTGCAGTTAAACCTGCCTGAAGGTTTCAATTAGGAAGAGTTCGCTTTGACCTCAAAAGTGCTAAAGCTACCTTAATAGAGGGTCCAATTTGTATTGAAAGGTGTCCAATTCGACGTGAAAACGGTGTATTTCTCTTCAAAGCCCGCACGCAGCCCCTCACCACCACATCGCCGTGCTTCAGAATCAGTGCTCTATTACGTTGTTCTGTTTTTTAACGTTTTGGCACTATTACCAGTCAACACCAGAGTTGCTTTTATCTGTTGCTGTGTCATTTGGGCGGATTGTTTTTGGGACACGTGTTTTCTGATGCGACGCCGTCGGCGTTCCACCGAGCCGACGCCGACGCCGACATCGTCACACAGACGGAGACGTGAGACGTCGTCGTATCACGGAGGTGTCGGCTGATGTCCGTACGAACGCGTGCAGTTATCTCAGTCGTTGCAACTTTCATTGATTCTCGCTGTTGGACCCGATAGATAGGACGGAGGTGTCCCGAAATTCCTTCTTGCACTCGCTCGTTGTACAGTCCTTAATCGCTGATAAACTGACCGACGAGATACGCGTGACCGCCAATGCGTGGACTCTGAATGGGCCGTGTCTCCTGAAGTAGTCGTGTCGTTTCGGCTTGAAGATTTTTCTCATTAATATTGATTAAGGTAGATCGTGCGGACCGGCTGAAAAGCAGCTGTGTGTTCTCTCGCAGGAATAGTTATCAGTTTCTCTAAATCATATAGAAAAACAAGATGTGATGGACTGGATGCCATTTGCGTGTTTTTTATTAATATTGATTACACTTGTTAGATCACTTGAACCATTCTATGACCAATAGGATACACAGGATCGCCAAAGAACCGAATTTTAAAACGCTGCAGATTCCTATGCGGTGCAATGTGTTTTGATTGCTATGTTTGTACCAATTATGAGCACATCATGCCAACAGTTATGAGATATTGCATGGCTATTGATTAATAAAGGTAGATCGCATGGAATCATGGGGTGCGGCGAACGAAACATTGAAGCTTGTTTTTACTCCATCACCATGTTCAACTTTTTGAAAAATAGAGGACGCAGCCAATACCAAAAAAAAACCCTTGATGAACCTCTTTTGTATGAAATACATAAATCGGTTATGATGGTAAGATTAAGAATAAAATGGTAAAAGTCGGCGTTCTTCAATCTCTTTTCGGAATGGGCCACGCATTCTACTTCTACGGGCTATCGTGGTGGCAATTCGAATGCATATTTGGCCCATAGAATGACCAGCATGTGCCTGTCAGCCTTTTGTCTTTCCCATAAATTCTGGTATCAGTTCACTAACCCCAGAGAAATGAAAGGCTTCGTTAGCCTCGGCGGGACACGAACCAAGAGACTAGAACCTGGGTGTACACGACAGCCGCCGTCTCCTCCTATTGCGCTATCCTGCGCCAGTTGATATAACAGCGGCTGTTCATCGATCATTAAAGGGATATGCCTGTCTGGTAAGAATTGCGCCATTTAAAGCACAAAGAATAAAGGACGGCGCTACTCAATTCCTTTTGGGATGCGTCACGCATTCTGCTTCTACGGGATGTCGTGGAGGCGATTTGAATGCGTATTTGGGTGGTGGCAGCATGCGCATGCGGTGGCCAGCTGATGTAGAAGTCAGTGCTTTATCCTTCCTAGACAAGTCTGGCACCAATTCACTGACCTCGGAGGGATGGAGGGCTTGGTTGGCCTGGGCGGGATATTCGAACCAGGTACCTGATATCGGGTGCTCGCAACAGCGGCACCTCCTCCGACTGCGCTACACGCGTCTTTGTGCCATTTACTGTTGTAAACCTAACACGTTTTGATCAAAAAAGTCTTTTGACTAGTTACCAGGCAGTAAGTAAGGTTTTATCCATCCCTTTACTCAGCCGATTGCTTAATCAAAGCTGAGTGTCTGGATGTGGTATAATACATTTTACGGCTATTTTTTATGTGTTGAAGACGATCCATCCAATGATGTCTACCAAGCTGCTTCGCAATAAAATATTCACCCTCTTCTGAGAACTTCTGGCACTCATCTTGCGACGTTCGTCTATTTATTCTGCACATCAAGTTCGTTGTCCTCCTGAATTCTCGAAAGCTGAACATCTTCAGTTGCCGTTGTTGAGGATTTGTCCACTTTTCGACCTAAGGCTAATGGCTGAGATAGCCAGAGGTGCATTTTCGGTCTCTATGGTGATTTCCGTATTTCATCCGGCGCTCAGATGCTCATCGGGGGTCATTACGTCCCTTTATGCAAGATGTATCGTTCTTCGGCTCATCAAAGGATCTAAACAGGTCATCATCACCTCGTTCCGCTTCCACTGCTATACTGCACACAGGCAGGAATATTATATTTCAATCTATTAGAGCACCCACCGGACAGCAGAGCAGTGTTCACTGATGTATCCTTCAGGAATACACCATGCGTTATGCCCTTATGCTCAGTCGTTCGGATTTTCATGTCATTTCATTTATTGCACAAATTGAGCGAATTAAATCACAAACGAAATATGTAAAGGATAAAAAGCACAAAGGACTGCGTTACTCAATCCTTTGCGGGATGCGCCAGGCATTCTACTTCTACGGGATGTCTTGGAGGCAATCCGAATGCGTATTTGACCTATACAACGTATCGTCGGCGACGACGATGCGCTAGCTTATCGCCCCGCCCCTTGTGAAGGCGCTGAGTGGGCGCCGTGTGTAGGCAGATTTGTAGACCTGGTTGGAACGTGCGGTTGAGGAAGGCTGCTCCGAAATAAATCGATTGCTAATCAAAAGCGTTCTGTTATCTCCATCAACTAGTGGCTATATCTTAAGCCTCTTTTTCCTCCCGTCCTCCTCTATATATCTCTCTCGTACCTCATCGGTACATTTGGTGCATCGGTGGTTCAGTGGTAGAATGCTCGCCTGCTACGTGGGCGGCTCGGGTTCGATTCCCGACGACTTGTGGTGGCCAGTTTATTTATTTATTTATGTCGTACACCCAACAAAGGTGTGCTCAACAAGAAACATAGGAAGAAGCAATTAATATCACTGGAATGACAACATTGGATGGCGTAAATTCTTCCTAAATCACTAGGCGCAGTTTTTTTTAAACAAAAGTGCATAGAAATTTTATTTATAAAAAATGCTTAGTGCATAGAAAATTTACGAAATAACTGCGTATGGTTTTGTAACCCGCCCAGCTTGCAACCCTAGCCTACAATACACCCATCAGTTGGCTATGATAGACAACTCAGCGCTTCCCAGACAAGCCTGATACCAATTCGCCTGCCCCGAAGGGATGGAAGGCCTGAATGACCTGGGCGGGAAATCGGAATCAAGAACCTGGTATTGGGTGTGCGCCACAGCCAGCACCTCCTCCGACTGCGCTACACATTCTATCACAAAGAAATCACTAGTAGAGCAGTAAGCCGAGTAGAAGACATATGCTTCCTTTGGAGTGTTCCCAATGTCTTTGGTCCTAAATATTGAGTTTTCCATATGAAAATTGAGGTCGTAGCAAACTCATAGTCAAAAATATTCGTGCTATTGAAAAAGATCAGTATAAATTACGCAAGAAAGCTACTACGTGTAAGGATTGGCGGCTTTCTTTTTTCAAAAATTCCTTCTGCCTCCATAAGGAACAAATATCTGAGGTTGCACACGCTGAACTCTCGGCGGAAGGTATTCGTATTTGTGTATGGCAGACTACTGCACAATTCAGGCGTTTATGCTCCAATAAAATTTTTCGAAATCGCTACCTCCACGTCTAGAGGTACGGTTTTCGAGATAATTCTTAAGCCTTCCAAAATCAAGGTGGGTGCGCGATCCTTTACTATCAGAGCAAGTGGCGCCTACCATGGAGCCACGAGGAATTTTGCAGCCAAGTTGAATCAGAGTCAGTTTGAAGAGCCTTGACCAACATGTTACATACCTATAATATAATAGTATCTCCAAGTTTTTTAGTTGACAGGGAGCAGTCAAACTGAACTGTTCTATTTGTTTGATGTTGATTTGATGCAGTACCGGACATGTCGTCCCGTCCAACCAGCATAACCGGCTCGAAAGATGAAGAGCGGCGCAAAAGTGTGCCGGAAAGCGCCGTTTTCCGCTCGCCACGCGTCGCGTTTGAGGCAAGTTGCGTCAGGGCGCGGCATCCCCAACTTCTGGACGTTCGACTGATAAAAAGAGTCTCTCCACGTGTCTGGACGAGCATGGTCTACCGTTTGGAACTAACTGCCTGCATGGCGCACGCTGTGAACAATGCATATAGACCCGGTTCCCACTCGATAGATTCCGACGGGCCTATTGTTCACAGCGTGCGCCATTCCAGCAGTTAGTTCCAAACAGTAGGCCATGCTCGTCTAAACGCGAGAATAGACTCCTCACACCAGTCTAACACCACTCTGCGAACGGTTGCGCACACTCGATTGATTCCGCCGGGTCTATATGCATGGTTCACAGCGCGCGCCATGCCAGCGTCCAGAAGTTGAGGACGCCGCGCCCTGACGCAACTTGCCTCAAACGCGACGCGTGGCGAACGGAAAACGGCGCTTTCCGGCGCGGTTTTGCGCAGCTCTTCATCTTTTGCGCCTCTTGTGCTGGCTGAACGGAGCGGCATGTCCGGTACTGTATATTCTGTACCGTGTTTTATCAGTTCATCACTGTTCTGCTATTTTCTTTCGCACGCTTTTCTCATGCAATTGTAATAAATTTAATACGTAATGCTTAATACTCAGCAATTGGAGAGAGAAATACAATTTCTCTGATTTCTCTGAATTTCGTACAGAACGTTATTCACCTCTCTAAAATCATCCCTCCGAAGCACTCTGATGGCCTAAAAGGTATTCCAGCGAACATAAAGCATCCGTTACTTGGTCCAACCCACTTATGCTCATTACAGCAGCACTGGAGAAGATATTAATCCCCTGAATCTTGAAGCGAAAATCTGCTTCGCTTCTGACGAGAATTTGCATGATTTCCTGCGGAAAGGCCGCTCTCATATCGCCGTGTTTCATCTGTTCGCGAACGCGCAACATGCATATCATGCGTTCCGTCTGCGCTTCGACCGTCTCGCATCACCGAACTTTGACATTTTCTCGTCATTTGATTGTGTTCGATTCTCGAAGCAGGTCTGCAGTGTTCCTTCATGTGCGGCCGCTGTTGATTTCTTCTCACCCATTCGAGTAGCGGTTAAAAAGAATCTCTACTAGCATAATCCAAGGATTTGGGGGTGGGACTTGAGCCACCTATACCGCCTGTCTTACCGTCTCGTTCATTACTGAGTTGCTCGAGCGGGCGCCAGCTCCTTTCGTCTCTGTCCCGTGCCAAAGTGCTCCAATGGGTCCTCCTCGCTCGAGAGACACGAAGAGCGTCATCGTTCATTCAGGGCTTTCACGAGGAAGTCCGACAAGCACAGCGCAGGCATTGGCGGGCATCGTAGGGCTCTTTTGTCAACCCGCAAATCCAGCTGGTGCCGCGAAATATATTGGACGGTCCATCTAATTTTTGACAACTTGCCCCATGCGATAGCATCTGTGATTTTCGAATGTTGACGAAGCTCGCAGCTCCCACCGGAGGCCTTCTGTCACTAGTGCCATATTCAAACTGAAATATCTTTCCTTAGAGGTCAACTTAAGGGCCTTAAAAAATCTCTCATTATCTGCGTATTTTTCTCGAGGAAGAGATCAGCTAAGGACTTGCAGACCGGTAATTCTGAAGTACTGGCATCGACAAATTCGTGGACACCGTTGCTATCATTGATGCACTATTCAACCTCTATATTCACGTAAAGATTTAGTAGACACTAGTGATGTTGTATTCAGTTTTGGAAAAGCATACAGAATATGGATAGATGCGCGAACTTTTCCACAACTAAGCCGTCTAACTTCTGGACAGCAGATTTCTGAATGGGTGCCCTACCTCTTTCTGGATTTCTTGCATCTACTGACTGACTTTTTACGGACCTGGGCTACCCTTGTAGTTTGATGGTGCTATGGTGTGCTTTACGGACGTGTGTGGTGTAGCTGGAGGAGGTGCCGACTGTCGCGTGCACCCGATACCCGGTTCATGGCTCGGATTTCCCGTCCAGGTCAACCAAGAGTTCCATCCATCCGGATTCGGTGAATTAGTGAGACTTGTCTGGGAAGAATAATGCGCTGTCTTTGTCATCAGCTGGCCATCGCAAGTCATCGTATATGGCCATATACGCATTCAAATCGCCTCCATGATATCCCGTAGAAGTAGAATGCGTGGCGCATCCTAAAAGAGATTGAGTAACGCCGCTCTTTACCTTACCTTTTTATGGCGTGCTTTAACACAGGACTTCGGTCGACATGTCTTCACAGCTTTTTTCGGCTACACATTGCCCTCTAAAAATCATTTATGAAGCTCCGCCTATCCGCCCATATCAACGATTCTTGTGGTCGTAAAAGATCCAATGCTCACCGTAAACAAGCAGGATTACCGTTAACAATAGGAGATGTTCCCTTACCAAGCAGCAAAATGGACCTCTACCAAGGAACTCATCAGTCTCTGCCACCCACTTGCAGCCTACTTATAATTGATTTTTTACTATTCTATTATTACTTATTTCTTATTCGTTTTATCGCCATCACTATTTTTATTTTTTATATAATTTTCTTGTAGAAATGTTTGCTGTCAGGACTGCTGGCGTTAACCATCCTTACTGTAGGTTGGATTTCTCGACTTGTTCCCTTGGCTGTAGGCCCTGTTTTGAACGCGTAAATGAAATCAATTGTAAATTCACTGCTGGTACACCAGAAAAAGTCCTGCAACAATTAAGGACATTTTTAATATTTTTTGTGTCGCATATTACACCTTGGCGAGATTTTCTCTGAATGGCGTGGTAAGTGGATCTTGGGGCGGGTGCAGCGCAGTTGGTGGAGGTGCTGACTGTCGCGTGCACCCGATACCCAGTTCATGGTTTGGATTTCCCGCCTTCGGCAACCGAACCTTCCATACCTCCGAGGTCGGTGAACTGTACCAGACTTGTCTGGGAAGGAAAATGCGCTGTCTTGGTTATCAGTTGGCCATCGCAATTCATTGTATGGGTCAAATACGCATTCGAATCGCCTCCGCGACATACAGCCGAAGCGGAATGTGTGGCGTATTCCAAAAGGGAATGGGTAACGCCGTTCCCTTTATCCTTTATTCTTGCTCTTATTCTTACATCTTGCTCAAGCTGAGCTTGGGTTTTCAAAAAGTATGTCTGTTCGTTTCTAGAAAGATCCGAAATCTTTGTGCTATAAACATCCCAATATTGATGTATCAGTATTTTTTGACTAGCCTTGTAGGGGCGCATCATAGTGCAGTCGGAAGAGGCGCCGACTGTCGGATGCACCCCGCCGAATGGAGGGTTCTTGGTTCAGGTTCTGCGCAGAGCAGCCAAGCGTTATTGCCTTCGAAGTCGGTTTATTGCTACTAGACTTGTCTGCGAAGAATAAAGTACCGATTTATCTATCAACTGGCCACCATAGGTAGTTGTATAGATCAAGTACTCAGTCGGATTCCGAATTACCTCCATCACATCCTGTTGAAGCAGAGTGCGTGGCACATTCCAAGCAGAACTGAATGGCTCTGTCCTTTATCATTTTTTCCGCCCCAGCCTTGTAGAATTTGCATCGTCGGCATTGCATGCTTTGATATTCTCTTTAAGTATGAAATAGAACCGCGTTGAGCCTTTTGACAACAAAGTGTCCAATTTGAAATTCAAAAAGCTACGATTCTACGTGCTTCATACGACGAAGAATAGTCATCCTGTCGTTTTCAGTTGTTTTTCAGATCTTTCTCTGTTAACTATGCGATCGGATTTGACACTTTCTTGGAGTCAGCTCTCTACTAGCACAGCCATGACAAAGTTTCTCAAGCTTTGCGACGCCGTTCTGCTTCGTTGAGCAGCGTTCCTCCACAGCGATTTATGGTGGCCAGATTTTATTTATTTATTTATTTATTTATTTATTTATTTATTTAGTCAATACGCCACATAAGGCGGTCATGGGAAAAATAAAAACTGAACACAGCCAACGTATACAGAACAGCAACAAGTAGCATCATAAAAAGCGTCATGAAAATGCTAACAACCGCTTTCCTTCAATGCTCTGAGAAATCGAGAATTGCGGAATGGGGGGACTTCACTCTTGAGCGAGATATGTATAACCCGATTCGGCTCTGCAAGTGAAAGAGTTTTCAGGAATTCTGGTTTTAGGCGTTTTCTATCCAATTGCTGAAAGATCTGAGGATGAAAGACAATTCGGCATTTAATCCTTCTCGGACAAGACTGGTACCAATTCACCGACCTCACAAGGGAAGGGTCTGAAGCGTATGTCTGAACGGGGGGAGCGAGTCATATGGGGAGAATCCTCACCCCTCAATTAGTATAAAAATGTGTTTATTTTTTGCCAATTCGTTAAACCCAAGGAGTAAGGGGTTCTTGAAGTCACAATGGAATACGGCGCATCACGAGTTTGGGGCTCTTGTACGCCGGCGATGCGTCTGCCGGCAAGCGGCTCGGAGCACAGTGGAAGTGGGGTTGCTTCATGCGAGCAAGGTCGGGGGTTTGGTTCTTGTGCGTTGCTGCACTTTTGCATTTCGAACACTGGTTGTGATTTTGGGGGATTCTGACGTCTATACCATTTTCCGACGATTTCTGCACATTTTCCAGCTGCATGCTGTGCTATTCAACATGATGATGTATAAATGTTCAACATCAGTGATACACAAGTACAAAGTGCATCAAGCAGTACTCAAATAAGAAACGAGGTCTGTGGATTCCGCAAGTTAGCCTAAACGGTATCGATACACTCTTTCCCTCATCTTTGCCTGTCACCTGGAAAACAGAGGTCTGATGGAGGTTCTCTAAAGCCTAACACCAACAATGTCTGCCGATGTTCAAGTGGTGATCCACCTGCTCACGCTGAAGTGTGACCCACCTTTAGACAAGGAACCTTCGAGGGAAAAATCAGGCTGGCCGAACGTATGGCCAGCATACTAAAGGACTTCAAAGCAACTTGAAGTTGACGAAGACGTTGTGGTTAAAAATCCGGTCAGTAATAAACAAATCGCAACAAAGGTGCTCTCCACAGCGTACAGCTGGAAGATGCGCAGAAAACGTCTGAAAATGGCATAGACGTCAGAATCCCCTGAACCTCAACCAGTCAGTTGAAGTGTAAAAAATCAGCAGCGAGGAAAAATCGAACCCCCGGCCTTCCTCGCATGAAGCAACGTCACTTCCACCGCTTGCCAGCGGAGGCAACGTGGGCGTACAAGACCCCCAAAGGCGTGATGCGCCGTATTCCATTGTGACTTCAAGGACCCCTATTCGTTGGGTTTAACGATTAGGCAAAAAATAAACGCATTTTTATACTAACTGAGGGGTGGGGATTCTTCCTATATGACTCGCTCCCGCCGTTCAGACATACGCTTCAGACCCTTCCTTTGCCAGAGGCGGATGAGGGAAGAAGGCTAGATGACAGCGCCATACAATTCTTTTTAAGATGCGCCACGCATTCTACTTCTACGCGATATCGTGGAGGCGATTCGATTGCGTATTTAGCCTATAAAATAACTTGCGGTGGCCAGACGAGTGATTTGTATTTCCCAGCCAAGTCTGCTATCAATTCCCGACCCCGGAGGGATGGAAGACTCGGTTGGCCTGAGCGGGAAATTTGAGCCAAGAACTTGGAATCGGGTGAAAAAACGCGACAGTCAGCACCTCCCCCAACTGCGCTCCATGCGCCCAGCAAATACAGCAGTAAAACAAAAACAAAAAAATGTCACAAAATGCTCGGCAGTATAGTAAGCTTTTGAACCTAAACATTTGCAATCGCTCAGCATAGCTAGACGTAGGATAAGGAAAAGACAAAAAATATCTCCGAATTTCAAATGGGAGAAGAATACATGACAAAGATCTTAATTGCAAGGCTCTTGGCTTGATTGTTGTATGGTGCTTCTCGTTCCATCTCCTCACAAACAATAAGAATCGTAACTCGCAGCAGAAGTTCTCGTTTCTCTCTTCAATGTTCCCTTTCTTGAGCTTATAATAATAATTTATTTTTTTCAGATATGGTATCGGCACAGAAGCATTAACACATTACAACTTCATCATCCTTATCTCAATATCCTTATCATAATCTCTCCTCCAAAATTTCTTCACTCCGTTTTTTGCATTTGAGAATTTGTTTTGTTGCGAAGCTACGATTCATTGAATTTTTCATCGGAAGCAAACATGGAATCGAGAAACACTCAAGTCCGTTAAATGTTTTTTCGTTGATGTTCCTTTCTTGTATAGCGCACAAACATGTGCAGTAAATCAATAAATCAATAAATCAATAAATCATTATACTGGTGAACAATTTTCAAGTATAAGTTTATTGCTTTCACGAAGAAGTCCGACCAACGCGTTGGTAGCGTCCTGGTGTTCTCTTACATCCCGCGGAATCCAGTCGGTGATGGCTCTCGTCCAGCGGGTGTCTGCGAAGCGCATTACGTGGCCGGCCCACCTAATTGTCGACAACTTGGCTCACGCGACAGCGTCTCTGATCTTCGAACGTCGGCGAAGCTCGGAACTCCGGAGGCCTTCTCTCACTTGCGTGAGTCGTGTCACTCCGAGCATCGTCCTCCCAATTCCACGCTGCGCGACGCTGGTCGCGTGTTCATCCTGCTTTCGTATGGCCCAGGTCTCTGAGGCGTATGTTAGGGCAGGAAGAACAGTGGAGTCGAATAGGTAGGCACGGAGTCGGACGTTCTTCGTCTTCTTCGCGACTTCTTCGACGCTCTTGAAAGCTCCCCAAGCCGCTCGTTTCCTCCTGCTCAGCTCTGGCGCTAGGTCGTTGGCCATATTGACTTCACGACCCAGTTAGACGTAGCTGGAGCATTCGGAGATGTTCGTTCCGTTGAGCGAGAATGGGGCATCAGAAACTTGTCCGTTCCTCATGAACATCGTCTTCGTAAGATTCAGCTGCAGTCCAACATTCCCACATACACGATCGAAGCCGGCCAGCATTCGCTCCGCCTGGCTGATGCTCGGTGTTATGAGCACGATGTCGTCAACGAAGCGAAGATGATGTAGTTGCCGGCCGTCGACCCTCACTCCCATGTCTTCCCATTCTAGTTCGCGCATGACGTTTTCGAGGGTGGCGCTGAAGAGCTTCGGGGATATGGTATCCCCCTGCCGAACCCCTCTCTTTACGTCGATGAGGACGTCGTTGTAGAATGGTGAGATCTTGGTCGTGAATCCACTGTACAACTCTCGAAGGACTCTGATGTACTGAGTAGGAACACCCTGAGTGAGCAGGGCGTCGATGACCGCTTCAGTTTCGACGGAGTCGAATGCCTTCTTCAGGTCGATGAACGTAAGGCACAGCGGCAGCTTATACTCTCGCGACACTTCGATGAGCTTCGTAATGGTGTGTATGTGGTCGATCGCGCTGAATCCTCTCCGAAATCCTGCTTGCTCGCGTGGCTGTCCTTCATCCAGCGTTCTGCTGATCCTATTCAGGATGACTCGAGTGAACAGCTTGTAGACTACGGACAGCAGGCAGATCGGGCGATAGTTGCCAATGTCGTGCACGTCTCCCTTCTTGTACAGCAAGACGATCCTGCTGGTCTTCCACTAAGATGGAACCTTGCACTCCGACAGGTAGAGCGAGAAGAACCGCGCCAGGGTGTTGATGAGCGCTGGCGGGAGGTTCTTCAGGTGTTCGGGTCTGATCCTGTCGGGACCGGGTGTTGTACGTTTCTTCACCGACGAGATGGCGTGTCGGATCTCGGAAGGGAGAACAGAGGGGACGGCGTATCCATCCTGCGGAAGATGGCGTGGGGTCAGGTGAACGTGGCTATCGAAGAGACCGGAGTAGAAGTGGTGGATGACCTTCTCCGTGGTCCTTCTGGAAGAGGTGACGGTTCCGTCAGGACGTCGGAGAGCGGTCATCTTGGTCTTGAAGTTGGCGAAGTTCTGGCGGGTATTGCGGATGCTCAAGCCTGCCTCTGCTGCTTCAGCCAACACTTCCGCCCTTCTCTCCTTAAGATCCTCCTTTATCGCCGCTCTGCATAGCCTCGCAAGCTCGGACGTCAGTTGGTAGTTGCCTGACGCTCGTGCTGCTCCACGCTGGCGTATCAGCTCGAGAGTTTCCGGAGACAGGCGTCTCTTGGTGGTCTTCAAGCTCTGAGCTTCCTAAGCACTATCGTGGAGATGGTGCACGAAGCGGTCGTATTCCTCGTCGACGTTGTCCATGACGGCATCTTCCCAAAGGCCGGCAAGAGAGGTGTAGAGGTCCCAGTTGATGGTCGTTCTGGGACTCCTCTTCTTGAACTTCGCGGCCTTCTCTCCTTGAAGCGAAGAGCGAAACCTCGCGCGAAGGAGGCGGTGGTCCGATCCCGTGTAGAACTTGGGGACAACGGAAACGTCGGTCAGGCAATACTTGCGATTGAAGATGATGTGGTCGATCTCGTTGTGGAACTGGCTACCGGGGATTCCCAGGTCCATCGTTGGAAGGGAGGCTTCTGGAACTGTGAGTTTCCGTGGATGGTCTTGGTCGACATGATAAACTCAGACAGCCTTTCACCTTGCTGGTTCCACTCCAAACCGTGGGTTCCGATGTGAAGTTCTGAGTGGTGAAGAACGACCGATATGACGCCCTTCGTGTCCCTCGAGCGAGGGGGATGATCCATTGGAGCACTCTGGCACGCGACAGGGACGAATGGAAACGCTGCTGGCGCCCGCTCGAGCAAGTCGATGATCAGCGGGACGACAGGTGATACAGGTGATACAGGTGAAGTTTATTGCTGCTTAAGCCAAACGTCATATACACGGGAAAGCAATAACGTATCACAAATACGCATCAAGAAAAGGACAAAAGCGTGCTATCCAACGAGATGAGCAATATTCAATATTTTGAATTTTTACCTATACTTGTTCTGGAGCGCGTAAATCTGTTCCTTCTGCAGAAAAAAAAAACGTTCAGAGCGCGATGAAAAGCTCATATCTTCGCCCATTAGGCGCGTGTTCTTGAGTAGTTGATAGCCTATGCATGCATCTGTAATGCGTCTTCTTATGCTCCATCGCTTTTTTCACGGCACCGTTTCCAGCAGCGGAACAGAAACTCCGCTTCTGCCCACGACGGAATACCGGACCGTAATCGTCCGAGCCGCGTTTACGACCGCATTCGTTCCATAAATGATGTTCTGGAATGTGTGTGTGTGCGTCTGGAAGGGAGAAGTGCAGAAGTGGGACGCCGAATGCGTCGACTCATGGCAGCGTTATCGTGTCGCCGCCGCCGTCTGTCCCGGCATGAGTCACACGATCGGTGTGGGCAGTTTGAATTCGTTCCTCCTCTCTTCGGTCGGTCGTTTGTCGGCTCAGCAGCGGTCCTCCTCTCGTCGTTGTGTCCAATTGAGTGGAGCAGGCAGGCAGCTGCGTCGTCGACCCGGCTGGCCGGCACTGTCTGAAGCGGAGAGTCTTGTCGTCGTCCGCGTCGTCCGCGTCGTTGTCGTCGGCGGCGACGGATTTCGATTTGAATTTCTTGTCGTTGTCTTCGTCGTCGTCGTCGTCGTCATGCGTACCCATTGCCCTAGTGATGGCGATCGAAACTCGTTCCTCACTCAGTGGATCAATCAATCAATCAACCCATCAATCTGAGGCGATTTCCCAGGTCTAGCCGTACGAGTTATCTCCTCCACCTTCTTATTGTGTGAGCGCATGAAGTGGAATGAGGCGTGGGAAACGGGTTTTCGCCGCCTTCATCCTCTGCCGTTTCCTCTTCAGCTTTTTTGTTGGGATTTTTTTTTTGAAAAAAAATTAACGACAAGGTGTCTCGCCTGAAATTTCCATAATGCAACAAAGCAGTATCTTACGTGTAATGATTTAATGAATGTGCGAATGATGTATGTAAAGAGGAGTGTGCCCGAATATGTATTTATACGATGTCTGTTTCATGGAAAAATGATGAGAGGTGGATCTGTCGTAGTACGTGGTATACGGTATTTTTCCCATTCCCTTCAGGGACTTTGTTCGAATCGGGAACTTTAGCTGCTGCCCCGTTTTACAGGGTTGCGCGACGTTGTCAGACTGTTAATGTTGTCCGGCACTATTGTACTTTCGGGACTCCAGAGGTCGAGAAGAGGTCGAAAGAAAAGTTTCCGCCCAAACTTCGCCTAGGGGGGGGGGGGTACTTGGAGTGCTGATCACGAATTTGACATCCGTTTTTTAAATTTCGGCCGATTACGGTACGTTACGGTAAGTACAGGTGACTAAGGGTGTCGAGGTCATAATCACCGATTTCGCCCAAACTTCGTCTACGAGGGTTATTTGGGGCGCTGATCACACGTCTGAGGTCCGTTTTTCGTTTTACGCTGGAGAACAGCAGGTTACGGTAGGTATTGGTGACTAAGATATGGCAACCGATTTCGCCCGAATTTCGCAGAGTAAGGAACGTTTGAGAATATCTGAACGGGTATCTTAAGTTGTGAAGTTTGGGTGAAATCGGTGATCATGATCTCGACAGCCTTAGTCACCGGTACCTACAGTGTCCCACCGTAATCGGCCCAAATTTCAAAAAAGGATGTCAGATTCTCGATCAACACTCCAAATAACCCCCTTACGCGAAGTTTGGGCGAAATCGGTGATTATGACCTCGACAGCCTTAGTCACCAGTACCCACAGTAACCTACCGTGATCGGCCGAAATTTCAAAAACCGATGTCAGATTCGTGATCAGCATCCCAAATAACTCCCTATGCGAATTTTGGGTGAATTTTTTTCGACCTCTCCTCGACCTGTGGAGTCCCGAAAGTTCAGTGGTGCCATGTGTCCCAGTCCTAGCCATATGCGAAGATTTTTGATCACTTTTATTTCGGCTTAGGTTAAAAATAGTTCATCTTCTTCAAAGCCTTGTAAAACCGGAAACATCTATGCCAACTTTCGCGTAAAATTGAATATTTTTGCAAACTATATTTAGACACTTTTGAAATGAAACTGGACACTCTTCTATGCAAGCTTGACGTTTTTGAAATCCAGCTTCACATCTTCCAAGTCAAATGAAGTGTTTTTCAGATTAAACTAGAGACGCTCAGACAATGTTAGAATAGTTTCTTTTCTAAGAAAATTTAGTATGACTTCCTACGGAATTGTTATTCCATTTACCTCAAAAGTTGAAAAACTGTTTGAAATTTTATAAAAATTCTACTTTTTCAAGAAAAGATAATGAAAAGATTCAGAACACCTTTTCAAGTGCAAGAAGGCAGCGTTTTTAGTGCCATAAGAAAAGATTGCGCCACGCACTCCTGCACTATGTTCCATTTTTCACTTGATTGATGGCGAAAATTCTGTTTAGAAGGACTCATACACTTGTCAGCAGTACATCAAAGACAACAAGAAAATCCACATATCTTCACTTTGCTGTTTCAAGTGAGCTGCATGAGCACCATCAGCCGAATTATGATCGCAACAAGTTAGACGAGAGCATTGCACGATCAACTTAAACGAGAGTACTGCCTATCTATTACCTGTGTCACCCCTGTCGTCCCGTTGATCATTGAGTTGCTCGGGCGGGCGCCATCAGCGTTTCCATTCGTCCCTGACGCGTGCCAGAGTGCTCCAATGGATACTACTCGCTCGAGGGACATGAAGAGCGTCATATCGTTCACTGAGGGCTTCAATGAAGAAGTCCGACCAACGCCTGGTGGATGTCCTTCTGTTTTCTTGACATCCCGCTGAATCCAATCTGTAACGGCTCTCGTCCACCAGCGGGTGTCTGAGAAGCGCAATACGTGGCCGGCCCACCTAATTTTCGACGATTTGCCTCAGCGTCTCTGATCTTCGGACCTCTACCTATACTCTGGAATAAGCACTTGACCACAAATTTTCCCTAGAAATATAATTTGTATAGGGTTTCAAACAGTTTCAAGCAGTTTGTTCACTTATTGGGGCAGGCGATATCAGAATTTTAAAGAAAGTCATACTGAACGTCCTTTGGATAAAAAATTATTCTAACCTTCTCAGAAGTTTATAGTGTAGAAGGTGGTTTTAATTTGGAAGTTGTTCATTTCGACTTCAAAAGCGTCAGGATTGCTTCGAAGAGTGTCAAATTCGATTTGAAAAGTGTCCACTTCAACGTGAAAATTGTATGCAGTACCAGCAGCGCAATTACCAGTTCATATGAGAGGTACTAACTTCAAGGAAAATAGAGGCAGAAGCCGATTGCGAATAGACGACCAACCCTCCAAGTGGATCCCCGAGGGGATAACTAAATACCCAGCGTTGGACGTAGAGATGGGTCATTTTTTATCTACCAAATACCAAACGGGGTTTAGATCGGTTGGTCAGGGGTTGAAACTCATTCTCCCACGTCTGCGGCCATCTGCGGATGTTTTATGGTGCTCTCCGGAATTGTAATGCTGGTAGTCCATCTATAGCTGTAGCAACAATTCTGCTTTCACATTTTGCATATATGGCATAGGTTTCTGGAGTGTTTCTGCAAAAATTCTTGAATGATAGCCTTGCGTTCTGTGCCAGACAACTAATTATGGAATTAGCGATGAAAAAAGATGTCAAACCAATAAATCGTTATCTGCTTGGAAAACAGTGAAGGACCGAAGACGCAGTACATCTCTGAGTCATATTGTCATGAGCCCGTGCGGGATGGGTTTCCGAAAGGCAATTTTTTCCTTGTTTAAATTGGCAAGTAATAGCTAGTAGATTGGATTATTAGGCGGTTTCGGTTGAAACAGCTACAGCTGGCTTACTTCACAGTTCAGCAGGAACGCTTCATCTAATCAAATTAAGATGACAAAGATGGAAAAGGAGAAGAAAAAAGTTTGTAGTACGTTGGAAAGATTGCATGATCAAAGCTGTTGTCGCAGGCGGGTCTTGAACTCACAGCCTTTTCGCTGCTGTGCTGCCTTTGTGCGCAGTTCATGTAGAGGAAAACACAGAACTAGAAAAGGGGGAAAACCCTGGAAGCAGTCAACCTAAGGTTGACTAGCTAGCGCTTATCTGCTTCTCCATGCCGGAAAAGTCTACTTATATCAACATTTTCCCTCTGAAAATGCTACTGGATTGAGAGCCCAGAAAACCGATTTGTTTGTTCCATAAGAGTCCGAGATATATGCTCCCAAAGACCATTTCTTCGGTACGATTCATCATTCATATCATCCATGATTTCTTGCCAAACAACTTAATGCTTCCGTGCTTGAGTCCCTTAAGTCAATTCTGGTTCTTGTCGTTAGTATGGCCTACACGGGGAGGGGGAGCGTGTCAGGCCAATCGATTTGCATCGAACGGGCGTGTTGTCTAGATAACCAGAGGGATGTGAGCAGTTAAGACCTTTAATGGCTAGTGCTGTTGTTCCCCATGTAAGCCACATTATCTACTAGTGCCTATCCATTCTTTTGCGGGTAGCACTGTCATTTCTATTTTATCCAAGTTCTTTGCAACATTCATATCTTCGAAATTATTTTCACTCTAGGGAGCTACACTGATACCAATGAAAATTTACATAAAGTTTTCAGAGAACGGGAAAAATGTATCGCAAAAAAGTGTTGTAGTTCAATTTAGAATAAGTTTAGTCGAAGTTCATACCAGCTTTGTGTCCGTCATTCGCTACATGCCGTTATGGCTGGGTTCTAGAAATGGGAAACACTCTTGTACATTGTACATCTGAGCTACCCGTTGAATGTTGTGAATTTGTTGAGTATTAGGCGGGATTTATACATCAGTCGCTAGGCTTTATTGAAGGCACCAATATCGATTGCCTGTGCTCCTAATCAATATTGTTAGCTTTCGTAGTGTCTCGTCGCCACAGTACGCAATATTGCGTACTGTGGCGCTGCCTAGCGGGACCACTTCATATGATGCAATGTCATTATCGCCGTCCGCTTTTTCGTCAATGACCAATGAGAGCGCCCAAAAATATTATCAATTCGAAAAAATAAAACTTCCCAGTCCTACTCCGCAGTCGGAACGGTTTGAAGTGGACCACGCCCCTCAGGGCCTGTTTATACTTCGCGACAGGAGCGACTCGTCGCCCGCGCAAAACATGCATATCGATTAAAACCGAAAGCGCGTCGCCGAAAAGTGTTCATACCTGAGCGCCGGCGCTGTCGCTCCAGTCGCTGCTGTCACCTGTTCATACTTCCGCGCGCTGCGGTCTCGTCGCTCTTGTCGCTGCTGTCGTGAAGTATGAACAGGACCTCGGCGGAGCGGTGCCGCAGTGCCTGGCACTGCGGCAGAATGCCTCCGAGAACTACGGCTGCACTCGCGGCATGCGGCGTCGCGACGAATCGTCCGCGGCACAGCTCCCACCACAGTGGAAAGGTGGGTCCCAGCAGCATAGGATCGAAATGGACGCCCATGCGGAGCCGCAAGTCTCTGTTTCCGGCCTTACTCGCTCCTTATGTGGAGCAAAAAATTGATTTGTACCATTTTTAAGGTCCTATATATTTCACTTTGTGAAACGGAGAAAGATTCAGCGTTCATCCTGTACATACTTAATACAGTATTCTTGCGACTAGTTTTATATATAAAGTAGTTGCCTCTATCTATTTTTAACCTTGTTCGTGGATGAAAGTTTGTCGCCTTGTTGAAACTCTCAACAAGTGCGAATTTTGCCATAATTTCATAACCTGAAACCGATTTGTTGTTGTTCTTCGATTGTTGTCACTCTGTTTATTTGTTAGTTTGTTCGTTTGTTTACTAGCTGTTTGTCGTTTCTGCATGCGTATGCACTGTTATCGGAGTTACAGGGGCCAACGACGTGGGCCGAATCCGAAGCGACGCGCCTGCTGATTCAAAGTCCATTCGACTCGATTAACGTCGTCTTCTCGCCGCCGCCGTCGCCATCTTGTTCTCAACACTAATTTGCATTCGATCCCCCGTTGAACGAAATGTTTTGTCGGCCTGGCTCACACTGGTAAGCGCCTCTTGTGTGTTGGTGTGCATGTGTAGATGTCCGTGTGCAGCTAATGCACTTCTTCGCTTCAAGCCGGTCAGTCAGTCAGTCAGTCAGTCGGCTCCAGCTTCACGACGGCCATCGGGCCTGTCCGTCCCCCTGCCTGCTACCAGTTGCTGTGTTTTGTGTTCGGCTTAGGCGCTTGTTTTTCAGCTGATGCTAGCCCGCATTGCTTGGTGTTCGGTGGAGGCGCGGCTCTAGAAGCTCCACTTTCTCAACCATTTCATGCTTCCAATTGCTGTACCAACCTTACATACAGTGGTAGCGGTAGAGTCTGCGCGATCAGGCCAGCCTTAGGTACTTTTTAAATTTCCGTAACACTTTGAAGAACTTTAAAAATGGGCGATCAAGCTGGACTATCGCAGACGTTTACTGTGCCATCCCGTTCTTGACGACCAGCCGCCCCTACATAGTACTGCATGAAATAGTTCCTGAACTGATTTTATTGTGTGAATCGAATCAATTCGATACTATTCGCCACACCCGGCTTCCGCGCCGCGACCGCGTCGCATCATAGGTAGTCTACCCGCCTTCGAACGGGTAATCCCCGTCTGTCTGCTTCGTTAAATGTCCCCCGCATCATCTTCCTTGATCATCCTTTGAGGCTACTATACTACAGTTCTCCACGATGATTCCTTTTGGTGTCTTACAATTGTTTGTTATGTTTGCCTGTATTTGTTAGTCTTGTGTCCAACACTGATCCCTTCTGAATGTCATCTGTATTGTTCCTGTTCCAGATACGGAAAGGGCGGCGGGGCCACGTGATAGCGTAGTAGGAGGAGGCGCCGCCTGTCGGAAGCACCCAATACCAGGTTCTTGGTTCAGATTTCCCGCCCAGCTCGGCCAAGCCTTCCAGCACTCTGACGCCGGTGCATTGTTGCCATACTTATTCGAGAACGTCAAGCTCTGAATTCCCCTTCGGCTGGCCACCGGAAGGCATTGTATAGTCACAATAGTCACAATCGAATTGCCTTCACGATATCTCCAAAGAGCAAGGTGCGTGACGCATTCCGCAAACTGATTGACTGTCACAGTTTACTTCACCGAGTTCGACAAAGTCAGTTTTGATCGAACTGATTTTCAGAGTTCATTGAGAGGGAAACTCGCTTGAACAAGACAGCCCGTTCTCCTCATTCTTCTCGTCCTTGTCCTTTCAAGAAGAAAAAACCAACCGCAAGATTTTATCTGTCGATTTTAACGTGATTTGTCCATCTGCTAAGTGCAGCCCTCTCTATGTAATTACCGAGCGAAGCGGTAATGGATGACTCTCCTTGCGTCAACGCTTTGCTTTGTGATCTTCTAATTTGTACACACTGATGGAGAATCACCTATAACAGCACGGAAAACCGCTCCAGTTTCCGCTGGTGTCTCCAGATATGCGTATGGTAAAGAGATGCATGAACAGGTGAGTGCTCGCCCAAATTGCCATGGCCACGCCAATGTGCGGAACCTGTGAAGAGTTTTGGTACTTTTCATAGTAGTTTTCTTGCGTTTACGTCGTGATAGCCTTCGATAATAATTGGATTGTGAGGTCTTAGGATCGCTGAGGTTAATACATACGTAAACTTGGTTTGACAACTTTAGACAGGCAGCTAAATTGCCCTGATAAAGGATAAAGGATAAAGGACGGCGTTATTCAATCCCTTTGGGATGCGCCACGCATTCTACTTCTACGGAATGTCGTGGAGGCGAGTTGAATGCGTATTTGGCCATCCAATTGCTTGCGGTGGCCAGCCGATGAACAAGTCAGCGCTTCGTCCTTCCCAGACACGTCTGGTACCAATTCACCGACCCCGGAGGGATGGAAGGCTCGGTTGGCCTGGACGGGAAATCCGAACCAGGAACCTGGTATCGGGTGCAGGCGACAGCCGGCGCCCCTCCGACTGCGCTCCACGCGCCCAAATTGCCCTGATAGGCAGCTAAATTGTCCTCAGAAAACGGATATTCAGTACTAAGGCGTCGCCTGCGTTTTCCAAGTTTTCCAGAAGTACAGCAAGACTTAACAGATATGCCATGACAACAAGCGATCGGCCGCTAGAAATTTCAATATAAAGAGGGCTGTTTTATCCTTTGAAATCTCCATTCGTCTCCTATCGCTTGTTAGGTTTTTGGACGACGTTGCGGCAGTTAACGAATCCGCAAGCTGCGGCGCGGTTTTGCGCGCCACAAACGCCCAAATAGGGCGGCGCGGCGGAGTGGCGTTCTACCCCTGCCCTTTAAACGGAGGCGTGTCAAATGTCTGCGTCTCCACTATCTCGTAAGGCAGCCACTAGACTCTCGTGCAAGCCCAGGGGGTTGGGGATGGGCGGGCCAGGGGGACGAGTGGGTAGAACGCTCGACCCCCGGGCGGCGCTGGCAGGGCGGGAAATGTGCGGCGAGCAGGATATCGTGTAGGGGTCACACGCCCTCCTTAATTTCATGACTCAGCCGCTTAAATCACTTGTCCATAATCTTCTTGTCAAGAATTAACTACGGTCGTACATAGAATACCCCTATACCAAATACTAGTCGTTAGTATGGCCTACATGTCGAGCTAGGAACGCCGCAGCCAATCACAACCTGAGCACGCGCTGAATATATACCAGCTAATTGGAGCACCGACCAAATACACATCCTTTCTGAACAACGCGGTCATTTGATGTGTTTGGCTTAGTCTAGTGAGTCCCTCAGGCGTGTAGGCCACATTAACGACCAGTAGGTTGTCGTACATGGGATGTCACGATTGGTGATGATGACACGATTTCCGGAAATGCGTCGAACATCTTTTTTCAGCAATTTTTCATCTTAAATACTGTATGTTCCAAAACAACGCGATAAGGCAATAAGGTCTTTTATTAATAACTATGAAACAACTGACGGTTTTACAAAATAATACATAAATGACAATAACATGGACACTAGGCAACATCACATTCAACCGGATTCGAAGTGGCCGCCTTGGCGCGAATACAGAAGTCAAAACGCTTGGTGAATTTTTTGGCCATGGGCCGCAGGTCATCTGGAGAGAGTCGTTCCCACTCCCGACGCAGAGATTCCTTCTGGGCCTCCAGGCTGTGGTAACTCTTGGCACGAACCCTGGCCTTGAAAACGAACCATGCGCTGTAGTCCGACGGATTCAGATCTAGGGAGTGCGGTGGCCATTCCGCAGACATGATGAAGTCCGGAAAATTGGCCTTGTACCATGCTTGTGCGCTTTTCGCCTGCGCATTGCTGACATGCTGCTAAGACAAGTGTCACCGCCTTGAAAATGTCCCGTTGGTACACATCTTGATTTATTTTTTACTCATTCGTCCACAAAAACCAGGGAGTCTCTCCGTTGGTGGAGGTTCCATGAGAAAACCATGAGCGCCTGTGGATTTTGACGATGCTCGGCGATAGTGGAGGTGGCTGGAGCCTCTCCAGATCAGATCCTGCTACATTGGTGGTTCTGAGCCTACTCCACGGTAAACAGCTTCTCGTCCGTGAAATGTGCTCGCTCCCACCCACGTCCTGCAGCCCGCAGCTTGAGCTGGCGGCATCGATGGAGCCGTTCGCGCTTATTCTTGTCCACTAGCAGCTGGACTTTATGGAACTTGTAGGGTTTGAGTCCGTGTTTCTTTCTGGCTGTTCGATGCACTGATGTAGAACTGACACCAACATCGCGGGTGATTTTTCTCAAGAGACCCTCGAATTTGGGATTTTTCGCTTTTCGATTATTTCCCCTATCTGCGCCGTATTGACGGTGCGACTTCTTCCCTGTCCTGAACGGTCACCTTCATGGCCAAGCTCCCTACATCGACGGGTTTTTGTGGAGACAGTCGACCGAGCAAGTAAACGATGTCGCGTTAGGCCCCGTTTAGGCCGGGGGCATACTTCCATCGCTGCGATGCCATCGCGGCGCTCAGTTCATGGCCATTCCGCCGCACGCGGCCGAATAGTCAAAGAAAACTTCGCCGCGGCCGCCGCAACAGTGGCGCTCGGCATGCGCGATGGATTCCCGCGCCCATCGCGGGCATGGCATACTTTTTCGCGCCGCGCACGGAGTTTAACGTTGGTTCTGGATGGATCGCCGTCGCGCTCCCTTGCAGAGCGATGGGCGATGCGACCAGCACAGAGAAATTCAAATTCTTTCACGTCGCTCTGCAAAACTCATCGCCGCGATTCCATCGCGGCGACGGGAAGTATGCACGAGGCCTTATACTTCGTCGCGGCGCGACGCGATGGCCACGCAATAAGGCCAAATTGATCGATCGCGTCGCACAATCAATATGGCCACTATACGTGGCGTCGCGCCGCCCCGCGACAAAGTATAAACGGGGCCTTAAGACCTGGTTTATAGTTGCGCCGCTGCGCGGCGCGGCACCATAACCGGAATAGATATGGACCGCACGGGGGGAGCAAGCTGAACATACAAAAACGCGCGGCAGCCGCGGCGACTGTTGCGGCAAGCGCGACATCGACATAGTGTGTGCTGCTACAGTTACGAAGTCTAACGCTCTTGTAATTGGATAAACTGCTTTGGATACCTCTGCTCAGCTACTTGACGGTCCTCCGGTGCACTTAATTGGAGGGAAAGGTTACTTTGGGTGGGAATTGGATGACCTAATCCAAGCAACAGATATTTGCTGCTATTGTGAAACGATTTTGTGTTCTTTCATGGCACGAAACTTCACTTTTAAAAGCCACATATCTAGTACAATACAGCAATATATAATTGATACAGCATAACTCGGGAGTTTGTTAGAGCTCCGTCCCCCATAACAGCCCACCCAGGAGCAACGCGTCTGTGGCGATTCACCGCCGTTCAGTTTTCGCCGCGCGTGCCGCAGAGGACGCCGCGCGCGCGGCGAAAACTTGTATGTTCGTACTACCAGCCACCGCGCGGCGCGAAAAATCGATATCCATGGCGAACATCACGCCGCGACGCGTGGCGGCGCAAGTGTAAACCTGGCCTTAAGGCCCCACAGAGTTCTGCGGCAGCGCCGCGCCCCTATGCTTAACCATAGAGCAGAGACGCAGAGCTCGCCGCCGGCGGCGTCCCTGCCCTATCCTTAACCATAGCGGCGAGCGGCGTTGCCGCAGAACTCTGTGGGGGCCTTTAGCGTTTCCCTTGACGATGAAGTTCCAAAATCGCAGCGCGATGGTTTGGTATCTCTAGAAAATCCCTAACTGGTACAAAATAGAATTTGAAAAATTATAACACGGGCAGAAGGAGCACAAAAAAATGGCGCTAATGCCACCATGCTGCAGATCAATACATGCATTCGCTCGGGAGAACGTCAAACCTTCATCACGTTATTTTGGAACACTCTGTATTTCTCAGAGATGCGTGTAGCGTAGTGGAGGATTAGGCTGCGCTTGCACCCAATACGAGGCTGATGTTCATTAGCTGGCCACCGGAAGTCGCTGTATGGCCGAGTACGCATTCAAATCGCCTCCACGGCATCCCGTAGAGGTATAATGCGTGGCGCATCCCGCAGGAAGGAACTGAGTTCCGCCGTCTTCTACCCTTTTATGTTTCTCAGGAGTAAACTGAAGAGTTCTCGAGTTTGGGAGTTTGATGCGGCTTGCAGCTTATTGAATCCATTTACCATGTGAAGTCGAAAAGTGAATATATAACTCTGGTCGCGAAAGTGAGCAGCATTGGGAGGCGGAAGCGCGCTAGCCAACCAGGCCGCGTTGACGTTCAAAGAGCGGTTGTACAATTGTTACCCGGATTGGCTGGCGTAGGTTCGGACGGTGATCCAGTTGATTATGATTGGTTGGTGTGCTCCTTCCCACTCCTCAATGCTGCCTACATTCGCGACACGTACCGAATGTAGTTCTCAGTCGTTAGTCGATCCCGATCAATTTTTGATTTTCCTTCACTGTTTCGTCTTGTTTACAATAACGAATTGTCCATATTTTACATCCTCTCAGTGGGGGACTTCTTATAACATTTTGATATTGTAACTTTTACTTGGATTTCACAACATCATTGTTTCACTGAGTTTCATATTTACATATTCTTCTTCTTAAGATTGAAGCTTGAAATAGCGAAATTTTTATTGACAGCGTTTCGGGCTTTGAGAAATGATGCTTATACAGGCAAGGACAATAATCAACGCATTTGAATCAATAATCAACGATCTGAAGAAGAGCTCAAGGCCCAAAATGCTGTTAATAAATATCCCGCATTTTCAAGCCTTCCACTTAATTGAACTTGAGGAACTTTCTCAAGTTCTCAAACGAAGTCCTTGTTCTCGAGACAATTTAATCGAAGTTGACTGCTCGAGATCGGTCATCACTCCATAAGCAACATGTTATCTCCGAGACGGTGTCACCGTGTGCGTGTAATCTATGAGTATTGATTGAGTGCTCGTTCCGTAGTATTCTCTGTATGTGTGCCGTACTACTTTTGCCGACTCGTTGTGACCATATCGGCTCGTTGGGGCGTCGCAGCGACCAACAGCAACAGCAGCAGCTGCTGCTGCTGCGTTAATCTCCTGCGGACCGTTAACAATCGTTCGGTCGGTCGTCGTGGGGGCGGACGACTTCGCGTCGGTCGCGTCGCCGCGTCGCGTCGCGGGCGACAACGCGACGGTGTCGCGTGCGCGATTTGCCGACTGCGCTCTTGTACGACGTCGGATTAGCATCGCCTTTTGTTTCGCTTCACTGTTCTATTTGGCTTTTGCCCGCTCGCCATTTCGTCTTCGTCGTCGTCGTTTCCTCGCTGACCGCCGCACCGGCTAAATGTCCGTTCGACGCGCGCCCGCGCGCGCGAGTCTCTAGTTTCCATTGAGTCTTGCCTTCTTCGTGGTTTTTTGTGGGCGACCACCCCCATCTCTCATCCCGACCTCGCGGCGGTGACCAGCAGCCCATAGTTCACATTGTTAGCCACCGTAAATTGGCTGCTGCTCTCCGAAGTATCTTGAGGCTCTTTCATAACTTTAGGCCAATTATTGATCGATATATTTGATCTTTTGCTTCATCTGCGTTGCATTCCTTCCTCCAAACTTGCATAAAGAATTGTGGTACTGAATGCTACTGGACCGCTACCAGTTATCATCAGAATGTGTTATACGTAAGCTGCCAACCCGATCGTACGTCTTTGTCTTGCTGGTTTCATGTAAGATTTATTGTATGCAACGTAACTAGTCAAGGTGATTACTAAGCTATCGATCTTCTGAGCAGATCGATAACGCAAAATTCGATAAATTTATGGATACCAGCTTCGTCATTGATTTAGTATCCGCGCTAGTAAGAAATAATAAACACACGTACATGGGAATGGTGCGTGCGTAGCTCCGAAAAGTTTTGGAGAATAAAAAAGTTACCGCACTTGATTCTCCTAGTTTCTGGGCCAGTTCTCCAGAAGTTTCGATCTCGAAACGTGTGGACTGAACCTTTTCATGCCCTTTTCGTTGGAGTTTTCCTTTTCGTTTTCACTGATCTCGCAGCTGCTAGCAGATCATCTACGTCTCGAGGATGTTCTTCATTGTTTCGACGGACTTCAGGATCTCCAAGGAGAGCTCCATTTCAACAGCTGCAACCACCGTTTTTGTGTACAAATGACCATTTAGCGATTATTTTCGAAGCCCATAGATCAACCTGCTTTCAAGGTATAGATGTCATACTCGTAGATGGTTCAACTGCAACGAAAAGGGGCTTCGTGAAGTTGCGCAAAATGAGGGCGAATGCCTTCTCCTGCACGTTTTGCATGCGGTTTTGCAACTGTTAGAATTTTTTCCTTTGCTTAAATAAATGCACTAGTTGTATATGTATTTGAAAGCTCCTTTCCTGCTCCATTTCTTTGGTGGTCCACCATCGCTTAATCGGTGTTACTTCCTCTAAAAGAAGCTCACCGATGTCTGCTACTCATTGACGGCCTTGAAGGCACTGACCTTCTTTGTGGTGTGAAATATTAGGTACCAAAGTTTTAATTCCTGCTTCCTGGATGCACTCTGCCCAAATGGTTCCTTGATCTGTTATTGTGAGAATGGGATAACGTCTTGAATCCCTATTTTGCACCTTAGAAGAAGTCCCTGATATATCCTAATCGGAGAAGAGCATATGATAGTTTACGTCTCCATTTCCAAGCATGAGCTTCTACGAGAACTTCGGCTGCATCCATGGTGCGAGGCCTTTCATTTAGTTTCAGGGGAAGTGGTTGGTTGTGTGGCACGGGAAAACGTCCACATTCGGTACTTTGCGGTTGCCCCCCCCCTTAACTAGGTTAGAACCGAAAACCCTCTAAAATTACAGAATTTTTAGTTCATGTCGCGAAAGTGGGCAGCGTTGCTAGCTGGGAGCACGCTAGGCAATCATAACCAAACAGAACACCGACCGAACACACGCCAACCAATCAGGGTGCCGTGCGTACATGCCCTATCTGAATAGTACGCAAATTCGTTGGTGCGGCCTGATTAGCTGGCGCATTCCCGCCTCTCAATGCTGCCCATATTCGTGACGTGAACTGAGTTTTCAAAGCTTTTTAGATGATGTCCGACAACTTGTTAGAGCTCGTCTTGTACTTCCGAAAACTAAATCACTTGTTCCCAAAAATTTCCCAGATTTGCTGGGATAAAGGATAAAGGACGGTGTTATTCAATCCCTTTTGGGATGTGCTACGCATTTTACTTCTACGGGATGTCGCGGAGGCGAATTGAATGCGTATTTGGTCATACAATGACTTGCGGTGGCCAGTCGATGAACAAGTCAGCGCTTTATTCTTCACAGACAAGTCTGGTACTAACTCACCGACCGCGGAGAGATGGAAGGCTTGGTTGGCCTGGGCGGAAAATCCGAACCAGGAACCTGGTATCGGGTGCACGCGACAGTCGGCGCCTCTATCGACTGCGCTACACGCGCCCGCAGATTTGCTTACTACAGGCAATTGGACGTCGATGAGCAATATTCACCATTATTTTTGGAAGAACCGAATAATTTTATGAAGGCACAATTTTCAGCAGTTTCTATTTTGGGATCTGGTAGTCGTCGTTGAGTCGTTTTCAAATTCAAGAACGACTAACCCGCGGGTATAGGGGGTAGAGATACTCCTTATCTTATATCTACCCCTTATGCTCCGCATACCCGCAGGGTTAAATGTTGTTGGACCCGGCTCCTGTTCATATTTTGGTCACAATATGCTGTTGAACTGGCCTGCGTATGCAAGACGTCCGCTCGTGCGGTTCTCGTTCGTTGTCGCGTCTTCCCAATCCTCTTTCCCATTTCCTTTTTCATCCGTTTTGTGCCTTTCCCCCGGGATTAAGTGGCTGGTTCGGAAGCGCAGATCTCATTTGGCACTTAGTCGATGTAATGAACTTGTTTTCGAGGCAGGGCCACTTGTCGTCGTCCCCGGCGTCGTTGTCGTCTTTTTATTCATCTCCTACTCGTCCTTGCCCTAGTGCGACCTCGTCGTCGTCGTCGTAAGAGGACGGCATTAGGCTCTGGTAAGTGGCAGTGTTACACTCATCGAAATCCCCCAACGTCCGAACCGGTTTACAGTAACAGTAACTGCTGAGACGGGTTCGTTAACCGACACAGGTCTTTTCCCGTGCACGGCGAGTTCGTCCAGGCCTGGTCTTTCACATTGGCAGGACGTGGCTGAGGGATGACGAGATGGTGACGATGTAGAAGAGGACTAACCCTGACATTTTCAGCTATTCACCTCGGTCTTCAAAAATGCAGTGGACGAAGAGGACAAAGCATAGCTAACATAGCTTCTGCTTAGACTGTGACATACGAAAGGAGCGGGCAGCGCGATGAATAAAAGAATGTTAGTGCTGCCAAGATATCTGGAGGGTTACTTCCATAGAATTTATTTCGTATTTTAAGGCAAGATGATATAGGACAGAGTTCATCGATGTCGTAGAGGCAATCTAAATGCGTATTTGACCTATACAACGACTTGCAGGCCGATTGGGTGCATGGTAGCGCAGTCCAAGGAGGCGCTATCTGTCACGTGTAGCCGACTCCAGTTTCCTGGATCCCGTGGGACGGTCAGGACCTACGGAATATGGACACGCCTCTCACCGGGGCATTTGATCACTCCCTCGCTCCGCTGGCATAGCCACCCCAACCTCATAGGATTTGTACTTCCTATGAGCGACGCGACGCCACGTATTGTGGTCACATTGATTGAGTGGCGCAATCAACCAATTTGGCCACTATACGTGTCGTCGCGCCGCACTGTTGCAGCAGTATGAATGGCCTCTATCTTTCGCGCGATGCGATAAATCGATATGGCCTACATCGTTATAGGCAACGGGACCGACGTCCCTGTGCATGCCGCGCCGCCAGGAATGATTTGAACCATTCCAGCGCGGCGTCGCCTGCGATAGCCGCCGCGACAGCCGCAAGAGTGTGCATGGCCCCAGCTGCGGCACGTGTCGCAGTGTCGCGCCGCGGCCGTCGCGGCCCTATGCTTCATCATGACCGTGTCGCGCTGTCGCAGAAGTGTGCATGGGCCTAAACGATCCCTAAGAAAACTTAGAGTCCAAAAAAGAAATCTTTCCGGCCCCACGGTGCGCTAGGATAGCAACTCGATTCCGGCCCCTCGCATCTCTCAGCCGTACGTCCTCACCCGCCGCCGGAGTTCCCGCCCAGGGCAAACAAGCTCTCCTTCCCTCTGGGATGCATGAACTGATACCAGATTGGTCCGTAAAGCATTGTACACTGACTGGCTTGTTCATCGGCTGGCCACCACAATTCATTGTATAGTCCAAATGCGCACCCAAATTGCCTTCTCACAATTCCGTGAAAGTAGAGTGCATGGCGCATTCCGAAGGGGTTGATTAACGCTGTGTTTATCTGTTACTTATCGTATACCGTAAAACAACGCTTACGAATTCAAAAATTTAAATTAAGTGAACATTGGAGAAGTACGGACGAGAAAACGGAACACGGGGGTCTCCCTGCCCTTCCATCGCGCATGGCGCTGCGGCGCAGCGTTGGAGCAGTCCACTGGAGTCCCCAAAAACTCACCGTGCTTCTTGTTTTTCACACGCTTTAATCTCGTTTTTCATTACCGCACATCTTTAAAGGCAATTAAGTGGGCTGAAAATGGGCGACTTAAGAAAAATCGGAACGACTATAAAACTCTATTCATTAAGAATAAGGGAGACCAAGAGAATTAGGGAGACCGAGATCGACTTGTATCACCGATTTACCAGTATGACACAAAAAGTGGAGAAAAGCACTTTCTGTTTTTTTTTTCTCTCTAAAAATGCTCTCAAACTTCGAAATTCTCCTCAGCACTCGTAATCAATGGCCTGATGACGTATTCTTACCCCTCTTTCAGAAGGTCTTCAGAAGGAAGTAATTCATTGGAGGCGTTTACGAAAACAATCCTGTAAAGAACCATGAATTTCCAAGCAACAAGGCGAGTAAACACCACCAGTTTTGAGTTGTCTCGTAATTGTTCCAAGTCTCTAAACAAACGCCCGCTAGTTCACAAATCCAGATGCATTTGATTGCGAGGCTAACCTGTCAATGATAAAGACCATTGATTGAAGGCATGGCGCAGTCGACTACATGCGTCAATCTCGAAGGCGCTGCGAACTGATTTCGGGTTCGATCTCTTGCCCAGGCCATACGCGCTTCCGCCGTAATTCAACACTTTACTGGATGCGCCGTGTATTCTGTTTGAACGGGATGTTCTGAGGTGTAACTTGTACATTTACTTGTGGTAGCCAGCAGATATAAAACTGTGTCTTCTCTTTACGGAATTAGGAACGGAAAGCTAGATTGGGCTCGGCCGCGCCTGGAACTTTAAAAGGTTGCAAACACGGCGCCTCCTCCGGTTGCGCTACAAGCACTGCTGGACCTTTATTTTGTCAAATGATTTTATCCTAAACGATAAAGGGTAAAGGTCGATGTTAATTAATATCTTTTGGAGTGCGCCACACATTCTACTTATACCAGATGTCGTGGAGACAGTTTGAATGCATATTTGGCTTGTATAATGATGCCATATTATAAAGGAGACATAAAATGTTAAAAGGCGGCGTTACTCAATTCCCTTGGGATGCGCCATGCATTCTACTTCTGCGAGATGTCGCGGAGGCGATTTGAATGCGTATTTGGCCATACATACAATGAGTTGCGGAGGCTAGCCGATGAACACGTCAGCGCTTTTTCCTTCCCAGACAAGTCTGGTACCAATTCACCGACCCCGGAGGTATGGAAGGCCTGGTTGGCCTGGGCGGGAAATTAGAACCAGGAACCTGGTGTCGGGTGCACGCAACAGCCGACACTTTCTTCGACTGCGCTACGTGCACCCGATCCCATCTTACCGCAGGAAAATACCGGATATCAAGTGATATATGGTGAACCTTCAGTGAGTGCTTAATGGGGAGAATATGCTGGAAAGATCCTGCTACAGGAATGACCTACCCTTTAAGGGAATTCTTCACTGCTTTCTACCGTAACTCAGCCCGACCTCCTCGTCAGCTGCTGCTTCTTCCCAGCTCCCGTGAAATGCACAGCAAAGTGGTGGCCGTCTGTTTGGTCAGTGAGTACGGACGGGGTGATTCACAGTCATCGATAGTGCGCCGGCGAGCGAGTGCGATGATTTGTGTGGACCACTTGATGAACGTGTTCTCTGCGAATGTGCGTTTTTGTTTCTACGCTGGCGCCGAACCCTCGACCAACTCGTTGAAACATTCCTCCGCCACCCAGACCGTTCCGTCTATCCACTGAGCTCTCGTCGAATTGGGGTCGACTGATAATCTCCTGGTTCTCTCTCATGGACTGAATCGCCGAGTACACGCCGAAGATCTTCTCGGGACCGATATCGTACTGTAGCCTGAAATTTGCAGCGTAATGTTACCCAGAGCCCTGTGTGATGTGGGGACCTTCATAGCTTTGAATCTCATGATGTTGCTACCGTTCTCTGGTCGAGGTTTCTTCTTATTTCTCAGGTAGCACCGTCTTTGACGGGCTCGCCGCTTCCATCATTTATTCTTCTTTTTTTTTATTCTACGTTAACGAAACGGGCGCGTGGAGCGCAGTCGGTGGAGGCGCCGACTGTCGCGTGCACCCGATACCAGGTTCCTGGTTCGGATTTCCTGCCCAGGCCAACCAAGCCTTCCATCCCTCCGGGGTCGGTGAACTGGTACCGGACTTGTCTGGGAAGGATAGAGCGCTGACTTGTTCATTGGCTGGCCACCGAAAGTCATTGTATGGCCAAATACGCATTCAAATCGCCTCCACGATATCCCGTAGAAGTAGAATGCGTGGCGCATCCCAAAAGGGATTGAAAAACGCCGTCCCTTATCCTTTTTATCCTTTTATTCATTAACCAAACAGTGTGCCATAAACAAAACACAATTGACACAACACAACAACGTTATGCAGGAATTGTACTATAGGTTAAAGAAGCACACAAACATTTATCTTTATTTCCAGAGTAACTGGATTGGTAAGTCAGTAATTAAGTATCATCGCTGACGGTTTTATCTCTTCCTTTTCCTTCCTTCTTTCCATTATGTTGATCCTCCTCTTCAAAAGTTTTTCTGCAGCTCGGAAAGCATAGAGTTCTGGGATCTATTCTAGTGGGAGGGGTCGATTACTGTGCCTGTTTGCCAACGGCAGGCAAAAGTTTAAGTAAACCACATTACGAAGGCAATGCCCTGCACTAGCCTACGATAAAAGAGAGATGCCGTGTCATCCACCATTGTTTCGTACTTCTGGCGGTGCCCCACACCCTCCGACTAAGATCAATCGCAGATCTCTGTGCCTATATGTTAAGCTGACGTTTCTTCAGCTAAGCTCCTCCAAAGCGTCTGTTCCACCGTGCTGACCTTCACTTCAGCTGACAGTGACCAAATTCCACCTACTGTCGCTTTCTAAGCATTTCCCGGTATATGTCGCGAAGACGGGCAGCATTGCGAGATGGAGCACACCCCATCCATTCAGACCGCATTGAATGGGCATGCCATTTAGAGTGGGCGTGTCCCCCGATCAGCTGACATGTGTTCGTTCTGTGCCCTGCTTGGTTATTATTAGCTGGCGCGCTCCAACTCACCAATGCTGCTCACCTTCACGACATGTACTACTTTCCCTAACTGGGCGGAGTTTTGCGTTCTTACCCCTAGCTCACCCGTGTCTCCGAGAACTCGTAAGACAGGCTCTAGATTGTTGGGGCACAGCAAAGGGGTGGGTGTGGGCGTGTCAGGTAGACGAGGGGAAGAGCGCATGTCTCCTGTACTTGCTGCCTTACTCTTTTCGCCATCTTTTGGACACTTATACCTATATCCTTTCAAGAACATGATCCACAAGTGGGCCATACTCCTGTGAAACACAGGTGCTTATGATCGTTTCTACTGTGGAGGTTTTCCATTACTTTCTTTTTAATTTAGTATGCTATATGTCGGTGTAAAACTTTTTTTTTGCTGAAATTAAAGAGTCTTCATTGAATTTTTGCCTAAAAGCAAACGCTGCGAAACCGCTGAGACTTGACTACGCTTCATTGCACTGATTTTTCACCAATTCCTCTCGTTAATTATATAGAAACAGTCGCCTACCGGCTAACAACTTTTCAATTTCTTCGTGTCTTACTGCCGTTAAGTTTATACATACATATTTTCTGAATTTGCTGAATACCTCTTGAATACCACACAGGTTTGATGCGATTGAACGAGTTTATTTCAGCCTGACGTTGTGACACTTTCGTCGGTTTCAAAACAATTTTCAACTTTTTTTCAAGTCTCGGTGATTAATAATAATAATAATAATTTATTACGTGGTATAAGACACACGTTAGAAAAAAAAATGAACAAAAAACACGGCACTAAAAGAGACATCATGGTTCTCAAAACTTTAGAAGAGAAGCAGCTTCTTTTCAGCCATACGTTTGAAAGATCTGGAAACCTGCCTGACAACACAAAAATTGTGTTTTAGAGACAAATATGTCGATCCTGCTCTGCAAGTGAAAACCCCTAACCTTTGTGTAGTTCTAGGGCTTCGGAAGGAGATCTTTTCCGAACCATCTCTAGTTCTAGAAGGTAGGAGAGAGTAAAACTGAGAGGCATCGACGTCCATGATTCCTGACAGCATTTTGAAGATAGCGCAAACATCTCTAAGTTTCCTACGGGATTCTAATGTGTGCAGATTGAAATATCTGTTTCTAATGTTTCCTCGTGGCACTCTAGAGTACAGAAAACTTCCTGATCGAAGTAGAATTTTCCTAGTATAACTGTTCTGAATCTTCTCAAGGAAGGTAATGTCCTTCTTTTTATAGGGAGAGAACACGGTAGATCCACTCTCAACAATAGGTCTTACGTATGTTTTGTAGGCCTGCACCAGGACCGCATTGTTGCGAGTGCAGAGACCTTTGAAAATTTGGAACATACGTGACTGGGCCTTCCTCTGGATGACCTTGTAGTGTTCCGAAAAATCAAGCTTATCATCGTAATGGAATCCAAGATCTCTCACTGAATGAACTTTGGAGATAGGGTAATCGCCAACCAAGTACTCAGACGGTGCGTCAGACGATCCTATTCTCATAAACACCGTCTTTTCTGGCGCCAAAGGTAGATTCCATGCTGTGGACCAGTCTCGCAGTTTCTGAATGGCCAACTGCAAGATACCGTGGTCTTCAGAAGATAGTACTTCACGGTAGATCTTGATATCGTCCGCAAACTGTTTGACTACAACACCATTGTCCATTAGGAGTTCTGGTATATCGGAGGTATAGATCATGAATAGCAAAGGAGAAAGCACCCCACCCTGGGGAACGCCACTCTTAACCTGTCTGCAATCAGATAGAGCTTTCCCTACTTTTACTTGAAACGTTCTGTTGGCTAAAAATTTATGTAGCCAATTACAAATAACTGGGTGAATGCCAAGCTGAGAAATCCTTTGTAGCAGCTTACTGTGGCTAACTCTATCAAAGGCTTTTGAGAAGTCAAAGTACACCACATCGCATGACTTTTTTGTGTCTAAGCAATTAGACCAGTCATTAATGCATTCCAACATATTCGTTTCAACCGACCGTCCTGGTATGAATCCATGCTGACTTTTTGGTATCATTTTATTTTTTAGAAGATAATCGAAAATATGGCTTTTTAGGACCTTCTCAAAAGTTCTGCAGAAAAATGATGTAATACTCACGGGTCTGTAATTATTAACGTCGCTAGCAGGATTCTTCTTCAGTAGTGGGGTTACAAAAGAATGTTTCCATCTCGCAGGCACTTCCGCATGTATTAGGGATTGATTGAATAAATACGAAAGTGGGCCCACCACAACGTGGGCGACCTTCTTAATGAAAAAGGCTGGAATAAAATCAGGTGTTAATGACGAGGAATCTGACCAACCAACTATGATCCTATAAAGCTCTTCTTTAGTAAACCACGGAAAAGACTGCATGGGTTCAGAAGCTTCTGCCCTAAACACTGGCATTCCTTCATCGTCAGAAAGAAAAACTTCACAAAATTTGTCAGCTAAAACATTAGCCTTATCCAGTTCAGTCACGGCTACCTGACTGCCATTCACAATGCTGCCAACATAACTACCGCTTTTGAGATTTCTACGTAGTAACTTATAAAACCCAGCCTTATTTCCGGACTGAATAATCCTTTTCTCTATTGACCCATTGTATTTTTGTAAAGCTTTGTGAAATTTTTTAGAAAACAAATTGTACTTCCTTCCTAAAGAAAATTTTAGGAAAGAATACAGATACATTTGCTGTTTTGTGAAATGCCAGCACCATAATGACCTTGGTCTGCTTTCAAAAGAACGTTTTCTACAATATTAATATAAATGTTGGCGTTAAGTAATCCTTTTTGGAATGATCCATGCGTTCTGCTTCTGCGGGCTATTGTTTAGGGTAGTGCGATTGCATGTTTCGCTTGCAAAAACGATCACTATAGCCTGCCGTTGAGAGCGGGTGTAGCGCAGTCGGAGGAGGCGCAGACTATCGCCTGCACCCGATACCAGGTTCCTGGTTCGGATTTCCCGCCCAGGCCAACCAAGCCTTCCATGCCTCCAGGGTCGGTGAATTGTTACCAGACTTGTCTGGGAAGGATGAAGCGCTGACTTGTTCATCGGCTAGCCACCGCAAGTCATCATTGTATGGCCAGATACGCATTCAAATCGCCTCCACGACATCCCGTAGATGTAGAATGCGTGTCGCATTCCAAAAGGTATTCTGTAACGCCGTCCTTTATCCTTTTATCCTTATAGCCTGCTGTTAGGAAGGACTTTTTTCTATCCTTCAAACCGATGTTTGATGTCAATTCACGGACCAAGCTAGTCGGGATCTGAACCACCAATTGATTGGAGGTGCACGCAGGAATCGGCTCTTCAGGCCGACGACGTCGCATGCCCTTGAACTACGCTAAGTTTAGCTTGGCCCTCCTCCATCAAGAAGTGATTTTGAAGTATGAGGGTGGCGAAAGCGAACATCTTATAAGGAAAAGCTGGCATTGGGTAGAGGTTCCTCGATTGTTGCCGTTTTGGCGTAGGAAAAAAGTGCATCTGGTCACACTCTGATTTAGGATAAGCAATTCTTCACGAAGGCGCTCACTTTGCTCATCTCTTCATTCTTTTCATTGATGTTATTCTAGAGTTACGAATTTTATTGCACACTTTCTGAATGCTCTTTTATTCTTCTTCAGTTCTCTTCCCTTTAATAGTTTTCAGAAATCTTGCCTCCAACGTTCTCTCAAAAAATTGACGTGCCTCCAGTCTACCGAATTCCTGCGACCTTGAAGTTTATGTGATTCGTACAGACGTTTTGGAGAAGTAGTTGTGGAAAATGAAGACATTTAGAAGGCGATTCTACGAGCCGTCTAATGAGACCACAAGAACGTTCATGATTTCGAGTCTGGAGGTGGTGCAGTCCATGGGCGCGGTCCGTCCTATCTCTTCTAGCACTATTATCAGTCTGATATTAGGCGTCTATGGACAAGGGTGCCGTACAAACCAAACACTGGAATGCTTGTGACATTATACGGACATAGAAACAAGGGCAACTGCCACTTTAAGAACTCCATTTACTGCGCCTCTTTTCCATTCCTACCCCCGTTAAGGAGGATTAGGGTCTTTCTCTCACCAGCATTTCCCTCGAATGGGAATTAAGCGGTTGTAGCTCACGTCTATCTAAGTGTACGGCTAGTGTTCTACTGTTTCGGAAGGAATGGAAGGCTTGGTTGTCCTGGCTGGGATCCGAACACTGAATCGATTTGGAATGCACGCGAGAGCCGATACCTCCTCCGGATGCGCTACCCAAGCCTGTTCCCTATTTAGGTGATGATAAATTCTGATGTGGTTTTGGAATCAGCGCTTGCCCGATTGTCGACTTTCAGCTGCTAGCTAGCATATCTTCTTATTTCTGCTCGTTATAACGGTAGTTTTTTCTTTATGTTGTTTTTTTTTTGCACCGCCACTATTTTTTCTCCGCAGTTTTTCTCTCTTAATGTTTGGCCTAGATGTGCCTTTCCTTCTAACTTCCGCCTTAGCACACGCCATCTATCTTCACCTCACTTCATCTGCCCGTTGGTCGTCGTACTACTCGAGTGTCCATACCTGTCGCGTGCCAGAGTGGTCCAGTTCTCCTTCATTCTTCGATGGACATGAAGAGTGTTATATCATTCGTAAAATGCTTCTACGAAGGAGTCGGGTCATCCCATTGTTGGGCGTTTTGTGGTTAGTTTGACATTCCTCGTTATCCAAATGGTTTCGGTTCTAGAGGGTGTCCACGAAATGCACCACATATCCGGCCCATCTAATTTTCGACAACCTGGCCTATGTGACAAGGGGATTTTTCTAACTTGCAATTACATCAATCTTATTTGCAGCAGTTTCTTGGAAAATAAGAATAAGATCACATAAAGGATCAGGTCGTCGAAGATTAGGTGGGCCGGTCAGTGTTATATCATCACATGATTTGTTGTCATTATTCAAGGAAACATCTGACGTTGTTGTCGACTACTAAAATCAATACCTTGCAGTTTGCCTCTTTCTCTATTGGGTCATCAAATTTTTATACGTTACTCTCTGAATGCCATTAGCCTTAAGAAGTGGTGTCATACAAAATATGGCCGATACTCTCTTGCCAGCTGCTCCTGCGTTGCTGTTAGAAGTAGCCTTTGTCCTAATATTCCTGTTTTTTATTTATTTTTAGCATTAAAAGGCATCATCCACTCAAGAGAACGTTGAGGTCAAGCTTCTCTGTAAAATTTGATGCAAAGCTAAAATTGGATAAAAATACATGAAAACCGAGGATAGATCTTCTCAATGAGGAACTCACCATCAGAAGTTCACTTTCACTTTGTCTTAGGTTTTTTGCACTTGACGATCTTTGCAGAACAGCCGCCGCACCATTTTGTCAAAACTGATACAAAAAAGGCTAACCACTCAGCCTGCAGGGACGGGGGATTGGCCCTGTTCCAACAGGGCGTGGTCTAAGCGTGCCTAGTTTTGTCCGATCGGATCATTCCCTAATGTATCCATGCTTTTTGCAGCGATTTTATCGCTATTCCTATAATGACTTCGGATCTGAAAATGGAAAATTGCAGTTTTCGCTTCAATGTTGACCACATTATAGCGCAGCGTTATGAACTTTGTAAGGCCTATATTATACCATCGCTCACTCCGAGCGAAGCCTGATGATAACCTCCCATATCGATTGTTGGCGTCGCGCGATCGATACGGAGCTTATTGTTGGATTTCGCTCGAGGTGAGCGATGGTATAACACAGGCCTAAGTGAGGAGTATTCAAAGTTTAGAAGACCTGTCTTTCTGTAGAATGCGCGATGCGTTCGGCTTCTAGTTGTTATCACGAAGAGACTTAGAATGCGTCATGGATCTCTGAAATATAATAGTTTGTAGGTTGTAGACTGCAGGAAATTCAGTGTTTCATCCTCCCCAGATCAGCTCGGCTCCGCTTCGACGTCGGAATAGCTAAGGAAGGTGTGGTTAAGGTATGCGCGAACTGAACTTAAAATCAATTTGTGGTGGGCGCTATGTCGGCGCCTGCTGCCGACTGCGCCGACGACGTCGTGCGTAAGTTGCTAAACTGCTAGCCGACTAACTTGACCATATAACGTGCTCATTATTTGAACTCGAAAAGTCTGACTGAATCGGACTTCAATTCATTTCGTGGTGCGCGCCAAGTGTGTTACAAGCGCCTTTTCGTGCTTCTTATGATTGATTTGAATTGCTTCTGCAAAAAAATACGTTTGTGCTATGTGGAGGGCATGAGTAGACCAGTCGGTGGAGGCGCTGGCTTTCTTCAGCACCTCGAATCAAGTTCGATGACCAGCTGGTCCAAATAAGCCTTTCTTTCCTTCGATGACCATATGTGCATGGAAATAATGAAACGCATCTGCTGATTGGACCGTTTAACGTTTTGTTTTTTTACTTTAGCATTTCCTTTACTTCATCCTTTTTATCTGTTTATTCGGGGTTAGTCGTTAATGTGGCCTACATGCAGATGACGGTGATGTCTACAGCAATAAGGCCGCTTAGAACGGGCATGTCACTTATAGGGGCGTGTACATAAAGTCGGTGTCCTGACTAGTCTATTGCCGTTTGGTCAGTGCTCTGGCTAGACGTGATTGGCTGACGAGTTCCCTGTCTTCCCATGTAGCCCACATCAATTACCAAATAAGCCTTATCTCTTTGTGGTTAACGTGAGAAAAAAATGAAAGTTGTATAGCCATTGTATTTGTAGTAGAGACATATGTAGTCTAGTTCCAGGGTGCTAAACAGAACGAGTTCGAATTTTCGTTAGTTCGGTTACCTTATAGCCAATAGAGCGAGTGATAGCGCAGTCGGAGGAGGCGGCGCTGTCTGCCGCGTGCATTCCGGTTCGAGGTTCTTGGTTCAGGTCACGCCCAGATTGTCCAGGCCTCCCGTCAGTGATTTGCTGCCACGCTTGTACATTGGCTGGTTATTTATCATTATCCAGTACTAATAGTTACTTTGGTTAACACGGAGAAAAAGGGGATACACCAAGCCAATCACGCCTAGAACGGGTCCTGATTGGCTTGCACGCGTTTGGTCGGTGCTACGTTTGGTCGCGATTGACTGGTAGGTTCCCAGCTCTCTATGCTAGCCACATTAGCGACTCACAACCCTTACCTCAGTCAGAAAAAAACGCGATCAACATAAACTCAAAATGTTTTCTCATTGCTTGCTTCTAGTCTAGATTGATGGTGTTTACCTCTGTTTACCCCTGAATATAACCCTTGTCCCCATGTGAACATGAAAAATTGCAGTGATATAGCAATTGTGGCTGTAGTGGAGGCGCAGTTTAGTTATTGGTACGCATCTGTTAATAGAATGAGCAGAAAGCTCCGGAAATTCAGTTGTGTTTTAGCCGCACGTGGTAGCTCAGTTGGAGGAGGCGCCGCTTTTTATCTTTATTTCGTTTCAAGGTCCTTGGTTCGGGTGCCGACCATGGCAGACCAGACGTGATACCAGGCTACTCTGGGAAGTACAAGACACTCAGCTGTTTATCGGTTGCAAGTCATTATCGCAATAGACTAAATACGCATTCAAATTTCCTCCGCGGTATCATTGAGAGTAGAATGCATGGCGCATCTCAAACAGGAACTGGCTGTCGCGGCCTTTTTCCTTGACCCTTCTCTAGCCAGGTGCTGATGAAGAAAATCTGCTCACCCCTGGTAGAATTTCTTCCAAAAAACCACAAATTGCCGCCGGGACGTCGGCGACAGCGATCAACGGACGACGCGACATCTCGGCGCTTCTGCTCCCGTTTTGGCCGGTGCTGCTCCTGGCCGTGGCCCTCGATCATGGCGATAATTATCGTGTTGCGTCGCGTCGCAGTTCCGGTTTGCCTCCTCTCACTTCTGCCCTGCCCTCGGCTGTCGTCGCCGTCGCCGTCGCCGACGTCGACCCTGTTCGATGGCCCGACGATCCCACCTTTAACGAGAAGATGTAGTGCGTTCGTCGTCGTTTTTTTCGCCGTTCGCGCGGCGATTTCAAGCCGATTTCGTTGCCAAAAAGCAATCCGTCTAATGGCAATGGTCGATGCTAATCTTTCTCCTTGAGAGCTTCCTAAAAAACCTTGGCCCTACGCCGTCGCTTCTTCTCATTGATCGGCTGATGATTGGTGCTGCTTCTGCGACAGGTCTGTCAGTCTCAGTTGCAGCTGCAGCTGCAACTACCTCCGTCACACTTTCTTCTACGAGCTCTTCTTCTCGCTTCGTGCATTTTCTCGCGGGCATCCTTGAGCAGAAAGGCTGCTCCACCCATACATGATGTCTGGATTCACCTCGCCTCGCCTAGTGTCGCCTCCTCTCCTATGTTTTCCCCTCTGTTTAATCGCGTTACGTTCCACACAACATCGATGACGTACGCTCACCACATGCTTTTCCTCCGTGCTTCCTTCTGAATTGGTTTTTCTTCTCTTCAGCAAAATGAATTCGTTTGAAGCACTGACGCTCTTGGTTTCAGTATGGCAGCAGACGTGTTGGCCCCGGGTTTCTGGGAGATCGGCGCCTACAAGAACAACGTCCGACGAATAAAGGTGAGTCAGGAGTTTCTGCGGAGTTTTTTTTTTCTGTCAAAGGGAGTTCAGAGGTTTTTCGTTGTGTCATATAGCATTACGATTGCGCAATGTGTTTGCCGTGCACATGACCTGTTCACTCCTAACCACGGCTCTAGTGGAAGCATGTCCCGTGAAGCGTTTGCACAGCGGCGTCGATGACCTTCGTCCAATAGTCTCCAAAGCCCCTCTTCACAGGGCGTTTGTCTTCGGTCGGTCGTTTCTGAGCGCCAGTTTACTCTGGTATCCGGAACGCTGAGTTGGGGCGTACGAGTAGATAGAGTGAAAGAAGCAGTTAATATTGAGACAAAGAGCAGGTGTAAACTCGAACGAATATATTATCGAATATTCGACTATTCGAATAATTACTCGAATAGTCGAATATTCGATTATTCTAAGGTTTTTGATTATTTGTTCGAATGCAAACGTGGATTGCTCTTAAAAAAACGAATACTCGTTCGAATTTGAACATCGAAGGGAGCTATTTCGAATACTATTTGCAAATCGAATAACTAAACTCTACTCGGTTGAATAATTGTAATCAAATATCGAATAGACCTGCATTCGGAAGGATGCATTTGCGCTACTTGACAAATTACCCGTAACCTCTAGAGATCAATGCACTTGACAGATTACCTGAAAATCGCGCGGTACAAATATTTTCGCGGTGGGACCACTCTACCGCGACGGTGCGAAAGTTGTAGGGATGGAACACCTTTGAGGAGCACATTGAGTTGGAGTATCGAATATTTGTTCGAATTCGTACATCGAGGCTTTAAAAAGACGAATATTCGTTCGAATTCGAGCATGGAAAGGGAGCCGTATTCGAATATTATTCGAAAGTCGAATGATTTCATTCGAGAAGAGAGTAAATTTTCAATCTTTAAGCTCAGAAAGTGATTCGAACAAAGTGCTCGACTATTCATTCGAATATTCGAATAAACGAAAAATTGGGCTTGTTCGATTTTCGATCATTCGAAAATTTGATGAGCGAACAAATTCGTTCATTCATTCGCTCGAAAATTTTCGACATCGAACCTCTTCGCTCGTTCATTCGTTTGGTAAAATTTCTCAAAAGCACAATCATAGTAAGTGCCAACATTTTGGCTATTTTTGCAGTTTGTAGATTTTTATCGGGAACTGGCCACATGTGCCAAAATTGTCCATGTCTTTTAGTTCCTATCATGCTTAGTCCAAACTCTCCCCAGCGTCAGGTAAGCAATAATTTTACACCCAAGAGCGCGCTTTCTGTTAATTAACGTTTTATATGTTTCCGCCAAGTGAATTGTGGACAATTTTTCACGTAAAAGTGGACAATTTTCAAGCCAAACTGGTTCCTATTGAAATCAAGCTGAACACTTCCTGGATCACAACAGATGTTGTCTGAATTAAACTACGTACTTATTAAGAGTGTCGGAATGGATATTTGATTTTAAAGCTTTTACTATTGTTTTCTTTGAAATCTTATAATTCGTCTGCCGCAAAAAAGTGAATACAGTGTTTAAATTTCCTGCAAATTTTTACTGTCTCGGCTACTGAAACTCTAAACTTGGTTTGAAACGCAACAAAAAAAACGGAAAATGTTCCGTGCATAATAAAAATATCTAGATGTAGCCATGCATTCATGTGGCACGTTGCGATTTTCATTCGATTGATAGCAAATATTCTGTTTTCACAATGTTATCCACTGTGTAATTAACGGTACAACAAAAAACAATATCGGAAAATGTGCATATTTATTTCCACTGCATAGCTTCAAGTTTTGCATCGTTTACACATCAATCAGGAAAAGAAGCACTGGACGAGTACATGGCGCGATCTTTTCTTGTGGTGCTATCAAAAAAATTTTCATTTATTTCATTTAAAAATCGTTGCTTTTTCGCGCATTAAAATAACCCAAATAATAGCTGTTATTATTCCTAAAAAAAAGTAGAGATTTTCTGAAGTTTCAAACATGGCATTCATTTTATTGGGTGTTTCGAAGAAAACTTTTGCAATCAAGTTGAACATTTCAAAACGGTCGTCATTCGAATTGAACTGCACCCTCTCTAAAATGGGCGAAATCATTATTCAATTTAAAAACCTGCTTGAGCCTTCTTTGAAGTTTTATAGTTCATCGTCCCAAAAAGGTGAGCACACTATTTGAATTTTCGCCAAATTTTCATTCTTTCAGCTACGAATATCCCATTTGTAGGATGTTCTGGCCTTTTAGATTGTTTGAATACTTAGTGTTTTGTTCATATTTGTTTTTTTTTCTCATTGTGTGTTTTAAAATACCCTCGAAATAACGTGCATCTTGCCCAAAATCAATCAACTGCTGTGAAAATTGGTTTTGCCGTAAGGAAATGGAGCGCGTTAACTCAATTCGATGTTGTTGAGCACGCGTTTTGGGTTCGATTTTTTTCGAGCAGAACAATTGTCATCGAAGTTAATAGTAGGGCGTTGAGCATGTAAACAAAAAACCTGGTTCTGATTAACGAAAAAATTTGTTATCACGTGTTTTAGAGCAGATAGGAAGCTTCTATTCGCTTATCAGTTTTCATTGCAGGAGAATCGTATTACTGACTGAGAATGTGCAGTATTTTCTTTTCGAAGCATCGAGAAACTGACTGAAGTGGTTAATATAGAACTTATATAGCAAAAGTAAGTATGAATGAGTATGGCTGGTTGCAAAACGCGCGCGTAACTGTAATTGATCAATTACGCATATAGAATGGCGTTGTGATTGGTTCAGAGTTTGGTTTAACGTCATTGGCTGCCGTAAGAAAGGAAAAATTTGTTTGAGAAGAATTCTGCTTGTCATTTCCGAAGGGAGTTTCTGCTTTCTTTAGGGTGTCCGTTTTTTATTTAGATATTGATTGATATATTGATCGCATAGCTTTCGGAGGTTGCAGCGCACTTATCGCATTGTTAGTATCTACTTTCTGAAAACAATTTTTAGCGGGATTTTTCCTAAGTGTGATTCTTTTAATTATTTTGGTGCTTGTAAGAATGCTGCCGTGTGTGCGTAGTTGGGTTCTATTTCTGCTTCTGCTGGTACGAAGGAGAGCACAGATATAGCGAGGAGGACTCCAGAATGTGATCAGCTTAGGCATATGTCTATCAGTTGAGTCACACCTTGTAGTCTCCTACGCGCGCACGGGGCATCATCCCACTAAGTACCATTTTTGTCTGAAAAGTGAAGGGATCTTGTTATAGCTCAGAGCAACAGCATATTAATCATCAGAATTTCCGACGAATTCCGGGATGTTTGTCGTTTCCAATACTTTTCACTCTACATGCTTTTTTTTGAAGTTAGTAGCTTTTAGAAGCCAGTTGTTTTTTCTCTGTAAGCGCTCTTATTGCTAGAAAAATTCATTATTGAAACCACTGGGGTTTACTTCAAAATAGTTAATTTTCTTATACTTGTAGCTCATCAGATTTTTGGCTTGTGATCTATCGTTTGGACTTGGCTTTCTAAAACCTCTGCTTGAATCCATTGATATTCTTGTTTTTATTTACACCCGTAGACTGCAATCGAATAGCATTAACCGTGGAAAAGATGGTGGGTTGTAATCGAAATTTTCACGCTTGGTAGGAATCGAACTTAACCCCTTTTGCCTTCCTGATTAGGATCTTCTCTAGTATATGTAGTTCTGCCCGAATGAATATTCGATCATTCGAGCTCGAATAATTCTATTCGAAGTCGAATATTCGTATTCGAACGTTCGAAAAAACGCGATTTTCGAATGTATTCGAATTCGAATGCTCGAAAAAACGCGATTTTCGGATGTATTCGATTTTCGGATATTCGAAAATCGTCGCTATTCGAATATATTCGCTTATTCGAAATTTTTGGGAGAGCACAACTATATTCTCTAGTACTATTTCACCCAGATTCACCATCAACCACTCGTACGTGATTATGGCTTGACTTCAGGACGGCATCGATGAGCTGGACGACTTCACGAAAATGGCCCGCGAAAGGGCGGAGATCGAGGCAAAGTACGGCAAAACTATGCAGCAGTTCGCCGAGAAGTGGAAGGCGCACGTGGAACGAGCCGTACCGTCTGGATCCATCAAGGTACTGCTACAGTATTTAACAGAAGTCTGGCCACTGGTGTGGTGTTCTGATCAGAACTGCGTTATACCTGATGAATTTTATTCACTAATTCAATCGTGGGCGCGTATAGCGCAGTCAGAGGTGGCGCCGGCTGTCGCGTGCACCTGATACCAAGCTCCTGGTTTGGAATTCTCTCCCAGGACAACCAAGCCTTCCATCCCTCCTGACCGGTGAATTGGTACCAGACTTCTCTGGGAGGAACAAGGCGCTGACTTGTTCATCGGCTGGCCATCGCAAATCGTTGTATGGCCGAATACACATTCAAATCACCTCCACGACACCCCGCAGAAGTAGAATGCGTGGTGCATCCCAAAAAGATTTGTGTAACGCCGTCCTCTATTCTTCTTATCCTTATTCAATCGTGAAGCCAACTAGCATGGCTTTTCGTCCAACCACTCTAAAAATATGGTTCTTTAATTATTTTAGCAGGTTTCAAGGCTTCGCACCTACATACTTGAGTAGGAATAGAGATTTTTTATTTTAGAAATGAAATTTCTGCCATTAGTTGGGACTAGAGTAGCTGCTATCTTTTCCATCCCGAAACGGGTAAAGGTTTAAAGGTCTTCTTGGGTGTTGAATTAAAGACATCTTTTGCTCAGTATGCGCTATGTACCAGTGCTGACAAAAACTTGCTTTCTTTGGATTTGTTTCACTTATTGATTTTTTTCATTGCCGGCCGTCTAAGTATCTATGTAAGTAGGTATTGATTTTTTGGGAGGTTTTTGTACCCCATATACTATCATGGGCATGCAACATTACTTGTCGTTAATTAAGCCTACGCGAAGAGGGGGAAGGACGCTCCAGAGGAATCGGACCGCATCGAACGGTGTGGTGACCTGATTTGCTATTCGATCGGTGTTGTCAGCGGCTCTGATTGGCTGATGCGATCCTGCCTCACCATGAAGGCCACTTTGACGACTAGTACCTTTGCTTCTCATATATTGTTCAGACATGTTACACACCGCATTACTGAGCATTCCTCCATTTGCACCTTCTTCTCGTCTCCATTTTGACCTCGTTACCTTCATGTCAAATAAAGTGGTTTACTATAAGAGGAAGCATTACAACTGACGTATTTCAGTAGACTGCTTGTGAGTTACCGTAGCAAATGTACGGCCTTTTTATAGATTCCTTAACCTCTGATGTTAAACTCGAGTTCTGATGTGATAAGAGCAGGTTTTGACCAACTAATTGCATTCGACTTCCGTATTTTGCAAGTATCTGCCTTTGTTCATTATCTCGTCCAGAAACCTAATCGGGTTACCGTTAGGGAATTACTTCAGGATCTATCCTAGTGGGGGAGGGTCTACTCTGACTATTGAACAACGGCGGAAAACTGAAAGCAGACTAGTTAACAAGGGCAATACCATGATCTAACCTAGGAGAGAGGTTTTTTGCAATTTCCTAAACGGGAGGTGCCACACTGTTTACATTTGTTTCGCTTTCCTAGCGACGCCCCACCATTCCGACTAGGAATAGATACCAATTTTGTTGAATATGCAGAGGGGCCACGCCAAAATCGGAGGCTGGCCTTCACACATATGGCATCTGAAGCGGAAGAAACAGTTCTTCAAAAGGAATAACGCCGATAATTAAGTTCAGCGCCAACACTAAAATGGTGCCTATGTTGTCCTCTCTCGCACTTGCACTTTACATCATCAAGTTGTTTGCCTTTCAGAAAGCTTGGATGGAAATTCTGGAGGAAGCGGACGCCATATCGGTTCAACATAATCGTGTCAAAGATCGGCTTATGGACGAGGTTGTTAATACGTGCATTAAGAAAATATCTTCAAGGACTGGTCACGACTTCCTGGTTCACCGCGAAAAGTCTCCTCATTCAGGTCCTGAAGACGTTGGCACTTTACCGAAAGGAGAACTACCATCCTTCAGCGTTTCGCGCTCCGAAGGAGATCCGAGAGGCCGAGGAAGGCTTTGAAAGGGTGGGTGCTGTTTTGGCGGGCGTACAGCTTTCCACTGCTTCACTATCGTTTTCTAAGTAAATGGTTGGGAAAATTTTGAGATTTAACACTATGTTCGAAGTTTTTTTTAACACATTGAAGGAGTGTGCTTGAAAATTTCAAAAATAAGTATTCTTTCCAACTGAGAATTGCTCTTTTTTCTGGACTATTTTCCGCTGTATGCTTATCCTTTATTCTTCAGATGTAATTCAGATGTAAATTTAGGCATGAATCTAGTCACGCATTTGTTTTACAGTCGCTTATGACAACTCAAGTGAAATAAGTTTTTTTTCAAATGTCGCTATTCCTTTCTTTATTTCCTCATTTTTGAAGGGACTGAAAAAAACTAGGGACATGAATTGGCCTGCAAAAGGATATTACCATGCTGACATTTATCTATTTTTAAATTGGCGTATTTTCCTCTTAGTCTTGCTCTTGCTATCAGTTTTTTCCTATTACATATATAAGCAATTTTTCTCATAGTTCCTCAATACTTCGACTGTCACTGTTTTTCTTTAGTGAATATTTTTTACTCCTCAGTGATTCTATGCAGAATTATTCGTTTTTCTACTGCTCCATTAAACTGCTCCGCCCTTTAATCCATGAGCGGAGCGACAACACAAAGACCACAAATATCGATTAGTTGCGCTCGCTAATCGATATAAATAAAGGTCATACTTCACCCCGTGCGGCGAACAATTTACGCTTCGTCGCGTAGCTATGTCAACAAGATGTGATAGCAGTGGGAGTAAGCTGTCACAACGATGTTTTGTTGCGATCAAAACTTCTAGCGCCAGGCGGGACTCGAACCCGCACCTTCCTCTGACCGGGCGGGAATGCTCTACGCCTTCGTTTCGCGTTCGATCAAACGGCGCCGGTGGTGTAAAGGTTCGAGTCCCGCCTGGCGCTAGAAGTTTTGATCGCAACAAAACATCGTTGTGACAGTTTACAACCTCGATACCAGCCAATTGAGGCTTAAAGAAACTGATTCGAGCAGTGGGAGTAGTTGTCTTTCAAAGAGGGCAGTACTAAGGTGTATTTTATACATTGGCGATAGTGCTGGGCGGATGCTACGCAGTCCGTATCAGCCGCTCACCGGTGCGTAGCAGCCCACGTAACACTGTCGCCGACCGCGTCGTCGACGCTGTCGCCGAAGTATGACATATACCTCAGGCAGATAGTCTTTTTTGATCTTGCGTCAGTCTCAGGAAGTTTCCTTCGAAAGAAAATTATGTACTTTGCAGGAATGTCTGTATTCTCATTAAAGACTCATTGCTCATCATGCTAGAAGTCATTGGGCTCCGCCGATTGTTTCGTTTGGAGTCATGTATTCCCATTTCGGCACGATTCTTGCTCCTCCAGCATTTCGATGTTTTTCGTCTCCACAGATACAGTCAATAATATCATTATTCACCTTCAGCGCAGAAGCAAAGGAGAAATTTTCGAATGATGATGTGGCGCTGCCGTTGGAATGGCAAAGCTGCTTCTCTTCTGGGGATCATTCTTCCTGGCTGTCAAACTATGAAAGCAATAAAAGCGAATGCTTACTAAAGGGAGTCGATATGGATAAGAGACGAAAATTTAAAAGGAAAACCGTCAACCGTAACCGTGAATAATCTGTGTAGTACAGCCGTCAAAGGAGGCACCGGCTATCGCGTGCACCCCGAATCGAGGTTCTTGGTACGCATCCCGCCTAGTGCAACCGAGCTTTCCATCTCTTTGGGTTTTACGAAATGCTACCAGGTTTGTCTGTTAACCACAAAGCACAGAGTTGTCCATCAGCTGGCCAATGTAGGTCGCTGTATAGGCCAAACACCCATACAAATGGTCACCATGGTGTCCCGTGGAAGTAGAATGCGTGACCCATCTCATAGCGACCAACATATCCTTCATTCTTTATCCTACTTCTGATCTAAATAAAATAAGGGATAGAGGACGGCGTTAATCAATTCTTGTTTGGGATGCGCCATGTACACTGCACTACAGCTTTATGTGAGATCTTAACGTCTCCAAAATCGTTGCTAGCAGCAATGGTATGGCGTCTCATATAGCGCTTATGTTTTTTTAGGATACCCCGCGTTTTGCTACAAGTTGTAGTGCACTTTCAATTTCTAAACGTTGAAAGATGCACATTATAGCTTAATGTGACCATTTAATAAGACGATTGTAACAAGCATTCAGCTCCTGCAAAATCATTCGAGTGTGAAATATAAGGCTTAAGACGGGTGCATGGCGCAATCTTGAAACTTTTCACGCCACAGAATTTCTGCTATTCTGTGCTTTCATACAGGTCTCAAACCTCCTCAAAACCTTCTCTAGCGGCAAGGTTAGAACACTTGAAACAGTACCTGCATTTTTAAGGATACCCCCACTGGCGCAATTTGTAGTGTGCTTTTAAGTTTAAACTCTAAAGGATACTCAAATTAGTCGATACGACCACATTATGAAGAAATTATGACAAGTTGTTAGAGGATGTTTTGTTGCCATCAAAACCCTCGCGCCAGGCGGGACTCGAACCCGCATCTTCTGCAGCGATGCTGCCAGGAAAGCAGTCGGCGCGGGTTTCGAGTCCCACCTGGCGCAAGAATATTGATCTGTTTGATCTCAATAAAACGTCCTGTAACAACATATAACCTCTCTACCACCGGCTTAGGCTTCAACATATATGCTAAAACGTTATGACAGGTGTTCAAGCGAAACGAAATCAATCGAGTGTAAAACGCAAGAATTTAGACGAGTGCATGGCGCAGTCTCTAAAAAACTTCGGAAAACTTTTGTTTTTCTACGCTATGAGCTTTCAACTTTCTTAATACCTTTGCAGGCAAAAAAGTTATTCTCCTTCAAACAATGCTTAGATTTTTTGGGTCACCCTGTATTTATGCGGAATACCGGCAGTTTGGGCGCGTGTAGCGCAGTCGGAGGAGGCGCCGGCTGTCACGTGCACCCAATACCAGGTTTTTGGTTCGGATTTCCCGCCCAGGCCAACCCAGCCTTCCATCCCTCCGGGGTCGGTGAATTGGTACCAGACATGTCTGGAAAGGATAGAGCGCTGACTTGTTCATCGGCTGGCCACTGCAAGTCATTGTATGGCCAAATACGCATTCAAGTCGCCTCCACGACATCCCGTAGAAGTAGAATGCGTGGCGCATCCCAAAAGGGATTGAGTAACGCCGTCCTTTATCCTTTATCCTACCGGCAGTTTGAGGGGTATCTGGTCTGTACATTGCTGCGGTGGCCAGCCGATAATTATCTTCTACTGAAATGAGTCTATGGTTACTTTCCAAGTAAAACTGAACGCTGTTGTCCTTCTACTTTCTTTTTTCCCCTTCTCACCTCTCGTCTGCTTCAAGAGTAGACGCTTGAGCAGGGGAGAGTGTGAGTAAACATTGAGGTTTTGCGCCCACATCTGCTTGAAAAGGCGCTGAAGGACAGTGGAAAGCGCGAGAAGTAGAAGAAGTGCGAGAAAGGGAGGGATTTCCACAGAGATTTTTTCCAAGAAAGTCACCAAATGCTTTGCAATTCCAATCTCTTATTGTTCTCAATATGTCGACTGCGTCTGATTGAACCTTTAAACGCTTTCAAAAGCTTCCACGGCTGGCGATGAATGCATGACGTATTCCAGAAATAAAGCGGTGTTTTCGTTTCCTATTTTATTCGTTTTTTGCATGAAAAAATCATTTTATGCATGGAAAATTGGGCACGTGTAGCGCAGACGGAGGAGGCGCCGACTGTCTGGATCTCCCGCCCAGGCAAACCAAGCCTTCCATCCCTCAGGGGTCGGTGAATTGGTACCAGACTTGTCTGGGAAGGACAAAGCGCTGACTTGTTCATCGGCTGGCCACCGCAAGTTATTATATGGCCAAATACGCATTCAAGTCGCCTCCACGACATCCCGTAGAAGTAGAATGCGTGGCGCATCTCAAAAGGGATTGAGTAACGCCGTCCTTTATCCTTTATCCTTTATGCATGGAAATCCATGCAACAAAGCAAACATACTAATAAAAGAACCTAACGAAGGCAGAAATAAGTATGAAAAACAACATGGTGAAGAAGAGAAAACGATAAACTCCTAAGGCACGCCCTGATGAAGAAGCGCAGCGCAACAGATAAATAAATATTATGAATAAATAAACATATGTGATCTTCTATTAAAGATGATGTGCTAAATTGGATACATCTGCCTTGGATACGTTAACACCAGATGCTTCAAATCTGTCAACGATTTTGATTCTTCACCTATAGGAACCTCAGCCAATTCAACACGTTACTAAGTGATGGCAAAATGTCGTTGAAGTTTTCTTTCCAGGCCTTCCGTAAACTTATAGAGAAATGACCTGTTATTATCAATTCTTAGTCTTTTGCCTGGATCATGTCCGTGGTTGTGCTGTTTTAGTTACATTTAGCAGACATTACTTTGTAGTTGTTTGTTAACAAGTGGTTAGTCACGCCTATCGGCGTGACTCGCACTTGCGCGCTTCGCGCGATGTTGCAGTATAATTGTCGCCAGTATCGATAGATATTGACCTTGAAACACTCCACCTGACGTAAAGCCCATCCGCCAACAAATATACTCGCTTGTCCTCCATCCTGATCGGGTAAGTCTGGGAGAAAACCGAAATTACCGGTCAAAAGATCGATAAGATCGGTCGATATTTCCCCTCCATTCAAACTTCCCATCTGATGTGAAGCATTCTGTCGTCCACAACACCTGCATCTTTCACACCCATATCGGTTAAATCTGATGGAAAATCGTTCATCTCAATTGATATTGATTGCATTCTCCTGCTGCGAAGACCTTCCGTCAACGATCATAATCACTTGGTTCCCATCCTGACCTGATCGCTTAAATCTGAGAGAAAATTAGTAATATCAGTCGGTATTCACTGCCTTACCTACCTGTTGTGAACGCCTTCCGTCGGCGAGCATAACCACTTAACTCCCACCGTGATTGGTTGAATCCTAGAGAAAATTAATAGTATCGATCGATATTGATTGCCTCCCACTGTCATGAAGGCACTCCGTCGACGATCATCTGAATCCCCAGGCACGAAGAAGACGTGCGGGTATTTCCCGCTATTTTGTGACTAGTTTTCTCCTGATTTTATGACTAATTTATGACTCATTTCTGCGACAACACCGATCGAAATATTACTAATCACTTAGCAGATTATTCTATTGAATGATGTTTATTAACACTTCTTGATATTTTCACACATTCCACGTCTTTAAAAAATAAATAAATGATCCAAATAATTCTCTTCGCTTGTAAAACGAGGGATCTTGGTTTCATTTCTGTCTAGAACGTAGATGTTGATCTTAACCTGCTTTATAATCGAAAAAGTAGAACTAGAATGTGTGGCGCATCCAATGTGGGAATTCATTTACGTCGATCTTTACCCTTCACAAGCCGTCATAGGTTTCAGAAGCAAAGTAAGCATGTGCATTGAATATAATAAAGAAAACTTACATTTTTATTGAAGCATGGAATTGCTACAGTGCTTTTGAACACGTTTTGGGGGGAGTCAGCCCCGCTCGCTTTACATTGGGCCCATCTGCTCCAGGTTTTTCGTAGCCACTGACTTTCGTTCTTTCATTTTTTTCTAAGTTTGGGCAGCGTTTTACTTTTAAATGGTGTCATTTTTATTTAAATATAAAGAAGGCTGAAGATAATTATGGCTGTCAGATATGCTAAACTTCTCGATCTTTAAAAAATAAGTGGTTGCCAATTTGGCGATGTGATGTCCTAGACTGTTGAGAGAATTTTGCTACAGTAAAAGGCAGTAATTATTTAGTGCAATACAGTAGTTGGGGTGTCGTCTATTCTCACAAAATCTATTGAAATTTCTGTCTACATAACTCTTTCATATGCTGCATGAGCTATTGAATTTTCTACGCTTTGAGGCCTTCCCATTTGGTTTAGCTTTAAAAATTTTCATTCAAAACTTTGTAAACTTTATAAATCTAGAAACAAATTTTAAGTTTTTCCTAAAATTTTCATTCGAAGAACACGGTTACATTACTTTCGGCCGCCATAAAGAAGCTAGTACAGAAGCAATCATTTTTCTCTTTTTTATTGCTTAATGACTGGCCGAGAACACGGATCGATGAACTTCTGCTAAAAGAGATTTCGGAAAGCGACGACTCTTAGTCTTACCGTAGCCGTTTTTGTTCTCTTTGCCTATTTTTCCTGAAGTGCTCTCAAGCGACACTACGAGACAGTGTTCGTCGTATTAATAGCCGCCGCAGCCGTTGTTCCTGTCCACTTTTGCGGTTCTTTTGACGCTTCAAGATGAACGTGTTCTAGAAGACGAGCAATCTCGGAGATTTGAACGATTCATAGGGCTAGGGAGTGTCCTAGTATTCGTATGTTTCACTTGGGTGAGTCCAACATTGAAGGAGCTGGGAAAATTCGTAGTTAATTCAAAAGAATTTCATCGTTGTACTGATATTTTTCACTTTACTACGTTTACTTTAGGACGCGTCGTATACATTTTTGTGGTGCTTTTTTTCAGGTAAAGGTGACTGTGCGCTTGTAGGTCATAGATTTATTAGGAAAAATAAAGTGATATACAAGTCTTTAATATGACCTACACGGAGAGCTGAGAACACGCATCCCAATCAGAGCACAGACCGTGCGGGTCACCTCTGAGTGATACGTTCGTTAGACGCGACGTGATTGATCTTGATCAATTGCGTTCCCGCCAACCCACGTAGGCCAAATTAACGACTACTTCCTGACAAAGGTTAAAGTTAAGCAGTTCCTGGTTCAGTTGCGCCGCACATTGAGAAGTGGTGGTCATCCAGTGGAGAAGTCGTTGTCCTTTATCTTCCAAAGTACATCTGGTACCTGTCCATCTTTTAGTCGGCTTGGGAGGGGCCCGAGAATTGAATCAATTATGGGCGCATAAGATAGCAGGCGCCTCCTTCGATTACGCTACCACATGATCCAAGAAGGGTTTTAGCATATTTCTGTTAAAGAATTAAGCATTAAGGCCGGCGTAGATCAATCCATTTGCATCCCTTTGAGATGCGACATGCGTTCGACTTCTACGGGGTGTCGGTGGAGGCAATTTGAATGCGCGTTTGGCCTATGCAGTGACTTGCGGTGGCCTGCAGATGAACATGCCAGCGTATTATCTTTCCCAGACAAGTCTGGTACCAATTCATTGACCTCAGATGGATGGAAGGCTTGGTTGGCCTGGGCGGGAAACCCTCATCAAGAATCTGATTCGGGGTGCACATTACAGCCGGCGCCTCCTCCGACTGCGCTACCACTTTCCATTTTTCAAATATGGTCCTGAATCTAGTGTCACACTGATTCAGGATGGACATTGTCGTTGAATATACTTTTTAGTTTATTCTTCCCCTTCCGTTGAAGATTTTCTACGCCTTTGAAATTCCGTAAGAATTGTCTGAAACCGTTCAGAAGATCGCCAGTTTCACCTTCTTCAGCGTCGTCCTCATCGTCCACCTTCGAGGTTTCTTCCTCTCTGTTTTTCACCTCACCCTTGACACCGCTCCCATCCACGTTGCTCTTCCGACCGTTCCGTCGTCCAGTCGTCCGGATCGCGGAGGTCGTCGGGCTCGTTCGCGCGTGGTGTTGACCACTGTTTCGGTCCGATTGTTTGCACATGTGAGCGCTTTACGAGACGCGTTGGCTTACCGCTGTTTGAGTTCGGGATAAGCATCGTCCGGTCCAGCACTAGTGTCATCTGGACCCGTACGCCGAGGGACCATCGAATCGTCGAGTTGAAGCCGGCATGAAGTGGAGAGTTGGAGCTAAGCGATTACAGGAACGTGCCTGGTGCCTATGCTGAAGTGACTTCAAATGAAGTACATGATCAGATTTGGCCTGAATACAAGGGACACGCAAAACTACGAATTACCGAATTTGTCTAGTTTCACAATTGTGAAATTTCCACTGTAAATTGGTCATGTCGTAGCGCAGTCGCAGGAGGCGTCGGCAGTCGCTTGCACCCCGAATCAAAGTCCGTGGTTCGGGTTTCTCGCCCACACCAACGAAGCCGCCCATTCCTCTGGAGTCACGAGAATTGTTATTACACTTGTCTGAGAATTATGAAGCATCTTGAATCTTATGGGTCTCTCAAAGGATCGATTTTGATGTTTGATTGCCTATTCCTCAAATCAAATTTGAAATCGAATCTAGAAAAGAAACTTGTAAATTAGAGCAGACCATGTGGACCAAATTCTAAGGGCAAAGTATGAAAATTTGTTGAAATCCGATCTGGCAGTAAAGTGTCCCTGCTTATCCGTTCGGGAACCGAAAACAACACGCCGTTAAGTTTATCCGTACGAAAACTGAAGAATTTGGATTTGAGAGTTGTAGTTTTATTCTTCTTATTCTTCAAGAATGTCACTTCCGCATTTATTTATTTATTTATTTATTTATTCATACACTACGAAGAGTTCGCCTCAAATCATTCAAATACGTCTGACTACTAACGCCGAACACATACCTATTTCTCTCGGAAAACTTTCAGAGTGGAAATCTTACTGTACCTACAAGATAGTGTAGTGATCTACCTGCCCAATTATTCACAACTAGAGCATTTTTACTGGCCGCTTTCTGTGACAAAGATCTGCGGACATTATTGATTGGATTGGATTACTGATTTGGTGGAACTATTTCAACTTTCGCTCCCATCTACCAGAACTGTGCTGTCTTTAAGTCAGAGAGTGCTGGGCGCAGCAATCATATTTATGGATGCTGTGCTCAAGATTGCGGCTTGGTTCTATAGTTTTGTTTCTTTTTTATTTGATTTGATTTTTGTTTTATTCTACATCGCATTCTATGTTTTTGTTATAACTTTACTGAAAGGTTTGTGCTTTTTCCGTAATATGCGTTGAATTTTACGTTCCATTTGTTTCACGTGCGCGAAAGCACACGTCAATAAATCAATCAATCAATCAATATTTTTCCATTCGCTGATGTTACGAAGTTAACAGATTTCGGTGATTATTATTTATCATTATTTTATCCGATTAATAATATAGCTTCACCTGATTAATGTTGATTTTCATGACTTTTTTAAGTCCCTGTTCAAATTTTTACTGTTTCAGGCGCAACGAAAGTGGAAAAAGCTCTACGAAAAGCTCGAATCCAGCAAAAAGGCCTACTATAACGCGTGTCGACAGGAAAAGTCGGCTTTAGTTAACTTAAGCAACAGTCAGGTTAGCGGTAAAGCTCAATGGCTCGAACCACATTGACATGCTTCCTCCACTTCAGGCCGACTCGTCACTGTCTCAGGATGGGGCGCAGAAGTTTCGCGATCGTTTGGATAAATGTCGCGAAGACGTTCAGAAGTGCAAGACGGCCTATGAAAAGAATATAGCGGAGATCACTCAATACAGGTACTGATCTATTCTTTGCTCTATAATCAATACTTAATTGTTTCCCCGGAACTTCCACGTTTTTCTTTTGATTCGAGTGGTTTGTTGGCAAATACTTATTTTTCACCCAGTTTGTTCGAGTGATCTACTGATCAAACACCATCGACAAGATCAGGCACAATATGTACAGTTTGAATGTAATGCACCAAGAATTTCGTTTCCTCTTAGTGTGGCAGAATCACCATGAAAATGTATCTGGTCTTCAGAATAACTGTGGGAGCCATCCATTGAATAATTAGTTTTTCGTCCATCAAAAACCTGCTTCCCCACTTCTTGCTAACTGTCCTACACTTCAACTAACACTGTTGCATAGTTGAACTAAAAATTGATTTTAACTGTGGTCAAACAGCGCCGGTGGTGTAAGGCGTAGCATCGCTGCCCGGAAAGCAAGAGGTCCGGCTTCAAATACCGCCTAGCGCAAGAGTTTTGATCCCAACAAAACATCCCGTAACAACGTTTAACCTCTATATCAACCAACTCCAGGCTTGAACAAATGCGTTATAACAAAAATTGATTATCGACCGTGTAATTTCCAACTCCTGCCGACTGCGCCTTTGCATTTTTTCGAAGCTGTGCTGCTATGTAATTGTTTGAAACTTTCCTGTACAATTCTAATAGATTTGGTTCGTGATTGTTAAAAATACCCTATCCTGCTAACCTCTAAAATTGCCAATACTTCCCAAATTAGGTTAGAAGTACACTAGTTGTTAATGTGGCCTGCATAGTGAGAGAGCAACGCAGCAGACCATCAAGGATGCTGTCTAGACAGCATTTGCCTGACGCGTTTTCGCGTTCGGTGCTTGGTTATAATTGGCTGGCTCATTCCCGCCTCCCATGTAGGTCACATTATCGACTAGCAGCTTTTATCTCAAATTCCATTCCGCTTAATGATTTTCTAGGTTTCTTAGTAGTGCGGATATTCGTTGTGTGACAACTTCCTTAGCAGCCTCCTATTTCTTCTTCATTCGTTTTGGTTTCCTTCTGCTATCCAGTTTGCGATTTTGTGAAAATCCTGAGGCCTAAACAAGACGATAACCGAATAGCTTCGTTTATTTCTTTGTTTTAATGTTTTGCTAATTTTCTAATAGCTTTTTGGGTGTATTAGACTTCGAAACGTTTTATTTTGAAGAAAAAAATGATGACCAAAGCAAGCAAAAAATTTGATGAAATTTCCCCATGCGAATCCATGTGTAGGATCACTACGACCAACAACTCAAACCACTGATGTCTCATTCTACTGGTGACATCGAAAAGAAAATTGCTAATCAATCATCAATCAATCAATCAATCATGTGCTTCGTCATCAGTCAATCAATCAATCAATCAATCATGTGCTTCGTAGGAAAACTGCTAGAACTCTCCGGACTTTCCACTAATTAGTCCCACTGCTTCGTTCTAGTTATATTTCCCCACTCGGACATGACTTTGGATGTCATCTCGAAATTGAATGCATGGCGCATTCCGCTGAAAATGAATGGAGCCGACCTTGCCGTCTTATGTCTGAAAGAGCACTCCATAACCCCCATTAATGGTTGTGTGTTCGCGGTTTAAGTGCAGAATCACGGCAACGGTGTTGATTGCAGACCTAGAAGTGGGAGATTTCTGTCACTGTGCAAACACATCGTAAAGATTGCCGTCGCCATCTTTTATTATCAATCCACACCGTCTTCGCTACACTTCTAGCCGGTGATTTCAGGGCGCCATACATTGAGGACATGACGTTCGAATTCGAGAAATGCCAAGCGATGGAGATGAAACGAAGCAAATTCGTCGTCGAAATGATGTCCGCCACGCAACAAGTGCTCGTCGATCTTGCACGCAATAACAAGTTAGTAATAATCGCTGCCTAGTCGCTAATCTCTTAGGTAATCGGAGATTAACGACCGGGATATAAAAGGGACAAAAATTCAAGGCGATTTCGGTCGAAGTTGCTTCGCACGGGTTACGGTAGCGGAGTTGCAACATTTGGAGGATGTTCGTATGTTCGGATGTTCGTGTATTGAGCCCACAAATCACACCAGCCACAATTTCAGCGTCTTCTAATGCGTTGATTTTTAGAATAACACACAACACGCCAAAGTAATGGCCGTTTTTCATCTGAATGACTCAAAGCGCTGATGGAAGGGGCGTGAGTGTTAACTAGTAGCAGCAGCACCGTCTTCGGAACTGTCCTAATCGAAGGGGAGGGGGGCGAACGTAGAGTGATCTGCGTCTCCGTTCCCTTTCTTGGGTTCTACCAGGGGTTGCTTACAGCTGCTGTCCTCAAGGGGTTTTCATTTAAATTCAGGGGATATTGATGAGTGACATGGGATGACGTACGCAAGTGAAACACCTTCGGTTGCCTCCTTCCGACCTGGATAGATGCCCCTCTCTTTAAGGTGGGCAACAGTTCACGACAGTGGTGAGGAATTTGAATTAGCTGGCAGTTTTAGGATTTGCCAACTCGTTCTACTTCTATGCTTCTTCATAGTAGTAGCACTGTACACGATAAAACCGCTGTCAGTGGGTTAATCTTTCCATTCCATCCACGAATATCAGTCGAGATTCCGTTTCGCGGCTGCTACGTGCAGCAAAACTCTGATTTTATATCCATCTTCAATAGTCATCTGCCTTCCCTGTGGCAATAGGATTCAGAAGACGAGGAATCATAAAAACACATTCCCGGGCTAATCAAGGGATGCCAGAACTTGCCGTTGATCCGACAGTTAAACTATTACTACTAGATGTTCGGTACTTATCGAGTTGTTGCCCGACCAGTTGGGCGGGACACAACAAAGGAGGCACTAGCCAATCAGAGCACTAGTTGCTATCGTGCCTATGCACTTATCGTTGGAATACCGATGGTTGACTTGCATTAAGATCCGCGTTGGCTTCACTCCTGAACTCCATGATGTGTACCAACCCATTTCCAAAATCCAAAATTGCCGTACTTTCATTAGAGCATCAGTCACTGGCTTGCCAGCCAAGACAAACATTTCTGCGAGTTTCCCTGAATTTGTTTCTGGTACCACTTCAAGAAAGTAATTATACAGCTCATAAGCTGCCTGGTTCGAGAAATTCGGAAAAAATGATTTCAACGCCAATTTTTTTGTTTAAATGCTTCCAACATTCATCTATAGAGATCAGAAAACCATGAGTTTTTACTATTGCTCAAATAAAACACGCGAGCTTATAGGAGAGTGGACGTCGCGATCTCTTCTTTCATTTAACTCAAAAATGGGTGCTTCCCTGAACTTTAAAGTAGCTTTTCGTGAATTACTTTCCTTGAGAAATGAAAATTTTGTGAAATTTGAAGCATTTTGTATGCTTTTTAACGGCCTATGAGCTACAAAAACTTTCTAGACTGTAGAGCTGCATAAAAAAGAAAATATTAGTAAATTTTCTGAAAAGAATTTATTTTGAGCGTCTTAAAGAGTGTCCACTTTCTTCTGGAAGACGCTCGTTTTTATATGAAAGGTGTTCAGTGATTGGTTTCAGAAGTGCACAGCTTAATTTGAAAAGTGTCCAATTAGGATTGAAAGTGGTATATGCGATCTAACGCACTTCTAACGCAACCCGTTTCATCAGAATCTGTTGCAGATTCGCTCAACTTCACGGGAATCTCGAGAACGTGCTTCGGTCGTGCGACGAGAATGCACTGTCGAACGACCTACATGCGTGGTCAACGGTGAACGGCAAGGATGCCCATACGGAATGGCCATCGTTCGAGGTGATTAATCAATACCTATCAATTTCCCTTGCGGTGGCCAGCCGATGAACAAGTCAGCGCTTTATCCTACCCAGACAAGTCTGGTACCAATTTACCGACCCCGGAGGTATGGAAGGCTTGGTTGGCCTGGGCGGGAAATCCGAACCAGGAACTTGGTATCGGGTGCAGGCGACAGCCGGCGCCTCCTCTGACTGCGCTCCACGCGCCCAAGGGCCAAGTACCCATTCAAATGCGTGAACTACATTCCATAGAAGTAGAATGCGTGGCGCATCCCAAACGGATTGAGTACCGCCGTCCTTTATCCATTTGTTCTTTTCGAATTTCGCTATATCCCTAAGCACATCCCGAGCATGTTTAGGACTATACGGAATCGTTGCGGACGATCGCCTCGAAGAGCGGAAACACCAACACGAGTGCCGTTATTCTCACTAAGCAGATCACAAAAACCGATGACATCCCTGGTCCAGCGACTGCTGTGTCTGCACCGTGCAGTGACAGTGGCAAGGTTTGTGGTTGTGATGGTTTGTGAAGGCACTGTTCTAGTGGTAGAGCTTGTCTTCATTCGGCATTGTGAATGACGTCACTTTTTGATGCTACGAGCTGTAGTGCCTTTATTCTGAGGTTTATGGAATCATTTCTGAACTTTCTGCTTTAAGAACAGCGACTCGGACACAAACACGTTTGACAGTAGGAAGAATGCTCTCCACAAAGTGAAAGCGCAGCTTTCCCAACAGAACCCAGACAGACAGTGGGAAAGTAGAGGTAAGTGCATGTAGCGAAGAGTTTCGTTATCAATTGCAGCTCGATTTTTGTTTGTTTATTTATTTGTGCACTCTAGCATGCACACTACAGAGATACCCCCCTCCGGCAGGGGGTAGTAGAGCAGAAGATGATTGGATAATCTTTTAGTACATGTCGCGAATACGTACTGCACTGGGGGTGGGGGGGGGGTGGGAACGCGCCAACCAATCAGGCCGCATTGAATGGGCGTCCCATTAACAGAGGGTGCGCACGGTCCAAACCCTGATCACCTGGCGTGGGTACGGTTGGTGCTGTGCTTTGATACAATTGGCTGGCACTCTTCCGCCTCCCAATGCTGTGCGCTTTCACGTCATGCACCTGAACGTGTCTTTCATCTGATGGCTGGAAAAGCAAGGATTTTCGCCTTTCTTAGTGAGGTATTCGCCTGTTTTTGATCTCACTTCTAACAAGGGAGGCCCATGAACTTCCCCCCAAAGATTCTCAACGTGACCTACATTGTCTTGTAGAGCATCGGACGAGGATCGCAGAGATTTGCTTCGTTTTTGCTACGGGCCACTGGGTGGTCCGAAAATGGCAAAAAATGGTAGCTTCAGGGTGGGCTGATAAGGCAAACGTGACACCTGGAGTGACCCTGCCGTGCTCTGAACTTAACTTACAAAAAGTTTGGAGCCCAAATTGAAGTTTGATTATAGTAATTTCTTACGTTTCCTATACGAAGCTGCAGTGTACATTCAAGTGATTCAATCGCCGCCGCTTGCGGCAGCGACTGGATGCCGAGTGAGTAGCGTGGCGGACTTGCAGGAGGGGGTCGAGGGTTCGATTCCGGAGGTGGGGTTTCTGGTCCCTAGGTGGACTGTTAGCGTTTTCGCAAATGAAGATTACGTCTTGGCTCCGGTAGGGTACCTTCTCCGTGTCCTAACCCCGCTTTCAAGCTGTTGTCAGGTGTGGAAGGAGCTGGTTTTGTTGCGTGGAGCGATAACGCACATCCATTAAACGATGCTTGTCTCGCTGAGGAAGGTCCCGTTAAAGGCTATCCCGATATGACATCTTTGGTATGTTCTCAATTACTTTTCGAAGTGTTTCTCACTATCTCCTCATTCGTGAGCAAAATCGACAAGCATCGATCTGACCCATCACCAAGACAAGCTCACTGCTCTTCGGATTTCCTCATAGACTGCTTTTTATTCACCTCGCAACTTTCACTGTTTCAGCTGGCTGTTCCCAAGTACTGCATATTTCATCCAACTCGTGTGCATAGTCGCCTTGCTGTGTGTTTCTTCCTCACCATTCTCTTACACATTTACGGGAGACGGGTCGGGGGCACTGCAGATAGGAGCACTTGCCCTCACTCCCTCAACTCTGGAGATCGAAAAAATTTTCGCCCCAAATTCATCTACAGGGTTATCTGGGATGCAGATCACCAATCTAGCAATCGTTTTCGGTGAAACGATGGATGGCAGAAGCTTACGATGGATATGTGCAAGCTAAAGCAGTATACGCTGAATAACCGGCTCTGCCGCCTTTCACAACTCCAAAGGTCGAGGAGAGGACGAAAGAAGAAGTTTGCCCAAACATCGCACACGGGGATTATTTGGGTTGCTAGTCACGGATGTGACATCCATTTTTAAAATTTCGGTCGATCACGGCAGGTTACGGTAGATATGGGTGACTAAAGCTGCGCACGTTAGTGGGATCGCTTCCTTCTCCAATGTGGTCAGACATATTTTCCAACCTTCGACTGCAACTTTGGTGAAAAGTAGTACAAGCAAAGTGGTAATTTAGAAAAAGAAAGCCAGATTCGTGGTCAGCAGCTTAAATAGTTCCTGACAGGGCCATTCTAGGTTCACTTATGCCTTATCAGTCCGCTCTGAAGTGACACTATTTTTGCCATTTCCGGACCACCCAGCGGCCCGTAGCGAAAACGAAGCACAGTTCTGTGATCCTCGTCCGATGCCCAACAAGACCATATAGGTCTCGTTGAGAATCTTTGGGGGAAGTTCATCGGCTTCCCTTGTAAGACAAGGGCGTGGTTTAGTCGCCAAGGGGAGTAGTTATATCAGCATTATTAGCATTATTTATAGTTGTACCCTGATTACCTGGCTGGGTGCGGCTAGTGCTGTGCTTGGATGTGATTGGCTCACACGTTCCCACCTACCAGTGCTGTGCGCATTAGCGACATGTACCAACGTTCTTCATCCGGCGGCTGAGATTTTTAAAAGCTGAGATTTTCGCCCTCGTTTACGACGTATTCACCTGTGCTGACCTAACTTTTAAAACAGGGAGCGGAAGAGTCGCCTCTAGGCGTAGTGATATTGGTATTATTTGTATTATTAATAGTTGTAGCCAACATCCATGGCTGCGAATTTTCAAATTTCCAGCTCATTATTTCCAATATCTCGCTGTGCGTTTGAGCTGGTATTTAAGGTATTTATTTTAAGTGCTTATTGTATCTTGTTTGAACACACCTTTTTATCATAATAATTGCATAATTTATTCGGTAAATATCGCGAAGACGCAGGGAAAGCGGGGCTGCGGGAATGTGCATCGAGAGCGCGGAAAAATGCTGCGGAAGTGCGAGAACGCACCGTTTCACCTGCTTTTATCGCCGGAGCCAATCATGTGCCCTGCCTGTGTGACTGGGCCGGTGCACAATTGGCTGCAGCGGTTACGGTAGAAGCAAAGGCGCGTTCTCGCACCCTCGCGGTGCGTCCTCGCGACATGTACGCTCTTTACTGTATTCTTCTCTTTAATTTTATTACTGTTGAAAAGTAAGGTGTCCAGCGAGTACAAAGGGATCTGCTGCCTACCTAGCCATAGCTGATGCTGTTCAGACTCGCCGCCCCTATCGACGACAACACCGGATTCGGCGAAATATGGCGATTTCGAAGAACTTCACACGAAATCTATGGCAACCGTCCTGTACGATTATAGTCCGCTTGAAAACGATGAGATTCCGCTGCAAAAGGGTACACTATCTGCTTCACTTCTATGCTTTGAATTTCCAGTGATTTTTACTTGTTTCTTTGTTGCCTTCTGCTTTATTGTATTTGTCCGTTACCCACTATTTAAAGCTCGTTATTTTAGGTGAGACGATCGAGGTGTTAACGGATGCAGATTCATTGGGTTGGTGTACCGGGCGTAAAAACGGCGAGGTAATCGTTGTCAGTTATAAACCTACTTCTCAATCGAGTACTTCCATTACTAAATCTACCACTATATAATTGAGTTAGCTCCCTGCCCTGTAGATGATGAGGCGTATCCCACTCAGGTTGGACGCCGGGCTGAGATACGCCTCGTGGAACCACGTGCAACCTCATGGAACCCCTTTGCGACGCCTCCGCGTACCGCGCGCGGGCAACGTCTGCTGTTCAACATGGGATATTGCTGCATCAGAGGAAGCACATCCTCCTCTTGCTTGACACAACGGCGTCTGCGCGCGTTTCTGAGTGCCTGAATCCAGAAGACGGGTTCCCTTCGTCGCACCACAACGTTCTGGAGTCAGAAGAGGAGACACCTTCGTCCTACGACGAGGACGTAGGACGACGGTGTCTCCTCTTCTCCTCGCTTTCAGAATTGAGCATGAGATGCTGCTGCAGCAGAGGAAGCGCAGCCTCCTCCTGCTTGACACAACGGCGCCTGCGCGCGTTTCTGAGTCCCTGAATCCAGAAGACGGATTCCCTTCGTCGCACCACAACCGTCTGGAGTCAGAAGATCGAAAAGAAAGGAAGCAGAGGTCACATCGTCGTCGTACGACGACCGGCCGCATGCAGAACTAAGCATTATCCCATGTTGAACGGAAAAGTTTACCAGCGCCAGGTACGCCTCTGCGTACCTCGCGCGGGATACTTTTGCATCAGAGGAAGCGCATCCTCCTCCTGCTTGACACAACGGCGTTTGCGCGCGTTTCTGAGTGCCTGAATCCAGAAGAGTCTGGAGTCAGAAGAGGAGTCCGTCTGGAGTCAGAAGAGGAGACACCGTCGTCCTACGACGAGGGATCGCTTTCAGAATTGAACATGAGGTGCTGCTGCAGCAGAGGAAGCGCAGCCTCCTCCTGCTTCACATAACGGCGTCTGCGCGCGTTTCTGAGCCCCTGAATCCAGAAGACGGGTTCCCGTCGTCGCACGACAACCTTCTGGAGTCAGAAGATCGAAAAGAGAGGAAGCAGAGGTCACATCGTCGTCGTACGACGACCGGCAGAACTCAGCATTACCCCATGTTGAACGGAAAAGTTTACCCGCGCCAGGTACGCCTCTGCGTATATCTCCCCAGTCCAGTATTTTCTCATGGCCAACTGTACGTGGCGTGCTCGCGAGTTCGACAGAAGTCCCATCTGAAAATTTGGTTAACACCAGGACTCAAGTCGATACTAAACGTAGTATTCACCGAGAAGCTTTAGTAAATGTTGTCTTTTTGTTGTTCCGTTAACAAAATTGTTTTGAAGATCACACGTACTTTTTGTGTGAGAGTACTTTCTGAGAAGAAGGTTTAAACCTATAACCCCGCGAAGCGGGCAAGTGCGAGACATGCCGTTAGGCGTGTCATAGCACTTGTATGTATAGATTTGAGGGAATGGTTGCGGTTAGCGTTGGATAGAACAGATCGGTAGATCAGAACATTTTCCTATCGAGCGACCCTATTTGATCTAAAGAGGGCGTCAGTGCCCTGATTGACTACCATATGTGTTTCCTCGAGGTTTTGTTTGGTCATGACTCGCTGGTGCAACCTCCCAACCAGGGATGGGCGGAAATTTTGAAAATTTTCCCAGAGAGCAGAAAGCAGAAAAGCCAAAAACACCAGAAAACAGAAAATTTCGAAATCTTCGCTTTACCTATCTTCTGTATTCAAGAATACATTTTTACCAATAACTAACACTTTTATATTGTTTCACGTAAGCTGGACACTTATCGACGTAAGATTTTGAAATCAAACTGAGCACCTTCCAAGCAAACCGGTGCCTGGTTAAAGCAGATACTCTCTTTTTTTTTTCAAAACTAATAACCCACGTACCTCAATAAATTGAGTGCTTAAAATCGTATGAAATTTTGATTTTTGCAGTTAAAATAATCCATCAAATATTGATTCAACGTGCAGTAAAGCATCAATTTTTGAGTGTATGAAAGGAAGGAAGCGATCATACTGTGTCCTCATCTAAGTCGTCATGATTTTTCTTTAATTGGTAGAATAAATGCTGTAGGTTTGGAACAGCAAAAAGGATATTTGCATTTCCTACAATTATTTCGGTGGTATGTACCGTTTCCAAGCGCGTAACTACACGTGAATAAAATTTTCGCTATCAGTGAAAGGAGAATCAAGATGCTGCACGAGTGTATGGAACACACTGAAAACGTGGTGTTTTTCAGCATTAAAAAAATGCGGTATATTATTCTTTTTATTATACAAGAATAAAAATTTCCCAAACCTTCAAACACTGTTTTTGCGTTTTTGGGATAGGTGAATTCCGCGACGCGATGCCATGTGTAGTGACCGAATTGACCAATCGCGTCGTTCGATCAATTTGGTCACTGTACATGCATCGCGTCGCGCGTCGCGCGCACACTAAACGATCCCTTAGGAGGTCTCGAATTCTCAAGCCGCGCCGCTACTCATCTTTTCTAAGCCTCTACTGCATAACTGTCCTAATTATTAACTCGTAGATTGTAAGACAGTGAGGTAGCTGTAACAACCTGCGAATTGGCTCATTCATATTTGGAGAGGGATCTAATGAGTTACACCTGAAGTGAATCCAAGTTAGTTAAGTTTGTTGGATTCTACAACTGATTTGATTCCTAGATGACAAGTGCTCCGATACTCCTAACGGCGTGTCTCGCACTTGCGCGCTTCGCGCGACTTAGCAGCACTCCTGATCTATGGAAAGTAGTTTTTGTAAAACATAAAATTCGCTAGCATCTAGAACACTTTGCGTGCTTTATCGGCATCAAGCCGTTCACCACTTCGGTACCTTCGTCATAGACATTCTCTCCGGACCGTCCAGTAACGTCATTGGTTTGTGCTGCACACTATTCTGTCCCTCAGGTTGCTCATCCACAACCGTTCTTATGCTCAACAGCTAGCGTTTCTAGATAGCGTTGACATGTCTTCCGAAGCCAGGTTCCCCCTCACTCGTTTCTTCTTGCTAGATCTAATTGCTGGTCTGCCTTTACTGGTCTTTCCCTCCCGCTCTTTTTATTCCCTCACCTTCCTGGTCACAGCTCCTGGATTACTTCTTTGCTTCCACTACTGACCCCCTACTGGTATCTTCTTGCTGGTTTCCACGTCCTGGCCCTTCCTCCAGGTTGTTCCTTTCATTCCTGGTCACTCTTCTTGTCCACCCTAGAAGTCCCCTTTACCGCCCTTCTTCACCACCCCTTAGTGATCCTCCCATGTTCACGGCAGACGTCGGTGACACGTATTCAGAATCAGGACCGTTGTTGCGCGACGTAGGGGACCCGTCTTCCGAATCCAGAAGCTCAGAAGCGCGCGCAGTCGCTGCTGTGTCGAGCATGGAGAGGCTATGCTTTTGGCAGATCCCTTGTTCTCTGGTTACTGCTTCCAAGTCCCTTCCTCCAGGTAGATTCCTCCCCCCCCCCCCCCCCGCCCCCTCGAGATCCTCCTTACTACTCTAACCCAATTAATTAGCCATACCCCGCTCACGACACGACAACGGTGAGCGAACGCCGATTACACAACATCGGTGTCACATCTTGTAAATCCGGCCTCTCTTACCTGGTAATGGATCCTCTTGCTGATCCTCTTTACTGCCCCCCCCCCCCCCCCCCCTGATTGGTAACTCCCTACTGGTCTCTCCTTAATGCCTAAACCCTTCTTAGTGCCACCTCTTGGCCTGCTTCATTCCTCCCCCTATCGACCCTTCCCCATCCCGATGCCTCCCGACGACGATGTGACCTCTGCTTCCTTTCTTTTCGATCTTCTGACTCCAGAAGGTTGTAGTGCGACGAAGGGAACCCGTCTTCTGGATTCAGGCACTCAGAAACGCGCGCTGAAGCCGTTGTGTCAAGCAGAAGGAGGCTGCGCTTCCTCTGCTGCAGCAGCATCTCATTCTCAATTCTGAATGCGATCCCTCCATCGTAGGACGACGTTGTCTCCTCTTCTGACTCCAGGCGGTTGTTGTGCAACGAAAAGGACCAGTCTTTTTGATACAGGCGCTCAGAAATGCGCGCAGACGCCGTTTTGTCGAGCAGGAGGCTACGCGTCCTCTGCTGTAACAACATCCCATGTTGAGCGGCAGACGTTGCCCGCGCGAGGTACGCGGAGGCGTCGCAAGGGGTTCCATGAGATTGTGGGCGGTTCCACGGTGCGTATCTCAGCCAGCTTTCCAACCTGAGTGAGATACGCCTCATCATCTACAGGGCAGGGAGCTAACTCAATTATATAGTGGTAGAAGATTCCGAGCAATAGAACAATTGATCACCGCATCGAGATGAAAACATGTCTGCTAAAAGAAGCATGAAAACCTGTACCAGTCCCAAACTGCTAGTGCAAACAGGATGACCCTCTGAACTAATCTTGACATAACAAGGAATTTGACTCTTGAAGTCAACGAACTGAAGGTCTCCTTCGCCATTGCTCATATATTCCAAACCCTCTCGCACAATTTTAAGAGTTTCTAGGAACTTTAGGGATTCATGTTCACGCGCTGAACTTGTCCTAACCCAAGGTTTTAAACAGCTTTACAGTGAATTGCAGCATAGAGCTAACAATTGGTAGAAAATTTTAAGTAAACCTTTCTAAGCCCCAGTTTATACTTGCGCCGCAGTGCGGCGCGGCACAATTGTTCTAATAGATATCGATCGGCCGGCGCGAAAAATCTATATCTATTACGATCGTGGAGCCGCGCCGCCTGGCGGCGCAAGTATAAACTAGGGCTAACAGACAACTTCATGTGAATGACACTCAAGCTACCAATCTAGTAGACGTCGCGATTCATCGGACGAGTGAATGAATCTCAACATCAAGTTCGCGCTTAGATTTCTCTTTCTTGCTATTCAAAACAGGCCACAATGGTTGTTGGAAAGCTAAATGTTTATGACCATTCCAACCCTGACAACATTCTTTAATAGAATCTATACTGATGCACCGGCTTTATAACAACAATCATCATAAACTTTTCTTATGATCGAGACTGCTACTTAAGCTGGAGATTCAACAAATCCAACTTATTAAAGACGACCTTCTACGGAGGAACTGCGTGATAATAGCACTCATACCATCAATCAAACAAACTACCATACCAACTCATACCATCAGACGAGTTTATGGCGCGATTTGTAATGAAACCCGTCGCGCAAGCAGTTTTTTTTTTTTGGAAATTGGAATAGCCTAAGATCTTTTTTTGGCTATTGAGGCTGCGATGCTGTAACATAGGTACCATTTTCCCAGAAAACAGAAAAAAAATTGCCCGAAATGGCCAGAAAATCGGAAAACAGAAATTCCGCCCACCCCTGTTCCCAACGCTGCCTACGTTGGCGACATAAACCGAAAGCTCATATTGATTGTACCCACAGGGCGGTCGATACTTTTCGCGCTCATCTTCGACTTGCTTTTCAAGCACTTGATGTCTGTTCAACTGTTAAGAACATTACAGTCGTAATACCTACCGTACTCTTTGGTATCAGCTTTCCAGACTACAGTGGTTTTTGAATGCCTTAATAAATCAGCATTTTTTCAGATTGGACTATTTCCGGCGAGCTATGTGCAAGTGATGTGATTACGGACGTGCAAAAGAAGAAGTATAGTTGTTACTCTAATTCTCAAGTATCGATTGTTGTATTTAGAAGATGATATTCTGATTAGTTCTTGCTGTATCATGTGATTTCGCTCCTTCAAGTCGTTCCTTATGGTGAGATTATAATGCTGTGAAGAGAATTTATTGATTGCATTCTGTTCAATAGTAAAAGAGGATCCTGTTACATTTAGACGCGCCGCGTTTGCATTGCAACTGAGATCCGCTCTAAAAATCGTGATAAATCTTTTGCCGTGTCTTGGCTAACGCCTGGCAATATTCCAAAAATCAGTATCGTTCCGTTCCATATGGTGGTATATGCATGTCGTACAGCAGTGTCATTTCGTTCTTACATGCTTGTAATTGTCACATATATTAAATAATTTATTGCTGAAACCAAGTCGGATTCGTATCGTGCACAGATCTACAAACATAGAAGAGATCTAGTTAGTAAACACCACAGAAACGGTTACGCATCGTTCGTGCCTAAAGTGACGAACAAAGACAGCAGAGCGGGACCGTTCTGCTTCACTTTTCATTGTTCGTCATTTCCAAGAAAGATCGCTAGAAGATCGCCGACGTGTGGTATCTGCAAAAATGCTTTGAACCCTTCACAGAGTAGGAGGTGCTGCATATTATTTTGCCTCTTCTGGGCCCGGATTCATGCACGACTTACCCTCCGGTAAGTGCAAAATCTACCGCCACTTACCCGCGATTCATGAAACTCGCGGCGGGGAAAATCAGCGGTAAGTTTCGAGGTAAATGCTACCTCGCTAGCGCGTCCGGGAACATTTACCGCCAAAGCAAGGGTTTTGCTTCCCTGCTAATTTCTGACCCAACGCAATGACCCTGGCACGTTGCCAACTCACCCGCGAAATCAATATCTGGCTGGCAGCACTGCAGAGCCAAACCGTTGCTTTGGCGGTCATGAATCAGAAACAGAGGTAAGTTCCAGGTAAGTGGCCGGTAAGTGGCTGTCGAGGTAAATCGGGGTAGGATTTACCGCCGGCCGCGTTCATGAATCTGGGCTCTGGTTCTAAAATCTTCTAAAATATATTTCTTCAAGACTTCCTCATGATAGCAATGGTAAACACACAATACGGTGTCATACCACCCTGAAATGGGAAAGGGTGGGGAAGCTGTGACATTCAATACTTATTCTGGGTCTATCCCAGACGGGAGGGTACAGCAGTAAAGTATCGGATGCGGACGACATGCATCCAATGCCACACAACCACAACCCTTAAATTTAAAGGAAAGCTCTCGTATCAAACGACATCAGCTCTCGCAGAAACTTAAGCAGGGATTTGTAGACGCAGATCACTATATGCCCCTCCGATTAGGATAGAGCCGTTATTTTCATTAAGCTTTCGACGAAAAAATGCAAACAATCTAATTGGATCTAAAAGTTGAGCGGCTTCGTCGCTTAGAGCCTTTAGGTGCGAAGAGCAAAAAAAGAGCAAACATCGCGAATTCACCCATAAAAGTTGAAAAATAAAGTTCGACTTTATTCAGTCTCTTTGTTGGATACGCCACGCATTCTACCTGTATGGGATATCGGAGGGCGCTTTTCGTGCGTATTTGGTCCTATGGACCAATTACGGTGGCCAACCGCTGGACAAGTCAGTAGTTTATCCTTCCCAGACAATTCTGGTACCTCATGTGGCTGGTATCGAGGTTGTAAGCTGTCATAACGATGTTTTGCTGCGATCAAAACTTCTACATAGCGCCAGGCGGGACTCGAACCCGCACCTCCCTCTGACCGGGCGGGAATGCTCTACGCCTTTACACCACAGGCGCCCTTTGATCGAACGCAACATCCACACCTCGAGGGACCGATCAGCACTCATCCGTATATCGGTATGAGCCGGCCGCTGATATCAGCATTAAGCCAGTTAAACTGATGGTCTTGATGGAAACGGTAAAGACAGGCGCCGGCTGTGTCGTGCACCCCGAGTCGAAGGGTCTCGGTTCGGGTACCGCCCAGGTCAACTAAACATTTCATCTATAAGGACAAGCGATAAAGGACTGTGTTACTCAAGCCATTTTGGAATGCGCTACGCAGTCTACTTCTGTGAATGTTGTAGAGGCGATCCCAATGCGTATTTGGTCATACAATGACTTGCAATGGTCAGCCGTTGAACTAGTCAGCGCTTTGTTCTTCCCAGCCAAGTGTGGTACCAATTCAGCGACTCCGGAGGAAAGGGCTCGGTTGGCCTCAGCGGGAAATTTGAACCAAGAACCTGATATCGGATGCACGTGAAAGCCTGCACCTTCACCGGCTACGCTACACGCGTCCTCCGTCTATACGGGTTCGATAATTTACTTATTGGTTCCAGACTTGTGTGGCAAGGACCAAACACTGACTTGCCTACCGGATAGCCACCGAAAGTCGTTATGTAGGCCACATAAAGGATAAAGGATAAAGGACGGCGTTACTCAATCCCTTTTGGGATTCGCCACGCATTCTACTTCTACGGGATGTCGTGGAGGCGATTTGAATGCGTATTTGGCCATACAATGACTTTCAGTGGCCAGCCGATGAAAAAGTCAGCGCTTTATCCTTCCCAGACAACTCTGGTACCAATTCGCCGACCCCGGAGGGATGAAAGGCTTGGTTGGCCTGGGCGGGAAATCAGAACCAGGAACCTGGTATCGAGTGCAGGCGACAGTCGGCGCCTCCTCCGACTGCGCTACACACGCCCATAGGCCACATATGCCCATTCAAATCGCCTTCACGATGTCCCGGTGAGGTAGAAATCGTAGCGCACCCCAAACGGGGATGAATCAACGTGTCCTTTATCCCTGACGTTTATTCAAATATTAAGTGGTCAGACTACCATATTTCAATTCCGAATTTTAAACTCACCAATATATCGGCATGAGATTCGAGGTGGTCCAGACAACCGACACCAGACAGCACACCGACCGCAGCTCCAAGACCTGCAGCCCGTGCCATACCGAGATCTGCTAGCGTGTCACCGACCATTATTGCATTCTGAAAAGAAGAAAACGTGAACCTATTTAGACGATCTTAGGGTTCAAGACTCATGGTACTAATAGGCGACCCCTGTTCAGGCCGTTCGATCTATGGATCCGCGGAGGTGTTCTTCGCTCACTTCTTATTATTTTGCGGCCTCTTTAAAAAATAGGTTTGAGTTCGAAAATCCCGGTTTAGTAGCGTAATTATAAAGTCGTAGGCGTTACTTTAGGTGACACTGACTTCAGTGGCATCAGCTGCCACCTTCTAAAACACTCTATTCGGATGTGGCATAACATCACTCACCTCAGGTGCCACGTGAAGAGCACGACATATGGATGTGGCGTTGTGAGGGTGAGGTTTCGGCTTCGATCCGGGATCGTCACCACAGACAACGATGTCGACGAGATCTTCAACGTTGAACCATCGCAGCATTGCTATCGTGTTCGCCCTGTAATCCAAGTATTTTGGGAAAAAATGGTCATGAATTTCAGCATGAAGGTCAAGAGCCTCTATCAGTGGAGTTTAGAACATCTATGTACTTAAGCGTTTATACAGCAGGCTGTCCGTTGTCGTACGTTTGAAAAGTGAAGTTCGAAAGGTGGAATCAGGATATAGGATCGTGATTGCAGATTTCGAATCTAGCTTCGATTTCAATATGCTATTCTTCTCTGCTCCTTCTTCTTACAGGGGAAGGGTCTGAAGCGTGTGTCTGAACGGCGGGAACGACTCATATAGGGAGAATCCCCATCCCTCAATTGGTATGAAAATGTGTTTATTTTTGCCAAGTCGCTAAACCCAAGGAGTAGGGGGTCACAATGGAATACGGCGCATCACAAGTTCGGGGTGTTGTACGCCCGCGATGTCTCTGCCTGCAAGCGGCTCGGGGCGCAGTGGAAGTGGGGTTGCTTCGTGCCAGGAAGGTCGGGGGTTTGGTTCCACTGCGCTGTTGCATTTTTGCATTTCAACTGACCGGTTGAGACTTGGGAGATTCTGACGTCTATACCATTTTCAGATGTTTCCTGCACATTTTCCAGCCGTACGCTGTGAAGAGTACCTTTCTTGCGACTTGTTTATTACTGACCGGTTTTCTAACCACAAGACAATGAGAAAGCTATTCAACATAGTGATGTATAAACGCTCAACACCAGTGATAGACAGGCACAAAGTGCATGAAACAGGAGCACTGGTCACAATGCGGACAACGTATAAAACCTACAGGCTCCTCTGCCCACTGCTGCCCACTGCTTGCTTGCCTCTCCACGTCCATCAGTTCATCTTGCGTATTCCCAACCTTCTTCTTGTTCTTCCAACACTTCCAGCTGTTCGACTTCGTCAACTTCAAGTTGACGTGCTTCGAAGACATTGAGTTTGTTGACCATCCGTTCAGCCAGCTTGATGTCTTTCCTCGAAGCTTCCTTGTCTAAAGGTGGACCACACTTCAGCGTGAGCAGGTGGATCACCACTCGAGTATCGGCGGTGTTCACACACTGCACGTATTGTGCCCAGTGCTGCTTCATGCACTTTGCACCTGTGTATCACTGGTGTTGAACACTTGTACATCACCATGTTGAATACCACTGGAAAAATGCGCAGAAAACATCTGAAAATGGTATAGACGTCAGAATCCCCCAAATCTCTACCAATCAGTTGAAATGCAAAAGTGCAGCAACGCAGAGGAGCCAAACCCCTGACCTCTCTCGCATGAGTCAACCCTCTACCCACCTGCGCTCCGAGCCACTGGCTGCAGGAGCATTTGCGGGCGTGCAAGACCCCCAAACGCGTGCTGTGCCGTTCCCATTGTGACCTCCTAGTCCTGGGGTTTAACGACTTTGTAAAAATAAACGCATTTTTATACTAATGGAGGGGTTGGGTCCTCCCTATATGAGTCGCTCTCGCCGTTCAGACATACGCTTCAGACCCTTCCCTTGTTAGTCTAATCATTTAAAGAGGACAGGAGAGCTGTTTCCGTGGACCTTCTTTTCCAAATCCGTGTTGGCTCTTTCGGACGACGACATACTGCTCAATTTTTTTGATTTCTTTTCTCTTTTTTTGATTCTTGACTATGCATTTTCTGACGATTTTTTAAAAACCCTATAAAATAGACGTGATACTGAACGGTCGATCGTTCGATAGCTGGATTGCAATTGCAAATCGGTGACTTCTTAAGAATAGAAGTAATGAATGAAGTTCTCCATCGAATTGGTGCTTCACCTTTCATATAAGGCCAATTGAATAAATATTCTGACTGATATACTATTTGAGGTAATATTTTCTTCACAAATTTGGGAGCTAGAAAGTCCGGAGAAAGTGATTTTGAGCCACTTTTACAAGATGTCAAATATATTATATCTCCCCTCTATAGAAACCATGTTGTTGGATCTCTAAGCCCTAGTTTATACTTACGCCGCCACGCGGCACGGCACCACGATCGCCATAAATATCGATCCTTCGCGCCGCCTCATCGATATCTATTCCGAACTTGGTGCCGCGCCGCGCAGAGGCGCAACTATAAGGCCTTTGTCATACCATCGCTCACCCCGAGCGACGCCTAATGATATGCACCCATATCGATTCCTTCGCACCGCCCGATCGATATGGGAGCATATCATTAGGCGTCGCTGGGGGTGAGCGATGGTATGAGATGGTATGACAAAGGCCTAAAACAGGGCTAAAGGGACATATTGGATCTGTGCTCATGGCGCATGGAACTGAACACGCGTCAAAAGATTTTTGAAATTGAGTGGCTAGAAGCTCGGCCTTGGCATGATCGGTAAAAAAAAACGTTTCACCATTATTAACTAAGACTGGAACAACGACATAATGAAATTAAGTGACCCTATCTTCTAGTCGGTTCCCTGTAAACGAGTAGAGCCAGATGCATTTTTTGAACTGGCAGTTTTATCCTCTACACGTTCACTGTACTTTTTCATAAATGAACAAATCAGCTTTTCACGCTTTTTCACGCTCACAAATTTTAAATAATCGATTTCGAATACATCCGAAATACGTGATTTTCGGGTATTCGAATTCGAATGAAAATCGTTCGAATACCTGCCTATTCGTGCAGGTCATTCGAGCACGACTGTAGCACCAATTCACCGACTAGGAGGGGTGGAAGGCTTGGTGTTGGTCTGGGGGAAATCCGAACCATGAACCAGGTATTGGGTGCACGCGACAGCCGATATCTCCTCCGACTACGCTACACGCGTCCATAAGCGAAATACGAATAGAAACCGCCTACGCGATACACCGCGCTTTTTCTTTATTTGTTACGCTAGAATTCTCTGTAAGATCATGATCGGTCTGAGTTCTATTCAATAGTGCGACATTCCACCACCTAGTCGCCTCTGCCCTCTTGCTTGCCCTTTCGAGAGAAAGTGTCGAAGTCCAGTTTTTTCGGTGATGGCAACTATTACATTTGCTGTGTTCAAGGCCAGCAAACTACTTGATCGTGTTTTCCGTCTGTTGGAACCGGTACTCGGTCACGAAAACGCGCCATATTTTTGGCACATCCCTTGCTATCTTGAAATTAGTTGTAGGAAGCACTGGCTTTAAACAATGTGACGCCGACGTCAGCACAGAAGCAGACGGCCGCCGGCGGTTTGCGTCAGCTCGCTTACGGGCTTTTTACAGAAGTGTAACATTCCGCCTGGCCGAATAGTTTCCTGCAGTATGTCGACGACACGGTTTCTCGTGACCTCGACACTCAGAACAGGTCGGTCATAACCATTTGAAATCGGAACGAGTCAGCACTGTTGGGTAAACAACGAGAACTTTGACCGACTCACCTATTGTCCGCCGTGCAGATGGCGATCTTCACATCGTTCTCTTTCAATCTGCTGAATAAGGATCTCATGTCCTGGATGGCTCGAAGGGTTGATGGACACTTTGATTGACTGTCTTCTATACATTTGCTGATGATGTTGAGTTCCTGAAGACATTCAGTTACGTCCATTCTTTGGATCGATGGCTTAAGCCATATATGGATTCAGCACAGAATACGCTAATCCTTAAGGCCTACGCACACTTTTGCGACAAAGCGGCAGCCCTATCCTTAACCATAGTGCAGAGACGCAGAACTTGCCGCTGGCGGCGAAAGGCGGCCAGCGGTGATGTGCCGCGGCAAAATGCTGAGCGGGGGCGGGTGCGCCGCAAGTGAGGCAGCGGCAATAACGACTCACATCATTACTGCCGCCGCCGCTGATTTCCGTCACAGCGTTCTGCCTGAGCTCTATCCGAGCGCAGCAGGGATCGGCTAGAGCGCATACAGAGGACGGGAAGCGAATAGCAGCAGTAGGTCCCGACTAGAAAGAGTACAGTGCTTATGCCGCTTGCTGCCAGCAAGACTCGAGTGTGCGTAAGCCCTAGTTTACACACCATCGTGCCGCGCGGCACGATGGTCGGGATAGGCATCGATCGGGTGTCGCGAAAAATCGATATCTATGGCGATCGTGGTGCCGCGATCGTGGCGGCGCAAGTATAAACTGGGCTTAAGGCGCCTTTTATACTCACGCCGCCACGCTGCGCGGCGTGATGGTCACATCGCTATCGATCTTTCGAGCATTGCTTTTATACTCCGCCGCCTTAAAACACCACATTTGACGGAATTTCGGGTTACGGTAATCAGCTAATCGCGCCGCAAGAGGAAAGGGGCGGCGCGGCGCGATCAGCTGCGGCAGACTCGGTGTGGAGTGGAAGATTTCACACCGAGATGAATGATTTTGCTATGCCTGTTTTGTTTTGGTTCACAACTAATAGAACAAAAAGGGTGTAGCGAAATTATGGCGCTATTGTATGTACTTCCAGGACTTCATAGGTCGAGGAGAGTTCGAAAAAAAATTTGACCAAACTTCTCCTAAAGGAGGGAGTGGATGTTTAGAGTGCTGATAATGGATCTGACATCCGTTTTTGAAATTACGGCCGATTATGGTGTTCGGGTGACCAAGGCTGTCGAGATCATAATCACCAATTCCGAAATCCGTTGCTATGACCTTAGTTACCCGCATCTTCCGTAACCTAGGAAGGGAATGGAGATCAGTAGACATTCAAGAAGTTTCACATACTACGCTAAAGATACGTTTAGTGCACAATGACCCCGGGCCATATGGGAGAGAATTCTGAGTGTTTTTGGACGATGAGCACCATCCAGCAATTTTACTTTTAGACCGGCCCATGGTGCAAAATAAAGAGTCGTTTAGTGTCATTTGCATTGCAGGGAATTCGACTCAATACCACACTCACCTCTTTCAACCGTAGGTTGAGCGGACGACCTCGACCCCACCCTTAAGAGAGGATTCGTCGCTCCAAACGAGCATCCCACCACTAACATTGGCAAGATGCATTCCGCTGACCAGCCATAAGAACCCTTCTCTGGTTTGTTCTCCAACGACTCATGGACCGTCTCTTCAGTCATCCGTCATGGCGCACGGACCGTAGTACACAGCTCGTGACCGTGCGTCGCTGACGCTCCCCTTTCTAGCTGCTATCGCGAAGCGGCGCGCCAAATTCAAATTCAAATTCAAATTGACGCTCCGCTCCGCGGCGGGAGTATAAAAGGCGCTTAAGCCATATGTTATACCTCGACGACCCCGTTGTCGGCGACGTCGGCGACAGCGTTGAGCGGGTGCTACGCAGTGCGTAGAAGCCCGCGCAACAATGTCGCCGACGTCGCCGACAACGGGGTCGCCAAAGTATAACATTGGCCTAAGCGGTGCGTTTCACGAGTTCTGCCGCCCGTCGCCCCCGCTTGCCGCAGAAGTGTGTGTAGGCCTTTACTGATTAAAATCAAAATATTCCACTATTCCTTGCTTTTCAGCAATTTTTTCCCTTTTCTGCAAATAATACACCACGCTGTGAAGCTTGTTTTGTTTTTGTTAAGATTTTTTTGATAGTTTATTAAGGTTTTTATTCCTGTTTTTTTTTCCACCATGTTGTGTAATTCATTTTCGTGTCCACAAATTTAATCTTTGTAGAATGCACACGTTTATGTGCAAATGAATGAATGAATAAATAAATAAATAAATCTAACGTATTCTGAGTAAACAATTGATGGAATTTAGAACAGATGCAGAAGGGCTGTGAAAAAAGACCAAATGGCCTCAGAAAATATAAATATGCATAGCACCAAAAAGGCAATCGTGGAAGACTCACATGTTCAGCAGAGAGACCATTCTGAATGAATAGTTTTTGTATTTCCATCTTAATTTGCTCCATAGTGCCCTCAGCAAGAAGCCCGGGTCGAACCTTAAGCAATATATCCGTATGTTACGATCACAGCTAAAAATATGGGACTTTATTAAACATTTAATTTATCCTTAAAGAGCCTCCTATAATCCGCTCCTTAAAGCAAGCATTTTCAATTTTTTCCAAGCAAAAAATACGCTTAATTCAAAAATAAGCAGAAGTAAAGTCATCAGTGCGATTCATATGCGTTATTGTTTCACTAAGATAACAGCTTGTCAGAAATCACACAATAACGTTTAGACAGCGTCAAAGATAGATAACGGCATCAATCAAAAAATTTTGGAATGCGCCAGGTATTCAACTTCAACTGGATGTCACGAAGACTGTTATAGTGCATGTCTGATCTACGTAAACAGTAGCCTGTGGTGGTCAGCCGATGGACACGTCAGCGCGTTATCTTTCCCAGACAACTCCGATACCAGTTCACCGACCCCGAAGGGATGGAAGGCTTGATTGGCTTGATCGTGAAATCCCAACCAGGAACCTGGAATCGGGTGCACGCGACAGCCGGCGCATCCTTCTACTGCGCCACCACGCGCCCTTACAGAGCGAAACAGTAGCAATAAAGCAGTATTATCAGACAGAACAAACGTTGTTTTTTAAAATTTTTTAACGAAATTGCGTACCTTTCCTTCAATGGGGCAGAGCCCAAGGAGTTGGTAGACCTCTTGCGATAGCGGTACACCAGCTACTTTTTCCAGCCTGAAATACTTTCATTCAAAGTGAACTCAACAAGTTGAACTGTTTGTATTCTCGACTGTCAAATAGCAACACGTCGTTGCTTTACACCTTTTGCTTTGTTCTCTTCAGCGATAATCTTAAAAGACATGAGCGAACGCAAAAAAAAACACAAAAAAATGATTGATGAAGCAACTCTCGAGTCTTTCCGTCAATTATTGTGATGCGCTCGTATTTCGTAAAACGGAAGAGAAGTGACGATTTCTACGAAATGAAAAATGAGAAAGGCCCATCGGTTAGGAGCGCGAGTCATTAAAAATGTGATTTTTTTTGAACATAGTACAAATATTTAGCTAAAAGTGATAGAAAAATAGTTTAGCAGATAAGGTTACAGAAGAATTTGGCTTTTCGAAGGTTGCCAAAAGCGATTGCCTCCATGATTTGCATAAAGTGAAAAGTGTTTCTTTTTTAGGAGTGATTCCGTTGTTCCTTCACTCTGGTTAAAAACTAACTGTAGTTGCTTTTGGGTTCTTTAGCATAATTTGCACACATACATATGTAGTGCACAGAAAAGCTATTAGGTTGTAACGAAATAAATGGCACTGAACCACTGTAAATTTAAACAGTTAATATCTCGGCTTGTAGGCAAGTTTATTAATCGAAATAAAAACCGTCTGATTCTACACATCTTTGCCAACGTGACACAAGCTTTTTTATCCCAGTAGCATAAATATCAGAAGTTCTGGAATTGACGAAATCTTCGAAGGCACTTTCGGCATCCTGTTGGTATTTGAATATTTTCCCTACCAAGAAGTCGCCAAGATGCTTGAAGAAATGGTAGTCTGTTGGGGAGAGGTCGGGAGAAAACGGAGGATGTGGTAGAGTTTCAATGCTCAGCTCATTCAATGTCTGCAACGTCATTCGTACTATATGGGGGGGGGGGAAGCATTGTCGTGCAGAAGGAGAACTCGCCTTCGGTTTACCAAGGCCGGCCGGATATCCTTCAACTTTTTCATCATTTCTTCAATTTCAATGCAGTACTTCTCTGCCGTGATGGATTCACCGGGAGGGAGGAAGCTGTGGTGAATAATTCCCAGCGAACACCACCATACTGTCACCATTACTTTCCTTTGGTGCAATTCCGGCTTCGCAAAAACCTTGGGGCTCTCATCGCTGTCCACCCACTGTGCCGATCGTCGCCTGTTGTCGTACACTATCCATTTCTCGTCACAGGTTACGATGCGATCAAGGAATGGGTCCGTTTCGTTCCGTAGAAGCAGTGCGGACGAGATCTCATATCGTCGGTTTCTTTGCTCCTCAGACAGCTCGTGAGGCACCCATCTTTCCAGCTTTTTGGTCTTTCCAATTTCCTTCAGATGCCGGGCAGCTGTGTTGTGACTGACGACAAGAACCTTCGCTATCTCCCTGGTACCTTTGTATGGATCCTCCTCTACCACCTCTCTCAGCTTGTCCTCATCAACATCACTATGCCTCCCACGACCTTCATGTTCTTCCAAGCTCTCATCTCCATTCCGGAACTTCTGATACCAACGATACGCCGTCCGAATTGTGGAATATCCTTGACCGAATGCGGCGTTGATCTTCTCGTCCGCCTCCTTAGCTGTAGTGCCCAGCTTGAACTCATACAAGTAAATGCCTCGGATTACCCTTTTGTCCTTCTGCAAAAATGTCAATAAAACTCTAAAGTTTTCCCACTTTTACATAGAAAATTTGGTACTCACCGGTAGAGCAAAGTTTGCGCTTCTAGATGATATGCCACATGTTACGGTTTGTACTTGATCAAACGCGTAAAGACGCGCCAAAAAATGGCGCGAGCCAGTGCCATTTAATTCGTTACAACCTAATATAACTTGAGCAACGGATGGAAAACGTTATTTCCTAACGTACGAAAATCAGATCAAAAACTACGGTCTTACTGTCTCCTCTTACAGGGTCTAGTCTTATTTACAAGCATATAACTTTTTACCAGTTTTACAGTGATATTTAACAACAGCTGCTTAAAATAAAATAAACAATAAGTATATGGCTAGGAAATCAGTGTGATGAGGAATTTATAAAAGTAACCGTTTTGCTGTATCCACTGCCCATGGAATCCACATCGAGTGAAAGCAGATCAGTGTACCGTCTTTGTCGAAAATTACTAGCTCGGGTTTTTGATAGTCCTGTGCGCTTGCCTCAAGCCCCGGTCTACTCTGCAGTGTCAGCAGACGTCGTGGATGATGTACGACATTCACGTGACGACGTGACGCCAACAACGGCGGACACTGGGTCGAGGAGGCTCGTCGAGCGGTTAGAATCGCTGAAATTATGATGATACACGATTTAGGGAGTATTGGTCGTCTCAGAGTTTTTGGTTTCTTCTGCATTTCAGCTTCATTTTGTCTATAATTTTTAATCATAACAATCTGTTACTGTTTCTCTGCCGAAGTTACAAATATTAAATAAATAATAATTTATTATGGCCGTATAAGACAGTCGAAGGATGACAAACGCTAATGGAGAACTGCAGAATACGCCGCATTCATAACAATACTAAACGTGATAAAACTTGAAGACAATAGTGAGAAGAATACGGGACAACAGAAGCACTAAGCAAAATCGTTCAACTCGGCGATTGGAGATGTCTAGCAGTGAAGAAAAGCATTTTTAGCAATTTGTTTTTGCCTTTATACCGCTTCCGTCATCGATTCCAAAGTTTTTGGCGGAGTTGTGAATATTAAATACTTTCAGGTTTTGATATTTTGATCCAGTTCTTGATGAAAAAAGATATCATTAGGAGATTGGGTACTTTCCGGGCTGAGCTCACAGCGCCGCTGGTGGCCGCACTGCTCGGCTAATCACAGCTTCGCGCTCGTGAAGCGCCAGAAACAGCTGGATTGGTCGCCGCCGAGTAGCGTCCCTCCAGGCGCGGCGCTGTGACCACATCCTGGAAAGTACTGAAAATTGCTTAAGAGCGCTCCATTTCCAAGTGGCGTCTTAGGAGCTCTCTGACAAGGGAGGATTCGCATCTCTGAACGGGAAAGCGAGTCATATAGAAAGAATCTCCGCCCTCCATTTAACATAAAGGTGTGTTTCCTTTTTGCGAAGTCGTTAACCTAAACGAAAAGGTGGTCCTTAAACTTTACCATGAAGGCACTTGTACGCGCGCGACGCTCGATACCGCAAGAGGTCCTGGGGCGCAGTGTATAGTGCCGTTGTTTTCTAAGAGGGAGCTCAAGGGTTCGGCTCCCCTGCGTTGGTGCAATCTTGCACTTCAACTGATCGGTTTAGATTTGAGCGGTCCTGATGTCTACACAATTTTCAGGCGTTTTCCGCAGATTTTTTAAAACCAGTATGCTGTGGAAAGCACAATGCAACACGAAAGTTTTTTCGTTCTATATTTCTATTTTTTTCATTTCTACAGACCAGGAAATTGCGAAGAGATGTGTGTTTTTAATTCCAATAAACGTGGCCCACAAATCACAAAAAATCAATGCGAATATCCATTGCATCGTATTCTTTATCTACAGCATACTTATCCACTAGACGTTGGATCCGACGCCGATTCGGATAATTCGGATCCGTCATTTTTTCAAACCCTATTTGAAGCAATAACGCGAATAATGGGATTTTCGAAAAACGCGGATCTTAGGGTGATTCAGACGGGAGCCATTTTCACCTGATCGGATTTCGAGAAAATTCAGATAACTGACTTTGATCAGAAGAAAAATCAAAATCAAAAATCTGATGTCCTATTCGACTCGGTTATCCGATGTGCGATCCGAAAATAAATCCGTTATTTGGATCCATTCTCAGAATTCAAAATTCGTTCTTGTTAAAGCTAGTCTTATTTATATCACCCGAAAATCCGGTACTTTTCAAAAATGCCATTATTCACCTTATCCTTTCGAATGGGTTTGAGAAAGAATAGCGAATACGAAGTATCCGGGTCTGTGCGGATCCAATGTCTATTATTCACCCTCTCTAACTCCATAATCAAATGTTACTTGAATTCCTGACTGAAAAAACTGCTGGGATCGGTGAGTGGACTGAAAGTCGTGCAGATCGGAACGGTGTCACTGTTGTTATCACAGAGCCTTCGCTTTCCTGTTTCATTTTCTCGTGATATCGACAATATGATATCCACCGGTTTAACGGCTGTTTTTCAACGACTTTAACGCACTCTCAAAAATCGATTTTTTTAACTTGAATGTATGAAATAACTTCTACATAAATGGATTTGTTGGATCGTTATTGTTCACAGCAACACGGTCTTAAACTGCTTCGTCGTCCAGTTGCTATAGAACTATTGGAGTACTCACCGCATTTCTCAATGGAGCGCACTATCTGCGGTGAAATCCTCATCTAAAACAAACTTTTGTAAAACGACGGTTACTGCACACGTAATTCCAAAATATTGCACGGAAGACTTTGTTGAATGACTCTACAGCAGCGACCCTCTCTTTCTCTCGTCGAAAAAAAAATGCATAGGAAATGGTAAAAAATAAATACGCATAAATATGATGGTGCTTTGAGGTATCTCAAACGACTACAGACCTAGAGTAGCATATGCGTACATTGAAGATTGTATGTAGCTCCTCTATGGGGGCAGTAGAAGAGAATGACTATGTGAACGATGCTGAGCAAGTGGCCGAGAGAACGTACACGTATGAAAAAGTGAGTGGTAGACAGACGTTGAAGAGTGTAATGCTATGAGCTGAAACTAGCGCATCAGTAGAAGACAGAATGGGCGTAGGCGGTGTGGAAAACGGGACGCACATGCTAGCAGATGACCTTACTGGTATGTTGATGATGTCTGAAGCATTCCCAACTGCTGCTGCTGTCTGACTGGCATTCAGTAGGAACTCTCACTTCTTGGCAGTGTCGACACCGATACGAAACCGGTTCGACGACTACTCGGTCAGTTCGCCGCCGTCTCGACACCGCCCGATTCCGAGGAGAAACTCGCTTCATCTGAACGGCATTGCCACACAAAGAACGGACCGCTGTTTTTCTGCGGCGGTTTGATGTAGCCCACGTCGCCGTCGGTTTTTCTCACAGCGCCAATCCGCTGCGATTCAGCGAAGTTGTGCTGACCGATGGGATGCGCTCTCACTTTTAAAAGCAGTACCGTAATGCCATGCAGTTAAGCAACGGGCTTAAGGGCTAATTTAGCAACAGCTTACTAGGGAAGGGTTTCGACCTCCCATGGAACTTCAAGTTGAGACCAGGATCATTAGAAAGAGCTCGAAATACTGATTACGAATATGTGTGTCAAAATAGCAAAACCAAACTCCTGAGCGAGTTATGACCTGCCGAACTATCTGCGAAGTTGGGTGGCCTAACCACAGGCTGGCCGTGCGATACAGCCTGCGCGAGAGTGGTGAGTCATCGGGGCTCCGTAAGAGGTGCGGCGGTGGCGCAGGGGTAGTGCTCCTGCTCGTCAAGAGCGACATCGTTGGCTCTGTCCCCGTCTCTGCCGGTTTTTTTTTCGCAAATCGTAATTTATCTTCGAAATGACCTTTTGTTCCGAATTATGACGCGCTTTGGACTGAATAGCGGAAAAACTACCATGCATGTTTGTAAAAATGCTTGAAGGCAAAAAAATGCTATGGTGACATTTTTATTTACTATTTTGCACAAGTAGAGTCCAAATCATATATTGAACAACTGGACGTGTTTCTAACAACCTTGGCATTCGTGGAACAAAGCAAAAAATGTGTGAAGCAGACATGTTGCTCACACACAGCACATCTTACACATGCAGCCTCTCTACAACCAGCAATCCTAAATTCAGCGGGAAGAATGGACACCACCTTTGCTGATGAAATGGACATAGTTAGTGATGAAACAGCACTAGATCAACGATATTTTGGGCTTCCACATCAATCAAAAGTGCAGTAGATCAACGACATTTTGTTCTTCAACTAAGTGGGAATATGAAAGAAGGTGAAGTGAAGGACTTACTAACTGGTTTCCCAGTTCTGGTTATTCCTCAAGGTCTCCTCTCCCGGTCCTTCCACGCTATGTAACGATCAACGGAACATCGTCTGAATCTGGATGACTAGCTCTACTAGTTCATCTCGCTGGCCCCCTTATCGGTGCTCGCTTCCTGGTCTCACGTCCTGATCCCCTTCCTTGCTTCCCCATTGGTCCCCCTTGATGTTACTTTCTTAGGCCTGGTTTATACTTGCGCCGCCTCGCGGCGCGGCGTGATGGTCGCCATAGATATCGATTTTTGGCGCCGCCCTGTCGATATCTATTCCGACTATGATGCCGCGCCGCGCAGCGGTGCAACTATAAACCAGGGCTTACTGGTCACCTCGCTCTGGTCTCTTGCGACTTCTGATCCCGAACACGATTTCGGTGATACGCCTTCAGATTCCGGACGATCGCGGCACGACGATTTGGAAGAGCCACGGACGGACGGGCAGACGGACATACGGACCCGGCTCTCTCGGACACCGCAGGTCGAAGATCTTGGTTCGGGTACGGCTAAGGTCAACTGAGCCTTCCGCCTCTGCGGGACCTTCCGTCTCTCCGCTTCTTGAAGGTCCTCTTTCCTGGTTCTTCCACACTCATAGCACGACGTCGGCGAAACGGTTCTGAATCTGGAAGACTTGTCCCACCTTACTGGTCCCCTTTATCGGTGCACTCTTCCCGCTTCCCGGTCCCACATCCTGGTTCCCTTCGTTATTCCCCTATTGCTCCACCCTTGATGGTCCTTTCTTACTGGTTACCTCATTCTGGTCTTTTCCGAGGTCCTGCCTTACAGTACCTATATGACACCGGTCACACGACTTCTGATCCCGAACGTCTGTTGCACGACGTCGGTGATCAGCACGGTCACGGTCTTCAGAGTCCGTACGCTCGCAGCACGGCCCCTTGGAAACGCCTCGTGCAGATGAATATACGGACATACGGACAGCCGCTAATTCTTGTATATATACTAGGGTAGATCGACGTCGGGGGTACTTGAAGCTAGGACCCTGCAAGATGCGCCGGCTGTCTTGGACACCGCTGGTCGAAGATCTTGGCTCAGGTATGGTTAAGGCCAACTGAGCCTTCCGTCCCTCCTAATCGGTGAAGTGGTACCAGACCTGAGTGTTAACCTTATAAACTACATTAATAATAATGACCTAGAGACTAAGTCTCATCACAAAGGAAAACCGCGGCGACCCGTAACTGCATGGAGGGCGTTAAAAACAACTCAGCAGTATTAAATAAGACTCGTAGAGGTGGTTAGTAATTGCGATTCAAAAAATTGTTCATTTGAATGACAAGATAGCTGCTTTTCCTCGACCATGATGTAGCAGTGTAGCAAATGAATGTGATAAGGTCGTCGAGGTTTCATGGCCGAGTGAAAACACGTTTAGAACAGCTGTTGACCTTCACGCGAAATACTGGACTTTTCTCTTGTTTTATAAAAATCGCGACTTCGTCTGAAAGACACAAGGCGCACCACCTTCATGTGTGCACCGTCAATTCGATGAATGAACAAAAAACGAAAGTGAAAGCAAAGAACGCCCGCTACCGTCGATAGTAAACTTAGCACTTAATCTTTCAAGGCAGTATTTTAGAAACTAGATACAAAAGAACTAGATACATACTTGGGTAAGGAAGTTTTCAAAATCCCTCACTTAAAGAAATACTGGCTTTCCTTCATCTCAAAGCCGTTATCGAAAATACCACGCTCCTCTTCTCGAGCGATGAGGACTCGATGGGTCACTATGGCACGTGTCAGAGACGAGTGAGAACATTGCTGCTCAGGCAATTCGACTACTAAAGGGACTAATGATGATGCATGTAAATCTGAAATTCCTATGCAGCCACTTAGATACTAGGATGGCTACGACAGCTAATCACTCTGGTAACAAAATCGTTTGAAGTTCAACACTAATGTAGGTGAAATTGCTAATTGAAAAACATCTTCCAAGCGTATTATTTTTATGCCTAGAATGAAGGATTAACGCTGGTCAATTCGCTGATTCACATGGAAACTCAACATACTGACTGATCCTTTAGGGAATTTTTTAGTGTTTTTTACGCGACGCGCGACACAATGTCACGGTAAACTCCCATATCGATTCAACGCGTCGCGCGATCGATATGGGAGCTTATCTTTACATCACGTCGCGCGTCACGTGCACACTAAACGATCCCTTACTCTGCATTACCGTAAAATAGAAACAAGCTTAGGTACATACACCTATGAAAACGACATATGCACTTAACAAAATAGAAAATAGCTTTAAAAACAGCTTAAAAGCAATGGAACTCGATCCCCTCATGGTGGTCATTAAAACATTTGCCAAAAAACTACACTCCGACACTGTTCTCTAGTATTTACATCATTAACCAGTTATACAGAACAGCGCCTTGGGCAAGGGCATGGCTTGATCTCTTATAGTAATTTTATCACTATTTCACACCTTCCAATAAAATCAAAGCTTGACATAGGTTAGAAAGTCAAAAATTCTACAAAATCCTAAGTACTGAATTCATTTTTCGAGAGATGAAATATACATTTCCTAAGAAATTCATGACATTTTTAGTCTAAAATTCATTTTGGCCAAACCAGAGAACGCTCTTACCATGAAAAATTTAACTGTTGAAAGGCATCTTTTCCAGTAGAATTTGGAAGGCATCGGTTTCGATTTTGAAGGTGTTCAGTTCGATCTTAAAAGTATTCAGTTTGATGTCAGAATGAAATAATTGCGGTCCTAAGGAAACACTTTGCTATAGCCGTTTTTTGCCAATTTTCGCAGTCGTTTATAAGCAGCACTGAGAGGAATGAAGAGACAAATCTCTGTCAAACTAACAAAATTTTTAAAATTTTCCCCTTTTTATTAGGTTGTCCCATAAGTCCCCGCCGTTCTTTTCAACGATTCATTGCGGTTTTTGCCGGCGGTCTCTTGCATAGCGCTATACAGCCTTCGAAAGAGAATGATTTGCTCTATCAAAACATGTGTTGCATTTCTTTTTTCATCCTGAATTTTCTCAATTTTTAGGTAGTTAATGCGAAAAGTGAGAGAGTGAAAAAGTAGCCACTTGCGCAGTTGCTTGTCTAGCTCAGGTTTGGAATTTTTTGCGCAGCTTTTAATAGCGTTTGGAAGACAATGTCCTGCGCTACAAGAATACGTGTTGACAAGAATACGTGTTTACTCATTTGTCCTTTATCGATTTTTAGGTCATAAAATTGGGACGTCCGAAGGAGAAGATTTATTTTTACCGACAGCTCCCGCTCTGCGGTAGTATTTTTTTGCTCGGTGTTATATGTCGGTCGAAAGAACATGTCTTGCCCTATAAGAACCTGTGTCGCGTTTACTGGCTCATGCTGATCTCTGTCGAATACCAACGAAATTCCGAATAGAGAAAAATCATCTTCACCAACAACTCCTTCTCCTTGTTCACTTGTTGATATTCGACAGAAGTAGGCATGATCCAATAAACGCGAAACAAATTCTTATTGAGCAAGAGCAAGGCATCCTCTTTCGAACGACATATAACACCACGCAAAAAAGTCCAACCACAGAACCGAGCTGTCGGTAAAAATTCGGACGGAAAAGTCGGTCGTCCCAATTTGATGACCTAAAAATCAATAAATGACAAATGAGCAAATAAGACCAACACGTATTCTTGTAGTACAGAGCATTGTCTTCCATGTGCTGTGAAAAACTGCGCAAACAATTCCAAACCTTCGGAGAGAACAACTGCGCAGGTGGCCACTTTTTCACTTTTTCACTTTTTACTTTAACGATCTAAAAATTACAAAAATTCATGATGAAAAAGAAATGCAACACATGCACATGGTAGAGCAAATCATTCTCGTTCGAAAACTGTATAGCGCTATGCAAGAGTCCGCCGGCGAAATCCGCAATCGTTGAAAAAACGGCGGGGACTAAATAAAAAACAACCTAATATTAAAAATTCCATACAGTATTATCACGCCGATAAAATCATTCTGGTAACGACGTCAAGCACATCAACATGAAACAGCAAACTCATCGTGGCGACAGCGTCGTGGAGAACGGAAGCGTCCGCCGTTTTTATACGCCGACCAGACGAGTCGGCGAGGTCAGTGTTTGGCAAGTGTCACTTGCTGGATGCTGACGTATTCGCCGAAGTACATCAACGTCTGCGGTGCGTCAGCGGCGTTTCTTCTTGATGCTTCAGCTGAGCTCCATTGAGTCAGTGAACAACGCGCAGTAAAGTTACGAAGAACGGGCTCTAGAGAGGTTTGCCACCATAAGCTTGGAAAAGTGGTGTCAGCTTTCAGCTGCTTTGCCGCTGTCCCTAGTCCAATCCCGGTGTTTCTTCATTGGGTTTTTATTTCACTATTCAAAAAAAAAACTAAACTATGTATAAAACCAAACTTTGAGAATAACTAAACTGGGCACCAAAGTGTTCCTCAGCTTTCAAAGTGCAAGCCATTTCATAGGGCAAGTTCACATTCGAATTGCTTCCTCGATATCTCTTAAGGCCCCCACAGACTTTTGCGGCGCCGCCGCGGCCCTATGCTTAACCATAGAGCAGAGACGCAGAGCTCGCCGCCAGCGGCGCCGCCCAGCGGCACCGGCGGCGTCGCCCAGCGGCACCGGCGGCGTCGCTGGCGGAAATGACTTGAATCATTCCACCCGGCGGCGCCGCTCCAGCGTCTGTCTGTCTGCGCTCTGCGGTCTGCCCTTTCGCGGCGGGATCCAGAGCGGAGACGGTCGATGCGGACGCGCGATCGTCATCGGGGCGCGTTATTGTTAAGCACCAGTCGGTCCCGACTAGAAACAGTACAGTACCTTGCCGTCACCGCTCCCACTGATGATGAGTCAAGCCGCTGAGCGGCGCCGCTCGGCGGCGCCGCTCAGCAATGTCGCTCGGCGGCGCCGCAGAAGTCTGTGGGGGCCTTTAGGCCGGGGGCATACTTCCATCGCCGCGATGCCATCGCGACGCTCAGTCCATGGCCATTCCGTCGCACGCGGTTGAATAGTCAAAAGAAACTTCGCCGCGGCCGCCGCAACAGTGGCGGTCGGCATGCGCGATGGCTTCCCGCGCCCATCGCGGGCATGGTATACTTTTTCGCGCCGCGCGCGGGGTTTAGCGTTGGTCCTCGACGGATCGCCGTCGCGCTTTCTTGCAGAGCGATGGGTGATGCGACGAGCACAGAGAAGTTCAAATTCTTTCGCGCCGCTCTGCAAAACTCATCGCCTGGAAGTATGCACGAGACCTTAGAAGTATGTAGACTGCGTGGCGCATCCCGCAAAAGGCGATCTCTAATGCTGGCCTTCATCCTTTGTTCTTTTATCCTTCTCGGCGGTCTGCGAAAGGATAATTCAGCAATTTTGTCCATGTCACAATCTGCTTCCAAAGTTTTCGAAGGGATGGCAGACCTGGTGTCACACCCTAACCTTGAATCGATTCGCTGGCTGGATCGAAGCGCCTCCTTCCAAATGCGCAACATGTGTCCATTTCGTTTTGTTATGTGGCGCATAGGCTCTGAACTTGCACCTAAGTCCCTACTACCGTGCCGCGCTATCCTCTTCCTTGAACTGGCGTCCTTCATGCTATGAAGCAGTTATTGGAGCGCTCCAAGAAGTTCAGCAAGGAGAGGTGGTTAAGCAAAGCAACATATGCCCCTCCCGACTAGGATAGACCCGGCGCATGCAAATTTGTGAGCACTCGACCGAATCATGATCCTAAATTCAAAATAATAAAAACGAAGAAGAAAAATCACGAAATTACGATAAGGACGGCGATAACCAATCCCATTTGGGATGCGCTACGCATTCTACTTCTGCGACACGTCGTGGGCAATTTAAATGCGTGTTTGGCCATATAATCAGTTATGGCAGCCAGTAAATGGGCAGGTCAGCGTTTTGTCCTTTTCTGACTAGTCTGATACCCATCCCTGATCTCGGAGAGATAAAAGGTTGGTTGGCCTGGGCGGGCAACACGAACTATGAACCTGGAATCGAGTGCGCGTAACAGCCGGTGCCTCTTCCGACTGCGCTATCACGCTCCCAACATTATCACCGTTATCATAACGATGATTGCGATGCTCGGAGTGACACGACTCACACAAGCGGGAGAAGGCCACCGGAGTTCCGAGCTTCGCCGACGTTCGATGATCAGAGACGCTGTCGCGTGGGCCACGTCGTCGAAATTTTGGTGGGCCGTCCTTCGCAGACGCCCGTTGGGCGAGAGCCATTACCGACTGGATTCAGCGGGATTCGAAGATCGTCGCTGTCGCGTGGGTCGTCGAAAATTAGATGGGCTGGCCATGTACATAATGCGCTTCGCAAACACCCGTCAGATGAGAGCCGTTACCGACTTGATTCAGCGGTATGTCAAGAGAACACCCGGATGCCCACCAACGCGTTGATCAGACTTCTAAGTGAAAGCCCTGAACGACCTATATGACGCTCTTCGTGTCCCTCGAGCGAGGAGGATCCATTGGAGCACTCTGGCACGCGGCAGGGTTGAATGGAGACACTGTTGGCGCCCGCTCGAGCAACTCGATGATCAACGGGACGACAGGTGATACAGGTGATCATTATGATATCTACAACAGTAACAAAGTAGTAGCCAAGAACAGCGAAAGTGCTTCTAAAATACTAATTTCTGCCATAAAAAGATCGTTATGAAAGGCGATTCAACATTAACGGTGCGACATTAACGCTGCTTAGTACGGTACCCAATAGATGACACAGAGGTGAAAGCGCTGTGTTAGGATAAGATGGAAAATTGTGAGCTAGTGACATTCCACAGAGCAAGTCGAGGGCGTAGAGGGCGTTCATCTGCATGACATTTTTCATGTGAGAAAATGCCGCAGGACGACGAGACACCGACGACGTCAACGACATCTTTAAAGATGCGGAAAACGAGGTCAGCCGTTCGCGCAGGTGCAAAGGACATAACGATCAGACGTCACAGACACCGCCTTCGACGACGTGCGTCACTGTCCATGACAAACGTCTTCGTTTCAGCCGCTCCGACGCGGCCCCACCCTCGTTCGGCCTAGCAGTCACTCATAAAAAATCGTCACCATTGTACAACTGCGCGAGTTTCTCTAAAACATTCAGCCGATCCGCTTTCAACATCATTTGTTTTCGACAGTTTTTCTACTAATGTACTCTCGACACGCCCAAAAGCGTCTCCCGCACTTTCCCGCTTCGCCATATCATACGAGCTTGATACGTACCTGTGCATGAGGAATATGTAACTAGTTCTGCAAAAAGCATACTTACAGCTTAAAAAGCAAAAAAGGAACATTTACTGAAAAATCTTCGTCAAACCTTTGTTTGAGGTCCCTTCTTCGGTCCTAGTTATGTAATTTTCACATGAAATTCCAGGACTTTCTCTTTACTTTCTCTACACAATCCCGCCCTGCCCGCGCCGCTCTATTTGGACAAGTTTGTGGCGCGCAAAACTGCGCCGCAGCTTACGGATTCGTTAATTGGCGCGACGTCGTCCAAAAATCTAACAGCTGATAGGATACGAATGAAGATTTCGAAGGATCAAACAACCCTCCTTATACTGGAAAAATTTCTAGCGGATGATGGCGTTCTTGTCATGTGATGTCTTGTTAAGATGTTTCTACACTTGTCGGAAGACGCGGACGACGCCTTAGTACTGAGCAATGCGGCGGGACTTGAAGAAAGCCTTGGTACTGCCGTTGAAGTCTTTTCCTCCAAATATGCTGTACAGCATCCCGATTGTAGTCTTAAGAAGGAAATCTGCTCAGGATAAGGCTGTCAAGTTAATGGAAGTGATCAGTAACGCGATGCCTTCACGTGGTAGCGGGATCCGCAAATCTCGCCCAAGATGAACGCTCGGCGCGCCCCTTGCTCCGCCCCAGGCTCAAGCGTGGGGTGCGATTTCTGCCAAAAATTTACGACCCCCCCTCACCAGGAAGGTCTTGGTACGACCCCTCCCCCCCCCCCCCCCCCCTTCGAAAGAGTCGATGGATTTTAATGTTAAGTTGCCTTTTATGTTGCAAACAGTTTTAGAAAATGTGATAGAAAGGAAAATAATTATTAATATTCAATTTATAAGGTTCTAAAGCAAATAAATAGATTAACCGAAGGTTTTTTAGGTATGGCAGCGATATTTCGACACCCTGAGCACCGCATTTTCTACGAAAAGAAGACGTCAATTGAAATTGAAACTCAATAAAAAATTCAAAATTCTGAAATTCTTAAATTATTGAAATTCTGAAATTCAATAAAAATTTTAACAGTTATTGTATTAGTTGTTGTATATAGATCTTACCAAAAGTTAACCTTCAATTTGTAGCAGGAAAAAAATCAGGCCTCTCCAAAGCAACCTTTCAACCGATCAGGTGGAGTGATTTTCCTGGAATTTTTCTTGGAATTTTTCAAAAGCAAAATGTTTCCTGAACAAGGCTACTACTGGTACTAAAACTAGAGTTTAAAACAGCACAGATATTATTTAGCGCTTGTTCAAAAAATCAAGCCTTACTTATGCGGTCTTCCTTGCGATCAGGTGAGGTCATGCTCAATTTTTTTTCAGAAATAAAGATTTTTCTACCTAAACGGAACGATCTCTAAAGCTGAAATGTAGCTTCACAAAAGCTCAATTTTTGACTAATACATAATAAAAAATTCAGCTTATCTGGAGCTATTTTCGATGTGATCAAGAAGGATGGATCACTGGTCGATTGCTCGTCGATGTGATTGCAAGGTGCTACACATGTACTTTGTTCAACCGATCGTAGTTCGTTCAGTTTTGAGAAATATGCAAATGCAGGTGGCCTCAAAATACTATAAAAAATTCTCTTTCTTATGAGCCTAAAATCACCTTTCAAAAAAGGCATCTTCATACGCGGCCGGGGGATGCGATTTTTGCTGGAAAAAAAATTGGAGTGATTTCACAAAAACGACCATAACTCGATCACCTTTGAGAGATTTGCAAATGCGGGCGGCATTCAGAAAACTAGAAGAAATTCTCTTTCCCATGACTACAAAATCGTTTTTCAAAAAAGGCATCTTCATGCGCGGCCGGGGGGTGCGATTTTTGGCAAGTATTTTCGCAAAAATCAACGAAAAATTGCATCCCCTGGCCGCGCATGAAGATCATTGTTTTCAAATTTTGCATCTATGAGATAGAGCATTTCTTCTAGTTTTCTGAATGCCGCCCGCATTCGCACATCTCTCAAAGGTGATCGAGTTATGGTCGTTTTTGTGAAATCACTCCAATTTTTTTTTTCGAGCAAAAATCGCATCCCCCGGCCGCGTATGAAGATGCCTTTTTTGAAAGGTGATTTTAGGCTCATAAGAAAGACAATTTTTTATAGTATTTTGAGTGCCACCCGCATTTGCATATTTCTCAAAACTGAACGAGCTACGATCGGTTGAACAAAGTACATGTGTAGCACCTTGCAATCACATCGACGAGCAATCGACCAGTGATCCATCCTTCTTGATCACATCGAAAATAGCTCCAGATAAGCTGAATTTTTTATTATGTATTAGTCAAAGATTGAGCTTTTGTGAAGCTACATTTCAGCTCTAGAGATCGTTCCGTTAAGGTAGAAAAATCTTTATTTCTGAAAAAAATTGAGCATGACCTCACCTGATCGCAAGGAAGGCCGCATAAGTAAGGCTTGATTTTTTGAACAAGCGCTAAATAATATCTGTGCTGTTGTAAACTCTAGTTTCAGTACCAGTAGTAGCCTTGTTCAGGAAACATTTTGCTTTTGAAAAATTCCAAGAAAAATTCCAGGAAAATCACTCCACCTGATCGGTTGAAAGGTTGCTTTGGAGAGGCCTGATTTTTTCCTGCTACAAATTGAAGGTTAAATTTCGGTAAGATCCATATACAACAACTAATACAACAACTATTTAAATTTTTATTAAATATAGTTTTAAATCCAAATGGCGTCTTCTTTCCGTAGAAGATGCGATGCCCAGGGTGTCGGAATATCGCTGCCATGCGTAAAAATCTTAATAGATTTATTTATTTGCTTCAAACCTTAATAATTAAATATTAATGATTAGTTTTTAATATTTACATACCTCTGCTTACAATGCTTGCGAAAGAATCATCCCTCCGAGAAATTTTTTTCTTCGGATCCATGTCGAAGTGCGACCCCCCCCCCCCTCACCTTGAGCCAAAGTACGACCCCCCCCCTGCGATTCTCGCACCCCACGCTTCAGCCTGCTCCGCCCCTTTCTGATGGCAGTGTAGGAAACACCTTTCCGTCGAAATTCCACTACAGTGCCGGTGATGTAATGGCGTAGAGCATTCCCGCCCGGTCAGCAGGAGGTAAGGTTCGAGTCCTGCCTGGGCCCTTTGATCGCAACGAAACCTCGTTATAACTGTCAGGATGTTTTTTGCGTCTTTCCAGCATCACAAAATTGAAGGAATGGAAAAAATATGTAAAAAATTGATTCATGATGGATGAGAACTGTATATGTTTCCTTAATTGCATTACAGTTTTGGGTAATCTCTACAAACACATTTTTTATTTTTTCACCTTTTCTGCATCTGGCATGCCGTGTGCATAAATAGACTGAACAAAAAACTGAGAACTGGTTTCTAAGCACCAATTCAGTTAGACAAATTGACAGTCATCAACCTGAAACATAAACCAGACATTAAATAGTTACTGTGATGCTGCAAAAGCACAAAAACTTGCAGAAATTCAAAGAGTAAGGTCTGGGATTTACAACACTGAAACTTCAAATACAGTTTAAAAAATACTGGAATACTTTGTATTTGAAGAATAAAATGAATACAACAGAGATAACATGTATCATTATATGCGCATATATTAGTATATTTGAACTTTGAGCGTTGTGAATCCCAACACCTTTCTCTTTTAATTTTTACAAGTGCACGGAACACGCGACGCAGTGTTATAATACGCTCCCGTATCGATTCATCGGGTCGCGGAATCAATAAGGGATCTTATCAGTACATCGCGTAGTGCGTCGCGTGCACACTAAACGCTAAGGGAGGACGTTGGAGAACGGAAGTTGCATCTGCTGACAGCTGAGTTAACCATACTTTTTAATAATATTTGTTCACATAACGTCGTTTTAACTTCAGTCAATTTCTCATATTCGAATTCAAACAATAACAGTTCTTTTAAAAAGTACTCGTAAAGCATTTGTAGGGCAAATATTTAGCAGATAAATGACTCAAAATTGTAACATAAGCCAAAGTGGAGAAGATATAATAATTAAGGATCGTCTGAAGGAAGATGGTGAAATGAATCAAGAAAATTTGTCCTCATTTTTTGCATATTATTCAAGTTTGTTCACCTTGATGGTCTGTCTTCAGAATTGCTCAAACTCCGAAAGTCTTTCGGTGTTTCACAAGACGATAGAACTCATGCCCTTCATCCTCCTCAGCACACCATTTCAAATCTCACGAACAACGAGTTGCTACAGCTAAACTGCCAGTGTTTTGCAGCTCCCTAGACTTCATCTAGACTATGGCTGTCTCGTTAGCCGCTGGGACATCAGTTCCCGACGTCACCCTTTGACAATGAGAAGAATGACGCCTCAAACGCAGCAGCAAACAATCTCGCGAGCCAATAGGGTACACTAAGGACAACTGGAGATTCGGCGTTTTGCAGCCGCCTTGTCTCATTGTTCCAGAAGAGTCCGGAAGAATATGGAGACCGCAAACGGAGAGTGAATGGAGAGTGAGCAACAGCTGAGAATGGAAACGGCATTGAAGTCGCAAATCAGGCGGCACAGTAATCCTGCACAATTCCCCTCAGAACAGTCTATTCGGCTAAACAGCCTATTCAAAATCTGAGATTGAGGTGAAAATAATTTAGGTGGCATCACGAGTGTGGAGTTCCTCACTTCGTTGACGTTTGAGCGATGCTGTCAGTAAGAGTAACGAGGGAAGTTCGTACACAAATTACCAATGTAATGTCAGTAAGTGGGAAGGTTGGTCACACTAGACTGCGAATAATTTTGGCGTAGTTTCTGACTATGAGCTCCAGTTTTGACATCGCAGTGAGTTTTGAAGCAAAAACGCTTACAGGTCATCGTTTATAAACTTTTGAAATACTAGGTTGGTCAAAAAAAAACTTGAGAGATTTGGTATTTTTCTTCATTGTTTATTTATTTAGTATATATTGAAATTTATTCAACAATGTAATCACCACCGTCAGTCACTACATACCTAATGGCCAGGTCAGGGCCTGTTCATACTTCCGCGACAAGAGCCGCAAGAGCGATAAGAGCGAGTGGAGCAACTGGAGTGACTGGGGCGACGGGCGGAGTGTGGTATACCTAATTACACGGACATTCGCTTCCGACGGGCTGAATAACCACTTGCTATTGGCGTGAGAACCTGTTACAGTGGGTGTGGCGGACTGCGCCGATCGGCCAGGTGAGGGGTTCCGGCACGATTCCCTGCCGTCCGCTGACGTTCCTGTGGAAGTATACCATTAGGCCTAGGAGTTGGCTCCTGTTGCTAGTGTTGAAGGATTCTTGTGCAGCCATATATCCGCATATATCCAGCTCGCACCTAAATATATACGTGCATACGCATATATGTAGGTATATACTATGTATACACATGTGTATGCATATGTACAGGGTGCGTAAAAAGTATTGACGCAGTAAATGGCGGTTGTGGAAATAGTATTGCGTATTGTAATAGTACAGTAAGTTTTAAAATATTCATTTCAGTAATATGGAAAATGATCTTGCAAACACGACAGAATAAGTCGTAATTGACATCGGCTCCTTTCCTGTGAATACAGGAGCGAAAACGGCGGAAAAATTCATGAGCACGCGCCGCAAGTATTCGCTTGCATTTTGTTCCGTGCTTCGAACAGGGTAGCCTTCTGTGACTGGTCACTTCTGTTGAAAGTAGCACAGACCTCATTCTTCAAAATCACCTAGAAAGAGTAATCCAGCGGATTCACGTTTAAGCTGTGCTCGCCTGAGAAGCTGTTCACACCTGCGCGCGTTGTCTGTTTGCCGTTATGGGACAGAGTTTGACAAATTTTGATTTGAACGTTATCGTGCTTGAACATCTTGTAATCATCATCTGTTATGACAGAGCCGTGGCTGACGTTTGGGTTGCTGACCTCTTTCCTCACCAACCGTTTCGAACAGCGCCAAATTCTCTTGTTAAGGAAGTATTCAGCTGTCTGGGTAACAGAAAAAAGGGCCACCGTAACGGTGACGATCATGTTTCTTCAGTTTTTTCGTGAGTGTTTTTTGAGCACAATACAGACAACAAAAATAACACATAAAAACCTAGAGGGGTAGAAACAGAAAGCTGGAGCTGAAACAAAAAGTAGGTGCGTCAATACTTTTTACGCACCCTGTATATACATAGAAACAGGTTTTCACCCCAATAGCAAGTGGTTGTACGGCTCATCGAGAGCGAATGTCCGAGAATTACGTGCTCCACACTACGTTCGCCGCAGGCGGAGTGTGGAGTACGTAATTATTTACCTGTTCCACACTACGCCCGTCGCCCCAGTCGCTCTTGTCGCTCTTGTCGCCGATGTATGAATAGGGCCTCAGCTATCCCATGAGTCGTCACTTTTCTGTAGATGAGCGCATAGAGGTGACTAAGGCTGCTGAACGTGCACACCCGACTCTTCTCACAAGCCAATCTCCGGCTCCTCTCTGACAGCGACGAGAACGACGGCGTCTTCTGTGTGAGGGCGTCCCGACCGAGGTTTGTCTTCGAAGACCGTGACTCCTCCTCTGAAGCGTGCGAACCGGCGGTAGGCGGTATAGATGGAAGTGGTCTCCTCTCTCCATGCGCTGTTGATGTTTCGAACACTTGCCGTCGCTCCAGTGCCTCCACGCCATCCATAGATGACGATGCTTCAAGGTGTACTTGTCGAACTGACATTGTGATCAGTCAAGGAGGGCAAAATGGCTACATATACTTCATACCTAACCAAAGTAAAAGTTTCGATAATGGTCTGCAACCAGCGTAAGGTAGGTCACGGCTACCAATCAATGACAGAAAATTCTGGAACCTTCATAAAATCGTCTAAAATCTTTCCGATCAACCCAATAATAAGTGCTTCAGGGCTTCAGTTTTGTCGCGTCTTGACAAGATCTACGTACTGCTTCAATTTGACTACTGAAGTACAAAACAATTGTGAGTGCGGAATGTACTGCTCTGCTCCGTGTTGTACAGTGCTGCTGCACAAATATGGTCCCGCCGAGAAAAGAGTGGCTTCCCGCCACGATTTGTTTTGGAAGATTGTACTGTCGCCAAGGGACCAAAGGCCTTAGGCGATCATCTGATACCATGGTTACCCAGATCCACCTGCAATTAACCCCTACTAGCTTCAAAGTTATTCTCGCCGCAGTCTGACTCCAGAGCCGCGAAAAGGGCGAAAGCGAAAGCGAATAGAATTCTTGGGTTTCTAATCTGTTAATTTTAAGATTCGTTTTTCTTCTGTAGCCGGAATGAGCAGTTCTTAGCTCCATAGCACCCATTTATACAATTTATTATAAGGTCAGACTTAATAATACCCACACACAGGTGGCAAACCAGCTTGTTCTGCTGGAAACCGATGCACGAAACTACTGTTCCAATTTCTGGCGGTTGCACCCGAAAATGTTTATTCGCTGCATCAACTCTAGTTATTATAGCAGTATTCTTCTCCGAGATGACAGCGCAATAGGAAGAGTCGCCAGCTCTTGCGGGCAATCGATTCCTGATTTGAAATTCCCGCAAAGGCCAGCCAAATCGATTCATCGCGTCGATATGGAAGCTTATCATTACGTCGCGTCGCGCGTCACATGCACACTAAACGCTCCCTTACGTTCCTCCGGGGTCAATAAATTGGTGGCAGACTCCCTTAAGATTGACGAAATGCTGACATGTCTATCGGCTGGTCAGATTATGTCACTGTATAGTATACGTTGGATCCCATCGCAAATCTTTGGATAATTGGATGATTCGGATAACGGTGATTTTGTGGACCCCGGAATTTTGGATGAATCGGATAACGACAGTTTCGCGGACCCCGGATTTTTGTATGATTCGGATAACAGCAATTTCGCTGACCCCGGATTTTCGGACGATTCGGATAACGAAAATTTCGCGGACACCGGATTTTTGAATGAATCGGATCGAATTACCCGAATCGGATATCCGAAAATGATTCATTCGGATCCAATGTATACTGTATAGGCTAAATACCCATCGAAATTGCTTCCACGACATCCCGTTCCAAGGGGGACTGATCAACACCTCCCTTTAGCCTTCGTCCAACTCATCCTAACAACGACACATAAAGGCTTCCTCACAATCAAAGCGGATTTATTCGAGCTTTTTTTACATAGCACACATATTACGAAAAGAAACGATACTCTCACGAGCAATGGAGTAACGCTGTCGTGTTCACTCAACGAAATTTTAACACCCTTGTGACGGCAAAATTGAACAGTGAATCACAATAAGCAAGATGACCGGCAAGTATCATTGAAATTCTCGAGACATTGAAATATATACGACTACATATATACTACACGAGGTCTACCAACGCTGTGTACTGAGCTGCTACTGCCAGCTCTCCCTAGTACGTGGCGCTACTAACTTGAAAGTGAACGACATGAATAGCTCAGTGAACAATTGTACAGATTCTCCGATAAAACGATTGACACTCTGGAGTCACAACACGAAAAAGCGCGATCAAGTACATTCACGCTTATGCACCTACATATGACGACAGGCTGGAGGAAAAGAGAGGAGAAGAAACATGGCACCTTTGTACAGAACTATTCTCGTAAAAATCTTCGGCGCCGGATGTGTATTGCAGCAAATCTAGGAAAGAGCATTCGGAAACATTCACGCATATGGGGGGGGGGGGCTAGCGGTAATAAATAGCAATAAATAGTAGGAGCAGTAAGAGAGCACTAAAATGAAAATCTGCAATAAATTATTTAACAGGATAATAGACGCCGGTTGACAAAACCAGTATGCTGGAGATTAGGTCGAGCACGGACAGCTACTATGTGTCGGGCGCAATCGACTTGTTCACTATGGTGTTGTTCCTTCTGGCAAACAATTCGACAATGAACTGATAGGCGTGTAGATTCTGCCACATGATGAGCACCGCAACCAGACAGCACAAAAATACACCCGCTTTGTTCCTGTAAAAAAGGCTTTTTATACAATTTCCACACGGGAGGCGAGCGTTCTACCCCCTGGCCCGCCCACCTTCAACCCCCTGGGGCCGGATTCATCAACGATAAACCCATGGGTATAGGGGGTAGAGATACCCACGAGAAAGCGTGCGTCTCTGAATCTTACCTTATCTCTATCTGACTCGTATCTTATCTCTACCCCTTGAACACATGGGTTTAATTGTTGATGAATTCGGCCCCTGGGCTTGCTCAAGAGTCCAGTGGCTGCCTTACGAGATAGTGGAGGCACAGACATTTGCAACGCCTCTGTTTAAAGGACGGGGGGAAGAACGCGGGGGGCAGTCGTTAGATACACTGTGCTGCCCGCCGCCCACTTCCCGCCCTGCCCGCCCCGCCCTATTTGGACAAATTCGCTGCGCGCGAAACCGTCGTTAGTCGGCGTGACGTCGTCAAAAAGCTAACAGCTGATAGGAGACGATTGGGAGGCGCATCTTGGGAAACTCTGAAGTCATTTTCCAGTCGGTTCGGTTATGGAGGCAGTTGAGGAAAGGAGAACGTCGCTCTTCTCTCCAGATTCCTTCAAATTTCACCACAATCCTTCAAATTTTCGCCTCAACTAGAGACTATGGTGACTCCGATCATGTGTTGTACATTGAAGGCTTATCCGTAATTGTGCGCTAAACCGGCTCATCGCCCTCTCTTTTCAAGGATCAGACAATTTTCCTTGTGTTCAAGAACTTTCTAGTGGATGGTTGCGTTGTTGTCATGACATATCTCGCTAAGATGTTGATGTACTTGTCGGAAAATGCAGACAACGCCTTAGTACTTAGCAATGTGGCGGGACCTGAAGAAAGCCTTGACACTGCAGCTGAAAATTCTTTCCCTCCAAATATGGTGAATAAGATTCTGACTCTTGTCTCAAGAACGAAATCAGTTCAGGATAGAGCTGCAGGGCCAAGGGAAGTGATTAGAAATGCGATGCCTCTATGTGAAGGCAGGCACCCGGACATCTTGTCCTCGGCGCCCCCTCGCCCCGCCCCTTTCTGAGGGCAGTGTATCCAACGACCCTCCGCCGAAGAACGCCACGCCGCCTTTTCACGTCGAATTGGACACTTTTCAAACCAAATTGGACACTCTTCTAAACTAGCCTAAGACTTTTGAAAACAAAACGAACTCTTGCAAATCGAAATGAGCTTCTTCTACACTAGACTAGAGACTCTTCAAAAAGGTTCGAATAAATTTTTGTTCAAGGAAAATTTTGGTATACTTTCTTCGAAGTTTTGATTTATCTACCCAAAAAGTGAACACATTGATTCAATTTTCTTTAAAATAAGGGCTTAAAGCTTTTAACACATATGTTTAAGCCTGGAGTGGCTAGTAGAGAGGCTATATGTTGTTAGAGGATGTTTTGTTGCGATCAAAACCTTTGCTCCAGGCGGGACTCGAACTCGCACCTTCTGCTTTCCGGGCAGCGGTGCTACGCCTTATACCAACGGCGCTGCTTGACAGCACGTAACATCCGCGATATTTTAAAGGTCGGCCAGCACCCACCCGTGACATTGGGATGGCATCGTTGCCCGGAAAGCAGAAAGTGCGGGTTCGAGAACCGCCTGGTGCAAGGATTTAAAGCTTGTCTTAAAGACCAGGAAGGCGGCCATATTTAGTGCCAAAAGAAGATATTGCGCCATGCCCCTTCCAAGACGTCGCGATTTGTATTCAATTTATAGCATAATTTCTGTTTGCACGGAGTTTGACGCCTGTTAGCGACAAAACAAAAACAACCTCAAACAACACCCATATCCTCGATTTGATGGCATTTACACTACCAAATAAAAAAAAGTTGCGCCGAACTTTTTGAGAGCATGGAGTGATCTGATCCTTAATGCGCTATATGTCTACTTTATTTCTTTATTTATTTATTTATTTAGGAGTGTCAAGGACCGACACACAATGGAATTAATAAATACAACTAAAACAAAACAGAACAGAACAGAATAGAGACTTGGGAATATAATGCCACAGACAATGAGAGATTAAGTGATGAACTCAGCAACGCGCATTTTGAACGTATTATAACTCGATGAGAAATGATGAGAACGAAGAAAACGGTTGAAGGCAGTACGAACTCTGGAAGAGAAAAACTTTGACCTGATCTGTGTATTGGCCGATGAGGTTGTAAATTTTAAGGCTGCTCCTCTGGTGCGGGAAGTTACTGGAATGAAGAAATCAGAAGTTTGGAGATCAATTAATCCCTTAAAAATCTTAAACGCCATGAGGAGATCAAAGCGCTTTCTTCGCCATTCCAAAGAGGGGATACCTAAGGCATGGTTTCTAGCAGTAGAATTTGGGATATCGCTATAGGGAAGCCTGAAGCTACGCAGGAAGAGTTTCCGGGTGAAGGTGTTTTGGACTCTCTCCAGTGCAAGGATATCCTTCTTTTTGAAGGGAGAAAAGATGGTGGTACTGCTCTCCAGTATAGGGCGAATGTATAACTTATACGCCCTAAGTAGGGTGTTTTGATCCGAAGTGTGAAGAACCTTGAAAATATTATAGACTCTGCGGTGACCTTTACTTGAGATAGATTTATAGTGCGTGTTGAAGTTCAGATTTCTGTCATAAGAAACGCCTAAGTCCTTCACCTCGCTAACAACGTCCAGGGGAAATCCAGATAAAGTGTAATGAGGATGTCTAAGAAGTTTTCCAATGGGAAGAACACGAGTTTTTTCAACTGATAGCGGGAGACCATTTCGAGAAGACCATTCATCGACCCTGTTTATGGCCTGTTGAATGATGGGGTCCGAGTCAGTGTCCTGAACAACTTTGAAAATTTTGATATCGTCCGCATACATGCAGCAGGTGACATCTAGGTCTCCCAACACGAGTGGCAAGTCCGAGGTGAAGATGTTAAATAATAAAGGCGAAAGGACTCCACCCTGAGGGACACCACTTGAAACCGAATGCACTGGAGAAAGAGAAGTGCCAACTGCAACTTGAAATCTTCGGTTTGAAATGAAGGAGTTTAACCACTGAACAATCCGAGGATTGAGACCAATTGAATGCAGCTTGTGTATAAGTAAATCGTGGGGCTTCTGATACTTCTTTACTGTGTTTTAAAACAAAATTTAAACTAATACTTTTCCTCGGAAAATAAAAATTTTATAAAAATATCCCTCTTACTGGGGCAGGTAAACTAAACTAATTCAAAGAATGTTATACCAAATTTTCCTTGAACAAGAAATTAATCTAACCAACCAATTGAGTCTATAGTTTAACCAGCCTGAAGGTCATTTCGATTTTGAAAAGCTCGCTTTGATTTCAAAAGCCTTAAAGATACCTTAGAAGAGCGTCCAATTTGATTTGGAAAGCGTGAAATTCGACATGAAAAAGTTCCCATAGCACCAGATCTTTGTTCAAAAAATGAAAAAGCCACCAACTCTGGATATGGATACGGATTAAAACTAACCAGGAAAGGGTCACAAGCGTATGTCTGAACGGCGAAAATGAACACCACTGGAGAATCTCCACCCCTCAAGCGGTAGAAAAATATGTTCCGTTTGCAAAGTTCTTGAACCGCCAGAGTTAGGGGAAAGTTGAATGCTTACTATGGAATAGCATGGTCTCACAACCCAACCCAAATGCTGCAAGGCAAGGAATCGAACACCTGATCGCGAGCCTATGAATCAGTAATTTGGCTTTTTTTGCATACTCCACGTTTGGAAGCTATTGCGTTGTGAGACTCTGCAATTCCATAGTAAATTTTCAGCTCCTCTAACTTGGTAGGTTCGACTTTGTAAAAATAAAAAATATTTTCCTAATATATATGAAGGGTGTAAATTCTCGCTGTGGTATCCATTCTCGTCGTTCTGACATACGCCTGAAACCCTTCCCTGGCAAATTTAAGGGGTACTTTCCGGGGAAAAGACCACCTGGCGGTGCAGCGTGGATCGTACACGACTTTCGGCCAATCACGGAAAGGATCCATAGAAGCACACGTACAGCAACTATCAATCGGTCCGCATCAGGTGATAGATGGAAACGAATAACAAACGTTTGCGTTTGGTTCTGTGACGCAGATTCCGTAGGGGAAAAACAGCAATAGTACCTTCTTATCGTGTCCTGTTGAGCATGGGGCAAGCGCGACGTCAGTGAATCCTTTACAACTTTATCGACAAAACCTGAGGTTGTAGGTAAAAGAGATAGAGAGAGGTAGTAGATAAAAGCGACCTGACCCTTGAATTCCTCACGACGTACTCTCTTCTTGGATATTATAATATTGTCTTTGTAAACTAGTTCGTTTTCAGCTTTGCCGCCGTTGCTAAAGGGTTAGAATGGCGTGCCCCTCCCCCCCCCCCCCACTAGGATAGATCCCCAGGGGCCGGATTCATCAACAATTAAACCCGTGGGTATGCGAGGTATAAGGGGTAGAGATAAGATAAGAGTCAGGTAGAGATAAGGTAAGAGTCAGAGGCGCAGGCTTCATTGTGGGTTTGTCTACCCCCTATACCCACGGGTTAATTGTTGATGAATCCGGCCCCAGGCCTTTACACTGGCTCTGTCGCGACTTCTGATCTCGGTCCTGTGCCTTATTAAATTGGTCCTAATCCTGGAATAGTAACAAATCTCACATATTTGCTTCAACATTGGCTTTGGCTGTAGATAAACACCTCGACCTGGAAGACTCTCAAGAACCGTGCTGGATTTTGAAATGCGACAAATATGAGCTTCAGAATTTTTGATACGCCTAAAAGAGCTCAGCCTAATAAACCTTGCTATAACCATAATAACAACATGACAGTAGAAAAATATCCCAACAGGGGCAACTCAGGTTTCAAAAACTAACAAACCTTGTTCCAAAGAACGGCAAAAAGAGGTCGAGGAGCGTGGCAACGACGTACAGAACTATTTTGAGAAACTCCACCTGAAAACAGCACACAATGGAATCGGAAGGCATCAGTTTTGAACAAGGAGAAATAGCCTACCACAATATTGGCACTAGAAAGAAACACTGCGTTGCTCCAAGCAGGGGCAGATAGGCGGATGTCGAGGGTGTCCTTTATGGAGGTCTCCATACGGACCACCTGAAACATGGCCGCTCCGCAGATGTACTTTGTAGAAGTTCTCAACGAATGAGTCCCTCGGCTGGCAACTTACGTGATTTTCGACAGACTCGACACTTTCTTCAACTCGTTTAAATCGGTCGTTATATTGATAATCCAATCGATTGGCAATGCCTTTTTGTTCTTGTTTCAACGCCTTAACGAAAATAGTGAAGTGAATGTGCTACAGTGACAAAGGCGACCTGAATAACGAACCTGGAACTCCGCCTGGTGCAGCTCGATCGTCTCATTCATGGTTGTCTCCAGTCTCTGGAATGCAAACGTCTTGTAAGTGAATATCAGGAAAAACTGTGGTGGTCCTACCAAATACTTCCCACGCTCCTCTTCAAGTGCTCTGTTGACATAGGCCATCTCGGAATCCAGTCGTGACTGAATCGCAACAATTCGAAAACTGATAACCGCTACACTTACTTACTAGTACTACAGTTATGCTCGAATGATCTATTCGAATAGCTGGCCATTCGAATAATTTTCATCCGAATTGGAATATTCGAATTCGAATATCCAAAAATCACGTTTTTCGAATGTATTCGAATGCGAATACTCAGAAAATCGCGTTCTTCGAATGCATACGAATTCGAATATTCAGAAAATAGCGATTTTCGAATGTATTCGAAATCGGTTTTTCAAAGAAATCGCGTCTTTCAAATGTATTCGAATTGGAATATTCAAAATTTTCGAGCATTCGAAACTATTCGAATATTCTATTATAAAAAATGTCGAGTAAACAACTAAAACTACTACCAAAACGAACCCACCTCTAGTCGACTTATCTGATCGCCCATCTTCGTGATTAAATAGCGAAGACCTCGGAGGTCTTCCAACAGCTGTGGAGGCATCTCTGCCGACTCGACCGTCAGCGCGAATGGAGGCGTAGCAGGAGCAAGTGCCGAGAAATGCATCGACGAATTCGACTGAATTTCGCTTCCATTATGCAGTGTCCCATCAAACGAACAACTGATGAGCGCTTCAGAATGGCGCCTATTTAGCTACAGATCACAGTAGGTGACGAAGAAAGGATCGCGACACTTTCTAAGAGATACCGCTTGACACTACTGAAAAAATTAAGTAAATCTCAGACTCTAATACGTGATAAAAATACCCGAAACTTTTCGAGTTTACTGCATGAAAGACTGTACACCTTTGATTTTGCGAATCCTTTCAAGGAAACTGCGCGAATGAAAAGGAGGAGAACCCCAGATTTCGTTGAATTGAGCATCTGAGCAGCCTACCCTTTTTGTTCAAATTTCACAAAAGGAACAATGTCTTTGTTCAGGATTTTTCATGAAGTTCGATCAACTCATAGATGAATAGTCAGTATTATTTTCATATCCCATAGAATCTATACAGAAACGGATCTCTTTTTCAAAATCAGATAGACCATCTTTACCATTTCCTCGATGAGAGAGATTATGGGCGAAAACCATTAATTCAAATGGTGGTTATATTAAGGAACGATAACGGTAGAGGAAAAAGGCCGACGAAAGTCAATACCCTCGCAGGATGCGCCACGCATTTTCAAACCTGCAGAATATGGTGAGGCAATTCGAAGCGTTTTTATCTTACAAAATGACAGGCGGTGACGAGCCAATGGATAAATCAGTGTTTTATCCTTCCAGAGGAGTATGGTAGCATCTCACAGACCTCGGTAGGGTAGAAGCTTGGTTTGCCTTAACAGAAAATCCTAACCATGAACCTTGAATCAGAGCGGCGTCCACTCCGGCTGCACTACCGCGCGCCCATTTAGAATAATATATTGAATTAATATTGGACGCATGTAGCGCAGTGGGAGGAGATGCCGGCTGTCGTGTGCACGCGATACCAGGCTTCGGGTTCGGATTTTCCGCCAGACAAGCCTTTCCCGATGAACTGGTACCAGACTTGTCTGGGAAGGATGAAGCGCTGACTTGTTCACCGCCTGACCACCGCAAGTCATTGTATGGTCAAATACGCATTCGAATCGACTCCACGACATCCCGTAGAAGTAGAGTGCTTGGCATATCCCAAAAGGAATTGCGTAACACCGTCCTTTATCCTTTACATTGAATTAAACAAGCAATGTACAAATTTAGATCTTACTTTGACGGTCAATTACGAGCCCTAACCCATGAACGAGGTGTCGTCTGTCCCTGGCAATTACGAGAAGGATACCGGAGTGATAGCAGCAACAAAAAGAACAGAAGCGACGCGAGCGATAGCGCTTGGTGTTAATCGATTCGCATGTTTTGTACAGGTGATCAGTCACTCCCGTCGCAGGGACGATGAACAGAGCCTAACAATCACAGAAGATCCAAAGTAAAAAAAAAAACAAGTGATTCCGCAGCATCGTCTGAACCACGCTTTCGGATATAGTGTGGTGCATGACATGCGCCCAGAACTGGCCACGAAACTGCTCTCCTTCACCTCCCTTCAAGTGCCGCGCGAAACCCTTATACGGCGCTATTTGTCCAGCGAAACACATAGCCATCGTGGGCATGACGTTTGGAAGTAGAAATCGCAAGAACAATAGGAAAACGAAACTACCACGTCGCTGTCGATCTTTGAAATGGGATCTGCCATGCCAGATGAATCCGCATCTCGAGTTCTCATTGGGGTTGACGTCTTCGAGACAGACGCATGCGCAGGCAACGAATCAGATTTCCTAGAAGGATACCTGAACAGGCATGTAGCCGACATAAAGAAAGCGAAGATGGTAAGCTCAAAACCGAATCGAACCTGGCCGAAGCTGTTTGATGAGGACTTCCGTAGTCAGAGCTTGCATAGAACTTCGACTGACCTATTCGCAAATCGGGGTGCCCTCCTGGAAGAAAAAAAGGTGAACATAAAGGCTTTAGTTATTCAAACACTGCATTTGCAGCGTTCATTGTTTAAGGCGCACGCACAACTTGTGTAATAAAAAAAATGTGCTACCACGTAACCAATGACGTATTGATGCCTCATTTAGAGTTTACAGTTCACATATCGTAAGGCATCCAAAGCCGAAGCCACCTACGTCGATCCTATGAGCCGATTCATCGATATCTGTGCTTATCACAACGCCTTCCTGGGCGGAAAATCTTGTAGGTTGGCAACTACACTTGTGGACTCTCAAGCACATTCAACAAAAGTGTTTATTAACCAATAACTAATAAAAATCTTTAATCAAAGTAAGATCGGTTGAGCTGTTTCCCAATTATCAAGCAGCTGGTCTACCCCACAGCAGTAGAATTCTTTGGTTTTGAGGCGGAAAATCCTAGAAGGTGCATTTTGACCTGATCCACATTGGTAAATCGTCTTCCAGCCAAGGAGTGCAGCAGCGAACGAAAAAGGTTGTGTCACTCGGCTCACAGTCTGTGCTGTAAGGCAGATGAGTTAGGCCCCGTTTATACTTCCAACGCCGAGCGACGCGACGCCACGCATTGTGGCCAAATTGATCGATCGCGTCGCCCGATCAATGTGGCCACAATACGTGGCGTCGCGTCGCTCGTCGTCGAAGTATAAACGCGGCCTTAGACGCCTCCAGCTCCATTTTCTTTTTTTGAAAAATCCGGTTCGTGACGTGTGGTCTGGCGTTACCCTGCTGAAGGATAATGCCACTCCTGAAGGGCTGGCGGAACCGATTCTGGCGGAGTTCAGCCTGCACGCGGTCAAGTTGAGAACAGCATGCATCCTCAGAAGATAACACCTGCCCGACACCACCAAACGGAGAGCATCACCTTCTTCTGGTGGGGTTAGCCTTCGGCGTTAGCAGCGGCTTCCATTTTGCTCTAAGCCACTGGTTAGAACGATGACGATTATCCAACGGAATCCGGTTTTCACCACATGATATCAGTCGATGGAAAAATGGCTTCTGCTTCTGACGGTCTAACAATTCTTTCGCGGCATCCACACACTTCTTATTCTACGATAAGGTCAGGTCGTGAGGCACCCCTTTACCGAGCTTTACAGACCTTGAAATCGAGTGCCATCATACGCGGTGTCAAGCTCAGATTTCCTTCGATGGGGGTAATTACAGCTCGACGATCAAAGGCAATTGCTCGTCCGACGCGCCGCTTGTCTTCAGCTTCAACGTTTCTCTCACGGTACCTCTTGAACTGTCTGAACACTGTCGATCGTTGGACAATTTCATCTCCTACAGCTGCAGATGTGTTCTGTCGGGCTTCACTTGAAGAGTGGCTGAGCTGGCACTCATGTAGAAGGCGTTCGCGAATAGTGACTGTCATTTCATTTCATACTGAAAAACTTCCCACTGGATCGGAACGACAGGACAACAAAAGTAGTTTCGAGAAGCACGTGTTAAATGGTTTCAAATAGCGGAAAGAGCAAGAAAACTTATGCATAAATAACCTTATAATCTCTACTAGAAGAAGTGACTACGAACGAGTCCACGAATTTAGCTGCCAACCTAATATAAACTCCATTGTAGAGCAAAGAATTGAACATCTAGAAATTCGTCCGAGAGCGGCAAAATATAAACAAACCGTTGCCGGGGTCGTTCAAATTATCGGCAGACCCAAAAGTACTCTTGAGGCGTTGGGCAAGTTCTAGTGGAGCAGCCATAACCGTTTCGGTCATCCCTCTGAGATTCGCACCCGTCCTTCTGTAAGTTGTAAAATGTGCCACTGTTAGTGCCAAATAAGTGAAAAGCTAGACGAAATCAACACCTACCTGATCCCTTGTCCAACAGTGGACATAACAGTCGCTCGTCCTCCAGAGTCCACTATGCCATTTTCGATTTCGGCCAAACGCTGTTCGTAACCAGCTAGCTTCCTCTGCAACAACGGAACATAGAAACTTCCAATACTAAGAGTCGCAGTTCATGATGCTCTGTCGGCAGAATGAAGGATAAAATCACAAGAAGTGCCCAGGAGGGTTATTTGAGGTGCTGATCACGAATCTGACATCCGCTTTTGGTAATACGGTGGAGTACGGTAGGTTACGGTAGGTACGGGTAATCGCCGACAGCCTCAGTCACCCGCACCTAACGTAACATACCTTACTGCACCGTAATACCAAAACGGGTGTCGGATTCGTGACCAGCACCCCAAATAACCCCCATGGAAGAAGTTTGGGCGAAATCGGTGACCATGACTCCGACAGCCTTACTCACCCGTACCTACCGTAACCTACCGTAATCGGCCCAAATTTTTCAAAACGATGTCAGATTCGTGATCAGCGCTCCAAATAACCCCTTTGGGCAAAGTATAGGTGAAAAATACCGACTTGAATTGATTTTATTGTAAAATTGGTCTTCTTCCTAGTAAAATTTTTTAATTCGATGTATCTAATGAAAACAAAAACAATTTTCTTGCTTATTCGTGTTGGATATTCGCTTATCACAAGTAATTAGGAAACAGAAAAAAACATTATAAAAAACCGCAGGAGTACAAAAAATAGCGCAAAAAGGTATGACCCACCGGTGGCTCATATTATCCCACGCGTACAGACACGTATGAGCCACCGGTGGCTCATATTGTCGTCAATGTGTTAAATTGTCTTCATTACATCCCGTAGAAGTAGAATGCATCCCAGAGAGGTATTGGTTACTGCCGCCTTTATCACTTTACAAGTGCTCCGACACACCTAACGGCGTGTCTCGCACTTGCGCGCTTCGCGCGACTTTACAGCACAACCGACCTATGGAAGGCGGTTTTTGTAAATCATGAAATTCGCTAACATCTAGGACCTGGTGCATACTTTATCGGCATCAAGACGTTCACTACTTCGGTACCTTCATCATACGCATCTGGCATACCACCGATTCGCTCCCCCGTTCTCCCATGCTCACTGCAGACGTCGGTGATACGTATTCACAATCAGGACGCTTGTTGCACGACGTAGTGGGCCCGTCTTCTGGATCCAGAAGCTCAGAAGAGCCGTCTTCCGAATCGAGAAGCTCAGAAGCGCGCGCAGTCGCTGCTGGATCGAGGCTATGCACATGGCAGATTCCTTGTTCTCCGTATGAATTCCCTGACGGCTCTCTACTTGTTGGTTCCCCGTCCTGATCCCGCCTCCAGGTCCCTTCTTCAAGGTAGAACCCCTCCATCTCGGAATCCTCCTTACTACTCTCCCCAATTAAGTAGCTCTTCCACTCTCACACACGACGACGGCGAGCGAACGCCCATTGCGCGTCATCGATGTCACATCTTCTAAATGCGTAGTCTCTTACTGGTAATGAATCCCCTTGCTGATCCTCCTTACTGCCCCCCCCCCCCCCTGATTGGTATCTTCCTACTGGCCCCTCCTCATTGCCTTTCTTGGTGCCACCTCTTGTCCTGCTTCGTTGTTCCCGCTATCGACCCCGACCATCCCGATGCCTTCTCCAGGTCGCTCCCTCCTGATCACTGTCGGTTCTCCACCCTCGAAGTCCTCCTTCTACTCTTACTCCTTTATTGGTTTTCTAAGGCTAATGGCAAGAAGTGGCTTCTGAATCTGCACGCTCAGAAACGCGCGCCGACGCCGTCGTGTCAAGCAGAAGGAGGATGCGCTTCCTCTGCTGCAGCAGCATCTCGTGCTCAATTCTGAACGCGATCCCTGGTCGTAGGACGACGGTGTCTCCTCTTCTGACTCCAAACGGTTATCGGCGACGAAAGGGACCCGTCTTCTGGATTCAGGCACTCAGAAACGCGCGCCGACGCCGTTGTGTCAAACAAGGAGGATGCGCTTCCTCTGCTGCAACAGCATCTCGTGCTCAATTCTGAACGCGATCCCTCGTCGTAGAACGACGGTGTCTCCTCTTCTGACTCCAGACGGTTGTGATGCGACGAAAGGGACCCGTCTTCTGGATTCAGGCACTCAGAAACGCGCGCCGACGCCGTTGTGTCAAGCAGAAGGAGGCTGCGCTTCCTCTGCTGCAGTAGCATCTCATGTTCAGTTCTTGATGCGATCCCTTGTCGTAGGACGACGGTGTCTCCTCTTCTGACTTCAGACGGTTTCGGTGCGACGAGGGAAACCCGTATTCTGAATCTGCACGCTCAGAAACGCGCGCAGTTGTCGCTGTGTAGAGCAGAAGGAAGCTGCGCTTCCTCTGCTGCAGCAGTATCTCATGTTCAGCTCTTGATGCGATCCCTTGTCGACGACGGTGTCTCCTCTTCTCACTCCAGACGGTTGTGGTGCGACGAAAGTGACCCGTTTTCTGGATTCAGGCACTCAGAAACGCGCGCCGAGGCCGTTGTGTCAAGCAGGAGGCCTCGCGTCCTCTGCTGTAACAACATCCCATGTTGAACGGCAAACCTTGCCCGCGCGAGGTACGCAGAGGCGTCGTAAGGGGTTCCTTGAGATTGCTCGTGGTTCCGCGAGACGTATCTCAGCCAGGTTTCTAACCTGAGTGAGATACGCCTCATCATCTACAGGGCGGGGAGCTAACTCAACTAGTAGTGGTAGATCCTTTAGCACCATGGCCAGCTCTCTGATGACTTTCCATGCAAACCGATATGAAACTTGGTCCGTTTAACAACAACACTGATATCTCTACTGTGGAGTATGCTCATTCTGTTCTACCGTAACCGGAGATGTGCCTGTTGTTGTTTCGCCATCTCCGGCCTGTCTCATGAGCCCGGCCGATTTCTTCATATCCTCATGACTCTTTCGTCACCAGGCCGTGACCTGACTGCCCTTCCTTGCCTGTCAATAACCCTCTGGTCTCATCCTTTCGTGTAGTCTCTCGTCATGCTCCAAGTTCTAGGTAGCCGTCTGTAGGAGGGACAGAGGACATTGATTCGTCTCTTCTCCACTGGCCACAGCGGTCGGTCCTTCACCCCTCTGTCCCATTGCCTGTTTCCTTCGCGGTGCCCGCGACAATAGTGCAACTGGCACTAAACAATTTTGACTAGCTTCTTCGTGTCTGTATATTTATGAGGTCTCCTAAAAGCAGGAGCGCCCGGGGAATCGGTGGACTGGGGCGCGAGTGTTGGACAGACTGGCGCTGGCCATTGCTTCTCATAGTTTCCACAGTAAAACGCTATTCTTGCACTGGAACACCAACTCTGTTTCTGTGAAACACCTTGGTATCCAGAAACAACTATCAGCAAATCCACAAGGCACTGATTGAGCAGATGTGCAGTGATGAACGACCTGATGCAGACACGGACATGCACATATTTCGGGTTGGAGAGAACCGACCAAACCGTGAAACACATTGTAACACCTCTGAGCAGTACACTCTGAGAAGGATGAGAACTTCGTTTGTCTGACTGGGCTAGTTCACTCTTTTTCGTGCCCACAGGTGAAGAAGATTCTTTCCACGGAGCATGCCTTTCTTCAAACATGTTTCATATGGGGAAAGCGGGCTCTAATGAATGGGTAAGCATTTCAAACTACGACACGTGCAAAACGTGGGCACATATTTCGGGTTGTTCGGACACCTTAGGAGAATGTTTTACATGTCAAAAAGGGTATTGACGATTTGAGGTGATTGATGATGGATGATTCCACATGCACTCTGCAATACTCCGGTCCTTTAGTGAAAATAAACTGTGGCGTCTCGTTGACAATACGTGTACATAAATAACAATTCGCTCACTGTATTCGTTATTGTTGTGCAGTGACCTGTTAATTCTTTGTTGCTATTTAAAAACCGGCACACTTTATTTAGTCCCGTGGAAGTGCCATCTAATTGTGCCTTGCTTGAATCCATTACACGCTTCTCGCTTCTCGTGAAGCAGCACGGAAAGTTCGTCTTATTAGTTGTAAATGGTAAAGTCGATGTGTTAGAATTAATAATATCTACACCATTTTCACGTCGAATTCGACACTTTTCAAATCAAACTGGACACTTTTTTATGCTAGCCTAAAAGTTTTGAAATCGAAGCGAGCTCTTTCAAGTTCAAATGAACTTCTTCTACATTGAACTAAGGAAGGTTAGAATACTTTTTGTTTGAGGAAAATTTTAATATGATTTCTTTGAACTTTTAATCCACTTACCCAGTAAGTGAACACTTTGTTTAAAATTCTGTAAAATTCTCATTTTTTTTGTGGAAAAATAAAGGATTATAGCTTGTCTTAAAGAATAAGAGGGCGGCAATTCTTCTGTGCCAAAAAAGAGATTGCGCAATGCCCTCGCCCAAGACGTCGTGATTTTTTTCGATTGATAGGCAAAATTTCGGTTTGCATGGGGTTTCACACTAACAAACGATGCAACATAAGCAATTGTAAAAACGAATATATTCCCACTTTGCGGCTTCATGTAAGCAGCATTTACCCTATCAATCAAATAAACATCGCTACGGGCTTTTCGAGTGCATGGTGCGACCAAACTTTAATGCACTAAATGAATGCTACATTGTTGCGCTTCAGAACAAAATTTAATTTATTATTTTTCTGAAAAATGAAAATCCGAAATCTGTGCATGTCGGTGTCTGCATCAGGTCGTTCATCACTGCACATCTGCTCAATCAGTGCCTTGTAGATGCGCTGATAGTTGTTTCTGGATACCATGGTGTTTCACGGAAGCAGAGTTGGTGTTCCAGGGCAAGAATAGCGTTTTACTGTGGAAACTATGGGAAGTAATGGCCAGCGTCAGTCTGTCCAACACTCGCGCCCCAATGAGGATCGCGCGCCCCAGTCCACCGATTCCCCGGGCGCTCCTGCTTTTAGGAGACCTCGTATATTTATTCCGTGCTGTATAACCGGATAAAGTTAATAAGCTACTCCAGTTGTACAGCGAATAAAAAGGCACACCCAACCCGGGACCAAAAGAAGCCAGTACACTACTAATGCAACGTAAACAAGTCCATATGAGTTCGAAGCGATCTTACGGAGAAACTAGAGCAAGCAGAAACCGTCTTAACACGCTGATGACCGCGCCTTCTTCGCGTGTATGGCGCGTGGGATCAGCGTGGCATGACATCATGTCGTACGGTCTTATGCGACCGCAAAATTCGTCTCTTGGTGGAAAGCGATTATGAGAATGACGAGGTGGTCCAGAACGACGTTGATGCTGAGGACGATATCCTTGTACTACCAACTGACGACGATGACGGCTCAGAAAGTGAAGTAATAGAATCCGAAGCAGAAGATGAGGATAAGGAAGCTTGGAAGAGCGATTTTGAAGCCATTAATCGGTGGAACTTTGCGATGGAGTCCACCTTTCATGAAGATGTGTTCGACTGCGGTAGGCCGATCGATTATTATCGATTATTTTTTAATGACGAATTGTTAGTTGAAGCCATTACTTGACGAGAAGCTCAATAAATTAGTAACCGCAACTTGTTTTTGTGGACCACGCGTTTTACAAGAATGTCTAAAGATGGAGCACACATAACACAAAAAACTTCCTCGGAAAGATCCGAATCCAACTAGAAAAATAAATTGCAAGGCTGTGGCCTGACATCATGTCACACGGTACCACGCGGCCGAAAGGGTGTGGTCTGGCATCAGGTCATACGGTCGTCAACGTGTTAACTTTGGATGGATTCATAAGTTTTGTGACACCGGGGTGTCAGTATATATGTAGTTCGGACGGAAAATACACAACTCCCGTTTACAGCTATATTTTCTAAAAATCCAAACGGCGCAAGAAAGGAGATGACCTTAACCACGCCCACGTCTCAGGAAGACTGACATGGAATTTGCTAGCAGGGTAAACTATGACACGAAAACGAAAACAACGGATATGAAAAATAGAACTCGACCTATATGAGTAAAACCTTCAATCTCCAAACACTTCACAAAGCACTAACAAACCTGCAATTGCTCGAGTTCATTCGTGTGTCTCTTGTTCTTCTTCTCAAAGTGTTGCTTCAGCCGTGCCATCTGTGGATTATCAGCACCCTTCTGACACTCGGCTCCCTGAGTCATCATTAAGAACTCTTCCACATCGCCTGAAACCGGAAATCTGAACATTTTATGGAAAAGTGTGCTACACTTCCAGAGAATTCAAGAACTCAAAACAACTTCACCAGTAAGATACTAATACGGCGGGGAGGTTTCTTCCGTTCAAAAATTCCTAGTGTCGTGGTAAGGAACAGGTTCCTTGAACTTCCAAAACCTCCAAACAAAATTTGTGGTTCCAAGAAGTCGCAAGAATATTAGAAAATTCTTTTTTGTTAACAGAACAGTGTTCTCTCTAAATACTCTACTCTAAATACTCTAAATTTTGCAAAACACAGACTGTACCACCTAAACTTCACGCATTCAAGGGCATGTTGGATAAGTATCTGGGGACGTAATTCCAATTCCATTTTTCGTCAATACGTAAACTACTTGACGATCGAGTGTTTCGAAAACTTCTGAATGAGCAATCCGCGGTGAATGTTTCATAATTTTACTCTCCACGCCCTTCTATAACCAGGGATGAGCAATGGAAGCTGTTTTTCCCAGACCTAAAACCACAATCAGAGCCAACTTCTTCATTGTTAGAGCAGGACCTGCATATCATCACCTCCTTAAAACCGCTCCCATCTCTGATTCCGAAGCCTCCTTCAAACGCCTCGCGCAACGTCTATTCTGTCAGCATAGTTATATCGTAGAGCATTTACAAGATCATTTTCCATGTCGTTGTTGTTGCTGTTTCATCTGATGTCTGTCATATACTGCAATCATAAATAAATAAATAAATAAACTTACGCTCCCTTTCTAGGCTGGTGCGTTTCAGCCTTTCTCTCGCTAACTCAATCTTCTGCAATAATCTGAGCCGTTCGCGGTCATCTCCTCCTGGCGACTCACTTGCGCCGTCTTCTGATGACCTTACACTGCTACGTTCACCATCGGTCGGCTGAAGCAATAGAGCAATCACAAAATAAGTTGGCAAAAACCAAATGTAAATACTTTTGCACTGTCTGAAAAATTCTTCTAATGCGACTAATCTTTCCCGTTCAGACATAAGCTTCAAACTCTTCCTACGTAAATAACCATTTGAAAAACTGGCTCTAGACTGACAAGTAACATAAAAGGAAAGCTCAGACTTGATGTTTCGGTGACAAAATCGCGAGCTCGAGCAAGCTTCTTCAATTGCAGAATTCTAAAAAGTTCAACCGCATTTTGAGTGCAAATCAGGAAGCCTTACGCCAATCTTTGCACGGTTCAAGAAACTACTTTTACGTGCACAATAAGTGCCTTTAGTCGCTTTTGACTGAGTTCATTGGTATATTTTCTAACATTGTAATTCCATGTGTGACCTCGGTCAACGTCATGAATAAATGAATGTTTGTTGAGGATTATTTAGCCATATATGGTCGGATATGTTACACAAGGACATGAAAGTAACTGGCGTCCACCCGTTCAAGCGCAAGAACGGGAAAGGTGGCGTCACGACACCAGAAGAGCGGACCCCGCCACGAAGCAGGACAAACGCTGAAGAAGAAGAAGAAGAAGAAAAAAGAAGAAGGGGATTATTTAGCCATATAGTAGGATGCCAGATTGTTAAACCCTTTTATTGGACGACGTTTTGGCAAAATCGCCTTCTCCAAGGGCCATAATACAGTTGGGCCCGAACGAAAATTCGAACATTCGATTTCGAATAATTCTAATCGGGATCGAACACTCGTATTCGATTGTCCGAAAAAACGCGATTTTCGAATGTACTCGAATTCGAATGCTCGAAAAATCGCGTTTTTCGAACTTACTCAAATTTCGAATATTTGAAAACCGCCGCTATTCGAATATATTAGGTTATTCGAAATTTTTGGGAGAGCACAACTATAAGAAATAAAACAGAACATTTACAAAGTTAAAGCCAACGAAATACAACTCAGTAGGCACGAGTGATCGACCGCAAAACCAAACTTAGGTGGATCCACAGACAAGTAAATAAATAATAAGAATAACAATAGGAATAGACAGATGAATAAATAAGCAAAAAATGAACAAAACTCAAATTCCACTCATCAACTAACTAACCTCATTGAAAGATAAATCCTGCATCAATTGGTCAATGATGCAACGTTGAGATCGTCGAGAACAGCTGATGAAGTGAAAGCGGCGACGTTCGCCAACAACTAGAACGCTGCCGCTTTAGTGCAAAGCCGAAGGTCGACGCTGATAAGACTAATAAAAACACCGTCTCTCTCTCACCCTAAAAACATTACAAAAACCGTCTCGCTCACGGAGGAGATGTACATGTCCGGCACTGAAACCGTACGAATTCAACAGACGACATGGTAGGACATACAGAAGGGCTTCATTGAAACTGCTTCGTATAACACAAGATGTGGAGGGCACGAAAAGCTCCAGTACGTTAGTCAGCAAACTCCAAAACGAGCTAAAGGAGGACATGATCCGCGAACAGCCGCAATAGGACGGACTACATTTCAACGTTTGTGAATATATAAAAGCACAAAAATCACGGAACCAGCACGAAATGCTCCCACTGCACAGGATCAAATAAGTTAACATATGAATACAATTCTTGGAAGACTATCACAATATTTAGGCGATCGCATACCAGCACATATGACTAATTATTAGCTGTTAGAAAGAACTAGAACGGTTACCCATACAGTGCAAATTCACCGAGTAGTGAACGTGTGTGTGTGTGTTCTGAGAAAGGACATCGATAGGAAACCTCTGATTAGTTGCCATGGGAGAAAGTCAAAGTAGCGTTCTCTCGAAGCCATCGACACGGCGTCTTCCAACTTGAGAAACAGAGTTGTCCTCGACGGCGATGTTCGGGCAGTCCAGATCACCAGAACCGTTCTCCGGAGCGATTAGTGCATTCGAAGAAGATCCGCGATTCACCACACCTTCCAGAAGGCCATTCTGAGTCAGTCTAGAAGAATAGCCATGAAGCGGTGTATACAAAGGTATAGAAGTTGAATTTTACATAAAGAAGAAGGCTAAATAAAAAGGATAAGGAAAGGCGTTAATCAATCCCTTTTGGGATGCACCACGCATTCTACTTCTATGGGACATCATGGAGACGATTTGAATGCGTATTTAGCCATACATTGACTTGTGGTGGCCAGCCGATAAACAAGTCAGCGCTTTACGCTCCTAGACAATTCTGGTACTTGGTTAACCTTGGCGGAAAATCCGAACCAGGAACCTGGTTTCAGGTGCACGCGACAGCCGGCACCTCCTCCGACTGCGCTACACGCGCCCAAGGTTAAATATACCTGAATATAACGGAGAAATAATAGTAAAAGCAATCTCTAATGCACTCTTTAGCCATGTGCTGAAAATAAATAACTTTCATAGCACTTTCTAAGAGAGAAACGACGCAAGCCAACTTTAGAATATCCAGAATAGGCACTTATATCCTTACTTTAGCATGCGTTCAAGTATCGTTGAGCAACTTACACTCTCAAACGCTGATTTATATATACTTGAATATTATGGAGAAATAACAGTAAACTTCAATGGTTCGTTTCGCCACTTCAGACGAACCACGTTCATTATAACACCTCCTCGGTGGCTTATCAGTGAAGAAAGGAGGAAATTTTCACATTTCTTATTTTATTTATTTATTTGTTGTTTTAAATTCAATATCTGCACAATATAGTTATTCCAAAAGTCTGCATTAATTAATCTTTTTTTTTCAGGATGCGTCATGCATTCTATGTCTACAGAATAAAGCGGAGACAATTTGAAGTGGTGTTTGGTCTACGCAATGACTTGCGATGACAGTTACTTATTTACCCTTTCCAGAGAAGTTCCATAACAATCCACCGAATCAGATGATAAAACATTTTTTTTTGTTTTCTGCGTCAATTTGATCTATTAACTGATTCCGTGTTGCATTTGAGAGTCAACATCTAACCCTACTGCGCTCCTCCCTTTAACGCCTTTTAATTTTGAATCCGAAAAAGTCTGCTTTATTAAATAATTTCGTACTTACATATCTTATTATTTTGAATGTTTACTTTCAGGTCAGAATAATTACAGGAGCACTCTTTCATATGCGTAATTAGAGTTTTCATGTATTGAGTAAACCTTTCTATCAAGTTAACTCTCTATTGACCATGTTTTTTTCACATTTGTTTAGGTCTGGAACAGCTTGTTGTGATCAAAACTCTTGTCCCAGGCGGGACTCGAACCCGCGCCTTCTGCTTGCGGGGCAGCGACGCTACGCCTTACACCACCGACGCTGTCTGACCGCGTTTGAGCTTTGATCGCAACAAAACATCCTGTAAAAATATACTCTACTGACCTCTTTCGTGGTGCGCTCGACGACCGACTCCTAACTTTTTTTAACTAGAAATCTGTCAAAAATAATGAAATCCAGGCGCTGTTCTAGAACGAGGATACACTTCTTCCTATATAACGTCAAAAAAAAATTGGACAAAAATTTTTAAAACAAGAACGATAAGCACGACTACGTATACATTAGTACTGCAGAAGGACACTAACCTTAAGGCCGCCACAGACTTCTGCGGCGCCGCTCGGCGGCGCCGGTCAGCGGCGCCGCTGGAGGCGAGCTCTGCGTCTCTGCCCTATGGTTAAGCATAGGGCAGCGGCGCCGCCGGTGCCCTATGGTTAAGCATAGGGCAGCGGCGCCGCCGGTGCCGCCGGCCGGCCAGCGGCGCCGGTCAGCGGCGCCGCTGGAGGCGAGCTCTGCGTCTCTGCCCTATGGTTAAGCATAGGGCAGCGGCGCCGCCGAGCGGCACCGCAGAAGTCTGTGGCGGCCTTTACTGCGACCACAGTAAAGATACCAGTTATGGAAAAGATGCAGGGTGGACCCCTCCCCCTGTGAATCTGCGCCAAGATGTGCTTAACTTCACCTCAGGCGATGAGGTATGAACGCAACGACATGCTCCGAACTATACCTTCGTTTTAGAAGCTTTTGGTGTAGTAAGCGGAAGGGACAGATACCGCGTGCACCACAAATCGATTCCAGTTTCGAATCCTGCTCAAGCCAGAAAAAAGCTCTACGGTGTTGCGACTTAGTAGCAGACTTATATAACAAGGAGGACCACTGAATAATTCATCTGTTGATCACTACAAGCCTTAGATATCATAGACAAATAGAATGCGTGGCTCATTCTAAAGCAAGTCTGTAACAGCGACTTTTGTCCAGCGTTCTACTAAGTTGCACTTCCTGAAAGCAATGTAGGTGTAATTCACCAGGGAAACAACCCTCGTCATTCCAAAATTATATCAAGTTAAAGATCTCCGAATCAAAATAGCGACCATTAATGACTCTGTTCGAATTAAAGTCACCGTTCGCCAGCGCCTAGTAAATGCGCCATGCTTTCCACTTCTACATAAGATCGAAAAGAAACTTTGAAGCGCCTTCTATGCACATAGCACTCGCGGCTGGCAGGCCAGTCTCTTACCCTTCCGAAACAGGTATGATCCCATAGGGAGAGAAGACGAACAGAGAAGAGAACAGACGAGACACGAACCTACATTCCCTACTATCAGGGGCTGGCTAATGATCAACGCAAATGGAAACGAGATAGGAAGGAACCTCCCACCGATGGCGCTCTAATCCCCCTTAATGATACTCAACCCCTAATTTCTACAGAGGGACGAAATTACTTGGCTCTAAAGCAGGTCGAGTCAATCGATAAAGAAAAGCTTCAAGTGCTACGATATGAAACTGCCTCTAAGCGACAACATTACTCAATACAAAAACGGATGATGTTCTGGCAGCGAATAGGATTCGGGAAAACCATGAAATCGCCATGTTTGAACAGACCCCATAGAAAAGGAAACTCTGTGACTCATTGTTAGCTGCAGCTGCTCGCGAAGAGCCAGCGCAAACGCTACTGAAAGTGGGTGGAGCCATGCGTGTTCCTCATTGAAGAACAACGGTGATGAAGCTCGAAGAATGACAAACGCGATAGACTTCCGTCCCTATCCTTCTGGAAGCCTACAGACTGACGGTAAAACACGATGGATCGAGAAAAAATAACTAACACTCGAGGAATGTTCATCTGCATCCCAAGAGTCCAGAAATTAGAGAAAGGACGAATTGCGACGTGAATTAATCCGTTTTTGAAATGTGAGAAATGAGTGCATCCTACTCCTATGAATTGTCGAGGAGTCGTTTACATCCGTATTTCGCCTATACAATGACTTGCGGTGGCCAGCCATGAAGAAGTCAGTGTTGTACCGCTAGGCAGAAATCGATACGTATCATTTGCCTGACCGACGAATCGCTCCCGTTGCGAAGTATCAACAAGCCCTCAGGGAGCGTTTAGTGTGACGTAACCGGCGACGGGAGGTAATGAATGATAAGCTTAGGCTTTATCGATCGCGCGACGGAATGAATCGATATGGGAGCATATGTTTACATCGCGTCACGAGTCGCGTGGACACTAAATGCTTCCTCACACGCCGATCGGTGCGGCGTTCTGAAATCTACCCGTATCGATTGGGCTGCGCAGACGGTCGATATTGATAGCATTCATAACGCCGCGCCGCCCTGCGACCAAAATATAAATCGCTCCCAACGCTCAATACCAAGACAAGTGGATTCTTTCTCAGTCATTTAGGGAGCTGATTCTTAGTCACCATTCGCTTAATTTTCTGAAGGCATGAGATTTCTACAAACTGAGTAATAAACAACGAAATCGGTATCACAGTTATTCGCTGTCATCCCACTGAGGAAATGTCGTTCACTAAACTCCTAACAATTTCGAATTCATCGAATGCGAACTGCGTCAACCGCAACACTGCCGACACAGAGACATGCAAATTTCGAAAAAAGACCCGTTTCCGCTGAATGCTAAATACGGAGTAACCGAATTTACCCTGCTACATTTCCTTTCAGTCGTTCAATGAACGTTGTTCCAAGAATCGACGTCTCCCGAAGCTTAATATTTGTAGCCAACAACAACACTTTTCACCTGATGACTGTGTTTTTGAAGACGCAATAGAGAACATGAAATGCCAGCGAGCAGAGTTCTCTCCTAACGGAGGCCATTTCTCCCCGCATGGAATGGAAAGGATGCCTTTTGTCTGAGCACAGCATAACTTCTAGGAATCCTACCAGGAATGTCTTTGAATTACTCGACGTCATACTGCGTGACAATGGGAGGGGCAGAGAAGTCGTTACTCCATTAACGAGCTATAGAGCAATACCAGCAGAGTCGACAAAGGACAGATTCATTCTATAAGGCAAAGAACAACAACTACATGGCCACCCGAATTGAATCATGGAATCAAGTATTAACACTTCGTGTTCCCTTCAGTTTCTTTCAAAGCATTCAGCATCAAGACTGCTTTGTAGCTGAGTCTCATAAATCGATATTCATCGATAAAGGAAAAGTTTTCGAGTCTCCCATGGAAAACGGTAGTTTCTAGCACAGCATGCCTCCTAATTTTTTGAGTGTTCGAATAATTCTCAAACCGAACTACTGGAGTATTCGAATTCGAATATATTCCAGAAACATGATTTTCTAAATACTCTAATCCAAACACGTTAGAAACGCAATTTCCTTAAAACCTGAATTAGAATACATTAGAAAATACCTTTTTTAACATTCGAGTTCGAGTGTTATGCATTCGAAAGAGGCCATTTTTCAAATATTCGACTCTAATACTCAAATTCGAATGAAAATTCTACGAACATCGATTCGAATAGGTCTCATAAATCGATGTTCATAGAAAAGGGAAAAGTTTTCGACTATCTCATGGAAAATGGTGGTTTCTAGACAGCATGCCCCCAAATTTTTGAGTGTTCGAATAATTCTCAAACCGAACAACTGGAGTATTCGAATTCGAATACATTCCAAAAACATGATTTTCTAAACACTCTAATCCAAACACGTTAGAAACGCAATTTCCTTAAAACCTGAATTAGAATCTTCTTCTCCCGAGCGTTTAGTCCCGCGCAGTCGCAGGGTCCGCTGTTCTTATGATCCGTCGCCACCTCATCCTATCAAAGGCGTCGTCTGGCATGGCGCCGACTTCAGCGAGATCTTTCTTGATGACATCCTTCCACCTTTTCCTTGGGGCTCCTCTCGGACGCTTTCCGGGTGCCTCGAAATCTAGGGCCAACCTTATGGGGTGATCCTCTGGTCTTCTGAGGACGTGTAAAACCTGAATTAGAATACATTAGAAAATACCATTTTTTTAACATTCGAGTTCGAGTGTTATGCATCCGAAAGAGGCCATTTTTCGAATATTCGACTCTGATGCTCAAGCTCGAATGAATGTCCTACGAATATCGATTCGAATATGTTAGACAAGCAAACCACAATTATTAAGGATAAACGACGGCGTTATTCAATCCCTTTTAAAATTCGGTTAACAGCCGATGAATAGGTCAGTACTTTATCTTTTCCAGACAAGTCTTCTATCAATTTATCAACTCTGGAAAGGAAGGATTGGACGGCCTTGGCAGGAAATCCGTACCACTAGCCTGGTACTGGGACCGCGCGACAGCCGGCACCTCCACCGGCTGCGCTATACGCGCCTCAGCAATAAATTATTCTGGTACATAAATTGGCACTGAGCATTTAAATGAAATCTTGCGACTACTTGAAAAATTATGGCACTCTTGAAATTTTCGAAAATCCGGATGATTTCGAGTACAACAAAAAATTCAAGCACTCAAATTCGACTATGTTCGTAGAACGTGATTTCTCTGAATATTCGAACTTGAACGCATTCGAAGAAGGTGATTTCTTGAATACTCGAATTCCAGTACATTCGAAAAAGGTGATTTGTTTAGCAGTCCATATCGAGTAATCAAATTCGAATGAAAATCATTCAAATGCCTATTCGAATAGGTGAGCGGGCATAACGGTAGTTCCTAGAACATCTACTAAGAAGTGAGGAATAATGAGAACTTTGGAAGTGCTCTAGAACGAGGAGTTGGGAGAAGGATGCTCGTAGCAACACTATCTCGCCTCGTCGCTCCATTTGAGGGTCATAGATGTTGTTTGTTGTGCCAACACGTGGGAAATTGGGTAGACTGCCCACGAAATGCGTTTGAATGAGAACCTTCACGTGAGATGCTGCAAGTGAACAAGTTTCTGAAAGCCGAAAAAGAACACCAGGGCGTTCATCTACGCGTACGCCGGACTCTTCTCGTGATAGTCCTGATCGAGAGAATAGATGACCTTGTTGTCGCTGGAGCGAGCACCCAATAGGCTAATTTGGCACGAGAAACGCACGAACGGGAGCTTCATTGGCAACTCTCTCGAGCTAACTAAAGACAAACAGGACAATAGAAGTGGTTGAGCGAATCATCTGGTGACCATAAGGGTAAAAAAGTAAACCTTGGCATAAACCAATCTGTCCGGGATACGCCGTGCACTTTACTTTAATGGATGTCATGGAGGCAATCAGAATGCGCATTTGGTTTATACAATGATTTGCAGCGGTAAGCCGATGGACAAGACAATGTTTCTATCCATCTCAGACTCTACCAATTCATAGACCTCGGTGGACTAAATGCGTAGTTGGCCTGGACAGCAGAAAAACTTTAGATTGATTTAGAGTGCATGCAACTGCCGGCGCCTCCTCCGACTGCGCTTTTTGTCTTTTATCAACTTGAAGTTTTTGAAAGTTTCCTATTAGCCGCGAATATTTTCGGTTAATTAGCTGCTACTATGCGATGCTTTCCCAGCATTCGAAATGCAGTTTTCTTACAGTACTTTTTATGGGGCAGTGCATTATTACCTAGAAATGCGGCTCATCTAAGAATTTCGGATCTATCCTAATCGGGAGGGGATAATCTTTATCCTTATCTTTATCTATAGGCGCCCACTCGAAGATGGGCGCGATAATATGACAACTCAATCTAGTCAGCAAACGAAACAAAAAGGTAACAACCGGTAAGACGATAAAATGGAAAAGGAGGACCCACAGCTCAATTCAAAGCAAAGTTCAAAGACCCAGGCCCAGCAACAATGGCCGTCGTTGGACTAAAAGAAAGCTGAAATAGTGAAAATTAAGGTCTTACTGAGGTACAACCAGCTTCTTGAGGAAATTTTTTTGTAAGTACTGAGTTTGAAACCTAGGCAACCTCAGCGATTAAGGAGTTGAAGGCGGAGACAACTCTGAGAAGAACTTTAACCTGGCATTCGTACGAGAAGCCTGTGTCGCAAGTTTGAATCTCCCACCTCTAGTCCTGGACTGGACCAATATGAAAAACATCTTTGACGGAACTGATGTGAGCCCATGGAGGATCTTGAAAGCTAAAAGGAGGTCATACTTATAACGTTTGCTTTTCAGGCTGGGTAAATCCAGCCGTTGTTGCCTCTCAACCCTGTTAGGGATGCTACTGTTGCAGTTATTCGAGAAACTAAGTTTGTCATTGATAATGAAACCAAGGTCTCTGATTTCGTTGACCTGATTAAGGACCCCTCCATTAATCCTGTACCCCGAGTCAATTTGACCAGAGCCCAAGGAGAGAACCGCTGTTTTTTGCACAGCAAGAGGTAGGCCATGAGAGTGCGACCATGGCACCACGCCATCTATAGCGGATTGCAAGATGTCCTTATCGGGACCGGAGTTAACCACCCTATAAATTTTCAAATCGTCGGCATACATGACACAGGAAACAGAAGGAGGAACTGAAGCAGGGAGGTCAGAAGTGAATACAGAAAATAGGACACATAGGGGAGAGAGAACATTCCCTTGAGGAACGGCACTAGGGGCATTATAGACTGCTGAAGTTTCTTTACCAACTCGTAGTTGGAACGTACGTTCTGAAAGGAAGTCCTGAATCCATTGAACAATGCGGGGGTGAATCCCGACCGAGGTGAGCTTACGTAATAGAAGGTCGTGGGGGACCTTGTCAAATGCTTTAGCAAAGTCAAAGTATATAACGTAAACATGATGTCTGAGGTCCAAGGCTTTAGTCTAATCGTTGACGGAGGATAGAAGAGCCGTTTCAGTTGACTTGCCAGGGCAAAAACCACGTTGGCAGTCAGGAACATGCGGTTGTTATCCAAGTGTTGAAGTAGCTGTTTCTTGAGAATTTTTTCAAAGATCCTAGCGAATATGGATGTAATACTGACGAATATGGATGTAATACTGACTAGCGACCTTTGTTTTAATAAATCCTATTAAAGTTAGACGATTTCCTGAGCTTCAATAACACCGCCTACATTCCTGAGTTTTTTTTTTGTTTCAGCGGCCGGCCCATCCCGTATCACGGGTGGGTGCTGAGAGACCTCGAGGATATCGCGGATTTTTTTTTTGTTTGTTTGAAAAGAATGAACTGAAACCATTGGTTAGAAGTAGGAAGGGAAACTTTAGTGACGATCTTTTCCGCCCTTCCTTTAATATAAACATAACAACGTTGTACATGGTACCTAAATTGCAACATAGCTAGCTATTTACTGGCCAGAAGAAAAGCGGAATGGCCAGTCTGATCCATGTAAACGAAGCCCTTGGATCTCATACGGAAGGGTTTCTCGTTAACTTCGGCAACAAACTCCGATCTAAGACTTCAGACCATTGCACTGGTAATTCTAATCGCTCCAATATCTACTCATTACGAGTGGCAGCGCAGCCGAGGGATGTGCTGGTCGCCACGTAAACTACTAATCGATTTATAGTTCACGACGTCCTGATGGTGACTACCATGAATTCCATCCCTTCAAAGTAGGAGAGCTGGAACTAAACTTCTCTGTAACCGATAAAACGGCGCATCGTTAATAGAGATTGATTAAAGTCTATCTTTATCCTTTAATTCTAGCGCCCAAATAAGCACGGGTACAAGGCAACCCATTTCCTTGCACCAAGTCTGCTTTTTAGTACCATGGGGACATTTGCTCGTTCCCATCAAAACCTTCACGTCATAAGAGAATAGGCAACTACTGCATCACTGATCCTATGCCTAGAACATGGCGGGAATCTAGGCCGAGTAAGATCACAAGAAATTTTGGATCTATCCTAGTGGGGAGGGGCAACCGTAAAGTGCCATTTGCGTATGTCATTCAAGGCCACGCACCACTGAATTTAAATAAAAACCCTCGCATAATGGGACAAAAGCTGAAGCTCTCGTAGAAATTCAAACAAAGAATTGGAGATACAAATCACTATATGCCCCTCCCGATTAGGATAGATCCGAAATTCTTAGATGAGCCGCATTTCTAGGTAATAATGCACTGCCCCATAAAAAGTACTGTGAGAAAACTGCATTTAGAATGCTGGAAAAGCATCGCATAGTAGCAGCTACTTCACCGAAAATATTCGCGGCTAATAAGAAACTCTTTCAAAAACTTCAAGTTGATAAAATATAAAAAATAAATTTGGAATAAAAATTACGATATATCCTCCGCCTCGTCGATGTCCTGGTTCAGCTTTAGATACGGATTGGCTGGCTGAGGTCGGAATAGTATGCCCACGAGAATGAAGAAGACCAGAGTGGAGCATTCTACGACAGCGTCCGTAACCCATTCTTGGTCAAACGGAAGTGCATACTGAAACCAACATTATGTTAACGGTAGTAATCAGGTCGCTAAGGTAACAGAATCGCACCTGTAAAAGCAACTTCAGAACCCTTGTCAGGTAAACATACGATATTACAATCATGTAGAAGTGACGGAAGAGACGAAGTTTCTCAAGATTGAATGCAGCTTTTCCATCACTTGTCGCTCCTTCAGATAGATGATGCATTGACCTGAACTGACCACCTTGAACGTCATGAAATCGTTGCGGTCGATGTGAAGAATTTCAAAAAACTCACCAAACAATTGGAAATATAATCAAGAAGCAGCAGATCATGTCAATGAAGACGAACATCTCAAACCACAACTGGTATCCTTGTTGTCCAAACTCGCTTTCTTCTAGTATTACCATGGCGATGTTGTCGACAATCTGCAAGTGGATGACTGGAAAATCTGCACTTCCAACCCCATGAGTAGCTGTTTCTTTATAAAAATACAAAAATATACAAAATACTATAGATTAGATATAATATACACAAAGGTTTTTCCACTAAACTGTTACGTTAATGTTTTCGCCCCAGAGTCGCCCACTTAAGTCCGTCAGTACCACGTAACGTTCGGAAAAAGCAGTTCACTTAGGCAGCCGGACTTGTTAGGCTTTAGCCGCAGGGTGGCTGAAATTTACTCGAATCGATTGTGCGGCGCAGACGATCGATATTGATAGCATCCAAAATGCCGCGGCCATCCGCTACGGAGGTATAAATCCCGCTTAAATCGTCATGTTCCATAAACATGGACAATACTCACTCCTTCACGACACGATTGGACAGCGGTCCTGCTATGTGGTCCTGCTAGTAAAGTGGTCCTGCTATGCTTGCCTAGACAATTATAAACGGCGGACATCACGACCGGCTCACCGTAACCAAAGTGCGGATCGCGCCGAGACTTTTGCTGTCTGCGCCATCCTACACTAGAGATCGCGTCAGTGTCCACGTTGAGATTCGATCGACCTCTTGTAAGCCCGCGATGGCTCTCTCGCAAGGCGGGTCGTGGTGCAGTGGGCAGCGGGCTTGCTTCATGCGAGGGACGTCAGGGGTTCGGTTCTCCTGCGTCGTGACATTCTTGCATTTCAACTGACTATCTGAGATCTGAAAGGTTTCGACGTCTCCACAACATTGCGGGTTTTTTTGCGCACTGTCAGCTGTATGAGCTTCGCCGCTCGAAGAGCGCAGAACCCTGACCGACGAAAGCAGTTTCCATACGAGCAGCCTGTATGACATACACCCTGGAATCCCTTCACTAGACTGGTTCTGCGATTGCACAAAGGACGTCTCACCTGACGCCTCAGGTTACAGTGAGCCGGTCCTGACATCCACCGTTTATAACCTTGTTGCTTGTCTTTACAAACAACCTGTACTTGTAACTTTAGTGCTCACAGCAAATAGGAAAATAGATCTGATCTGCCGAAGTGTTGCGTATTTAACAACAGCAGAAAACCACAAACAAACCGGCACCTGTCAAAGTAAGCTAAACCAATCCGAGGAATAAGAAAAACAATCGGAGAAAACGATAACTGTTAACATTACCTATGAAAAAAGAGCACTTTAAGTAGTGAGCTAATGAAGAAAAGTAAGGTTGCACGAAAAAATTAACGTAGCTAGGATGTCTCCTTCATAATTTGCCGTTTTAGGAATATGTGCAGTTTCCCAGTCTTACAACACAACACCTAAAGCTCTGGAAATCTGAACGATACTCTGAGAATAAAATCGAATAACCCACACTAGGTCCTCCCGCTGCTGTTGAAACGACGCCTGTTTCAGGGTCCAAGAAAATGAGATTCTTCGTTGGGAGCGACAAAGCTCATTGAATTACGCAGAAAGTACATACAAGCTCTCGCTGTCCCTTCGAAACCCAGAATCTCGAATAGCTCCAGTTACGCAATGTAAAAATTGACAACAATGAAGGGTCAGAACCACAATGACAAAAGCAAAGCTTGAACGGCTTTCCTCGACACGGCCTTGATCGAAATTTTACAATCTTCATGTTTCCCGTATCAAAAGGACTCCTCGGCTATTTCGAATGCAAGTCGAGCAGCTGATATGAAGTCCGGCCGAATGTTGACGTCAGATGTCATAGATGCTACAATCTACTTGAAACAACATGTAGATGATGAATAAAAGAGAGCCAGCAATGGGTTCGTTTACTCCAAAAACAACGGAAAGTTTTTTAGCCATTTGGCTCACTGTTATATCAAACGGAAACAAACAGTCTCACTTTCTAGGCAGGCCTTTTATGAGGTAACGAAGAAATTCGGAACAGACAGTCACTGTCAATCGGGTGTCATAGTGAGAGCAATGGCAAGCTATACAGAATGACTCATGGAAAATTCCCAGATGAAACGCGATAAGAGCAGAGCCTTGTAGAACGGATCTAGCGAAAATCTCCGAGCAAACACTGCAAACATTACACATAATCACATACTAGAACTCTAGGCAACTTCAGAACTCTACAAAGAAGCTTGAGAAACTCCGATTGCTGAAAGCACACACAGAATACGAGAATTGCGCCAAGAAATGACAATAGCAGCAGGATCAAAGGTGTTCCTACCTTTCTTTTTTAATGCCGACGTTACAGATTGAGTAACCCTGCGTTTTCAGCTTCATTTTTTCTGTTCCAGCCTATTACACTTAATCCTGTACTTTGCAATAAACTTCAGACCTGAGCAAATCTAAAAAGATCCGTTAGGAATGTCCCCCACGACAACAACAACAACAGGGAAAGATCTATTCATTAGAAGGAAAAGATCTGACCGCCTTGTTATGTTTAAAACACTCCAGGCTTTATGTTTTGGCGGCAAAATCGCGAGCACGAGTAAGCTTCTTCATCTGCAAAAATTTAAGGGAGTTCAACCACATTTTTAGAGCAAATCAGTTAATTAAGGGTCTATCTTTGCATTTGAAGAAACCGATCAGGTTTCACGAGACTACTTTTACGTGTACAATGAATGCCTTCAGCAATATTTATTTATTTGTTTTTGATTGAATTCGTTGATATTCCATTCTAACATGGTATTTCCACGTTTGACCGTGATCCACGTCATAAATAAATAAAAACACAAATAAGGATATTAAACACTATTCGTCTTCCATGCTGGGACGAACGTTTGAAAAAAAAACTACGAAACCTCAACTTCAAGTAAATAGCAAACTAATAGGGAATAAAATTATAGCTGCAATGCTAACATAAAAACTGACCTGCAGAGGCAAGACGACCATGAAGACTTTTCTATCGCGCTCAGTGAGGAAGTTCTTGAAAAACGTGTATCCGGTGCCAATTAATATAATTGTACCAAACAGAAGCGCTCCTTTTAGACTGAAACACAAGAATTAGTCCGATAGTCCGGCGAGACACAAGCTAGAACTACATCACCACTGTGAAGGAAAGAAAAATGAATAAAGAGAAGAATGAAAACGAAATAAAAAAGAAATTAAACGCCTAAAACTCAGAACTCACAGATGCGTTATGTAATACACAACTGCCCAGATCTCGCTTTGTTGCCCGTATTTACTTACGAAGAAGAAATTCACACCATGGAAGAATAATGAAGCAGCCTTTAGTAGTACCAACGCTGTCATTAAGCCGTGTACGCGATATACATTCGCATGGCTAAAACGTCTCCTTAAATAGCTAAGCTAAGTAAATCTAATCACATTCCTACAGAAATTCGCAAGTTTAAGACGACTGTCCTCCACTACCTGCGCTAGAAATGTGGTTTCCTTTTTCTCTATTTCATTCTACTTTCCTTTGTTTGCCTTCATATTTCTACCATCTTAGTTCTATTAGGGGGGATCGGGGCCAAAAGTAATGAGACAAACTGAAAAAATCTTTATCTCTTTATAACTTAATTACAACTCAACGATGCTGAGGAATGTATTTGCCATTAAGGGCAATGAACTTGCTGCCATCGCTCAGCCAACTTCCTGATCCCATCCTTCCAGAACTGCTTAGGTTCTTGTGTCCCTTCCGACCAGGACGTCCTGTAGGCTCAAGAAGTAGTGGTAGTTGCATGGAGAGATGTCCGGCGAATACGGCGGGTGAGGCATGTGAACGTAGCTCAGCTGAGCGAGCTTATGCATGGTCACTTTTGCCCGATGGGGTACGACGTTGTCGAAGAGGAGGACCTTCTTGAAGCGCTGCGAATGAATAAGAGCGAGTCGCCGGCCCATCTCTTCTATTTCGTTCACCATGGCCTTGTAGTTCATCGTAGACAGCTTGGGAGACAGCTTCCGGTAAACCGATCCACGGGCGCAGACCCCCAAAAGCTCTGAAGGTGTTTCTCGACATGAACATCTCGCCGAACGAAGGTCGGTAACAGGTTACCAAGCCTCACCCAGACTGGCTGCTTGGCAGGGTTAAGGTAGAAGACGTACTTCTCGTCTTGCGTGAATATTGAGCCCAGACTGCTCGTGGTTGGGGAATTGAGCGAGATTTGCGCGACACAGGTCGACTCGTCAGACTGGGGTTTCGGCATGAGATAGACTGGGGTTTTGGCATGCTTCTGGAAAGGGCCGAAGTGGTAAATTCTCAGATGGGCTTCAGTAAGTAGCATACAAACATACAAATACGACAAGCACGAAACCAGACTCCAGCCACGAGATATATGGACACGGCATGGGGTGTCTCATTACTTTTGCCCCCCCCCCCCCCTAATAGTTCATAGAGTTCACTACCATACTTGTACGTTTGAGTCTTTCACTACTGTGTTTTGTTTGTGTTCAAACCGGAGTTCAGTATATGCATGTCCATGTGGGTTCATATGAAAATAAATGTTGAAAATGTTAAATAGTAAGATTCAAGGTCGCACATAGTGACCGCTTTGAGTGAAAATGTAAATGTAAATGTGTAGTAAATTATTCCTTCAAGATGGTAAAATTCTAAAAATTTTCCTCCCGAAATGACAAAGTTCTAAGAAAACCTCATCAAGGAACGAACTTTCACGAACTCAAGATTACTGCTAACTAGTACAAAAGGTGCACGAGTCGAATTCAGAAAACATTGGACGTTTTCATGCCTAAAACATACCTCGACAGACACAGCAGTCTGCACCACAGCGCTGCAGAAAGAAGAAAAGCCAATGACACATAAAGGAACAGCTGCGGCTTCGGAATGTCGCCGGCGGAAAGGAACGAGCCAACGTTTCGTTCGACTATCCACACCGTGAAGTCGACAGCAATCCGATCGCTAAAAAACTTCAGTCTTGCTAAAACGGATTCCAGAATAGCTATATACTGCATTATTCTTTCTTTCCACAACTATGTACAGTTTTTTTCCCGTAGGGTTTTTTCTGCATAGTTTTTCGTTTCCGTTTTTCCGTAGACTCTTCCACATGACACTTTTTACGAGTATCTGAACGTTTCTCCTATTCTTGTTCGGTTTTAGCTTCTCTCGCTTATCCTTTGGCGTGGTGGATAAGTGCTTTTCCTCGAAGTACCTCATATTTCCTACATGCAGTAACATATTGAGAGCATATTGAGATAGCTGTCGTTTGAAGGCGTTAAACCATACCAAGCATTACTGCGACTCTCTCGAGCTTAAATACAACCATTCCTCATTTAAAAAAAAACTAGAACTAAATATAGCCCAAATGTCTGTTGTTTCAATATTCCTGTCTAATTTTATTCCTCACGCACATAAACGATAAAGGATAAAAGGCGGCGTTACTCAATCCCTTTTCGGATGCGCCACGCATTCTACTCCTACGGGATGTCGTGGAGGCGATTTGAATGCGTATTTGGCCATACAATGACTTGCGGTGGCCAGCCGATGAACAAGTCAGCGCTCTATCCTTCCCAAACAAGTCCGGTACCAATTCACCGACCCCATAGGGATGGAAGGCTTGGTTGACCTGGGCGGGAAATCCGAACCAGGAACCTGGTATCCGGTGCTATTTTTCTTTCATCGTGCAATAAGTTTTTTTGCTTTCTATGCGGTCTTTTAAGTTATCTAAGTGGAGCCGCAGAAAAGGCCTGCTCTCCTTGCCGCATTTTTACCGTAGTGGGACTGTGAATCTGAGTAGTAGACCTTTTCTAATTTTAAGTTAGTTTTATGAGGTATTAGGTTGGTGCATAAGTTCTCGGACATTCGATCCCTCCTGAATTGAAAGCGCATTTTCCCGCCAAATTTCTCACATGTATCAACGCGTAAATGATCGATCGATAGAGAAAGGAAAGGGCTACAAAACAGTTCCTAACATTTACTTCTGCGTTGTTAACGTCAGCTATTATGGCTAAGCAATTCAACCCAACTGAGACGCATATTCGGCACGTCATGTTATTCCTGCATCAATCTGGCCTCAATGCCAACGAATCGTATCCTCGCCTGAAGGATGTTTACAACGAGAGTGCTCCTGCTCGAAGTACTGTATACAAGGGGTTCTCGAAGTTTGCAGTTGGTGAATTCTCCGTTGAAGATAATGAACGAGAAGGGCGCCCGATGACGCTGGATTTGGATGGCCTCCGAAGTAGTGGAAGCGGACGCATACCAAACCACTCGCGAACTATCAAGCACTCTTGGTGTTAGTCACCCAACAGTCGTTCGAGGATTGAAGTCGATTGGCAAGGTGCAAAAATTGGGTCGCTGGGTACCTCACGACTTGACACAACACGACATGGATCGCAGAGCCGATGTCGCTCTGTCTCTCCTTACCCTCAGACGTACCAACGGATGGCTGGACAACCTTGTCACCGGGGATGAGAAGTGGATACTCTACTCTAATTATCACCGGCGTGCACAGTGGGTTGACGCAACTGGAGAGGCAGAGGACGTTCCGAAACCCGACCTTCACGTGAAAAAGGTGATGCTATGCATTTGGTGGAGCGTCCTTGGCGTAGAATACTGGGAGCTGCTGGATGAAGGGATAACAGTGACGGCAGAGGTTTACGTCAACCAACTGAGGAAGTTGAGGGCCCACCTTCAAACCACACGAGGAGAACAAGTGAAGGTGTATTTTCAACACGACAACGCTAGACCGCATATTGCTAGAGCGACGGCGGCTGAGTTGGCGGACTGCGGATGGACCGTTCTTCCATATCCACCTTACTCACCGGATCTCGCTCCTTCTAATTGTCATTTGTTTTCAAGCCTTCAACGCTATTTGGACGGCCAGCAATTTAGGAACCGAGAGGATGTCAAGGAGGCACTGCTCACATTTTTCGAATCACAACCGGCCACGTTTTGGAGAAAAGGCATCCATGACTTACCAGCACGTTGGCGAAAGACAATTGATGTAAAGGGTGGTTACTTCAAATGGTTTGATATTGTTGTTCGTATGTTGTGATAATAAATATTTCATGCCCCAAATGTCCGAGAATTTATGCACCAACCTAATAATTTAGGATCAGCCTAATTCACAAAAGCATCAAAACCTTTCAGATCAGTACTTAGTTGTGTTTCGGTTTGTTTTTAATCCCTTATTGATCCTTCCTTGCTTATTTTTCCTTTCTTGATATCACGATGATGTTTTCCTCTCTATGGATTGTTACAGATTCCCCATTGTAGCACACCTATGAGTGTATGAAGTAAATAAACAAATAAATAAATGAGGCAAGTACCTGTATCCATGTGCATGATAGTTAAAGCAGTTGTGGTACATAAAGTGATATTTTCCTCGCAAATCGTACGGAAAACGTATCGATATCTGAACGGGAATAGACAATAAAAAGGAAATGATTCGCTGAACATGACTGCGATCAAAGCTCACATTTGCAGAATACAGCAAGTTATTTTCCACCAACGGAACGTAGTCCTCATAGGGCTTCGTCGGAGGTCCACCAGAGAGGATTCGCTTGAATTTGTCCAGCCATCCTCCGCCAGGAGCGTCTCCCTCTTTCACGTCCTCCTTCACCGGTTCTATGACTCCTGCATCTTTAGAGCACCTGAAGCGAAGCATAGTTGAGAAGCATTTAGTTGCATTAACTGAAAAAGAAAAAGAAAAAAGGAGCTTAAAAAGCTTACTCATCGTGAGAAGGACAAAGATGAATATGTTTTCCTGCTCCTGATCGAAATACTCGAAAACGTTTCTGCGGCAGGTCAGCAAAAAAGAAAACCGCATCAAACCCTTGATCGGTTTGCTGAAATATAGAAAGCACATTTTGAGCTGTGGAGAATCAATTACAAAGAAAATTATTGGCAGCAACTAAACAGCAAATTGCTTTCGAACCAATATTTAAGGTGGAAAACAGTGTCGCTTTTCTCTTAAAAAACTGCACTATGTTAAACTTAATGCCAATTAGACTTTTCTCGAAATACAGGTAGTGACAGCCTTTTTCACATTGCCTATTCTATCACATCGTCAGCGTGTATTCTAGGGATCCGAAACGAGCTATTCGGGCAAACAAGACAGCACAACTGCTACATTTTAAACTCAATTTTCCCATACTAAGAAACCACAGAAGCGGTTGTAAGCGTTTCAAACTTGCGTGCAGAGAAATACAACTGTTGCTAAGAGAAAGGAGCACAGATACTTGTCAAATGCTATCTCCAATCTGTCAATGCAAGAATAACGTTACGGTACACAACCTACGAAACTGATCCGATGATATCTGACGCTGTCTCTCTGCCTAGAGATCGTGCACGGCGATGGAGCGCGGAAACTTTCGGGCACCCTCCTAGCCCCTCACACTTCCTCACTTCTCGGACATGACCTGCCTCGTGGAGCATCACACAGCAGTTGTCTCCACTGACACATTGACATTTTGGAAACAAGCCTGTTGCTGCTTTGTAATGTTGTTCTAGTAAAAATTTCGAGCTATCAGATGAACCGCCATCACACTGCGCAAAAAAAAGCGCAATAAAAAAGTAGGTTCTGTCAGTGATTCCAGTGTTTTCGAATGTTTCTGCGGTGTCACCTTTTTTTAATACTAGATGCATTACAATAACGACAATAGGAAACTGCTATTTGAAGCCCACGACAGCACGTTGGCCGGCCCGTAGATTGCTGAACGTGTGGAGATGCTGAAGACTCCCCCTGAGGGATGAAGGCAGCTTCCACATGAGCAGCTTGAATCCACCACACTCTGAAGTAACTTCTCTTCCCTGGTTCTGCAAACAATTGATGTGTAATGCTCCACGAGGCAGTTCATATCCGACAAATTAGTAAGTCTGAGGGGCTAGGAGGGCGCTCTAAGGTTTCCGCGCTCCATTGCCAAGCGCGATTTCTAAGAAGAGCGGGTGCAGACAGCATCGGTACTATAATGGTGCTCGTCAATGAAGAGCTACACGAGAAGTTACAAAGCGCATAATAAGAGCGCTGTTACAAAGCCCAGCACTGGACGCACGAATAAAACCTCTCTGCCCTTGTAAATGCTTATAAGACTTACGTTAGGCCGATACTTCAGTTTGGAACAACAATTTTTTACCTAGTTAAGAAGAAAAATATACTTAGACTTGAAAAAATCCGAAATAGCTTCACTAGAAAACTATTTATTAGGAAATGTGGCTTTGATTACCATACTATTCCCCACAGTGAAGTAAGAAACAAACAACTTGGGCTACAGACTCTTTCATACAGACGAAGAATATACGACCTAGTAATGGTTCACAAAATTCTCCATGGTTTCTGTGAACTTGATAAACGCGATTTCTTCATGGTGAGACCATTTAGAACCCCAGGTGGATGAGAGGAACTTTCACTAAGTACTGGAAAATCTTCAATTCGACATAATTTTTCGTGAATAGAGCAGGTTCGGATTATACGAAACTTGCCAAAAACTCAGTTATTCCGCACAAGCTGAAGCCATGTATTACGAATGCAAGTCGATTCATAAATAATTCTAGGACATAACGAGATCTTGTGGCAGAGTTAGCTCTTAGTTTGTTCTCCTTTCTATTCTTCATTCTCTCGGTGTTTGTTATCGCATGTACTTTCTAATCATTCTATTACACTTTGGTCTGGAACGTTAGCCATTGTCATGTGGATGTCATTCTATACTGTTTCTAATTATATTGTTCTTCACATGGATTTTAACCATGTAATAAATAATAATAATGAATGCTGTACCAAACGCCTTAGAAAATCAAAGCTCCGCATTTCAAGGCTTTCTGCGAGGTAAATCAAAAAGAACTGAGAAACAGCAAAAAAGGGATGAATACCTGAAGCTGACAAACGTGTGGATTTGATCCAACGCCGGAAGCAATGGAGCTTCCTCGGGAGAATGAAAAACCGATGACGCCCTAAAAAATTATTCCTGAACGTTTAAGAACATAGCCTGACACAAAACAAACCTACCGACTTATCAGCATTTTCTCTAGAGTCAACCTTTTCGAGAATCGTCTCCGGCACCGTAAAGTTAATCAGGACGAGATCAAACGTTCCGCCTTCAGCATAGCCGAAGCTTGTTAGAGGAATATTTCTACGTGCATCTCCCTAAAAATAAGAGTGTGAGCTTTAAGAACAGTCAGAGTATAAAATAAGCATGTATAACTCGTTGAAATGTCGACTAATGTCAAGTCACCTCATAATAATCTTGAAGCAGTACAGAAAAACTTCACTAGCAAGCTGTGGATAAGGCTTGATGTCTGTGAGTGAGTACTCCACCATACTGCGTAAACTTGTGCGCAACAAAATGTTTGATTTCATCTCGCTCGCTCTTCAATAAAAGAGGTGCCACCTCATCATGATCTACAAAATCCTAAATTCAATAACGGGTCTCTCTACAGAACAGTTTTACAAGATTCTGCCTTCCACCACTAGAGGTTCACAGACAAAACTTCTTTTTTCCAAGATGGAAGAGTTCCACGTTCTTCACACAAAGTGCTGGTTCCATATTCATTAAATTATCAAAGCATCTCCAATTCCGGACTCCTTGAGCAAATTCAAAAGGCTTTTGGCCAGCCATTTCCGAAACGCTTGATTGCTTGCCTTCTTCCGAATGTCGGAATCTTTCAAATTTACGTTCAGTTGATCTTAGTTCTTGTTCATCATGCTCTCCATTTCTAATGATTTTTCTTGTTGACGTTTCTTGCAGTTCTTCCTTCACGAATTGTTTATGTTCCGCGTGAATTTCACGTATTAACTAATTAATTAATTAAACCTTGCGGATCAGTAATGGGGAGGGGAAACGGGGGAGTATACTGGATTTCGGCACATCATTCTAAAATCTGAATCTGTTCGAGAGCTCACCGATAATAAGACGAAACCGATACATTTGGGAAAGGAAGGCGGAGGGGGGGGGGGGGGGGCGATTTGTCTGCTCCCGACCAGGGGCCGAATCCGTCAAGCAGTGGGTATAGGCAGAGATACCAAAAAAGAACTGTACCTACTGTACGCAGTGGTTATCGGGTACGACTCGTATTCATGAAAGGAAATAAGAGTAATGTAAAACAAAGCCTATCGCGAGAACAGCTGATCTCACTGTAGCGCCATTTTGTCAATGGAGCGCGTAATCCTCGCGGAATCTGTGGATATACCCACGACGATCGACGAGTATTCTCTACACACAGATATAGCCATGATGTGGCGGGTAAGGTTTATCATAGATGCCTCACCGTTGATACGTCTATACTCTATACCCGTGGTTATAAGCGTTGCTGAAACTGGTCCCGAGACAGATTCAAGTCTACCTAGTCAGAAGCTTGCTGAATGCTGTGGAAACGCCACAAGTTTCAAGAGTAATTTAAGCATGCGGACCAAATAACGGGCGATTTGACTTTGACTAGCTGATTTTGCAATACCAGACGCTGAACACTACAATATTAACAATTTAAACCATGGGCATCTTAAAGTAAAACGCCGCTTTGAGCTGAAGTCTTGTCAGCTCAGCACCTGACTACCTGTCTAGTTTTAAACTACGAGAACAAAGAAGTTATATGAAACGAAAGTAAGAGAAGTACGATTGAATCATAACTCCAAAATTCTCGAAGTATTGAAGAAATGAAGTTTGCGAAATGTACAACCGAACAGTCGGCAAAGTCGTAAAAAAGCAGTAATTGGATACGCTCTACTACCTCACGAACGTTTAGAGATCTCAGCTGTTAGGTGCGTTCAAACCGCGGTGTGTAATCTCGAACGGAACAAGAATGCTATCATCACAGTGGATTAGAAGATGATTTTCCTGCTAATCGCATCAGGAAGAAGTGAGGATAGACAGCAGAACAGCTGAAGGCGGATGTTATTGGGGAAGCCCGCAAACGAAAATTCAACACTGACGCTGTCCGCATTAGACGACGATTTGTTACTGCAGCTTCACGGCTTAGTTGGCAGTGAGCCTTTTCGCTTTCATAAACGGGACGATGGGATGAAACAGACAATTAAAATCAACGACGATTTTTTTTGTTGAGGAACAGCTGCATGTCTCCTTGAAAAATGTGGAAATCAACAGCGAAAAAGAATAGAAAACAACAGTTCAACTAATGCAAAAACTTCTACAGACACTTTTCACTATCTACAAAGTGACCATGTAGCTGTTTGTAAAAACGTAAATTCAGAAGTGATCTGATAGGTGGTGAAAATAGATTGCCTTCAGAACGACTTACTTTCACGTAGCTCTGTCTTATGAGCCACAATAAAAAATCGTCTCCACCACCCAACCCCTTTCGACAACTAGGATAACGCAAGGATCGACACGTAAAGGCCAACAGACATGTCGCGAATGTGGGCAGCATTGGGAGGTCAGAAAACGTCAGCCAATGAGGTCGCTTCGAATGAGCACGCCACTCAGGTGGAGCGAGAGAGAGAGCATGTATAGTCTGCACCCTGGTTGGATGGCGTATTTGGTCGGAGCTGCGATGTTTGGCTGCGATCAGTTGGCATCTTCAAACCTCCCAATGCTGCCCACATTCGCGACATGAACACAAAAGCCTTGAAGCAACGAACTAGGTAGCAAGCAATTACTGCCCACATCTGGGACAAGCTGAATGTCAATAGATTGAATAAACTAGTCATTAAAAGTTGATGAAGCATACGCAACTTGCTGTTAGTCTTAGCGCATTTCATGATTCCTACCTCGGAATCAAGCCGTCAAAATCAGATCTGGAAGATATATGGTAGAACAGCCTCAAATCCAAAGCTTAAGGGTCGAAACGTCGGAGCAAACAGTGGAGCGAAACTATTATACCTCTACACAAGCGAAGACGGTTCACAGTTTTAGGAGCCAAAATATATAGTCTTGGCGATTTTCACTCTCTATAAAAAGAGGTTTTTGGCTTAGTTCTCACATCGAGTGGGATGGGAACCCAATTACAAGAATACAGCGGAACAGTCTCCATACATATTCCAAGCACACTATGCACTTTGCAGGTCGTATTTCAATTGGAAACGTTTTCCTTATTTGGCCAAAAAGATATCCCGCTTGTCTTCTAGCAGATGACGGCAGATTAAAAAGGGAATGGATCCATAAGGTTCATTAAGATGAATATAAAAATGATAAAAAGGAGAAAGAATGGTGGTATTCAATAATTTTTGCAATGTGTCATGCATTCTACACCTACGGGATCTCGTGAAGGCAATGTGAATGCATATTTGGCCTATACAATGATTTTGGTGGCCTAGCCAATGTTTTATCCTTCCAAGACGAGTCTCATATCAACTCACCGACACCGGGCGGATCGAAGTCTTGGTGGGGCTGGGCGGGAAAAGCGAACCGGGAACCTGGAATAGGGTGCACACGACAGCCACGGCGCCTCCCCTCACTGCGCTGGGATGCGTCTCTGATCCACTCACAATGACCGAAAATCCTACTATATATAAAAGAATTAGTCCGTCTGTCGGCGCGACAAACCAGTGTGACCCAGAAAGACGTGTCGAACGTGTGAAGGTAACCCACACACATGTAAAACCTGTCACGGTTACCTTCACGTTGAAACGATTAAAATGGACGATTGGGCGGAAAATAGCCAGATTCGAAAAGTAGCTCGAAGGATTCAATCGGGCGACTAATATAGATCGATACCATCGATTTTTTTCTGCCTAAGTTATGAGTTTTCGCCCAGATTTGATTCATCAGAATGGGAGGCACGCGAACATAGATTCAAAAGGTCAATAAGCCGTCGTGTGCAAGGCGTTCTGTTTTCGAAGTTTTATTTTCGGAGTCCCAAAAAGACGTTTGGCAGCCGGTAGGTCGCTGAACCTCTGCTGATCCAAATATGTCGGTTTGATTTTCAGGCGGCCATGCTAGCAACCTTCTACAAACGAATTTAACTATAGAATATATAGGTCAAAAAAGCGACAGTGTTTCCCGCTTCAGTTAATTTTATACCATCGTTAAGTCCTAATGTTGAAGCGTCAGGCTTTAGCACGAAACATTTACGACTAGGATGGTTCAATAGTATCAAATTTTTAACAAAACTTGTGAGAACGGAACCATCAGATCTCGATGAACACGTGCTGGGGCGGACGCGGGCTTTAGTTGATAATTTGAACAGGTCAACGAAATCTTCAAACAAACAAAATGATCGTTAAAAGCAACAGTAAAATGATCGTTCAATTAGATTAAAATAGGAAACCTTTCTACTTAAGTAACCTTCCTACTTCTACTATCTTTTATATGATGCATTCGCTGCTCTCACGAGCAGAATGGTTGGTGAACTGAAGCTTCCTTATTTCTGGGAAACGTAGGTACCCAACGAGCACCTCTGACGAGGAAATTAAACGAATTCTGGAAGTTCTGGTAGTAAATGTAAACATGACATTGGCTAAAAATGCGTGAGAAAATAGTGAAGGTGCAGTTTCAGATGCACTTCTGAAAACGCTCACCTTTTAGCTTTCTTCCTCCCTTTCAATCCTTGCTACAACTAGCTCACCCACTCTACTTGTGCACTATTTGAACTTCTACATTGAGCTAGATTACATTGTTGGTTATGTATATACCACGAAGTGAGAAACTTCCAGTTAGCATGAAAAATAGGTGACCATTCTTGAAATGGTACATGTTGCCCAATATAGTTGTGCTTATTCGACTACTTGAATAATTGTTCGAATAATTTATTACATCATATTATTCGAATTTGAAACTTCCTGGTTTTCGAATATTCAATTTTGAACGGAAGTCGAAAATCAGAAAGTTTCGAGTGATCGAAAACCAGAAATTTTTCGTGTAATTTGTTCGAATAGTCGAATAAGCACAACTATATGTCTTTGAATATTTGTATTTATTTGAGTATTTGAGTTTGAGTTCCAGCCCAAGACCAATCCTTAGCCGGATGTTGTTTAGTGCTGAAGTCCGACTCCTCGTCCTTAGACCTCAACGAAGTTATGAGACTAAGCGTGGCGAACGATACTTTAGACCTATCTTGTACAAGCAGCATAATGCTCAATAGTCGAAACTGAATAAAAAAAGTGAAAACTAAAAACAAACAATGAGAATTTCCAATGGACTTACCCTTAATGTGAGATGATGAATTTTTGAGAAGACGATGTGAACAGAACACAGGGTCGTGAGCAGCACTATACGCATTAATCACAAGCTAATGTGTCGTTCTATTAAAAACTCAATCTGAAATATGTGGAGTCAACGAAAAAATCAGATAATCACATGTTGAATTCACTTGAATAAACCTAGCGAAGGATCCCATAACCTTCGAGCCCGAAAGAAGCAAAAGCATCAAGGGACGATGACGTTAAGCAAACGATTTCTCGTCCAACAAAAGCCGATGAAAACCTGCTTTCCGTGAGGAACTATCCACGTCAATAAATATCAGAAAAACAAGTTAGCATCGTTCTGCAACCAATATAATGCCGTGAATCGATTAAACAAAAGTTCGACTAAGACGAATTGAAAAGTAAAGCGCCACACTGATAGGAATACAGTTTTAAAACAACCGATCTGTTATTGCAGAATTAAAACAAAGAACCTTACAAGTAGTATCTCGCGGAACGGATTTGGCAAGAACCGATTACCGCTGGCGCGCTATCCATTCAAGACCACGTCGCTCGTCCTTTAATTGTTCAGCTTCGTGCCGATTCATCCTCAGCTCGCTGCACGGCGTTTTGTTGGCTGAAGTTATTTCGATTTCTTGTGTCTATTTAGCAATTTCTTTTCGTAGGCTGGTGTTTGGGAGCGCTGTTTCACAGGAATTTGGCTATAGGGTACAAGGTGGCACTTTGTGTGTGTGCGGTATGGCTCTATTTGATGACGAACATAAATGATTCAGCTTGAGTGGGGTTTTCTCATGCTCATTCAAACTTAGTCGTGTAACGTTCTATATTTCGAAGTCATACATTGTCATTCGAGTACGCAGCCGTCGCTCGGGAGCAATTTCCGGTTCGAATTCTCGCCGGCTGCTATTTTTCAAACGCCGTGGCCGAGTTTGTCACCGACCGCAGCGATGACTCGTCCATTCGAAGCTATTCACCGGCACGTTGTGTTGCCTTCTCCATGCACTCTTAAGTGCCCTTTTTTCTTCTCAGAATGCTGCACCTGAGCATGTCATTGTGTCCTCGTAATTGCTTTGGTTTTTGCACTTCTCACACTGAAAGACTACGGCCATATTTGGTTCGAACTTCTTCCGCATTTCACATTTCGTTTGGAAATCCCTTTGTTGTTCCAGAGAGGTAGACATTTGAATCTCTTCAAAAGAAGTAGACGTGCACGTGTTTTGCCACATGCTTCAAGAGAAATGTGAGAACGAGGCATTTCCCATTTTGAGGGACGCGTGTTTTAAGCGGTGATCGCTTTTTATTTATCTCATTCATTCATTTCATTTCGTTCGACTCATCCACCCAAGGCTGTAGGTTTTGAGAATGTTTTCTGTTATATAGCAAATATCAGTTCGCGCTGTTTTCGTTTTTGTACCTACAACCTTTAAGTGTTGCAACCGAAAAAAACCGTCTGAGTTGTGCACCGTAGTTTCGGCTTGAAATTCAGGGAAATCGTTACGGGCCACGTAGTTGCCTATCTCTGTGCTAATCAGTCACTGCAGCTAGTGATATTTGCGTGCTTGTCCGGCACAAAAAGGGTAAGGGTGGGGTGGGGGGCTTCTGATATGGGCAGAAAATCCCATAGAGCGTCGTTAATGTCGCTCATCCCTGGCTTCAACGTATAGAGCCTGTAGTAAGGGCGCTCCATGACTAATAAAAACAAGGTTTAAATCGCGCGGCTGTGGGCGTTGCGCACCGGATAACTCGGACGGATTTTTTCCCGATTGTAAGTGTATCGGCGAGTCAATCCTTAAAGCTTTCAACATCTTCATACCGGAATGAGGTTATTTGGTCCAGAAAATACTTTCTCCTCATCTTTGCAAGCACATTTTCTCACTGCAATACGTTATAATACGTTTTTCCTTCTTTTTGCAATACAAGGCTATCAGACACCAGGGTAAGTTTTTGTTTTAGATTTTTATCATCATTTTTTTAAATTTTAGTTTTCATGTGTCAATCCGATGGGGAGAATTCATCCAAATAGATCTCATCTTGCAGTAGACAAGAAGGAATGGGATACTAACGCCTTTCAGTGACAAAAAAGTGCAAGATGGGAATGAGGAGATAATGTTTGCCTGGCCATATCACTTCACTCCTTACACCGAAAGACTGTTGTGATATCAATTCGAATTTCTTCTGAATTTCAGTGTTTAGAACTCTCACCGACGTTCCAGAATGTTATGCGTTTGAAGAGCTCCGAAAGAAGTAGATTTACGCGCTTCGCCACGCCCTTGAATTGTGAGAAACGCGCAGCGTTTTTCGTTCTGGAAAAACGCGCTTTTAAGCCGCGATTATGTTTTTTGTGTCTTTCTGATTCATCTAGTCAAGAATATAGTCTGGGCGTTGTCTTGTGTGCCACACCTTTCCCACGCAAATCTGCACACATCAGAAAAACCTGGACACCTTTAGACCAGACGCTCACAGCCGTCAACTGCAAGAGCAACTATAGTTCAACAGTAAAATTTCACCGCTAGTTGAACGGAATTTCATCAGGAGTCGAACAAGCCACTTTAAGCAAGAGTTCAAAAAGGGACCTGCTGCAAAATGCGATTCAAATTTCCCACCATAGAAATTTCGTTGAAATTTAGGAGAAGTACTGTTCAACTACCGGTCAGTTTTTCCAGTGAAAAGCTGTCCTTCCAGTTAACCATTGCGAGTATCTAAAAAAATCGAACTGAGCACTTTCTAAATCAACGCGCTACGTCTTACGATTTAGTCAAGGTGTGTTCGTAAAAGACACTAATAAATTTTCTATTAAAAAATCAACTATGACTTTCTTTGAAATCTTGTATTTCACCATCCCCTAAAAAGTTGACTCACTGTTTAAAATTTCATTTTTTTGGTAATCATGGTGGTTTTTGGGTGTATCCTCAAGTGCAAGGCAGCAACGAACTTGAGTGTAATACAAGGAGGGATTGCGCCATGCACTCATACTGAACGTCACTGTTCATCTTACTAATGGGTAGTGCAGAGTGTCAATTGCTTTGAATAGCATCCAGCTTGACGTGAAATTGATGTAGTAGATTGGTATTATTCTGTCCGAAACGGCATTTACACACGAATTTTGTCCAAATAGTTGTTGTATAGTTATCCAAAAGCTCTGGCTGTTCATAAAATGAAATAGCATGTGTTTTAGATGTCCATCGTACTCCACTAGGTACGGGTTGTCGTTGCTATCGGAAGCGTTTTTATTGTTTTACTCATTTATTGATATCCATTTATTTATTGTGTCGGAGCCGAAGTTGAGGTAAAAACTCTGAGAAAAACAACAACAACAACCACGCTCCAAATCTAACCGACAAGCACAGTTGCATGGGTCTCGAATGGATGACGTAATACTTAACGCTAAACAATAAATTTAGAAACATGCTTCTTGATAGTTGATTCTTGAAGGTCTTGTTTACAGCACAAATTCAAAGTCTAGATCCGTAGTAGATGTGGCAGCCGATTATTTAGAACGCTTCAAACAATCTCAATCTCACCAGTTTTTTGAAATCCACCGTAATTTTATCTTTTATCTTGATAATAAAGTGAATAAATAAGCAAAGTATTTATCTAATTTCTCTCCGACTCCACCATTCAACTCAGTCGGAGCGCAGAATTCCCGTCTAATGTGAATACAAAGGCTAACGGAGAATGGAAAAAATCGGTTACGTCATAGTACATAGTGACTCACCGCGTTTGTCTTCTCTTTGAAAACGCCCTACAAGGATGTTCCATGGTTGTTTCGGCATTCATGTACTTTCTGTTGGCTAGGCAGTTCGAAACGAGAACTCGAACGAGTTCTTCCTCGTCCTACGATGAACAGAGTGAGTCATGGAAAGTCAGCCTGTTTTGTATACGCCACGCATTTTACCTCTATGTGATATGTTGACACACTTTAAGGTAGTAGTGCGAGGTATCCTAAATTGTCATAATAACGGCGTCCTATCGGCTTTAGCGTCACGCGGATAGTGTGCGGCGCCGCGCCCGAAGCATTATCGCCGCGTGCGACGTTGAACGCGGCAGAGGTGCGACGTTTCGTTGGAGCAATGTCCCCCCCACCGTTCTACCACACAATCATAAAAGACTGGTCACCGCCCTACAACTACCAGCTCAAAAAGACAACATTGATATGTACTGGTCACCGTTAATGATTAGCAGTGAAATGCACTGCGCATCCTGCTCGTTCGGGATGTCGTATTCTTCTTGAATCGGTTGTATTCTTTGACTTGCGGTGCTGAGATGAATAACCCGGCGTTTCATTTCAAAGTTTCACTTCATAAATATCGTACCAGTCCATGTCTCAGTTAACCTGGGCGCGAACCGATTTTAAGAAAAAATGTTTCACTTAGGGTATACCATATTCTACCAGTTGTCGCAATGTCAGAACGCGTCTGGACCGGAATTTGCTTATTGTCCAGATCACAGTCATTTTATAGTCGTCTTCATTCGATGGTATCTTCTTTATCTTCTTTCGTTCATTTCTAAACCCAACCCCCTCCCCCCCCCCCTTCTACCTTACCGGTTCCTACTCTTACCCCTTAATTCTACTGAAGTTGACCATCTAAACAACCTCAAACAATACGTAGTCCCCCATTCTATGGTTCATTATTGATTCCCGTGAAGTTGGCGTGACGCCATTGTAAAGCCGTCGTGGTAGTCCAACCACGATTGTTCTTGTTCTGTAACCGTTTTAAAACGTGTTATACTAGTTTGAACATCTTGTAACATAAAATCGGTTTGAGGTGCCTGCGAGACTGGCATCTCCTCCGGACTGAGCCGTGTATTGCGCTGTTCATCGGATTGCTTGTATGAAAACGCAGAAAGGACGTCCAATTTATCTGCACACGACACTTTAATTGGATCTGAATATCAGAATTCTGCTCGTACAAGTGTATTAATATTAGTTGATACTGTTTTCTTTAAATTCTCGCTAATCGCGTGTAGCGCAGTATAAGGAGGCGCCGACTGTCGCCTGCACGGGATACCAGGTTCCTGGTTCGGATTTTCCCCCCCCCCCCAGACCAACCAAGCCCTCCATCCCTCCGGGGTCGGTGAATTGGTACCAGACTTGTCTGGGAAGGATAAAGCGCTGACTTGTTCATCGGCTGGCCACCGCAAGTAATTGCATGGCCAAATACGCATTCAAATCGCTTCCACGATATCCCGTAGAAGTAGAATGCGTGGCGCATTCCAAAAGGGATTGAGTAACGCCGTCCCTTATCCTTCTTTATCTCGATAATCGAGTGCTCCATAGGCATGGTGTGCAAAGTATCTATCTATCATATACGGATTTTGAGAATTTCTGCGTAGTTTTTAAATTGGTGTTAACGGCTAAAAGTATTTGGCCGTTAAATTAGCACCTATCTCTCCTTGACAAGGAGTTTGTTTTTCAGAAGGACACAGAATTCCTCATACCAGTCTTTATCCAGTGCAAAAAGCAACAACATCGTCCACTCCTTCTGCTCGATGGCGTTGGCAAGCAGAAGGCGTCGCTAATTTATTCAGAACTGGATTAGCTCTTCCTCGCGGTTCTAGCGTTTCTTTTGAAATAGAAGAACCTATGCTTGCAGGCGTCTGTGTTCTGAATAGAACTCTCCGCCTCTGAGCTCTATTATGAGCCTCGGATACTAGGTACACTTCGAGTACGCGCTCGCGATATACGCTCGCTTTATTACGTTCCAGCGAAATGTTCCTTCCTCCTCGGTCGTATTATTGTGGCAAGCGCCCCCCCCCCCCCCTTAGGCCATGTTTAGTGTGCACGCGACGCGCGACGCGATGCATGCCTAGTGGCCAAATTGATCGAGCGACGCGATTGATCAATTCGGCCACTACACATGGCATCGCGTCGCGCGTCGTGCGCACACTAAACAAGGCCTTATATCCTTGTTATAAGCAAAGGAGGAACTGCCAGTTGGTCATACTCAGCGAATGATCCATGCTAGACGCTGGAAGTGTTATTCCCTTGGGTGTGGTACTACCCTGCACAAGCTGCTCTTTGAAAATATTAAAAATAAAAATTAATCGTGCTATTTATTAATCTGTACTGTACTAAATCTGCTTATACACTAGACGTTGGATCCGACGACGCTTCGGTTAATTCGAGTCCGTCATCTTTTCAAACACATTGAAAGGAATTATGCGAATAATGACATTCTTGTAAACCCCCGAATCTTGCGAGGATTCCGGTAAGAGCAGCTTTAGCAAAAAAGATTTTCGGATCATTAAAATAACAGATTTGTCTTAGGATCTGACATCGGATATCCGAATCGGATAGAACATCTGACTCCTGATCAAAATCGGTTATCTGAATTATCCGAAAATTCGATTTGGTGTAGATCACCCCTATCGAAATTGCAGGATCCGAGCTCTTCAAAAATCCCACTGTTCGCACAACCCTTCTAATCAGTTCTTGAAAAAAGGACAGTTCCGAATTTTCCGAATCACAGTCGGATTCAGTGTCTATTATGCACCTTATTAAACTTTCTTTCGGAGTGTTCGCGCTTCGAGTTCCAAACTTCGTCGAAATTCTTCAATAATTCTACTTTTTCAAGAAGTCGTATACGTCAATAGTATGGTTGTACTGGAATGCCTTTTCGAATAGGTCATTCGAGTACAACTATACTATTGACGTATAAGACTTCTTGAAAAAAAAAGAATTATTGAAGAATTTTGACGAAGTTTGGAACTCGAAACGCGAAATATTTCAATAATTCTCCTTTTCCACGAAGTCTTATACTTCGGTAGTATTTTTGTACTCGAATGACCTATTCGAAAAGGCATTCGAATGTTTTTCATTGAAATTAGAATATTCGAATTCGAATATTCAAAAAATCGCGTTTTCGACTGCATTCTATTTCGAATATTCAAAAATTGCGTTTTTCGAACACATTAGAATTCGATTATTCGAGAAATCGCTTTTACAGATGTATTCGAATTCGAATATGTGAGAAATCACTTTCGAATGTATTCGAATTAGAATATTCAGAAAAACCGGCTCTTTTGTTTATATTCGAAATTTGTGTGCATTCGAATATTCGAAAAAATTTTGAGAGCACAATTATAGTCAGTAGCTTTGTGTGTTTAGAAGCCTACGTGGCTTTTTATAGCAGATTGTAAAAATCACACATTTTATGAATTTGTTTTGTCTTGCCTTGTCGAATTAGAGCTGAGTCAGCTAGCCCCTTCGCACACAAACGTTTCTTATCGGGGACTAGCCTTCTTCCGCTCTTCCCCAGGACTTCAAACTTGTTCAAAAGTGCGTGTTTTGTCAGCAAAGTTTTCGTTTCCTTTTCCGGAAAATGTACGTTCTCTTCGCTAACATGCTGTCATCTCTTATATATGAATTTTTATAGTAAAAATTGGAAAAAATGGCGTTTGCTATGAAGAGCAGACTGAGCAGGAAACATGATGCTTCCATAAACGAAGACGTTATTCATAAAAATTATTTTACTTCTTGCGATTTCCTTCTATGCTGCGTTTCACTGGACTCATGGTAGCGTACCTGGAGGCCCCGACTGTCGCGTGCGTCGCAAGTCGCAGTTCTTGGTTCGGGTCCCGCTCAGACCATTCGAGCATTTCGTCCTTTCGGTGTCAGTAAATTGGTGCATGAGAAGTGAAAAACACTGACTTTTCCATTCTATGGCCAGCCTAGGCCTTTGCATGAGCAGAATACGCATTCAGGTGGCCTCCACGATATTCATTAGAAGTAGAATGCGTAGAGCATAACAAATAGTGAGTAATCAGTGTCGGTTTTTACCTTCATCCCACTATCATTTCGTATGTCTGTGTCATGTGTCATTCGTTCCGATTATCTTCGAGTTTCTCGAGTGGGCGCCTGCAACGTCTCCATTCGCCCCTGTCGCGTGCCAAAGTGCTCCATTGGATATGTTGTATGTCTGTGTGCCGTGGGTGACGCTGTAGTCTGTGATCTTATAATTGCGAGAAGACTGCTTATCGTGAATGTATTCATTTTTTCTGCTCCTTTCTCTCAAATTCAGTTTCTGTGGGATAATTCCAATTACGACTGAGGCGTGTTCACATAGTGTAGTAGGTAGGAGGCGTTGACCACAGGCTCACCGATGTTTCGAATCGAGAATTCCTGGCTCGATTCGCGGTCGTGTGCCTCTCTTCTCTCCATTATAACGTAGTCGATGAGTTGCTGCTAGACTTCTCGACGGTTAAAACTGAGTTTTATTTATCGATTAGCTTCTTATGAGAATAAAGGAGCATTTCACGAAGTGTCTCTTCCACGTCCGACAGGTTTGCCCTGGTGGAAACGGCCTTTGTTGTCTTCCTAGAGCAACAATAGATATTTATACTTGCTTAATGTTTTCACTTTAAAAAATGCTGAATAAATTCCATGGATTTTGCGGAGGAAAATCAAGGCGAACCCCATTTTCTAGGCTTCTCTCTAGACTCTCGTGAGCCGTTGTAGAGCTAGGATGTGGGATGAGAGGACTACTTGGCCCGCATTCGCCACAAAAAATAAAAGTACAATACGTGGCGCATCCCTATGTGACTTGGTGCTTAATAGAGACCATCAGCTATTCGTTATCTTTACGATTGGCGGCACAAGCGGAAGAGGCGCCAACTGTTACGTACTCTCGGAATTGATTTCTTGATTCTGGTTCCGTTCAGGCTTTCCGTCGTCCAAGGTGAACTGAGTTCGTAGCAGACTTGCCTAAGAAGAACAAAAGGCACTATTGTACTTTTCGGACTCCAGAGGACAAGGAGAGGTCGAAAAAAATTTTCGCCCAACTTCGCCCAGAGGGGTTATTTGGGTTGCTGATCACGAATCTGACATCCGTTTTTGAAATTTTGGCCGATTACGGTAGGTACCGGTGGCTAAGGCAGTCGAGGCCATAATCTCCGATTTCGCCCAAAGTTCGCCCAGGATGTCAGATTCGTTATCAGCACCCCAAACAACCCCCCCCCCCCCCCTAGGCGAAGATTGGGCGAGATCGGTGTTTATGACCTCGACAGCCTTAGTCACCGATACGTACCGTAAGCTACCGTACTCCAGCGTAAAACGAAAAACTGATGTCACTTTCGTGATCAACACCCCAAATATGCGAAGATTGGGCGAAATCGGTGACTATGACCTCGACAGCCTTAGTCACCGGTACCTACCGTAATCGGCCGAAATTTCAAAAACGGGTGTCAGATTCGTGATCAGCACCCCAAATAACCACCCTGGGCGGAGTTTGGGCGAATTTTTCCGTAAAGTACAATAGTGCAAAACGTTGACTTGCTCGTCGGATGATCGTTGTAGAGGCCAAATAATTAGTCACTTTGCCGCCACGGTGTTTTGTAGAAGTAGAATGCGTGGCGCATCCTACAAAGGGATTTTTTAGCCGTGAGCTTGATCATTTCCCCTTTATCATGCATAAATTCACTTTAATTTAGTTAACAACTACGGCGCCATTTTATTTGCAACCAAATGACGTTGAAGTGAGGAAGGACTGTTTTCTTTTGTTTTGTTTTGTAGTTGTTGGCGGGCAATCGTCTTTTTTTCCAACCGTTTCCCTTCCTTATTGATTCGTGCAATATGTGGAAGGTTTTCCGTTGACTTCTCGACGTGGAATAATGGACGCTTTTTGTCATTCGCATTAGCCATTCAGTGCTGTTTCTGGAGGGAATCAAATCTGTATTCCGTTGTGTTCGTTTGAAATTCGTTTTACTGGACTCTTCGATTCTTCTATTTGCTTTCCGAATCTTATAAAGGACTATTTCTGAAACTCCCTAGCTGATAGAAGAATCGAAGAGGGGTAGAGACCTAAGATTGTGTTGCTCACTCTCTCGTCTAGATGCGGCTTTATGCACGATAGGACGTCAGTCCTTACATAAGTATTTATTTGTGTATTATAGTTGTGCTTATTCGAATATTCGAATTCGAGACTTCCTGGTCTTCGAGTATTCGATTTCGAACGGAAATCGAAAATCAGGAAGTTTCGAGTATTCGAAAACCAGAAATTATTCGAATAATTTACTCGAACACTTATTCGAATAGTCGAGTAAGCCCAACTATAGTGTATATACCATTTCCACGTTGAATTGATCACTTGTCAATTCAAATTGCTCGCTTTTTACGTCAAATTGAACACTTTTCTAAGCTAGCCTAAGATTTTTGCAATCAAAACGAACTTTTCTAAATCGAAATGAGCTTCTTCTACATTAAACTAGAGACTCCAAAAAGGTTAGAATAATTTTTTGTTCAAGGAAAATTTTAATATAACTTTCTTTGAAGTTTTAATTCACTTTGCAATGAGCGAACGCATAGTCTGAAATTTTATAATTTTTATTACTTTTTTGAGGAAAACAATGATTTAAAGCTCTTTGCAAAAAGTAGGAAAGCGGCCATTTTTATTGCCAAAGCAGAGATAGCGCCATGCCCTCGTCCGAAACGTTTCGATTTTTATTCGATTGATAGCGAAATTTCTGTTTGCATGCAGTTTTACAACTGCAAACGGTGCAACATGAACAATCGTATAAAACATACACATATCCTCGCTTTGATGCTGCTGCATGTAAGCAGTGTTTACACTATCAATCAATTAAACATTGGGACCTGCATTTCGAGCGAATGGCGCGATCCAGTCTTTCAATGCACTACATGATTACCGCCTTGTTGCTGTTCAAAGCAGCACTTATTTTATTATTTTTCAAAATAAAATTATTATACGTCTTGGGGCAGGTGAACTAAAAAATTTCAACAAAACAGTTCCACCAAATTTCTCTTAAACAAAAAATTATTCAAACCATCTCAGTGAGTCTGCAGTTTAACCGGCCTAACGTCCGTTTATACTTAGACGCCGAGCGACGCGACACCACGTAAAAGGATAAGGGATAAACGACGGCGTTACTCAATCCCTTTTGGGATGCGCCACGCATTCCACTTCTACGGGATGTCGTGGAGGCGATTTTGAATGCGTATTTGGCCATACAATGACTTGCGGTGGCCAGCCGATGAACAAGTCAGTGCTTTATCCTTCCCAGACTAGTCTGCTGCCAATTCACTGATCCCGGAGGGATCGAAGGCTTGGTTGGCCTGGGCGGGAAATCCGAACCAGGAACCTGGTATCGGGTGCAGGCGGCAGTCCGCACCTCTTCCGACTGCGCTACACACGCCCTACACCACGTATAGTGGCCATATTGATTGAGCGACACGATCGATCAATTTGGCCACTTTATATGCTGTCGCGTCGCTCGGCGTCGGAAGTATAAACGGGACCTAAAGGTTATTTCGACTGGAAAGTTCGGTTTCATTTCAAAATTTTTAGACAAGCTTAAAAGATGGTTCAATATGACGTCAAAGGTGTCCAATTTGATTTGAAAAGAGTTTAATTTGATTTGAAAATTGTCCAATTCGACATGAAAATGGTGTAGAAGGTGCGATTATCGATTATTATTAGATCTCTATACTTGTTATGCCTACAGAGTTCCGTCACTAGTTCTTCTATAGCGAGCTGGAAGGGTTCTATCTTTCATGATGCCTTTTAGGGCTTCAAAAGAGAATGAAATGAACTCATCTGGCTTACCGGAGGGCTCTTCTCCGAAGCTTCTGCTTGCGGCGAAGGCGCTGGACATAATCTGCAACAATTGCTGCTCGGCCAGAACTCCTCTTCGGGGAATTCGAGACCCCAGGGTATCATAACGTCAAGCGAGGACGACTAAGTCGCGAAGAAATCGACATTTTTGACCACTGTCTTCTAGTTTGCTCAACAACAAAAAATTGAGTTTGCAGCATAGTAATCTTATCGCTGTAGGCAATATGTGGCGCTTGCTTTCTAATAATTTATTACTGAAATTTTGAAAATTTGAATTTATTATTGAAAATTTTCGGCTTATTATTCAAGTTTTCTGTGCTTTTTTCCTGAAGCGGTGTTGTCAAGATGGTTGGTGAAGTGGTTTCTCCTGATTGGGGTGTATCCCCCCCCCCCCCCCCCCCTCGGCGGAATCGAATCGCATAGAAAGAATCTCCGCTCTTCAATTAGTGTAAAAGTGTTTGGTTTTTTTGCGGCGTCGTTCAGCCGAATGAGTAGGGGACCTCACAGATTGGTATGTGCTCGAGACGAGAACACCATACCAGTGGCACTTGTAGAATTGTGCGAGCGTTACATACAGGTAGCTTAGTGGCGCAGAGGTAGAGGTCTCGCTTCATGAAAGGGTCGTCGCGGGTACGGTTCTCGCATGGCTCGGCTTTTTTTGCATTTTTACTATTTATTTGATATTTGAATGTGACTGATTTTGGAACATTTTCGAGCGTATGCCACGCTGTATGCTGTCGAACACCGAGTTTTCCGAAGGCTATTTATTACAGAACCCTCCTCTCCCTCAAAATCTTGAAAATCCCCTTTAAAATATTAGCGCAGATCGTCGCTGAAATTTCCCCTTAGAGGTCGTTTGAGGTGCTGATAGCCAATTTAAGGCTCGCTTTTGGTGTTGTGGTGGAGCAAGGAAGATGGCTGAGCTGTCATACTTGTCCGCGGTTACACCAACATCGTGTAGTTTTTCTTAACCTTTCCCACCAACACGCAGCCAACCGTAGCCTACGTTGTCACCTGTCGTCAGTTGATTACCGAGTTGCTCAGGCGGCACCAGCAGCGTCTCCATTCGTCCCTGTCGCGTGCCAGAGTGCTCCAATGGATCCTCGTCGCTCGAGCGAAACGAAGAGCGTCATATCGGTCGTTCAGGGCTTTCATCCGACCAATGCGTTGGCGGGGTCCTGATATCCTCATCACATCCCGCGGATCGAGTCGGTGACAGCTCTGGTCCAGCGGGTGTCTGCGAAGCGCGTTACATAGCCGGCCCACCTAATTTTCGACGACTTGGCCCATGCGACAACGTCTCTGATCTTCGAACGTCGACGAAGCTCGGAACTCCGGAGACCTTCTCTCACTTGCGTGAGTCGTGCCACTCCGAGCACCGTCTTCTCGATTCAACGCTGCACGACACTGATCGCGTATTCATCCTGCTTTGGTATAGTCCAGGTCTCTGGTGCAGGAAGATCAGTGGAGCCGAATATGTGGTCACAGAGTCGGACGTTCTTCGTCTTCTCCACTACTTCTTCGACGCTCTAGAAAGCTCCCCAAGCCGCTCGTTTCCTCCTGCTCAGCTCTGGCGCTAGGTCGTTGGCCATATTAACTCCGCAACCCAGAAACAGGTAGCTGGAGCATTCAGAGATGTTCGTTCCGTTGACCGAGAATGGGGCATCAGAAACTTGTCCGTTCATCAGGAACATCGTCTTCGTAAGATTCAGCTGCGGTCCCAAGCCTGCGGTAGCCCACCGTAATACCAAAGACAAACGTCAAATGTGTGTGCACGGCTGCAGCAGAACGGCGTATAAGAGCTGCATTATATTCCCTTTCACCGAGCATCAACTTCAGGGAAAACCGTCCTGTTTACCATTAGGGTCCATGTAAGGAAATGCGCTGTAAGAAGTCTGTAGCTCTTAACGCTCACTGTACTGCGGGCAGTCTGTGCATTTCTATGCACTCCATACCTTTATTTAACTGTTGTTGATCATTATGTAGGAGGCCTTCTTTTAAAGGGTTAGTAATAAACAGTAGTAAGGGAGCCTCTATTTGATAGCTTACGGCATGGGAAACATTTGCAACTGTTCAAAAAGCAGACTTTCATCTACCACTTAATTAGCTAGCAGGAAACCGAACCGCGCGAGAACCGATCAACCGACGATAATTCCATGAAGCGAGACCTTTTCCGCTGTGCCACTGAGCTGCTCAGGATCTGTGCATAATCCACGACGAGAGCTACGACAGCGACTGAGTCGCTCATGCAATGCATACGGATCGATCGATGCTGAGCAATCGCCTAATAGAAATCGATACTTATGATTTATCCGAGCGACCACTTGATCTCGTCGTTACCCTCTTGGTTAAATGACCCAGCCAAAATGAGGCACTGCTCCATAATAACTGGAGAGTAGAGATTTCTCGGACATGACTCGCTCTCGCCCTTCAGACATGCGCTTCACACGCTTCACTTGTGAGTGAGGAGTGCCGACTAATTCGACAGGCGGCGCAGAATTTGGCAGCCGAGTTTGTTCAGCTTTTGTGGTTTGGGCGGTTTGAGGACGCTGATTCGAGCGACACTGAGCCTTTTTGCGAATCGTTGAGGGAGTTTTTTGACGCGCAAAGAAGTTCAAAGGGAAGAAAAACGCTCAGAGAGGCGTTGGTGCAGAATGGACTTGAAATTCAAAATGAGGAAGAACCTGCCAGTGTGATTCTGTTCTTCATTTTTCATCACTTTGGCTTCCTAGACGCGTGGGAAAATCAGCTTCCTGTTGAGCAACGGTCTCGTTCAGAAGGTGTCATTGCTTTTGCAGTTGTAATCGACGTGACTAATTTGTGATTTTCTAATTTTCGACGTGACTAATTTGTGATTTTTTCTATTTTCTTGATAATTAAAGTTTTTTTCTAGAGAAATAAGGAAAATTGTTTGACTGTAAGCTAACTTTCATATTTCGAATAGGAATTGACCATAACTTTCAATCGGCCTAGCAGAACGACTTCAAAAGCCAAGTGTCACAACAAGTCTAATTTTCTCGTAAGTGTAGGCCAAATGTAATCTTTTTCTCATTTTCTCCTCTTTGCATGCACTAGTTCCTGGTTCGGAATTGCAGTATTTCAAACTTACTGAAAAGTGACTGAAAAGTCTCCTATTCCCAAACCAATTCGTATTTGACTATTTTGTCATTTTGTCTTATGGGGTGTTTTAAGCTATCATACTCTATAATAATAACGCGCTAAACGGTAAGTCATACTATCGATCGGCTCCGCCGCAGAAAGTAGCCATAAAAGTGGGGGAAAAATCGGGGAGGGGGGAATTACGACACGAAAATAGCGAAAAATACCCAGACGTCTTCTTCCTGCCCGAAAACTTCAGCCCTGGGGTAATCCAGGTCGCTGAACACGAATCTGAAGTTCGCTTTTGCAGTATCGATCACCGTCAATCGATACTGATCAAATTACGTGGCGCGAAAATAGCCAAAATACCCAGACGTCTTCTACGTGCCAAGGGATTCAGAAGACGTGCGGAATACGTCGCACGACGTGTTTGGGGATCAGGTAGACGTGCCAAAGACGTCGTCAAATGTGCCTGGTGATTCAGAAGGTGTGCCGAAGACGTTGTTCGCTAGGGGTGGATCATTGAGGGAGACCAGTACCAGTAATGAAGGACCGTTCACTGAAGGAGGACCTGTAGTGAGGAGCCGATAGATTGCCCTATCATACTATGTACTGTACGTACTGCGAGCCCTTTGTACTCCTAGGTGGGGAAAAAGCTGTACAAGTAGAGCAGCTAGCTCGATGTGATTGTCCTTAGCTTAGTGATACTGCAACATCGCGCGAAGCGCGCAAGTGCGAGGCACGCCGATAGGCCTGGCGGAGCACTTGTGTATATGTGTATATGTGTATGTGTATAGCAGGGGTGCACACAAAATTTTGTGCGTTAAATTTTTTTAACGAAATTTTTTAACGGAAAATTTTCGTTAAATTTCCGGTAAATCGTTAAATTTCGTTAAAAATACAATTAGCTGCAAACCACTATTTCAAGTGAAAAAATCAAGGAAGGTTCCCACTTCAAGAGTTCAACAGCTAACGTTTAAGGAATGGAGTGCAACACTGCAATGTAAAATAAACCATTCAACATCAACAAACACAGAAAAATAAACAAGCCTTCAGCAACAAATTACCTACAGGGTGTGGAATAAGAACGGGTATGGAATTATCATTCAAGATGATCACCGATAGGGCATCTTAAAATTTGCGATCAGGCTGGTATCCGGAGTTCCCCATCCCACTTCCTAGTTCTTTGCGAAACCGCACTTGAATGTTCTACAAGCATATGCAATCTCGATGCGGGTGCCAGCCCATTAAGCACGGAAAGGATTAATAAAAATACAATTAAAAGAATATCAGTGGAATGTTGTCGAACGCACGACTTTCAAGTGTCTGGTGCGTTGAACGAATCCATTTTTTTGCTGCGTCGAGACCGTGACACGACATCGTGTCGCATGATCCCACACTGCCGAAAAGTGCGACAGGTCGTCAAAGTGTTAACGTTCAGGAAATGATGCTTTCCTAATTTTTGGACCTTTTCTAAAATCGTTCAAAATACGTCCAGCAGCTGAAAACATTCTCCCGTCTCGACTGTTCCAGTTGGGGGGTAAAGGTATTCTGGGATCAGCAGCGCCACGTGAGGATAGGCATATCTTATGAGGAGGTTAGATCAATATCTTTGTGGATTTGTTGACGCGCTTGGGAGCTCGGCGAAGAAATTTATAGCTCCAAAATGCATTAAACGATAGAAGAATAAAGGATGGCGTTACTCAGTCAGCTTTGGGATGCGCCGCGCGTTCTAGTGCTACGGGATATCGTAAAGTCGATTTAAATGGGTATCTGGCTAAATAATGACTTGCGGTGGCCAGCCGATGAGGAAGTCAGCGCAATATCCTTCCCAGACAAGTCTGACACCAATCCACCGAACCCAGTCGGATCGAAGGCTTGGTTGGTCTGGGTGGGGAATCGCGAAAGAAGGGCCAGAAACATTGTATTTGGTGTAGCAACAGTCGGCACCTCCTCCGACACCCCAAAATGCATTATTTCCAAAAATTCAAAACAAATTCATGAAAACATTAAAATATTCTTGAAGATTCCAATAGTTTCTTTTTCAGGAACAGTCCTAATCAGGAGATGAGACTTGCAACATTAGAGAATACTAAGGGTAAATGTGACAAACTCACAGAAAAAAGTCCGTTAAAAATTCCGTTAAATCTCTAAAAATTTTCGTTAATTCGTTAAGTCAGATTTTAACGAAAAATGCCGTTAATTCGTTAAATTCGTTAAATCGTTAACCGTTAAATGTGCACCCCTGGTGTATAGGTCGTTTCTTACTTCCAGCTGTTTCCCTACTTTTCCCGTTCCAAGGAGGTCGAGCCACTGCTAATTGTATATGTTACTACACGAAGCGCTTGTGTAGCGCAGTCGAATTAGGTGTTGGCTGTCACGTGTACCTGATACCAGGTGCTTGGTTCGGATCTTCCCCCCAGGCCAACCAAGCTTTCCATGCATTGGGGGTCGGTGATTTGATATCAGTCTTGTATGGGAAGGAGAAAGCACTGACATGTTCATCAAATGGCCACCGCATGTCATTGTAGAGGTCAAATACGCATTCAAATCGCCTCCACGACATCACGAAGAAGAGGAATGTATGGCGCATCTCCAAAGGGATTGCGTAACACCGTCCTTTATCCTTTATCCTTTATTATACGAACTCTGAGGACCGTTGTACGATTCGATCTTTCACTTCAGAATTTCCACCGATATCAGTGAGAAGGAAGTTCGATGGAACTCCAAGGGAACACTTAGAATCGGCGCGCTGTCAAATTTCTAACGAAGTTTCCAACAAGAGCGTCTCTTCTTTTGAAGCTGCTAAGAGGTTGAATTCTCAAGGTTGCTGAAGAAGCGTCTGTTTCGTTGCATATTCACCTGTGAACACATTTTATTTGTGCAGAAGTGAAGCCTGTTCAATCTGCAGGGAAAGCTCGCAATGGTGCTGACGTCTTCAATTAGGAAAAACGCTAGAGTTGATTATACACGCTGTGCTTTTTTTCAGAGGTTTTTGCGTGGTACAGGTGTTCCTGCATGTTTCACTTTTTTAAAGGTTTGTTCTTTGAAACCATGAACTCTAATCCTGGTGATCCTATTGGACCCATGGGATAGCTTCTTTAATGCAAGGATCCGATCAAGTTTTCTGCTGTGCTTTTCTTAAGCTTTCTGGGTGGAATTTTGAAGGCATTTTATGTGCGTTAGTCGACAACGTAGGCCTCGATGATATTTTCAAAAACAGTAGAAGTACGAAAATCTTGATTAAAATATAATAAAATAATAGAAGAAAAGTAATTGAAGGAGATCAACTATGATGTGACCTTGATAAGCTGCTGATCTGTTTATGAAGGAATTTGTTTGGTTTCCATTTTGCATGGACGCATAGCCTCGAAGAGGCGTTGCAAATGCCTGCGTCTCCACTATCCTGCAAGGCAGCCACTGAACTCTCGAGCCCAGGGGATTGGGGTGGGCGGGCCAGGAGGTATTAGGGTGGGCCAAAAGTAGACAAATGAGACAAATTTCTTTATCTCTTTATAACTGCATTACAACTCAACGGTGCTGAGGAATGTATTCTCCATTAAGGTCATTGACCTTGCTGACGTCGATCAGCCAACTTTCTGATCCCATCCTTCCAGAACTGCTTGGGCCTGTTGTTGATCCACTGCTCGTTATGGTTGTCGAGGTCTGCTTGGTTCCTTGTGTTCCTTCCGACCATGAAGTCCCGTAGGCCCAAGAAGTGGTGGTAGTCGCATGGAGAGATGTCCGGCGAATACGGCGGGTGAGGCATGTGATCGTAGCTCAGCTGAGCAAGCTTATCCATGGTCACTTTTGCCCGATGGTGTACGGCGTTGTCGAAGAAGAGGACCTTCTTGAAGCGCTGAGACCGATTAAGTGCGCAGACTCTCGCCGTGAACATCCCGCCGAAGAAGGTCGGTAACAGGTCACCGGGCCTCACCCAGACTCGCTGCTTGCCAGGGTTAAGGTAGAAGACGTAGTTCTGTCTTGCGTGGCTATTAAGTCCAGGCTGCTCAGGGTTGGAAATTGGGCGAGATTTGCGCGACACAGGTCGGCTCGTCAGACCGGGGTTTCGGCATGCTTCTGGAAAAAGTGGTCACTTCTTTCGTCAAATTGGGTACTTTTCAAATCAAATTGTTCTCCATACTAAACATGCCTAACGCTTTTGACATCAAACTGATCATCTTCCTAATCAGATCGATCTCTTTACACATTTAGCTAGAAACTTTCCAAAAAGGTCAGAATATACTTTTTGTTCCAGGAAGATTTTACTATGAGTTCCTTCAAAGAATTTATTCATATACTCAATGAAACTCGTTGTTCGAGACGTTATAAAATTTTTATTTTTGAGGAAAAATAATGGTTGTTTTGTTTCTCAGGTGGCCTTCAGTAAGTAGCAAAGACACATACAAATACGAGAAGCACGAAACCTGACTCCAGTCACGACATATATGGGCACGGCATGGAGAGTCTCAATACCTTTGCCCCCCTCCCCCCTAATAGAACGCTCGTCCCCCGTAAGCCTCATGGATGGTCTCCTGTCTCCTGAAAAGAGAAACAGAAAATCAAGCACACCATTATCTCAAAAACCCGAGATTTTACTTGTTCTGAAACGCCAAGCTAAGCGACTAGCCATCGCTGGGCCATTTATTGGTCGGAGATGCACTCAGAGTGCGGCTTCACTAGGTCCTTTAAGAAAATCCTTTTCGTTTAAATATGAAGGCGTCAGATGGGCCATGCCATACACCAAATTGTTTGTACTCGCAAAAGCAGAATTCCTTTCACGTAGCGTTTACAACATTTACTCCTGTTTATGTTTTGACGTCGTCCACCCTGACAGGGGCTAGAAAATTGGAAATAGTTGGGATACTTCCATTCCAAGCACTAGTTTATCGTGCTGAATCTAAAGGGACGTAGTTGCAGGGCCTATGTCATGGTTACGAATGGGCAACGATATGACGATATGACGACTAAGACTATTAGTCATGGTCGACATATCCATCTCATATTCGTTTCTGTTTATGCAAAACTGTGCCTAAATTTTCGACAAATTATTGCTTGGTTCGTTTCGGCAGAAAGGATATTTGAAGCGCTTGTGTAGCGCAGTCGAATTAGGTGCTGGCTGTCACGTGTACCTGATACCAGGTGCTTGTTCGGATCTTCCCCCAGGCCAACCAAGCCTTCCATCCCTCCGGGGTCGGTGAATTGGTACAAGACTTCTCTGGGAAGGATAAAGCGCTGACTTGTTCATCGGCTGGCCACCGCAAGTCATTGTATGGCCAAATACGCATTCATGTCGCCTCCACGACATCTCGTAGAAGTAGAATGCGCTGGCGCATCCCAGAAGGGATTGAGTAACGCCGTCCTTTATCCTTTTTATCCTTTATTTACCTTTATATATAATACTTTTTTAATGAGTGAATTACTAAATCGCATTGAGAAAAAACACTCCACTCTATGCAATTCATCAAAGAAATCGCTTTTGCCGTTCTTTAAAAAACAGCTTTTACTGTATTCTCTTTTGCTGATCTGAATTTTACCACTTTTGGCTCAGTAAATGTTCAGCGCTAAGCGCTTCTGAAAGTCGACGCATGTAGAACAACGTCTGTGACGCGTATTCTGAATCCGGAGGCTAGGTGCACGACGTCTATGGCACGCGTTTTCATTTTTTCGACAAATTGGGTACTTTTCAAATCAAATTGTTCTCCATACTAAACACGCCTAACGCTTTTGAAATCAAACTGATCATCTTCCTAATCAGATCGATCTCTTTACACATTTAGCTAGAAACTTTCCAAAAAGATCAGAATATACTTTTTGTTCCAGGAAGATTTTATTATGAGTTCCTTCAAAAAAATTATTCAAATACTCAATGAAACTCGTTGTTCGAGACGTTATAAAATTTTTATTTTTGAGGAAAAATAATGGTTGTTCTGTTTGAATGCTTGTTTTAAAGGGCAGGAAGGTGGTTTTTTAGTGCCGGAAGAAAAGGTCGCGCCATGTCCTCGTCGAAGACGTATCGATTTTTATTCGATTGAGAGCAAAATTTCTGTTAGTACGTGGTTTCACACCTGTAAACAATGCAACAACATATCAAAGAACGCACATACCCTCACTCTGATGCTTCACGTAAGCAGCATTCACACTATCAATCAAGTAAAAGTTACGAATAAATACGAGCTTTCTGCATGCATAGTGCGATCTCGTCTTTTAATGCACTAAGTGATTGCTGGTCTGGTGCGTTTAAAACAAAAAATAAAAATTGTTTCAAAAGATAAATGTTTCATAAAAGTTTTGTACACATTCGGGCAGCTGAACTAAAAAAAATTTACAAAGAAAGTAATACCAAATTCCTTGGGCAAAAAAATTATTCTAACTATCTTGGAGAGTATAGTTTAACCTGTAAAAAGGTCGTTCCGATTTGGAAGACGTTCACTTTGGTTGCAGGAGCATCAGGTTTGTTTAGAAGAGTGTCCAGTTTGAAGTGAGAATGGTATACATATATGGCATTAGTCTGTCTATTCGTAGAAATCCGAACCAGGAACCTGGTTTCAAGTGCACGAGACAGCCGGTACCTCCTCCGACTGCGCCACACGCACCCGAGCTTCAGCTGCTGCTAAGTAATATGATGTCATTCATTTTTCATTTCATTTCATTTATTGCACAAATGGTGGGCCTTATACAATGAACAATACAATGACAGTGCTTTAAATCACAAATAAAACAGTAAGCCAGAAACAAAACATACGCTACAGTCTGATTTTTATTCCTTCGATCCTACGTATTGTGGGAATTTCCTCTATGTAAATGGAAGTGCAATCCCAATCGGGGGGGGGGGGGGGGGGGGGTGGGGGGGAGTCCATTTCAACTTCTAAAGAAACGCAACATGCACCACAATATATAAATATATACAAATATGCTTACGTTATCAGTTGCTGCCCTTCCAATACCAAAATCAGTTTTCTATATTGCTTTCCTAGTCGGGGGAGGGAGTAATGAAAACACAGTAAATTGAACAGAAACCTGGAACAATTACATTACTATAAAACCACGAAATTCGTTAAAGCAACGCAATTACCTTAATCAATTAGTGGATAGCGGTTTGCGATTTCTTTCCAAAGCAAATACAGTTTTGGATCACAACCGTGCTGCCGTGCATAGTGCCCCCTCCCCTCCCCTGCACCGTGCATAGTCCCATAATAAAATCATTTTAATGTTTCAGCGTAACGCTCGGACATTTCCAAGGGAGGGGATCAAATAAGTTAAGGCATTCATATGTTGTATTGCATGTTGTATGTTACCATTAACAATTCATAATGGACTGCCCCCCCCCCCTCCCCCTCCCCCCCCCCCCCCCCCGATTGGGAACTCAGAGAATGTGGAGTCTTATCGTGGGATGCAGGACTGTCACAAATGTCACTTCAGCACAGCCTCCTTCCGACTAGGATAGATCCGTCTGTGCTATTTACCCGCCAAATAAGGATGCGGTTCCCCCAACCAGGGCAGCAGCTCCGCACTCGGTTCCGGACCTCCTCTCCTCCACGTAGATGCTCCCTGGACCGTGTAGCGGCCGCCGTCCGTCGGTACAGTAGCGGCGTCGGCGTCGGCGTCGGCTGCGGCTGCGGCTGCGGCTGCAGCGCTGAGTGAGTGACCCCGCCATGTCGTCGAGTGTGTGTGTATGCGCGTGTGTGTGCCTGTGTGCCAAAGGTGTGCACTGACCTTGTATGCCTCCGATTATCGATCGATTCACAGGTTGGTGAACCTCACAGACACGCACACACGGTGCACACGGATCTGTCTGCTCGTGTAGACGACACGTGTACACCTGCACTCGTTCCAGTTCTGCGCTGTACTATTGAAGGACAGATATTTGTCACATTCTCTTCGGCAGCCATCTTCGCTCAATCAACAACCTCTTTGCATCGTGTCGTCGTCGTTGCCGCCTGCTTTCGTGTCCGCCGGCCATCGTCGTGGTCTAATGAGCAGAGAACCTTTCTCGACGCACATTTCGAGCGGCTACTCGTAGTTTTCCTAAAGATCAGGACAGTCTTCGGGTACCTTGTGATTGGGGTGTGTTATTTCCCGAGGTGCTGTTAATTTTGCTCGCTTTTCTTTTCTCTATATTCTGCTGATGAATTCTATTCACTAGACATTGGATCTGACTCCAATTCGAACCGTCGAATCAGCCCTTTTTCAAAAATGATTAGGATCATGCCTAATAGTGGCGTTCTCGAAAAGCCCCAGATCTTGGGATCATTCTTTCTAACCAGGATTGTTGTGCTCAGGACATATTTACCATACTTTTTTTTAAGCTGGTGGGTCCTTTCCTATTTCCTATCCCTATTTATTTTTCTGATATATTTATTTATGTCTATCACAAACATGAACATAAACGTCACCAACGGCTGCAGACAGTGGATAGGGGCAGCAGGGATACCCTATTTTAAATGAACAAACAGTTGGGTTGATACACCAAACCATACATAGTGAGACCACTCCGGGTTCCTCGACTTCCAATTTCCTCCAAGCTACTGGTTATTCTCTTTCTTCTAAAATAATGTATGATTCTGTCTGGTTTTATTCTTTGATAGCATTTTATTCGATCACTTACTGAGTATTTTTTTGTATTGGTTATTCTGGTTTTGACACGTTATTAGCATGTGTTTGCTGCGTTTGCTACTGGGTCTTTGAGCACGTCATCACCTGTATCACCTGTCGTCCCGTTGATCATCGAATTGCTCGAGCGGGTGCCAGCAGCGTCTCCATTCGTCCCTGTTGCGTGCCAGAGTGGTCCAATGGATCCTCCTCGCTCGAGGGACACGAAGAGCGTCATATCGGTCGTTCAGGGCTTTAACGTAGAAGTCCGACCAACGCGTTGGTGGGCGTCCTGGTGTTCTTTTGACATCCCGCGGAATCCAGTCGGTGATGGCTCTCGTCCAGCGGGTGTCTGCGAATCGCATTACGTGGCCGGCCCACCTAATTTTCGACAACTTGGCCCACGCGACAGCGTCTCTGATCTTCGAACGTCGGCGAAGCTCGGAACTCCGGAGGCCTTCTCTCACTTGCGTGAGTCGTGTCACTCCGAGCATGGTCCTCTCGATTCCACGCTGCGCGACGCTGATCGCGTGTTCATCCTGCTTTCGTATAGCCCAGGTCTCTGAGGCGTATGTTAGAGCAGGAAGAACAGTGGAGTCGAATAGGTGGGCACGGAGTCGGACGTTCTTCGTCTTCTTTGCGACTTCTTCGACGCTCTTGAAAGCTCCCCAAGCCGCTCGTTTCCTCCTGCTCAGCTCTGGCGCTAGGTCGTTGGCCATGTTGACTTCGCGACCCAGATACACATAGCTGGAGCATTCGGAGATGTTCGTTCCGTAGAGCGAGAATGGGGCATCAGAAACCCATCCGTTCCTCATGAACATCGTCTTGAGCGCGTCATAGGACGTATATATCCCCCTATATAATAAATAAATAAATTCGCCATTCTTTTTCAAGCTGGTAGGTCCTTTCCTAGACTGTTAGGAATAAGGAATCCCTAACAGTCTAGGAAAGGGAAATCTAGCCGCCGAAAATTAAGGTTGGATTTTTCACGCAAGCACTACATTCGTGAAGAGTAACGTTATCTCTAGCTTTACCCGCCCCAGAAAAAAGATTAGCTGACCGAAATTTATTATTTAAAAATTTTCCTTTGTTCGTCTCCTGGAGAACCTATAAGAAATGCATTGTTTTTATTCTTAGGTCAGTTTTTTCTTAAATTTTCCTCTTTGTGTATGTTAATTTTGGGTCTTGGTCAACTTGTAGTTGCTTATGCTTCTATAGTAAGCCCACCTTGGCGTTCACAAATAAATGAATAAAAATAGCTGTGAAATGAGAATTTTCGAATGATCCAGATAGTAATTTTTTCCGCATCTCAGATAGGATATCCGAATCGGATAGGACATCAGATTTCTGATTAAAATCAGTTATCTGAATTTTGTCCAAAAACCCGATCATGTGAAAATCATTCCCTGTCTGATATATGATTCCGGCGTTTTCAAAAATCCCATTGTTCCTACAATTCTTTTAACAATGGTCTGAAAAAATGGGGGAATCGAGTTGTTCGAATCGGTATCGGATTCATTTACTATTCACCGTTACATGGGCTGGATTCATTATGCAGTGGGTGTAGGTGGAGGAGATACCGTACGGGATTCGTACCCACTACTCTCAGTGGGTAGTGGTTACGGTTCGTATACATGAAAGGAATCAAGCCACGCGAGAACTGCTGATCTCATGGGAGCGTCATTGTATCAATGTTGCGCGGAATCCTCGCGGGTATGCGGATATACCCAAGGTGATCGTCGAGTATTCTCTACACACGATGTGACGGGCAAGGTTTATCATGAATGCCTTATCGTGGGTACGTCTCCCCCCTATACCCCACCTAGCCGCGGGTATAGACCTGTTCATACTTCGAGCGACAAGAGCGACTGGGGCGACGTACATGGTGTGGCATACGTAAATAATTACGTACTCCACACTCCGTCCGCGACGAATGTAGAGTGGAATACGTAATTATTTACGTACACCACACTACGTCCGGCGCCTCAGTCGCTCCAGTCGCTCAAAGTATGAACAGGCCCATACGGGGGTCGAGCGTTCTGGGGGACGGTCAGGAGGTACACCCGCCCCCTGCTGAGGGGCGTGCGATCTTCCTCTCATCCCCCTTGCTCACCCACCTCCAACCCCTAGCCTTCACCGAGAGTCTAACGGCTGCCTTACGAAACCTTTGACACACAAAACAAAAGTTTCCGGTCCGCAGAACAGCGGTGTTCCTCCTGACGCCGCGCCCCTTAGGAGGGGGCGGGTGTACCTCCTGTTGCCCTTCCGAGCGTTCTACCCCCTCGTCCCCATGGCCTGCCCACCCCCCAACCCCTGGGCTTGCTCGAGAGTCCAGTGGCTGCTTTACGAAATAGTGGAGACGCAGACATTTGCCACTCCTCTGTTTAAAGGGCGGGGGTAGAATGCCACTCCGCCGGCCCATACAGGTACGATAACCGATAGGACCTGTTCATACTTCGACCGACAAGAGCGACTGGGACGACGGACGGAGCGTGGAGTACGCAATTAATTATGTACTCCACTCTACATTCGTCGTGGAGGGGGTGTGGGGTACGTAATTATTTACGTACACCACACTACTTCCGTCGACCCAGTCGCTCGAGTCGCTCGAGCGTATATAGGCGTTGATGAATCTTGACCGAGAATTCACGGCAATCGCTGGGTTTTAATCGATTTGCATGTTTTGCCCGGCCGAGCAATCGCCCCCATCGCGAAGTATGAACACGTCCTGAGTCAGAAATCACGTGCAGTTTAAACTGTCGAAAAAGCACACGGATCAATCTCGACCTTCACCATCATCCAGCTGTCTGAACACACAGCACGGCCGCCTTCAGCAGTAGTGCGATGACAGTGATGTCCGCCACGGACATCGCCTTGAGGCTCCCGTAAACAAGACGCTCAGCGCCGCTCGTCTGCCGACATCGCTGACGTCGTCGTCGTGTTAGCGCCGAGAGGAACAGTACGAGCAAAAAGCGCGGCGGCGACGGCGCTTCCGGTTTCGGTTTCATTCGGTGCCTGGTCAGTGCCGATGCCTATTTTCCTCGTTTTTGTCGCCGGATTTGATCGAATTGGAAGCGTTGTGTGCCGTGTGCTGTGCTCTCTGTGGGTGTGGGTGCCTCGTCCGTTGCCAATGAGACTCTCGACGTTTCGTATGCGCTGCGCCGATTCAGCTGATCAATGTGCCCGTAATCGGCTTCTGCTATCTGCGTCGAACGAATGATGGCAGTTTTTCTTACGGTTTCTCTCCTGTTCGCCTGTAGTTTATCGATTTTCATGAAAATGTACCCTGTTCTTGACGAAATTGCATTTTCAGAAAAGGGGAGGAGCGTTGAAAATGAGCCGGCGACACTAGTGGCGCGCGGACACGTCGCATAAAAAAACGTGCTAAAACATCCTGAAGACGCTGGGAATCTATCATTCTTCGGGCTCGTTCTCTGCACTAGGTTTCCGATGAAGTACTTCTATAGGCGCACGCGCAACGGCTCTCTCCCGTAAGCGCGGGTGTTTTTGGAGCATTCTATTTAACGGCCGCTATGGTTCCTTCTTAGTTATTCCCTTTTCTTGAGCCGGCTCAGACGGCTTTAGTAGAGAATTTGCTGTATAGGTTGTTAGAAATACCTCGTACTAGCGTCGTGAAGTTGATGACTGTCACTCTTAACGCGTGTAATGAACGGAATAAAAACGGAACTGCTCTTTGATTAGTTGCCACTTTTACCCCTTCGAGGCCTTTTATTGTCGCAAGAATTAGCCAAGATGATGTGAGAGGTTTAATTCCTCAATTCTGAGAGCTATTCTGTGGATGTAAAGGGCGCATGGTAGCGCAATCGGAGAGAGCGCCGGCTGTCGTGTGCACGCTGGATCCCAGGTATTTGTTTCGGATTCCTCGCCCATGCCAACCGAGCCCTTCATGCCCGGGATCGGCGAATTTGTACCAGACTTGTCTGCGAAGGATTAAACCTCCGGTGGCTGGCCGACTTCCATCGGTAGGCCACCGGAAGTCCTTGAATAGGCCAAATACGCATTCAAACTGCCGATAGAAGTAGAATGTGTGGCGCATTCCGAAGGGCATAGATTCGTTTATCTTTTATTCTGTCGGTGTGGAAGTACTCGCCCTTTTCGGCCTTCCTATTGAGTTGAAATCTCTTTTTCTTTTACTTTACTTCTTTTTTTCCACCCGAAGACGAAAGAAGGCCTAATAAGCATTCAAAATGCCGAAAGAAGTAGAATGTGTGGCGCATTCTGCAAGCGATAGATTAACGACGTCGTTTATCCTTTATTCTGTCGGTGCGAAGGTAGTCGTCGTTTTCGATTTCTCCATTGAGTTGAAATCTCTTTTTTCTACTTTATTCTCTCTTCTCGAAAACAAAGAAGGCAAGTGCGCATTCAAACCGCCGATAGAAGTAGAATGTGTGGCGCATTCCGAATTGAATAGATTAACGCCGTCGTATATCATTTATCCTTTATTCTATCGATGTGATAGTAGTGGTCGCTCTCGATTCCTTAATTGAGTTTAAAAAAATTTTACTTCATCTTTTTATACCCGAAGACAAAAAAGGCCAAGTGCGCATTCAAACCGCCGATAGAAGTAGAATGTGTGGCGCATTCCGTCGTATGTCATTTATCCTTTATTCTATCGATGTGATAGTAGTGGTCGCTCTCGATTTCTTAATTAAGTTAAAATCTTTTTTTACTTGATTTTTTTCTAGCCGAATACAAAGAAAAAATGAAAGTGAAATACGCATTCAGCATGCCGATGGAAGTAGAATGTGTGGCGCATTCCGAAAGGGATAGATTAACGCCGTGCTTTATCCTTTATCCTTTAGTCTGTCGATGTGACAGTAATGGTCGTTTTCGATTCCTTAATTGAGTTTAAAAAAAGTTACTTCGTTTTTTTATAAAAGGGCTAAGTACGCATTCAAACCGCCAATAGAAGTGGAATGTGTGGCGCATTCCGAAAGGATAGGTTGACGCCGTCAATTGTCCTTTATCCTTTATTCTGTCGGTGTGAAGGTTGTCGTCGTCTTCGAGATCTCCATTGAGTTGAAATCTCTTTTCACTCAACTTTCTCTACCCGAAGACAAAGGAAGCTGTCCAAATGAGGCTGAAACGCTACTGCTAACGAATTCTGGGCAGTTATCCGATCGCTAATGTCTTCGCCGCTACAGTTAATTTCTTCCTGGCTCTAATCTATTGCTAACAGCTTATTGCTTGCGTTGCTGTCGCGAGTTAATGGCGGCTTATGACGTTGTACTAGGCCAGATGTCAGAAATGACCGACCGGGTGTTGTTGGTAGACCACCTAGTTCTAACCTCGAATTCTGGTTTGCTCCTATTTCTTATGCATGCACTATGAGTATTCGTGATGGGTGTCTTGGTAACCTTTAAAAGGGCGAGGTGGCAGCTTCTACTGTGCAACGGCGGTGATTTTTGCGAAGCGCAATTATTGTAGCATTCTGGATGTTTTTGTTGCCATGTGAATCGGTTTCGACAGGGATTTATTTTTAGAATTGAAGACTTTGTTGATGATAAACAGCAGAAGTGTGCTGACTCATGTTGTGTAGTGTTTTGGTTTTGCCTATGTGAGAAGACTACAGATCCACATTCCAGTGATCCCATTTTCTTGCTCGAGTTTTCTACGGCAGTTTTTCCCTCCTGTTTTTTTTTTTAGTTTTTTTTGTGTGACCATTCATGCTAAAGGCTACGTGTCATGCTTTCCATACAGTTTTGAACTTTGAGCGAGATAGTCCCGAATGTTGTTTTTTGTTCCCTTCATTGATCATATGAAAAGGTCTGTCGATAAAAGCTGCTGAAATCTCGGGTCATCGCTGGAGCCATTATCTAACTATAGTTGTACTCGAAAATAGAGTTTCAGTAAGCTGACGTGGCTTCCTCCAGTTTTTATTGGGTAACGTGGTGTTAGGGCGCGTGTAGCGCAGTTGGAGGAGGCGCCGGCTGTCGCGTGCACCCGATATAAGGTTCCGGGTTCGGATTTCCCACCCAGGCCAACCAAACCTTCCATCTCTCCGGAGTCGGTGAATTGGTACCAGACTTGTCTGGGAAGGATAGAGCGCTGACTTGTTCATCGGCTGGCCACCGCAAGTCATTGTTGGACCAAATACGCATTCAAATCGCCTCCGTGACATCCCGTAGAAGTAGAATGCGTGGCGCATCCCAAAAGGGATTGAGTAACGCCGTCCTTTATCGTTATCATTTAACAGGGTGTTCGAGAGAATGACAAGTATTCGGATTTTGTTCCGACTTCGTTATCCTGTAATAATACCATTTTCACGTCGAATTGGACACTTTTCACGTCAAATTGGACACTCTTCTAAGTTAGCTTAAGACTTTTGAAATCAAAGCAAACTCTTCCAAATCAAAATGAACTTTTTCTACAATAAACTAAATATTATCCAAGATGGTTAGAATAATCTTTTGTTCAAAGAAAATTTAGTATAACTTTCTTTGAAGTTCAACTCACTTAACAGTAAGGGAACACATAGCTTGAAATTTAATAAAATGCGCCATGCTCTCATCCGAAACGCTGCGACTTTTATTTGATTAATAGCAAAATTTCCGTTTACATAGAGTTGCGCACCTGCCAACGGTGCAACATAAACAATTACAAAAATGAAGCATATCCTCACATTGATGCTGTATGTAAGCAGTTTTTATGCTATCAATCAAATAGACATTGCCTTGAACTTTTTGAGTGCATGGAGCGATCCAGCGAAACATGAAACGGAGTGGGAGTCAAGCCCGCACATGCGACATTGAGTCCGGACTCACGTGTCACCACGTTGCTAACAAGGAAAGGTTCCGAACTTATGGTGAGCTTTTGGATTTCATTTTGACAGGATGTAGGGCCCTATGAGCGGCCCCAGAACCACAGTCAGTCTTTGCTGAACGCTTTTTTAAAACCCGAAAAAGAGGTGTGAATACGTGTGCGCAACACTCATCAGCATCTACGACACCTCATGAAATGTGCCTCGGTGGAGCAGTCAGTAGGATCGCCGCCTCATACGAGCACACCGCCAGGCTTTTCAGTTCGAGTCCGAGTGCTGCCAATGCTTTTGCGCGTATTAGTTTGCTGTTATTACGCTTTCTCATAATCACAGGAGTTAATTATAGGTGATCAACGCTTACAGCAAACCAAAGCTGTCTATTTTCACCTTCGTATGTGCTGGTTTTTCAAAGATGCGTATCTGCACCATTACCAATTACCGCATATCACAAATAATACCGTAACTACACATAAATACGCATACCTTTCGGTTGAATATTATGAACCCATGTCATATCATTACATATGTGTACTAAAAATTCGTTTTCACCTGAACGTGCTGTCGGCCGACTACTTTCCTTTTTTTCGCACCGGAGTTCAAAGGTAGTATAATGAAGTTGGGACCTTGACGAAGATGGAGAACATTGTTGCTCACTGGTTTTCGTAAGGTGCTGCTGGTGTGAGGAACGCTTGGGTTTACTTGTTCCATAGTTTTGTGCCACACCTATTGACTAAAAAGGGAGAAAAATAAGGCCGTTTATTACCAGAGAAACGATATGGTGCAGATACGCGTCGTTGAAAAACTAGCACATATGAAGGCGCAAATTGACAGCATTGACTTGTTGTAAGCACTCATGGTCTCAAATTGACCCCTGTGATCATAAGAAAGTGTAATAACAACAAACTAATATGTGCAAAAACATTGACAATACGCGGACTCGAACTCAAAAACCCGCCGGTGTGCTTCTCTGAGGCGGCACTCCTACCGGTTGCGCCACCAGGCCACATCTCGTCCTGTGTCATAGGGGCTAATGAGTGTTGCGCACAACTTTTCACACCTATTTTTCTGGTCTTTAAAAAAGCGTTCGGCAAAAAATAACTGTGGGTCAGGACTTCGCCCACAGGGCCCGTCATCCCGTCAAAATAGCATCGCAAAAGCTCACCATGAGTTGGGAACCTTTCCTTGTTAGTTTTTTTTTGCTATGGCACTACGGAGACCCGTGAATGGGTCGCTTAGCTGTCTCCTTGAGGAGAGTGGTCGTTTTTATTCGTGTAGGTTTGGTTCAAAGAGCGAGCTGTCGAAGAGCAACAGTTGGAGACGACTTTTTGCGAGGAGATGGGCACTGGAAGGCATCTGAGCGTCTCGCGTCGGCATCTCACGCGTTCTCTACGTCTCGCTCTTGTCTGAGCGCGTTCGGCTTGATTGTAGGTGATGACTACGAAGCCCAGCCTAGCCTCCTAGTCTCCGCCGAGCTTGCGTCGATTGTGCGATTGTTGTCGTCGTGGGTGCAGAGATCGTGTGGGGACGCTGCGCTGCGCTGCTCCCGAGCTGGAGCTCTTCGGATCCCATCTCGCAGCAGCCGCACTTGTAGCAATCGGAGCACGCCTATTTCTGAATGCTTCCTAATTATGCGAATTCCGTCTGTTTTTCGCGTTTCGGTGCCGTCGTGCTCGGCGGCCGCACTAAGTATTTTTCATCGACTCGTCGCCGTCTTTTATCGCCGGCGTCGTCATCATCGTCGTCGTCCTTCTTCTTCTTCCCCCTCTTCTTATCGTCGTCGTACTGTTGTGTGTGTGTGTGGAGCGAGCGTAGGTGGTTTGTGCGGTTAGCGAGGCGAAGAGCCGCGTGGAATCGTTCGTCAGATCCTGGATCACTCTGATGTGAGTCAGCGAGCACATAAATGTCTCCATAAAAAAGTCGGAAACATTCCTCCGTGATGCGCGGAGTTCGTTCCAATTTCACGTCGGTTAGTGCTGAGCCTCGCGCCTTCGCCTTGTTTTGCACAATTCATTTACATTTGTTTTGTCCACCGTTACCACGTTCCCGATCGTAGTTGTTTGGCTGCTGCGAAAATAGCGCTGACTTCTGACTCATATATTCCTAAACTTCTCCATATCGCAGGTTGTCACAACGTTGTCACAATTTTCCAATAAGTAAAAAAACATGAATAATGTTAATGAAAAAATGAAAGGATACGAAACTAATATGCACCTTTAGCTCGTCAATTTATTCATTTTTGTTTAAACCTATGAGGTAGTGTAAACTATTTTTTTGTCAAAATGAACATTTTTTTGAAATCAAGTTGGTCACTTTCCAGATCTCATTATCTCATTGGACACTTGACGCTTTTGAAATAGAGGCCATACGAGACGGTTAAAATAATTTTTTGTTGTTCAAAAAAATTAGTATGACTTTCTTTGAATTTTTTTATTCCACCTACCCCAATAAGTTAACACGCTGTTTGAAGGGACGGTCAGCCTACTAAGCTTGGTTTCAATTATAAAAAATCAAATATTTTTTTTTCAAATTCTTGGATTCGGAGCTAGCTAAAACGAGCATCTTCCGCATTAAAATAGACGCTCTATGAGACGGTTAGAATAATTGTTTTTTTTTCAAGAAAAATTTGGTATGACTTTCTTTGAAATTTTTCAGTCCACCGACCCTAGTAGATGAGCACGTTGTTTGAAAGGAGGGACAGTCTTCTGAGAATGTCTCACAGACCAGTCTTCTACGAATGCTTTCCAATTAAAATACCCTTAAATTTAAAAAAAAACTTAAAAATTCAGTCTTCCAAGAGTGGTTTCAAATTAAAAAGAACCCTCAAAAAACCCAGTCTTCTAAGAATGGTTTCAAATTGAAAAAAAACAACCTTAAATTAAAAAACCCTTAAAACCCAGTCTTCTAAGAATGGTTTCAATTTATAAAAAAAAAACTTTAAAAATTCAGTCTTCTAAGAATGGTTTCAAATTAAAAAGAACCCTTAAAAACCCAGTCTTCTAAGAATGGTTTCAAATTTTAAAAAAAACCCTTAAAAACCCAGTCTTCTAAGAATGGTTTCAAGTAAAGAACCCCTAGATATTTTTTTAGTTCGTAGTATAGAGAGCTAGCTAAGGTGAGCATTTTCTGCACTAAAATAGACGCTCTGTGAGACGGTTAGAATAATTGTTTTGTTCAAGAAAAATTTGGTATGACTTTCTTTGAAATTTTTCATTCCACCTACCCCAATAAGTGAACACGCTGTTTGAAAGGACGGTCAGTCTTCTGAGAATGTCTCAAATAAATAAAAAATTAAATCTTTTTCAATTCCTAGGATCGAGAGCTAGCTGTTTTGTTCACAAACCATCTTTTTACCATCCTTTCACATCGTTGGGCAAAAATTGAACTGATCAGTTTGGTTCTGGAAAATTTCTGTTAAAACTCCGGTTTCCTTCATTTAGTTAAAAAATGCAATTAGAAATCGGTTAAAAAAGTCTGTTCCTATCCAATGGACCACAATGTGCTAGAAATGAGTTGAAAAGTAAAGATGGAGAGCGTATTTCCTTGTGATCCTACACGACACTAGAAGCTTATGAGTGGCTGTCAAATAGAAGCAAGAGACGGTCGTATTCTAAGAATGGTTTGAAATTTTAAAAAGAGATATAAATATCTTACCAATTCCCAGAATAGAAAACTGTCTGTCTGGAACTTCATGGGACAATAAAATTTCCCTTTAATTTTATTTCGTGAGGATCCAATATTTCCACCACTACTTTGTACGAACATTCTCTCTGTAATACTTTGGCTCTTCCATTTATTCCTTTCATGTTTGTTTAGATGTACGAGGTACTGTATATCACTTTTGCGTGAAACTGAACACTTTTTTAAATCAAGTTGGGCACTTCTCAGATCTCGTTGGACGCCTTTGAAATCAAACTTAACATTTTCCAAATGAAAAAAAGCATCTTACGCATTGAAATAGAGGTTCTGCGAGACGGTTAGAATAATTTTCTGCTCATGAAAAATTAGAATGCTTCCCTTTAAATTTGTTAATCCACCTGCCCCAATAAGTGAGCAGCTGATTGACATTTTGTAAACTTTTAATCGTTCAAAGGAAGGTAATGAGTTCGATTTTATTTCAATGCGCTGGTGGGCAGTGGTCATCTAGTGTACTTAAAGCTGAGATCGCGCCATGTACTTGACTAGATTGTCACGATTTTTATTTGATTGCTAACAGAAATCCTACTTTCTTTAAACAGCGATGCGAGAATATGTGTGTCTTTATATGTTTTTTAGTTTTTTGGTTTGCCGTTTAGATTTGTATTACTCTACACTAAGAGAATCCTTGATATCAATGACATAGAGATTGCGACGATCGAGTCGAGTGCATGGCGCGATCTCTTCTTTCAATACAGCAAATGATTGCTCCTTCCTGCGCTTTAAAACAACAAAAAAATATAATTGTTCTTCCAAAGATAGAAACTTCGCGAAATTGTAGACAGTGTCTGAAATTAAAGGAAGTCATTGTAAATTTTCTTCGAACGAAAAATTATTCTAACCATCTCGCAGAGTATGTTACCATGTTTGAATCGTGTCGAGGTTATCCGATTATTTAACACCCTACGCGCCATAACCCTGCGAATTGACAAGGAGGTAACTATTGAAACTACGAGATTTTTGCCATCGAAACTGGTTTTCCTGTTGAAGTGCCTCAAATGTTAGGGCGCTGATGTCGGCGATCCCCATCTCAAGGCAGTGTCGGCGGCACACTGCTTTTTGAATGCGTTCACCTGCAAAACGTTGTCGAAATGTTCCGAAAAAGTGGCAGCTGATGGACGAAAGGCACGGCGAACACGTAGATGAGCACCACTTACTTCATTGTGAACTTCGCTCTGTTTCAAGGTCGTTTCGTGAACTCGAGTATTTGTGCAGAACAAGATCCGGTGGATCTTATCATATCGAGCATATCACATTTTGGGAGCGATCATTGTTTCTTGCATCGCTCGATATGTCAGCAGGCCGGTTTGAAGGAATGCGTTAACGCATAGCCGTCAACGCGCACGCGTGGCTGCAGTTGCCGTTGCGTGACGCGGAATTGATTGATTACGTGCGCCCAAGTCAATGTATTCCGGCGATTACTTAGCAGTGCTAGTGTACATAAAAAATTGTTAAAGAATTATTTAGAATAAAAGTACCATTCTATCTAATAATCTGCTAACAGCTATCGATTGGCGTCGTCGCAAAAATGGGCCATAAATTAGTCATAAAATAGGGAAAATTAGTCATAAAATAATGTTAAATACACAGACGTCTTCTTCGTGCCTGGGGATTCAGAAGACGTGTCGATCACGTCGACCAGCGTGGCTGGGGATTCAAATGATCGCCGACGGAAGGCCTTCAAAGCGGGGGAGGCAATCAATCGATATTATCGATTGTCTCCCACATATCAGGAAAGGCGATCAATATCGATTGACATTATCGATTTTCTCTTAGGTTTGACACATCAGGATGGGAGACACGCAAGGGTTGTGACCTACGAAGTGGTTCACATCAGGTGGGAAATCCCTATGGGAGGGCAAATATCGATCGATATAATTAATCTCCTCACCGGTGATTTGGTTCCGCCCAGATATAAACGATCAGAGTGGGAGACGCCCGTGTATATTTACCGGCGGATGGACCTCACACCAGGTGGAAAGTTTCAATGGGGAGGCCAATATCGATCGATGTTATCGATTTTCTCTTAGGTTTGACACATCAGGATGGGAGACACGCAAGGGTTGTGATCTACGAAGTTGTTCACATCAGGTGGGAAATTCCAACGGGAAGACAAATATCGATCGATATATTCGATCTCCTCACCTGTGATTTCGTTCCTCCCAGATATAACCCATCAGAGTGGGAGACGCCCGTGTATATTTACCGGAAGATGAACCTCAAACCAGATGGAAAGTTTCAATGGGGAGGCCAATATCGATCGATACTGATTATGATGATCGGAGCACTTATTTGTTAATAAATAAGAATAAATGATATTATTGTTAAATAATATTTAAATCACTGTTAAAAATTAATTAAGAATTATTTATTTCCTTACATGAAAAATTGTAATTGCGGTTTTCGGTTGTATGCGTTTGGAGTTACATCTGGAAGGAATTTGTTAGGATTTGTTTCGCCGCTATGCAAGTTTGTGCAGGTTTAATGAGGGCGTCGCTGATATGAGAGACTATTGATGCGTAAAACCGCTGAATGCAAAGCATCTAGTCTTTCTGTGCTTCAAGTTGGGTCACCTTTTGAATGGGCGAAAAGTTCAAATTGGTAATGAGTGAGGCTAACCGACCGAGGGCGGTCTGTAATCTTAATGAGGCTGTGTCCTCATTAAGATTGCAGACTGCGCTCGGTCGGTCAGTTGCAGACAAAGCTGGGTAGGGGATGTACTCGGGTAAATCTCATCTAACATATCCATGCTGAAGTTCATTGGGCACCACCCGGCTCTGTTCCGGTTTCTGTCTTGCTTATGCTTAACCAAGTCTACCTTTCATGGTGGTCTATTGAAGGCCTTGAGTAGCTTTAAGGAAAATGGTTTTTCACCTAGGACCTTGATTCACCTTTAGCCGCAGCACTTGTGATTCGTGAACGAACTTTTAAGTCGCTGACGGGTAGTGGAATAGAGACTACTCTAGACAAAGAGCAGATAAAGTTTGGAGTATTCTTGCTGATTAGGGTTAATACTCCATTAGTTGCGTTCTAACGTCTTCCTACAAACTTCAAATAGTTGGCTTCAAGCCCATAAATATTGATTTTGAAACGAAATGATATCGATGGTTGAACGCGTAGCATTTTAGGATGGTTTTGCTCTTCTGAAGGAAGGGTGAAGCTTTCTTCTGCTACTATTTTCGTCTCAATTAGGAGTTTTACGTGATAATAATGAATAATAAATAATTTGAATAGGGGCGCGTGCAGCGCAGTCGAAGGTGCCGCCTATCGCGTTAAAAAACCAGGTTCTTGGTTCGAATTTCCCGCCCAGGCCAACCAATCAAACGAAATAAAACCTATAACATAACAGAAGTACAATATAATGCTTCTCGATCTTATTCGTCGAATTAATCAATTAATCGATTTTGTCTACGTCTTGTCTAAGCTTTTGAAAAACTTGTCTACGAATTTATGTTGTTCCACTGTATTCCTCTTTTCTTCTTTTCTTCTTCGTCCCTTCGACCTCAGTCTTAACACTACACTATTATTTAGTGTCTTCTGATCTGCTAAGCCTTCGGACTTTCAATAATGGTTTCGTTTCTTGAGTGTCAGCGTATTTCTGCTGCTGCGTGCTTGCGAAAAGTTGTTCGCTTACCTCGGCTATCCTCTGCCTCAGTGTCTGATTGATGTGCTGAAGTTACGAGTTGATTTTTGTTGTTTAGTTCGTTTTATCCGTGCGCTGTTGTTCGCTTGCTTGTTTTGCTATCGGCATAGTTTTTTCTTCGTTTCAGTGGAGCTGTTCGGGACTATTTTTCTATGATTCTCGAGCAATAAGAGTTGCGTGCAAGTAAGTTCGCCACTTTCTTATATTGACAATTTCAGCCTTTCGTTTTCATAGAGATACTTAGTTAAGGGTTGTACATTGGTTGTGGTGACTTGCCGTTTGGACAATGCCATCCTTTTTCTGCATTCCGTTAGCATGTAACCGACAAATAGACTCTCTCGATCGTCGCCAGAACAATCTTCAGGTCAGTTTGTTCAAGTTCTCAGTTTGTTGATGTTGTGTGCTGTTGATTCTGAAGCGAAGCTGACGTGCCGGCCGTCACGTGGCAGCGTTCTTCGGAGCAGGCACTTCGTGTAAATAGAAGCCGTTGCTTCGCTCGAGGCTGGAAGTGGAAAAAAGGGGAGGGAGCAAAAATGCTTTAGCTGAGTCCTTATGTTCCTTCAGTCTACAGACAGGGAAGAGATTAATTCATGCTTCGTTTAGCTACATTCACTTCGTCTATGAAAGCTGTGACGAAGCCGTCCTACATTAAAAAAATGAACAACGATATGCTTTTACTACCGTTGGATCAAAACGCACTCAAATTAATCCTCGCTGGAGTAGATAGCAAAGTGCAATTAGGGACTGCACCCGAGGATTGATCCATTGTTCTCTCGCAGTCTGCGCCCTCCTGCTTAGAGATCGCTCTCCCGCTTGTCTCCCATATTTCTTCGCATGATCTGCTACATTCTTATCTCTACTCTTTAAAAAAAAATAGGGGTTGTAGTGGTGTTTTCGCACCATTTCCTGATAATTTGACTAGATTGTTTCCATTTTTGGGCAGCAACTTCCTGGCGTAAGAAGGTCGATTTGGTTAGCTGAGAAGAAAAAAGTTGAACTTTTCAAGGCGACGGAAATTCCCTCGCCAACAGCGTAAAAAGCAAATCAATTGGAACTGGAGGGTGGAAAATAGACAAGGGCCTGAAATTGTGGGAGAGGCCTTCAAAGTTCAAACAAAGTCCCTTATTCACTTTTAGATCCTTCTCTTTCAACTCTTGTCTTCCGGTTCTTTTTTGAAATCTCCACAAAGAGCTAGTGTAGTGCGTATAGCACACGCGAAGGAGGCGCCAGACGTGCATTAGGGATAATTTTCAGTGTTCGGATCCCACTCGGGCTATCGAAACTTTCCTCCTTCCGGGGCTTGTTGGGAGAATATCGAAGAATACTAAAACACTGGGCTGTCCACCGTTGCTCCTCGTCTCCATCGAGGTCCTGGGTATACGCTAAAATGGTCCATTTGTCGCTATTTCGGAAATTAAATGCGTGAGGCACGCCGCAGTGGGGTTGGTTAACGGAGACCTCTACCTTTTATTTTCTCCCAGATAATAATGATCTACTTATCTATATTTGCTTCTGGACCTCATTCAACGCTTTGCACAACACATTTGCCGCTCCTCCATGTAACAGCTTCGTAGTATACTAAAATTCGGGGCCGTTCTATCCACAAGCATCAGTAAGGCCTGAGTTATACTCCCGCGGGAGCATCCGCGGAAGGGCGGGAATCGCGCCGAGATTCCTCACCTGGCCAATCGCCGCGCCTCGCCACGCCCGCCTCCGCCGTGCACCATTGGTCCGCGGACGTTCCGCGGATGCTCCCGCGGGAGTATAACAGAGGCCTAAGGTCCACATCCCAATGAGTGGTCCACTGCTCTCTCGCCGTCTGCGCCATCCTGCTTAGAGATCGCGCTCCCGCTAACCGCCATTTCTTTCATTTCTTCACTTGATAGACATGGTCTGCCTTGTTTTTTACTGGGTCTTTTTAATTGAAATATTTTGCGACAATTGTTTCTACAATTCGACTTCTTCGATGGGATAAAGTGATTAGTTAGATAGATAGTTATACAGTGGTTTTATAGCTCACATTTATGCATATCATCCAGGATTCTGAAGAGATAATGTGTCGTGTTCCAACAATTCGACTCTGGTTATGATGATAATACGATTGTCATCATCAGTCTGAAGCGTGCTGAGTCACACTCACTTGTCCGTGAACATATTCTTGGCGATGTTATTGCGGCTCAACTTCCGATGAACGTTATGGGAAAGGGTATTAGTTTCGCGGAAAAAGATTGATGCTTTCGGCGTTGTGCACCACAGATGTCACACGTGTACCCTTATTAATGACTTCATGTGTTAGCTTTCTTACAACGTTGAGGCGTACTATATGCAATGTTGATACAGATAAATTGGTGACATTAGGATGAGAGAGGGTTGTGTTGAAGCTCATTCAGTCATCTTCGCTTTAAACATGCATACTTGGCAAAACCGGCTAATAACTTCGAAGAGTTGTATAAAATTCACTTGTGAAGCATGTGTAACAAACGCTCGAAAACGTTACGTTCGAAAAAAACGTGATGTGGCGACATCAGCTATATCATCACTCCGTATCTGTCCTAGTCGGAGGGGGCAATGGTGTTGTGACTCAAATGGTGTCTCACGATATTGACTGCTTTTGAGAAATTCAGCTGAGGTGGTGGTGTAGCATGACGATGCGATTCAACTGTCACTCTACATAGGTTTGCCCCTTCCGAGTAGGATAGATCCATCACTCCTAATAACAGCACAAAGATGCGTAAAATCCACTTGTAAAGACAAGTGACAAAAGTGACGTGACAAACAAAGAGCAGTGATAGTTGCAAAGTGCTTCAATTCAAAAGATCCGCTCTAAAAATCGTGCAGAGCATGTCTGACAAGTAGAGAAATGTTGAGGAGCTAGCATGAGCGCGAGCGCGATCTCTAAACAAGAGGGCGCAGACGACGAGACAGCGGTGGATCGGCCATCAGCGTGCGGTCCTTAATTGCGCTCTGCCATATACACCAGCGAGGTCTTCTTCGGAGAAGTTTTGATTCAATAAATGTAGATACGTGGTGTTATCGTTACGTCCGTATCTCTTAAACTATATTATCATGCAGTTTTTTGTTTTGTTGCAAGCAATCGTGAACGCTACTTTGGTGGTTTTCTGAATCACTCGAGAAGTGTAAAGTTCGTTACGAAGATTTAATCCTTTACGGTTAAGATTCAAGGTAGTATGTAGTTTGCATCTATCCTAGTGGGGGTGGGGTAGGGGTATTCCACTCAGACTCTTTGACAGCGGCGGGAAAACTGAAAGCAGACTAGTTTACAAAGACAATGCCGTGCCGGGAAATACCACACTGTTTACATTTGTTTCGCATTTTAGCGATGCTCCCCCCCCAAACTAGGATAGATCGTGAATTTTCCCTCTCCTTTTTCATCTTTAAAAAGCGGAATGCGTTTCGTGAGCGCTTCGAAACAACAGAAACATAGTGCGGCACTCAGCAACGGAACTCAGAAACAACTCCCATAACCTACTGTATATACTCCGAAGGGAAACAATAATGACAACGTGCACAGCTATCTAATAGTAATTTTTGGAATCCGCCGTGCATTCCATTTCTGTTTGATGTGGAGGCGATTTGAATTCGCAGTTGGCCTCCGCAGTCACTTGCAGGCTCGTGCTGATAAACGACTAGTTTGTTATTCGCGTCTAAGGCGGGTACTAATCCTCCGATAACGTAGGAGACGTTTGGTTAGCGTGGGTACGAGCCGGAGTCGATTCGAGAAGCTGTCGATAACAGCGCCACTTTCCGGCTACGCTACACGCAACCACACGCCATACTAGAGAAATAGTGCTGGTGGAAATCGAAAGGCAGAGGGATCCATCTGATATTATCATAGAAATCATGGTAAAAACAAATAAAAATATGCAGCATGAAATACCGACCTTATGTCCTCTAGTCCTGAGATTTGCTCGAATAGGTGTCCATAACGACATTTTTAGTAGACAGGGTGGGGAATATGAAGAAATACTGTAGAATGAAACAAAACCTGAAACAAATTAGTACAGCTCTGCCTATCGCCACAGTCAAGCAGTTGACGTGAAGTCCCCAAGTCACGAGAAGCGTAAGGAGATGACGTGACTAGAGGGAGCGTGCTGGCGCGAAAGTGCAGGAGGATTTATTGATTTTTATCAGGATATCAGGTGGATTCCCCTCTTTAAGACTTGCACCATAATGCTTTTAAAGTATGTAAATGACGATGTATTCACAACATAGTGAGCGAGGGATAGGATAGTAATGGAAAAGGCCAGTGCTAGCTGTGTTCAATAAGCTAGTCTTGTCATAGAACTCTGGGTCTCATCAAAAGGTGTGGTCTGGTACCTGAATTAGAGCCTTCTGAAGTTTAGATTTTTTCTATCTAGCCTAGTTGGGAGGGACGATCTCGAAGTATAAATTGAATCCTTAAGACACATGATCCTCTCTGTTAGCGAAGGGGACAAGATTATAAACGGCGGATATCAGGACCGGCTCACCGTAACCTTAGGCGTCGGGTGAGACGTTCTTTGTGCAATCGCAGAACCAGGCCAGGGAAGGGACTCCAGTCGTCGCTCAGGGGGGTCCGCGGCTGGGTTCTGCGCTCTTCGAGCGCAAGACCAGGCTAGGGAAGGGACTCGAGGGTGTGTGGTGTGAGTTCTGCGCTCTTCGAGCGGCGAAGCGCATTCGGCTGAAACAATGCGCAAAAAACGCGCAATGTTGTGTAGACGTTGAAACCCTTAAGATCCCAGATAGTCAATTGAAATGCAAGAATGCCACGACACAGGAGAACCGTACCCTCGAGATCCCTCGCACGAAGCAACCCCGCTACCCACTGCATCACGACCCGCTTGACGAGGGAGCCATCGCGAGCTTACAAGAGGTCGATCGAATCTAAACGTGGACGCTGACGTGGTCTCTAATGTAGGAGGGCGCAGACAGTAAAAGTCTCGGCGCAACCCGCACTGCGGTTACGGTGAGCCGGTCCTGATGTCCGCCGTTTATAATTGTCTGCGAAGGGGCCAAGGGGATTCATACTCCGCGGCAGCGGCAGCGCAAAGCATACCTTTCCATTAAAGCCAAGCGATCGCCTGGAAAAGATCAATACATATGCTTTGCCCTACCGCTCCCGTCACGGAGTATCAGCAGCAGGTGGCCTCAAGAGCTCTCACCTGGGGCAGCAATGGAAGACTTCGGGCAAATGCAGGAGAACAGACGCTGCCCCTCCCGACTAGGATAGATTCGATAGTTTCGGTTTTGACGTTTATGTTTGGAGAAGAGTACATTTAACGAAACAGATTGCCTCGAGGCAAGTGAGAGTATGGGATATGCTTTGGTGAGGTGTAAGTTCCGAAATTTGCTACAGAATTGGTTTTGCTTTGAACAGGGTTTCTTACAGAATGACTTATCTATTTGTTTTCCAGGCCGTTCCTCATGATATCGATCGTTATCGAGGGCTTGAAGAGCTGTTGTTGGCGATGAATCACATCAAAGAATTGCCCAAGGTATCGAGAATTGTGTTCTATTAACCTGAATCGATCATTGGCAAGAATCTCCTGACGAGGGAATGCATCGTCGAGGGTTTAGACGAAAATGGTCTCTTCCAGACTCTCTTTCGACTGACGAAGCTTCGTCTGTTGGATCTCAGCGATAATGATATTTTCTGCGTTCCTCCTGAAATATCCTCATTATCCAACCTTGTAGAGCTGAACCTTAGCAGAAATGGCAAGTGCATTGAGGAGATTTTGCTGCGACGAAATCGGGTGACTCAGTAGTCTATTTGCAGATATTTCTGACCTGCCCGAGCAACTGAAGGAATGTAGGATGCTCATGGTTTTGGATTTGAGTTCGAATCCTATCACGAGGTGAGCATAAGGTTTCAGCGGTTTTAACAGTGAATAAACATTTATTGCGAATCTGTCGAGCTTTCAGGTTACCTGAGACGATAGCACATTGCATATCATTAACACACCTTGGTCTGAACGACGTGTCGTTAACGCAGTTGCCCGCTGATATTGGACAGTTGGCTAATCTTCGGTCCTTGGAAGCTCGCGACAATCTTATTCGAACGCTGCCAGCAAGTATCACGCTTTTGAAGAATTTGCAAGTGGTGGACCTAGGCCAGAATGAGCTCGATCAGCTGGTAAGTCGTATACTTAGCACCTCATTCACGCTGTTTGGCAACACTGTTCAAAGAAGTTTTGGGTGTAGGGGAGAACGGAGCCTACTCGGAGTCTTTTCATGTGGTTTCCGTTTTCCCTAAAATACATCTTATCCTGTTACTCCGCTGAACTTTTCTTCGTTGCGTTAAGTGGTTACTATAGTTGGGCTCGAACGAATATATTCAAATAGTCGAATATTCGATATTTCTAGATTTTCGATTATTCGTTCGAATTCGAACATCGGTGGTTTTGAAAATTCGAATATTCGTTCGAATTCGAACATCGAAAGAGAGCCATATTCGAAAATTATTCGAAGATCGAATGATTTTACTCGAATACTGAGTAAATTTTTAATCTTTAGGCGCAGAATCTGATTCGAGCAAATTGTTCGACTATTCGAATATTCGAATAAACGAAAAGTGGGGCTTATTTGATTTGGACAGCGACAGCGAATGAACGAAAAAATTCAATCGCTCATTCGCTCGAAAAATTTCGACACCGATTTTAGTCGTTCATTCATTCATTCGAGAAAAAAAATCCTCAAACGCACAACTATAGTGGCTACAAGCTTTTATAAATTTCACCAGGGAGCAATCTTAGCTTGAGTTAACGATCTACAGCTGTTTTTTCAGCTATAATGTGATTTTTTATGGTTGTTTTTGCACTTTAAGCGCAGCTCCGCGCAAATTAGAACGAATTTTGCCGGTATTGATCCTATGCGCTGCTTAATCGATAGAGGTGCTTGATTATCCACCAGGAGGGGTATAACTATGGTTTTTTTCTCAGAAGTTGTTTCGTAACATTCATCGTTATGCATTTTGTTGAGCGAAAATAAAGCATAAAGATTATAACAAAATAAGAGCTCCCTGTGCAAATGTTTCAGTAGCCTTTGGTGCTTTGGAGCATTACATGTTTATCGTTCGTTTGTGTTTTCGATAATCCTAAAGAGGATAAGGGAGGAAGCTCTCGAATCCTCGAATGTCTTTATCTGTTTCTTTTCGGGCTTCAATTCCCTTTGTGTTCGCGCCATGCTTTAATCTTGAATGTGTGCTGCCGAGGTATGATCTTTGGTGACCACGAGGTTAGCCAATGTTGTAGAATGAGGTTTCTTACATGAGACCATCTATACAGAACTAAAAATTCAAATTACATGCGCCTTTTCTGATTATTGATTTATTGATTTATTGCACATGTTTGTGCGCTATACAAGAAAGGAACATAATCGAAAAAAAACATTTAACGGACTTGGGTGTTTCTCGATTCCATGTTTGTCTCTGACGAAAAGTTCAATGAATCGTACCGTCGCAGCAAAACAAGTTCTCAATTGCAAAAAATTATCTAGTGCAGTTGCCTTTAACTTCAAGCTCAGTAAATCCTCCTCTTGACTTGTGTATGCTTTTATGCTGTCAACTTTTAACTCACGCTTTTAACTGCTAACTAACCTTATTTGCTAACTTTAATATTTAACTGCTTTTACATTTGTAGCTTTGTATTCAAATCGCTCTATATTTGTGAATACTTTCTTCCCAGGGAAATTCGCGAAATTTGTCTTAAGACTTCATCTCTTCTTGACTGTGTAAGGATTCCCATTCATTTTCCGATCTTTCTAATGTGTATGTCGATTACAGCCTGCTGAAATGGGATGTCTAGAAGCACTGAAGGAGTTGTACATAGACTCAAATGATCTTGAGGCCCTCCCCGAGCAGATTACAAAGTGCAAACTTTTGGAGCAACTTGGTGAGTTTACTGATGTTGAACACATGTTCAGAAGCAGTTTTTCTTGGACGTATTCGTACTTCTCACATCTTTATTGCATGTGTGGTATGGTTGGAATGTTCAGATGCAAGTGAGAATCGACTCTCCACTTTGCCGGAAGAATTCGGGGATCTGTCGCAGTTGACTGACGTTAATCTGTCCGATAACGAATTGCAAACAATCCCCAACTCCATCGGTGAGTTTTTGCTTTGTGTAATCAATTGTTTCTGTCGAAAAATTTGAAAGGCTTTGTCTTACACGTGTTCACCACAGGGCGCCTCAAGAAGCTCACCATATTGAAGCTAGAGAAGAATCATATTCATCAGTTGACTCAATCAATTGGAAGCTGCGAACAGTTGACGGAGCTTTTTCTCACGCATAATTTATTGCAGGTAAGAGGACTTCGTGTTGTTGTTTTTTTCGAGATGAAAAATGGACGGAATAGGCAGACCATGACTGTTATGAATGGCGATAGGCACCGCTTCAGCGGGGCTGGACACTTTTAGCCATGGAGCGGGTTTGCTGCTTTAGGTCGCCGCTTCTTAAGGGTCACATCTTTATTCCTACGTTGCTTGCAGAAACAGTCTTCTTTAGTTTTTGTTGTCATTTTTTTGCAACAGAGCCTTGGTCGAGGGTTTGATTTATATGTTTTTTCTTTTATGGACGTTTCGTGTTTCGTTACAGTGTTACACTGCAGTGGAGTGTTTTTGGGCCGTTTTTCATTTGATGCTCTTTTGTGTGGTTCCTACTTTTCGTGTGTGATATTTCTAGTATGCGGATTATCTTCAACTCACATCATCAGCATGTTAGTCAATGTAAGCATGTATTTCTAAATGACTTCCCAAGAATCAAGGCGATGTCTTATGAAGCGGTCTTGCCAAAGAACGGATCTATCCTAATCGGAGGAGGCATATACTGTTTTGCGTCTCCATTCCCTACCTTGAAGTTCTACCAGAGCCTCAGCTGCTGTCCCACAATTCGAGGCTTTCATTTAAATCTAATGGATATATTTGTGTGGCATGGAATGACCTAGGGAATTGGCACTTTAGGGTTGCCCCCTCTGATTAGGATAGATCCCAAAGAACTTCCACAACTTTCTGGGTCCTGATGAAGGCGCTCCAGATTGAAAAATGGTAAACGCTGGAAAATTTCTCCAAAGTCAAAAGTAACTTCGATTGGAAGATATTTTGGCCAAAGAAATATCACTTCAAAGGATCCTAAATGTCTAGCCATATTTGTGAAAAAAACACTAAAGATCAAGGTATTTTGTTTCTGGAATCGACGTAGGGGCAAAGCGACATCAAGAAAGAGCAAGGTGTGCGCTGCACTCAAATTCTGCTCCACGGCTAACAGTATCCTGTTTTGCCATTGCGACGTTTAATGCTATTTAAATGTTGCTCATCGTATTTTTTGAGTGTTCAAAGCGAGGTTTTTGAAAAGTTCACGATTCAGGAGCTGCCCTCGTCCATTGGAAATTTGCGCAACTTGAAGAACCTCAATGTCGATCAGAATAAGCTTTCGGCGCTACCTTCGACGGTTTGTTTTAGCGTCTTTAAAATGTTCTTCCTGAACCCGATGTCAACATTTCGTCGATTTAGATCGGAGGTTGCACAGCGCTGACGGTGTTATCGCTGCGAGAAAATGAGATCACTGAAATTCCCATGGATATCGGCAAATGCGAGAAGTTGACTGTTCTGGATTTGTGCAATAATCGACTTAGTCATCTACCTTTCACCATCAATGTGCTGTTCAAACTTCAGGCCCTTTGGCTTAGTGAGAATCAGGTACGCAGTGCACAATAGAGGCTGTTTCAGCTTCTACGTTTTTGTTTTCTTCGTGATTTATTCGTGATTTCAGTCGCAAGCCATGTTGAAACTTCAAGTTGAGCGGGATCCTCGTACTGGTGTTAAAGTGCTTTCATGCTACTTATTGCCACAGCTTAGTGCTCATCCTCAAAGTGGTTCGTTGCATCAGCTTTACATTCATTTCTTCTTGATGTTGTTTGTTGTTGTCCAGCGGAATATTAGTAGAGGTGGTGGTAGACCTGGTTGGCCGTGTTTTGAAAATATGCGTTGTTTTCGCTCCTGTGTCAATAGAATGCAGATAAGCGGAGATGTGGAGAGTGGAGAGTGTCGGTATGTCTAAATGCCACTTCATATGGACTAATCCCTAGAGGGGGACCTGATTGACGAGCCCACTTTCGCCGTCCTTTTAGGGCAGACACACCGGGCAGTTCGAACTTCATCAAGCTATGGTGCTTGTGCTTAGAGTTCCGCAACCTTCAGTGAAGGTGGCTTGCAGAGAAAACTTTATAAAATAGTCATTTTGAATGCTCCTTTATTGGGACTACATTTTCCTCACGTTTTTAGAACTGATAGTATTCATTTGTAGCGGGGTAGAGGTTTTGGTATAGGGGCCGGATTCATCAAGCAGTGGGTATAGGTAGAGATACCGAAAGGAAATTGTACGCAGTACCCGTAGTGGGTAGCGGGTACGATTCGTATTCATGTAAGGATTCAGGGCTAATGTAGAACTAAGCCTCTCGCAAGAACAGCTGATCTCACTGGAGCGCCATTTTGTCAGTGGGGCGCGGAATCTTCGCGGATATATGGATACCAGACGTTCAACGGCCTAGCGGCCGCCAAACGTCTGGTTGGGGGCTTCGCCCCCAAACCCTGAAACCCTGACAAACTTCTTTACACAGACGCATACCATGCTGATTCGGTTTGCTCATGTCCGAAACCGTCTGCGATTGTGATACAGCTGTTTCATATAACTGCTCTCTTGAAATGAAGTTCCCAATAAAGTCATCACTGTTAGAAGATGGAAAGAATCACACAGATATCATCCATTGAGGAGATAACCTCTCTCCTATGTTTTAGAAAAATGTTTTCCTCAAAACTGTCAATAATAAGAGATACTAAACGGATAAGCGAACGCGCCTGCCTCTGTACGTCGGTGACACGTCTTGCAATCCCAAGCGGCCTTTGACCGACATCGGAGACACGTCTTCTGAACGCGGAAGCCCGTTGCCCCACAACACTGACACATCTTTTGAATCCGGACGCCACCCCCCCCCCCCCCCCCCTCCCCACCCCACCTTACTGGTTCTCTCGAACAGGTCATCCTTTAGTGGTCCCCTCCTGCCCGCTTCAGCTGCTGGACCCCTTCTTTTTGATTGCCCTTATTGGTAACCATCCTTAATTAACTCCTCCTTTCTTGTTCCCTTATTGGTAACCGTCTACTGAACACCATTATTGGTTTCCCCATTCCCTTGGTCCCGTCTACTGACCCCATTTTAGAGATCCCGTATTACTGGTTCCCCGTCTCCGTGTCACCTCCAGCCCCCCTCCCCCTTCCAGGTCACTTTCACGTATTTCAAGAATTTCACTTTTCAAGATATTCCCCCCCCAAACTTGTCCTCCCACGCTCACGGCGTGACATCGGTGACATGCCTGAACCCGGACATCGTTTAATCGACATCGTTGGCTCGTCTTCTAAAGCCGGACGTCTTTTGAAGGACATCGCTGACATGTCTTCTGTACCTGCCCCCCCCCCCCTTTCCCCCTTTGCGCGACTTCGGCGACAGCTCTTCCGAACCCGTTCGCCTGTTGCACGACGTCGGTGGCACCTCTTATGAACCCGGACGTCTGTTGAACGACGTCGGTGACACCTTTTCTGAATTCGGACGCCTGTAGAACGACGTCGGTGACATGGTGAGTACGAAAGCCCTTTGCGCGACATCGGTGACACGCCTTCTGACCCTGTCGACCTGACATGGGTGACACATGGTCTGAACCCGGACGCCTGTTACTCGACGTCTAGGATCTAGGATAGGAAAGGCCAGACGGATAGGCAGACGGACGGACAGACGGACGGACAACCGCTTACTCTTTTATATATAGTAGGATACCCACGACGATCGTCGATTATTCTCTACCCACTGATATACCCACGATGTGGCTGGTAAGGTTTATCATGAATGCCTCATCGTTGGGTACGTCTATCCCCTATACCCCGCATACCCGCGGGTATAAGCGTTGATGAATCGGCCCGCTCTAGCTAGTAGTTTTGAAGCGACTAGACGGAAAAAGCCTAAGAGGGAGAGATGAGCTCACTCATAGATATAAATAAATAAAATTACTTTTCAAAAAACCTTGAACCACATACAAGGCCTCTGAAGTTTCCTGATATGTGATTTACACCATCAAGCACCTTACCTTGGACCGGGTTCATCAAGCAGTGGGTATAGGTAGAGATTCCGTAGGGGAATCTTACCCACTACCCGTAGTGGGTAGCGGGTACGATTCGTATTCATGAAAGGATTCAAGGCTAATGTGGTACTAAGCCTCTTGCAAGAACAGCTGGGGCCGGATTCATCAACGAGTTACCCGCGGGTATAAGGGGAAGAGATACCCACGATGAATCCTGCGTCTCTGACTTTTGCCTTATCTCTATCTGACTCTTACCTTATCTCTACCCCTATACTCCGCGTATCCATTGGTTTAATTGTTAGTGAATCCTGCCACTGCTGATCTCACTGGAGCGCCATTTTGTCAGTGTGGCGCGGAATCCTCGTGGGTATGCGGGTGTACCCACGACGACGGTCGAGTATTCTCTACCCACTGATGTATCCCCGATGTGGCGGGTAAGTTATATCATGACTGGTCATCGTTTGTATGTCTATCCCCTATACCCGTATACCCGCATAAACGTTGTTGAATTCGGCCCCAGATGGGACTCGAACATTCAAGCTGACTTTTGACTAATGAGTAGGAAGTTTGGATGTCTCTGATCTGCTTGTCGAACTGACCTTGAATGTTCTATCGGCGAAGACATTTGAGGTCTTCTAATTTGCAGTCTGGAACGCGGCATATAGGGACTTGCAACTCCCAGTAACAGCTTTTCTTCTTAGAAAAGGCGTTAGAAGAAGAACTGAAACTGTTTTTCCGACTTATGTGAAGCACAAGTGCTTCTAGCACGAATTTGTAGGCAGTAAGAGAGAAAAGTTTGAGATTTGTTCTCAGATATTGACAAAACAAAGCACTGCAATAGAGAGGACCTGGACCAGAATCTGTTCTCTTTCGCGAGAGTGGTTCAGGCCCTACATGAGCCGAATGTTCTTTAAAATCTTGGCGTGCATTCTAAGCTTAAAACTTATAACGGTGAATGTGTAGCTATGCTGGTCCTGAGTGTTGATTGAGCTGCTTGGCAAGATTCTTATACATTTTTTTTAATACTTGTGTGAGCATCTTCGCGTTCTTCCTGTAAAATATTGGAATTTTTCTAAGAATACCATAGCATGAATCTTTTCATCTTATAAAGGATAAAGGATAGAACAGCGTAGATCAATTTCTGTTTGGGATACGCCACACATCTTACCTCTACGAGATCTTTCTTAGTGTTTTCGGTCCTCAAAAGGAATTGACTGATTTATTAAGCATAAGCGGTAGCATAAGCACCTCTATCGATTAAGCAGCGCATAGGATCAATACCGGCAAAATTCGTTCTAATTTGCGCGGAACTGCGCTTAAAGTGCAAAAACAACCCATAAAAATAACGTTATAGCTGTAAAAAACAGCTGTAGATCGTTAACTCAAACTAAGATTGCTAATTTTACAGTGGTAAAATTTTTGGCGAATGCAGTGCTAATGGTGAAGGTAACGTCTAGAGGTACATAGATGTCGACGTTTTTGTTGTACGACGTCGTTGGATTGAAAATTTTCTTTTATTTTCGTTTGCCTACTCTTCTTTATTTTCAGATCGTGCAGGTCAGAATAGAGCGTTTGTCGGCGGTCCAAAGGTACACTTCCCTGATCAGGATGCAACTGTAGATGAAGAGAAGGTGAGCATGGGAAATGTCGACGTATTCCGCTTCTGAGGCGTGGCATTCCTTTTATTTGTCATTATATTCACTTTCAGTTGCCGATTGGGCAGTTTGAGCGCCACGACACGCCGCATCCAAAACCGCAAAAACTTAAGAAAAGCAGTATAGATGGACATGTGATTCATCATGATGGACAAAATCAAGTATGTTGTTTTGCACTGGTTTTTTATTGTTGCCTTATCTGGTTCTTCTTTATTTTCAATTTCGTTTCAGTTCACAGTTTATTCATGTGCTTGACCTTATTCACCCTTATTTTCGGTGTCGCTCTTTGTTGGGATTTAATTATGCATAGCGGAAACGTTATAGGAATACTAGCGTTCCAAAATAGCGCTTCATTTTCATACATTTCACTTAAGGTTTGAAAATGGGAACATCGGAGGTTCTCGAAATGCACCACTTTGCTGCTCGCGGTTTAGAAAATGTGATAGTTTGTTTTCCATCTATGTTGAATTTTTCAATATTTCATGCCATTTTTGCACTCTTTAATAGGTTCTTAATGCTTTTCAAAATTCAAAAGACCTTCCGAGCTGGGATAATTTTTGTGAACGTTCAATTTTGTCGCTCTAATGACGTCGTTGAAAGGTCGACTTGAGGTCGATCCAATCTCCTCGATTTAAAAAATGACGATTTCTTTTACTTGTACATTGGCCAATAATTGAAGTTTTTTGTTGCAAAACTTAAGTGCACAAAAATTATCCTAATTCGGTAAGAGTTTTTTTGGAATTTTGAAGAACCCTATCACATTTTTAAAAATAGAAGATAAATCTTTCTTACCATTCAAAATTCTCCTACTCAGCGACACCCGACGGCATCCTCTAGCTTCCGAATTCTTGCCCTTGGGCATGTGTTCAGTAGGGCGAAGAGGGTTGCAGGCCGGGGTCAAGCGTGGGGTCCCATTTTTTGCCGAAAATTTACGACTGCCTCCCTCCTCCAAAAGCGGATCTGGTACGGCTCCCTTGTCTACATCTCGGTTTGTTTATCATCTGGATTGAATTTTTCAAAATTTCATGCGCTTTTTGTACTCTTTAATAGGTTCTTAAGGTTTTTCAAAATTCAAAAAACCTACCGAGCTGGGATAATTTTTGTGAACGTCCAATTTTGTCGCTCCAATTACGGCGGTGAAAGATCGACCCGAGGTCGATCCAACCTCCTCGATGTAAAAAATGACGATTTCTTTTATTTGTGTATTGCCCAAGAATTGAAATTTTTGTGGCAAAACTTTGGTCCACAAAAACTGCCCTAACTCTGTAAGTTTTTTGAATTTTGAAGAATCCTATCTCTTTTTGAAAATAGAAGGAAATTCTTTCTTACCAATCAAAAATTTCCTACCCAGCGACTGCCGACGACATCCGCTAGTTTCCGAATTCTCGCCCTTGGGCATGTTTCAGTAGGCACTGAAGTAGAACGGTGTAGCTTAGGAAGAGGCAATGTTACAGGGGTGCGAAAATGCAGGTGAGGGTAGTGTGGCGCATTTTTCCGATTTCGGTGGACCACTGCGGGAAGACCCGGCGAGGCCTTAGCCCAGCTGCCAGTTTAAAGCGGCAGAAGATAGCAGTTAGAGTTTCTTGCGCTCTTACTCGCCCCGATTTGAGTGTTCGACACTCGCAATGGTACTGTTCTGTTCGTGTTCAAAAGCGCTATCGTGTGGTACGAATTTCGACCGATTTTGGAACATGGATTTTTTTGACGTATTCGCATGGAGGGCGAGGCGGCTCGAGGCCGCGACAGACGGACGTTGACGTCATTGAAAATCGATATCTTCGAATTAGGTCATGCTCGATAGAGCTTTTCATGCTGAATTGAACGGTGTTATTGGGAGTAGGGAAAACTGTAATCTGGGCGAGTAAGAGCGAGGAGAACATCGACCGTTGTTGTGCTAAATTGCACGCGCGAGCGTGTTCTGAGCACGACAACTCCGTCATATGTGAACCTTTGCGTTGTGGCTTGTGAGTTTTGTAGGCAGCAAAATGGGGGGCCACAGGCCAGGGTCAAGCATGGGGTTCCATTTTGCCGAAAATTTACGACCGCCTCTTTCCTCCTAAAGCGGATCCCTTGTCTACATCACTGTTTATTTACCGTCTGGGTTGAATTTCTCAAAATTTCATGCGCTTTTTTTACTCCATAACAGGTTATTAAGCGTTAAGGCTCGAAGGAAGGCATTAAAATCATAATTTTTGTATTTCGGGTACGCACGATCAATGTGTAGATGTGACAGTAGCGTTTTTTTTAGAATCAACCGGTAACGTTGGCGCTCACAAAGAAAGCAGGAAGTAGCGTTGACACGTCTCCAACAAGCGCACCGCAACCCGCACCTCGTTCTGCTCTAAAATTTCAAAGTGTTCCACCAACAGAGTAAGTTGAGCTTTCAGAGAACGAGTCGAGATTATGTTAAATGGTTTTTGATGCTTCAGGTATGAACCAGAGCATAGTGGTCCCGTTCACGAAGCCCAGACTGGGGATCATCGAGGACAGGTGTGTTTGCTAGCTTTGTTTTTTTTTTTCATCCTTTTTTTGAGCTCTAGTGGCGTCGTCGTTCATGATGTTCACTTCTGGTGTGAACGAAGCACGTTTGATTAAAATAGCATCTTGCTCTATTCTAAAGCTATTCGGTGCCTGTAGAGACAGCTAGAAGAGTTGGCTTGAAATTTATGCGCACTCGTAGGTGGTTTGCCTTGGCGCTTATGTAGCCTATTCTAATAGTTTTCTTAATCGAAACCTGCATGCGTTGTGGGTATCTCTTCCAGATGACAAATTCAATTCAAAGGGCGTTCTGTTTTTCGTAGGATTTTATAGCACGGGTGACGGGTGGTTTGTAGCCCAGGTGACATTTTGAAGAAGAAAAAAAAAACTTAATGAGATAGCCTTCTTTATTTATAGTCAGGAATAACACTGGTATTAAAAAAAAAGATTTCGCTGCTTTTCGTTATTCCAACTTTCCTCTTTCCCACATAGATCTTATTGTAACATATTTAAGTCAGAGGTCTTAAGCCAAGGATGAGTTATTTGGTGCCAAATATTTTATTTTGGCATATTTTGGTTTTTTATAAGATGTGAAAACGTCTCCTTCATAAGATAGTTTGTCATTCAGTTCGGCCAAGTAATTATCAACTTCCCAAGGTGATTATTATTTCATATTTTGAGCTGCAACATTTTTTGCTAAGAGTAGTGTTTAAAAAATTTAACGAAGGTCTATCACCACTTTCGAGTGAAAATGTTTCAGCGTGACAGTCATATTTTGAAGAGCTAGCTTTTCTCTAGTCTTTAAAGTTTTCATTAGTGTCTTCAGCTGTGTTGTTGAAGATGGGGAAACTATGTAGTTATTTCCAGCTTCTGACGAGAGCTCATCTTAATTCCCCTTAAAATTTATAGTTAGACAAGGTAGTAATTCTATTCCAGTTGTTTGTCGTATAATGACCAGAAACTCCCAATGTTGGATTTTTGTCATGGAGCCGGACTCGTCATCGACTTACGTAACTTTAGCGGAGAATTGTAAGTGAAAAGCTCAGATAACGCGGCTTATCGCTCACCATATCGCTTGATAAGCCGCGCTATCTGGGATTTCGCTTACAATTCTCCGTTAAAATTACGTAAGTCGTTGACGAATCCGGCCCCTGACTTCCTTTGTGCAGGATCTATGGTTCTATCGCGGTGCGAGGCGGAGTTATGGAAGCTATCAATATTGATCGTCTGCGCCGCCCAATCGATACGAATAGTTTTCATAACGCCGCGCCGCCAACAGTCTGAAATGTAAATCACGTCTAAGTTAGTAGTGGTTGATAATTTTCGAGGAAAACGGGTGATGATGGATTTTTGCTAAAATACACCGTCTGCAACTTATCATCGACTTACTCCTTTTTTGAGGTATGAGGGTGGCAATCTTATGAGCATCTTATGCGCACTAGCATCCGGAAGTTGTAAAGGGACATGACCGATGATCAGTTAGAATCCGACTATGTCCGTACAACCTACTTTTCTATCGTTTAAGTTTAAAAAAATCCAATAAGCTCTAATCAGTATGCATACTATCGAATGGAAATATCCCGTATAAATATTTCCTGAATAAGCCGAACATTTTAAGAAGGGTTCTACACTAGGGGTGCTGTACGAGACAGTGGTGCAAGTGTGATCGATATCGATTTGCTGGTGTAGAGAATCGATCTCGGTGGCTTTTGTGCTGCTGCGGACCAGCAACAGAAATATGAAAACCTCTTTAATCCTTTGTATCTCTTCTTTGTACTTGACCCTCTCGGGCAGTGTTTTTGCATATGTTTAGAATTTGTATTGATGAATGTTGGAGATGATGCTGAGGAGTTCATGGGATGAATTGGGGAGTTCAGGCGAAGAGCGTTGCTTTTGCAAGTGACGTACCCGAGGCACCGTCATTGTGCCGACTAAAACGCATCAACACGCCTCATTTCAAAGGAGTACGCGGTTCTCTGCTAACATCTCCTGAACGAGTGGGTTTGGTGTAGAGACGAAGCGTATTTGAACGTTATTTTGCTAGCATGCCAGCGTCGCATGGTTGCAGTTTTCAGGAGAGATCTTGCTAGGTTCAAGCGGCTTCTCATTGCGAAGAAACGCTGCGTACTGTTCTCGGAGTCGTATATCGTTCCTGTAAAGCTGTAGCTTGACGATCTCTCACCTCGGCCTTTTGTCATCTCAAGCAGCTAACCAGTTTCTTTTCACCCTGTGTTAATGCGGTTACATTATGTTGTTGGAGTCGCTCCAGATTTTTCCTCCTAACGTTGCGTGAGAGTAAAAAATCGGAGCGCAGTTATGGCTGTTACGTTTGCTCAATAAACTATCCGCTATATGATTTCCCCCATACTGCTAATACGGTGATTTTGTTGCTGTTTCGTCGTGTGCTAAGCTTTTGAACAGCATAATGATGGAGAATTGTTCAGTTGACGATGATAGAAGCATGTTTTTGTTCAACTCGTTTTTGAAATGAAAATATGCCAATTCTAAATTTGCCTTGCGCTTCGAATCGCATGGAAAGTGTGGAAGGCGAATCGCTGGTTATCTATGAATTATTGTTAGCGCTGTTCGTTCTGCTGAATAGTCTAGAAATGATTCATAATGATGACTAGCTTTGAGTCTTCGGCTTGATGTACTGTTTAGTGCTAAGATGACGTATTTAAGGAGAGAACAACGGCGGCTCTTCTACCGGTGGGTCGAGATGGCGGCGTTTCGCGTAGAATCGCCATCACTCGGGATGCGAACGGTCACTTGGGTCTGTCCATCGCTGGTGGTTTGGGCAGCACACCGTTCATTGACGGAGACTGCTCGCTCTTCGTCTCTCGTGTCACACCCGATGGCCCGGCCTACCACGCTGGCCTTCGTGTCAACGACAAGTTGATCAAGTGAGTTAATGCGTTTCCCTATGACTTTCGTTGCTTTCATTTTTTATTTGTTTTTCGTCAACATCATAAAAAAACTCATTGGAAAGAGTCCCTAGTGTGACACGCTGCCGACCGCGTGGGGCCGTGTGACATGATGTCGTGTCACAGCTTTGTAGTTTATTTTTCTAGTTGGATTCAAATCTTTCGTGGAACTTTTTTTTGTACATGTACATGTGTATTTCATCTTTAGATTTTGCTGTAAAAAGCGCGCTACACGAAAATAATGTCCGGTTACTGATTTATTGAGCGGTTTGACGTGTTGCGGCGTCAGTAAATGAACAAACGTTAACGACTTTAAGAATCAATTGGCCCCACGCGCGAGCAACGCGAAAATCGGGCGGTCACCAACGTTTTAAGCATAATAACCCACTTGTAAAACTCGTTGAAAATAGAACATGAAGCCTCGAAAGCAGCTTGGCTATCTCTGTGTGCTGTTTGAGGTACTAGGCAAGGATCTTATAAACTATAGGATCTGTGCTATAACTAACTATAGGGTGCTTTACTTAATTATTTTGAAAAAAGCGGTGGGTAAATGGAAAATTGACTATTTTGCAAAGGCGGTCTACTGATCTAGCCTTCGAGTGGATATTCCTTTGCAAAGGCGGTCTACTGATCTAACCTTCGAGTGGATATTCCTTTGCAATTTCCTAGCCGTGACTGACCAAGCTGTAGGTGACTTATTGGGCTTCTCGACAACTAGTAGCTTTTATTAATAAGCAGCTCTTGACGTTGCAAGAAGCCAATTGGTTCCGCGCACCAAATGCGCGAAAATTGCGCGGTCTTCAATGTGTTAAAAGCTATGGCATCTATTTGGCATCGCCGGCTGCTGCGCGGCAGCCGCTTTGCGTCGGAGCACGTTACTTTGTGGCGCCTGCTCTGTCTGCTCGGTTGTTATGGGTATCTCCTTTCTCTGATGCTTTTACATATAAACTCATGGTTTGGCGTGTTCAGTCATCGCTCTTTATGTACTTTTGCTGCTCTTACATGTCCCTTTCCACGATGGTGCTTGTGTAAAGCAGTTCGAAGATAGGATCTCCATCATGGAATTAATAGGATGCTATCTAGAAATATGGTTGATCTGAGACTAGTGATCGAAAGAAGACGGAAAATTTCGCATTTTTCTGTTACACCCACCATAACCCACTTATGCGCCGCGTTAAAGTGAGCACTTAAGGATTTGGATTCAGTCATACTCGCTCTTCCAAGGAATTTTCACTTGCATCATTAAGATATTGAGATTTGGTACAAGAATCGGGCAGAATTATTCGAGAGTTTTTAGCTTCTCTCTTCTTTTAACCTGTATGGTTAGTTCTTGCTGTTATTGTCAATAATGTGCCAATACGAGGTTTTGAGGTGGATCTTTAGATACTTCCTTATGGCCTTGCATTTCGACCGTTTGTCGTCTTCAGAGGCCTGAATGTGGTGCAAGATTTTTGATATGCGATTTCTCATTTATTTGTATCTATGTGTGAGTTTATTTCTCCCTCCTAGGCTTTTAACGTTTAGTCGCAATTCGATGTCAAAACTGCTAGAGTAGGGCCTGATTTATCAACGCTTACACCTGCGGTTATGCGGGGTCATCGTAGGTATGTCAGTGGGTAGAGAATAATCGACGATCGTCGTGGGTATATCCATATACCCGCGAAGATTCCGCGCCCCATTAGCAAAATGAAGCTCCAGTGAGATCAGTGTTCTCGCGAGAGGCTTAGTACTACATTGCCCTTGATTCCTTTCGTGAAAACGAATCGTACCCGCTCCCCACTGCGGGTAGCGAGTACGATTCCCTTACGGTATCTCTACCAATACCCACTGCATGATGAATCCGGCACCAGGTAAGGCGCTTGGTGGTGTAAATCACATATCAGAAAACAGTGCACCATATTCAGGCCTCTGAGGGCGACTAAGTAGTCGAAACGTAAGGTCGTAGTAGAGATCCACCTCAGACACCTCGTGTTGGAACATTATCGACAATAACAACAAGAATTGTTAGGTTTTCATCATCGATATAGGATTACTACATGCTCAGTGGCCATAGGCGGCCAAACGTCGTTGGGACTTGGCTCCTGAATCTCGATATCCCCTTGGCCGAACCGGTCCTTTTCTTCGTTAAGCCTTTTCAGCTTCATCACGGAAGAATTGAACTATGTGATATTGTACAGAATAGGATAGTGAGGATATGATAGGGTTGATTAAGAGAGTTCCCATGAAGCCTGTAACGCCCTTATCGAATTCATGCAATTTGCACTCGGAAGTGTATCCCAGTCTCTTTCTGGCAGCAGACATACGGTTCCGTCCTTGCTTATTGTATAGCGTGTGTAGGATACTGCGTTATTCCCTGTCCGAAGTGCTTAATCTGCATAGAAGTAGATCCTTGTAGTCTAAGGCCTCGTTTTTACTTGGACGCCGAGCGACGCGACGCCACGTACAGTGACCATATTGATTGAGCGACGCGATCGATCAATTTGGCCATTTTACATGCTGTCGCGTCGCTCGGCGTCGGAAGTATAAACTGGGCCTAACGCTTTCCTAAAATAATGGTGGTGCTAACTAACCGCTTTCTATGATCTTTGCTAATCAGAACTTTTATAGGGTTAACGATGTCGATGTGTCGGGTGCTTCGCACGATGAAGCCGTTCGTGCCATGAATGAACCAGGTGATATTGTGGAGCTTTCAGTTGTGAGGAAAGAGAATCTTAACACTAGTGTAGTGGTGAGTTATATTCGGACAGTAATTATTCAATGCTTATTCAGCCAGCATTTCTCCAATTCATTTTCCTCGTTGTAGAGGTCCCCCGAACAATCGCTGGACGTTTCGTTCATGACGGATCCTGGCGATCTGCCAGTTCATAAACGAGAAACACTGAGTGTTACGCTGAAACGGTAGGTATTGCTCATTGTTCTTCTTATGACAGCTTTCTTTGTCGTAGAATATAGTGCTTGCAGTGATTCTTCGGGTTCCCCTGGATTCGCCGTAGCTTCTTCGCACGGTGGTATCTCAGACGGTCTGTTCATCAGCTACATTACACCGAACGGACCGGCTGGATGTCAAGGAAAACTTTCGGTAGAGTTATGACCGCTAAGCTTTGTCTAGACTTTGTTAAAACTTCACAAACTCTTTAATTACGTCTTCCGCGCGACCAAAAATGTTTCTGCTTCACAGGTAGAGGTTAAAACCATCTTTTAGTACAGTTCTAGTTCTAGTAGGGTTCTTACGTAGTAATCATATGACATATTTGCTAGACTTTGAAGAGTTTTTCAAGGGTAGCAATTATTTTTTTTAAAGATGAGGTATATGTCCTGGGGTTGAGGATAATGTTCAGCTAACAACTGACTTTGACGTCGTGAAGTCGGATTTTACTATAAGACTTTTTTACTTTTTTTTCTCTCCAAGAACCCCGATGCCATGCACTAGAACTAACAGGGACTAATAGGATAGATTCCCGATTGCTATCACGCTATTCTTGAAATGCATCGTGTTCGAGGATGCTTGGCAGGAAAATGCCAAATAGTTTTGCCGTGAAGAACTGCTTCGGAATCTGTGATGAAAAAGCGTAGAATTGAAGGCCCATGGATGATGATAACTAATCCACCGTCTACGCTTTCGTAAATGAAGTTGTCGAAGGTTAGGTGGGCCGGTCACGTAGTGCTCTACACTGACGAGAGCTGCAACCAGGTAATTCACCTGGATGTGAAATGAGCTGCAAATGGAGGCGGATGAAGGCAAAAGAGCGAGCTGAAGAGTTTTCAAACGGAAGCGTTGGAATTGCCAAAAACGCCTAAACCGGTTGTTTATTTGGCACCATTTTTCTGTAAGCAGAATATGTATGCGGGCCCTGTTGCCTAGGAGACGTTCAAGAGATCAGCGCTCATAACAATTCAATTCGCAAAGTTGAATTAAAGCATCCGAAGTCTTCTCTTTGTCGATTTTCGAAGCTCGCGAGCTTCGTATGAGCAATGTTGTCAGAGTGTGGTGGAACCGGTAACCTCTGGGGCCGGATTCATAACAATTAAACCCATGGGTATGCGGGGCATAGGGGGTAAAGATAAGATAAAATCCAGATAGAGATAATGCAAGAGTCAGAGACGCAGGCTTCATCGTGGGTATCTCTACCCTTATACCCACGGGTAAGTCGCTGATGAATCCGGCCCATGTGGTTAGAAGCAGTTCCACGAGAACTGAAACCGGCCGGATTCTACAGTCTGACGAAACAACAAGTGCTCACACTTCTCAAAAGGGAAGGGTCTGAAGCGTATGTCTGAACGGCGAGAGTGCATCATATAGGAAGAATCCTCACCCCTCAATTAGTATAAAAATATGATTCTTTTTTACCAAGTCGTTAAACCCAGGGAGTAGGGGGTTCTTGAAGTTACTATGGATTCGGCACCTCCCGAGCGTTGGGGGTCCCTTATGCGCCGCAGTGCCACTGCCGGCAAACGGCTGAGGGCGCAGTGGATAGTGGCGCTGCTTCATGAGAGGGAGGTCGGGGTACGGCTCTCCTGCGTCCCTGTATTTTTGCATTTCATCCGACAGGTTGAGGTTAAGGGATTCTGACGTCTGTGCAATTTTCAGGCGTTTGCTTTGAATACTTTCAACTGTATGCTATGGAGAGCAATTTTCTTGCGATCTTATTGTTATTGACCGGTCTTTTACCAAAAAGCAATGAACTATTGAACATGCTCTGCTCTCCTTCTACGTTCTCCTTCTTTGAGCATGTGCTCGTCTTAGGCCCCGTGCATACTTCCCGTCGCCGCGATTCCATCGCGGCGATGAGTTTTGCAGAGCGACGCGGAAGAATTTGAATTTCTCTGTGCTCGACGCATCGCCCATCGCTCTGCAATGGGGCGCGACGGCGATCCGTCCAGGACCAAACGCTAAACACCGCGCGCGGCGCGAAAAAGTATGCCATGCCCGCGATGGGCGCGGGAAGCCATCGCGCATGCCGACCGTTACTGATGCGGCGGCCGCGGCGAGGTTTCCTTTGACTATTCGACCGCGTGCGGCGGAATGGTCATGAACAGAGCGCCGCGATGGCATCGCGGCGATGGAAGTATGCCCCCGGCCTTACACATGCCCGATAGCTGTACTCGTACTTTGGACTCCCTTGTTAGTGAAAACTATGAAGGACGGGTTTACCGCTCGTCATATTCATCGGGTGAAGGTGACTCACTAGGCTATTTTGGCACGGGAGATCGATGAGTGCAGACTGGCAGACTTAGCCTAGAAGAAGCGGATGATTATCGGGGCGCAGTGCAATTGCGTCGGAATGGATAAGGATCAGTTGTCGCGACGCGAGGTAGACAAAGATCAAGACGACACTGTGCATAGTGTAGGTGGACCTTGGTTGCGCTAATGTGAAGGACGATGTGATAGTCACGACCTCCTGACACATATATAGCTGCGTCGCATTGGCTGCAAGTGATAAATCATAGAGGGGCAAAGAATGGCTTTAATCAGTCTCTGTGCCTAATGTGCCACGCATTCTAAATCTGCTGGATATCGTACTTGAATGCGTATTTCGTTTATACAATACATACTGTCAATAAATTGCGGGTGCCAGCGAATGAATAGCAATCATCTGGAGATGTTTATTGAGACTGAGATTTATAGTAGTTAAAAACATGATTTCGTTGTGCGTGTGTAGCGCAGTCGGAGGAGGCGCCAGCTGTCGCTTGCACCAGACACCAGGTTCCTGGTTCGGATTCCCCGCCCAGACCAACCATATCTTTCATACCGCCGTGATCGATGAATTGGTACCAGATTTATCTGCAAAGGATGTACCGCTGATTTGTCCATCGGCTGGCCAGTCGCAATTCATTGTATTGTCAAATATGCATTCAAATCGCCTACACGACTTCCCGTAGAAGTAGAATGCGTGGCGTATTCCATGAGGGATTGAGTAACGCCGTCCGTTATCATTTATCCTTTATGATTTCATAGTGTTATAATTCTCAACGTGAGCTTAGTAGTGGATAAAGATAAAGGACGGTGTAAATCAATCCCTTTCGGGATGCGCCACGCATTCTGCTTCTAAAAGATATCACCGAGGCTATCTGATTGCATATGTGGCCTATGCAATGACTTGCAGTGACCAGTCTTTAGGCAGGTCAGAGTTTTATCCTTTCCAGGAAAGTCTAGTGCCATCCCGCCGACTCCGGAGGGATGAAAGGCTTCGTAGGCTTAGGCAGGATTAATTAATTCGGCGTCCAAAGCTTTCAAGCGAGTGAACTGTCGAATTTTTTCGCTCATAAGTTTTTTTGAATGATCGAAAATCGAATAAGCCCCATTTTTCCTCTATTGGAATACCAGTCGTTCAGCGGCCTAGCGGCCGCCAACGACTGGTTGGGGGCTTCGTCCCAAACCCCAATAAGGAAACACTCCGACCAACTTTATTTCCCAACTTTTAGACCTTCATACCTTCATTGCGATAAAGAACTGATTTTACTATATAGAGTACAGCCGTCAGAGCGGCTCTCGGCCGTACCGACGGTTTCTTGACGGCTTCGACGTAGTAATAACTTCTCATCATCAATCGTAGCTGCCACCTATGTCACGGTTTCCTCAGAAAGAACATCTTAACTACGTCAGTTGCGGCAAGTTAAAAAGCGAAAAAATGGACGACATCTACAAAAAACGATTATTTGACCAATATCGATTGATGGCGATCGATAGTTCAAAAATGAACTTCAGGTTCGTGTTCAGCGACCTCGACTACCCCAGGGCTGAAGTTTCGTGCCGCTTGAACGCCATCCTCAAAAAATCGATAATATCGATGGATATCGACTGCTCGACTTCAGACTCGTGTTTAGCGACCTCGATTACCCACAGAGCTGAAGTTTCGTGTCGCTTGACCGCCATCCTCAAAAAATCGACAATATCGATTGCCCCTACTGTGAACGACTCCCGCCGATAATCATCTAAATGCCCATGCACGGTTGCCAATGTGTTCGGCATGTCTACGGCTCGCCATGCACGGTTGCCAATGTGTTCGGCACGTCTACGGATCGCCATGCACAGTTGCCGACATGTTCGGCACGTTTACGGCTCGCCATGCACGGTTACCGACGTGTTCGGCACGTCTACGGCTCGGCATGCACCGTTACCGACGTGTTCGGTGTTCGGCTACTCAGTGCAATCGATGTTCGAATTCGAACGAATATTCGAAAATCTAGAGCTATTGAATATTCGAATGTTCGAATAATTATTCGAATATATTTGTTGGAGCGCAACTATACTATGAAGTGCTAGATTGTCAATTTTTTCGTTTTCGATGCACTTCTGGTGCAGAAATAAATATAAAATAGTCTTTTAATAGCTCTATACACTTTTATTATTGTCCTTTAAGGTTGGCGATCGCGTAGTTTCCATAAATGGTACCCGGCTGAAAGGAGTTCGTCATGATCAGGCTGTTGCCTTGTTAACTGGTAACCCGTACGAGGACGTCTACATCACTGTCATGGTATGGTGTACATTTTCTGCAATTTTAAAGTCGTATAGAATTGAATTCGTATAATTGTTGCTATTTATAGCGTGACTTTGTGCCGCGTATGTCTCCGCTTCCCCTGCCGTCAACTCCTTTGATCACGACGTCTCCAACAGCTCAGTCGCCTCAACCTGATAATGTACGTGCTTCAGTCCGATGGTTTTTACGCCTTTAAGCTTCATAGTTTCTTCTAGGCACCGACGATGAGCACATCGAAGCTGTCTACGACTCCAATTCCCTACAATCCCGTTGCTGACACGAAGGCATGGGATGGAACCACGGAGGAGGTGCAGTCATTCTAGTCAATTCATTTTTTTTATTCTGGTTGGCTTCAATGCGTATTTACTCGTTCAGTCGATATTTCAAAAGCTGTGATGCCTAGGACGAAAAGTAAATAATTACTTTCGCACCCAGCATGATGTAATTGTGACGTTATTGCGGTTTAATTACTAGCTGATTAGTCTGATCTTGTCACTTCAATTTGTGTCCCCTCCTTTTAGACCTAATCACTGCTACAATTTCATGTGTGTCTTTTAAGGTGATCTTGATGAAAGACGGCAAATCGCTTGGGTTATCTATTGTGGGCGGTTGTGATCACTCAAGCCACCCATTTGGTGTTGATCGTCCTGGTGTTTTTATCAGTAAAATTGCGTCGAATTCACCCGCTGCGAGGTTCGCTTCCAATTTTCTGTCAACTACTGTCATTTTCGCTTTCAGCTTCTAGTGCTGTTTCATTTAGGTGCCAGCGCCTTCGAATTGGTGATCGAATTCTTGAAGTTAACGATAGAGATATTCGAAAGGCGCAGCACATTGAAGCTGTGGAGGTGAGCTCTTATCCCTGTTGTGGCATTCTTCTAGAATGACATTTCTTCATTCAGGCATTGAAGCAGAGTGGTCCGCGAGTCGTTTTACTAGTCACTCACGAGCCGCAGCCGCCTGGTATGCGAATAATTGAGGTGACTAGAAAAGACGGTCAGTCACTGGGCATCTCGATCCATGGCGGTGTCGGAAAGCCGGCTGCGAATCCTGCCGACGAGAGGGACGAGGGAATCTTCGTTGAGAAGGTGACGACTGATTGATTCTTCACAGTTCTTTTGCACTGCTTCTTTTGTTCGTCTCCGTCATAGGCGTACCCATTTGTCTTTGTTGTTTTCGTAAAGCGAAGTATTTCCGTGCACCAGGTTGGTGTTTAAAAACAGCCACTAATGGAGGGAACGAAACAGATCTGAAGCATGAGAGACGCTTTATTCATAGACGCATTTCTCGTAGAGTGTTCCCAATATTTTGGAGTAGTGGGGGGATCACTAGGAGAAATTTGCCAAGTTAAAAATAGATTGAAGAGCTCTCACGGTTTAATTAGTTCTCCGAGACGTGCATAGTGCTTGGAAGTGGGTGCCTATGGCGAGTTGCATGGCGGGGGATGAGGAGAACACGTCGTATTTTTTGGGCTTTTTAGGGGTTTTTCTACAAGAGAAGGGTTATGAAATACTTGTTATAAAGGTTCGCCACTACTGAGAGGTGTGAGATCTATTAGAAATCTGGGGGCAAAAACCTACCTTCACGGAGGGATACGTTAAGCTGACTAGTTTGTACAAAGAATTTTATACTTTTCATTGTGGTGCTATGTAACTCTGCAGTATGGAGGTAGTCTAGTTCCATTTAGGAATTGCGCGTTGCGCGCCACAACGCTGATAGAATCGATTTTTGATTGATTAGCACCGTAGACGCGCCGCGTGCAGTTGCTTTCAAATTTACGAAATGACGAAAGGATTCCTACGCAGTTTTCGAGTTCACTCTAGGCTACGCAGTAGCAAATAAAATATGTTTTTAAAAGTTGTGGCAGGACGACTGCGTAACCTGCGACTAAGCCTCGTTTTTTTGAGTTTTATGTAGGACTGACTATGAACGATAAAGGATTACGCTCGGCGAAGCGGATCAATTCCTTGGGATCTGTGGGATGAGCCACGCATATGATTTCCATGGGAGGTAAATGGGAATGGGATTTGGACCAGACAATGACTTGCAGTGGACAGCCATTAAGTGAGTCAGTGTTTTTGTCCGTCCCAGACAGTGGTAACAATTTACCAACTTAGGAGGAATGAAGGGCTTGGTAGGCCTAGACACAAAAACTGGAAAAGCAACAACCTTGATCCAGGATGCACGCGATAGCCGGCGCGTCCTCGGACTGCTCCATCACGTGTCCAGAACTAAATATACAAGAGCAAAAATTAACGCTTAGGTGAACCCTCTGGAATGCACCACGAGTCCTAGCTGTATCACCTGTATCACCTGTCGTCCCGTTGATCATTGACTTGCTCGAGCGGGCGCCAGCAGCGTCTCCATTCGTCCCTGTCGCGTGCCAGAGTGGTCCAATGGATCCTCCTCGCTCGAGGGACACGAAGAGCGTCATATCGGTCGTTCAGGGCTTTCACGAAGAAGTCCGACCAACGCGTTGGTGGGCGTCCTGGTGTTCTTTTGACATCCCGCGGAATCCAGTCTGTGACGGCTCTCGTCCAGCGGGTGTCTGCGAATCGCATTACGTGGCCGGCCCACCTAATTTTCGACGACTTGGCCCATGCGACAGCGTCTCTGATCTTCGAACGTCGGCGAAGCTCGGAACTCCGGAGGCCTTCTCTCACTTGCGTGAGTCGTGTCACTCCGAGCATCGTCCTCTCGATTCCACGCTGCGCGACGCTGATCGCGTGTTCATCCTGCTTTCGTATAGCCCAGATCTCTGAGGCGTATGTTAGGGCAGGAAGAACAGTGGAGTCGAATAGGTGGGCACGGAGTCGGACGTTCTTCGTTTCCTTCACGACTTCTTCGACGCTCTTGAAAGCTCCCCAAGCCGCTCGTTTCCTCCTGCTCAGCTCTGGTGCTAGGTCGTTGGCCATGTTGACTTCGCGACCCAGATACACATAGCTGGAGCATTCGGAGATGTTCGTTCCGTTGAGCGAGAATGGGGCATCAGAAACCCATCCGTTCTTCATGAACCTGGCCACCGGGGGATTCCCACTTCCATCGTAGGGAGGGAGGCTTCTGGAACTGCGAGTTTCCATGGATGGTCTTGGTCGACATGATGAACTCAGACAGCCTTTCACCTTGCTCGTTCCACTCCAAACCGTGGGTTCCGATGTGAAGTTCTTCCGGCGACCTTCGTGGCCCGATCTTGGCGTTGAAGTCGCCGACGATCACCTTGTAGAAGGTGTGATCTTCCTTATAGAACTTCTCCAGCTCCACGTAGAAGGCCTCGACGTCTTCGTCGTCGTAGTCGGATGTTGGGGCATACGCGACGAACACAGTCAAGGCTGGCACGGAGCCACATCGCTTCAGTCGCAGACGTCCGATTCGGCTTGTCAGAGACTCGTACGCATCGATGTTCATGGCCAAGTGCGTGTTGACGAGGACACCAACGCCGCCTACTCCCCTGCTGTCGCATGTTCCGAGGAACAGTTCTTCTCCGGAGTCGTAGGCGGCGTGTAGGGGTGGTGTCTTCTCGTCTCGGTCAGTCCGATGACGTCGTACTTGATCTTCCTGGCTTGCATCATCAGGTCCTCGACGGATGCTTCCGACGCAAGCGTGCGGGCGTTGTAAGTACAGATCGTCATCCTAGTCCTTCTCAGTTTGCGCAGCCTGGTTAGGCCCTGAGATTTTAGCAGCCTCTCCGTACTCGTCCTTCCCATCGCTGCAGAAATGGGGGCTCTTTCGGGGTCAGGGGAATGAGGCCCTTTAGTGCTGCTGTGTTTGACTGGAATACAACACGGGTAGCTAGTCAGGCTCTGTCGTGCGGGCGGGGTACTCCGGGCAGCCAGCCAGACTGCCCGAAGGGACGGGGCGAGACTTAAGGCGGCCTCGAATCGCCTTACATGTACTCCCAGTCTACCGAGTGCAAGCTTTTGGCCGAGCCGACACAGTTACAATCTGCACAGTCACGGACACATCCACGCACACTGTGCACGAACATGCCGCTCCCACGCACAAGGAACGCATCGACCCGACACAGCAGGAGCAAGGAGTCCATCCCCTGCATCCCACCTGCGTCTCTGGGCAGTACACGGTCGCATTTGGTTCGCGTTTAATTCCCCTATCCACCACCCGGGGACGCGCCACGTGGCCCTGCGACAAGCGGCCCGAGATCCCTCTTAACAAGAGAGCCCGAAGGCTCTCTATCGAGGGAGATCCGTGGATCCGAGGGATTATGAGCGCGGTTGCGGACTAATCGATGCTTGGTCAGGTTATTGTTGGATTGGCGTGGGTGTAGAACCCTAACCATAGCTGTAACGGCGCCTCACGCCGACTGCACTATTCATCTACAATATGTACAGGGTGGCTCCTAATTATTTGCGCGAAATTCAAACCGCTACTGTATTTTTGAAAATGGCGGGAGATCAATTGCTATGATTTTTCTAGAATGGGGTAAGTACGTACAAAAACCAAGCAAGGTGATACACTCAATACCCTCGACAATGAAAAAGCTTCCCCACATCGTTCCACCGTCGCTCATCTCGCCGAGAAAGGACATTCTGCAGCAAAGATCGCTCGATGACTTCAAACTTCTGCCAGAACAGTCCAACACATTGTGAATCAGTACAGAGAGGAAGCAACGGTCGAACCGAGGAAGAGATCTGGCAGACCACGTACTGTGAACACTCTCCGCCTTCGAAAGGTCATCAAAAAGAGAATCGACCGGAACAATGGAGTTAGCATGAATCGGATGGCCGTAGACCTTGGGGTTACCTGCAGAACAATACAGAAGATCGTCAGACAGAATCTTGGGCTTCGCAGTTATCATCTTTATCGCGGACAAGCTCTTACGGAAGCTGCCATGCAGATTAGATGGGGAAAATCCAAGTTGTTGGTAAAGGAGATCCATCAGGGCCGCTTGTCAAACGTCATCTGGACGGACGAGAAGTTTTTTACCATTGAAGTGGCACACAACGCATAGAACCAGCGTCAGCTGCTGCCTCCCTCCAGAAGCAGGTCTTCTCAACGTCGCGTTCTCAACAGGACTCTTTTTCCGAAATCTGTAATGGTATGGGCTGGCATTACCCTGGGCAAGAAGACACCTCTGGTTTTCGTCAACCGTTCAGTGAAAATCAACGCTGAAGTCTACAACGAAAAGATCCTGCGCGATGTTCTTCTCCCCTGGGTTGCTGAAAATTCTATCAGTAGTCAATGCGTACTCCAACAGGACTGGGCACCTGCTCATTCTGCGAGATCCACACTAGCATTCTCTGAGAGTCACTTCCCTGGCTACTGGACAAAGGACCTCTGGCCACCTAACTCACCTGATCTGAATCCGATGGATTTCGCTGTGTGTAGGCTACTTGCAGCAGAAGGTCTCCTCGAAGAGTCACCAAAGTTTGAATGCTCTCAAAGCTTCACTTCAGAAGGCTTGGGACGATATCGACGTCACCTTCCTGCGGCCCACAGTGATATCGGTGGAGAAGAGACTGTATTGCTGCAAAAGAAGCTCATTTCGAACATCTTCTCGAGTGAATGATTGTTAGGCATTGCTCTATATAGAAGTTGTATCAGATTGTATAACTGTTTTTGTTGAAGTTATTAGTAATAAACTACGCGCAAATAATTAGGAGCTGTAGAGATGCGAAATGCTTTCATAGGACATTAAGGCCTTTTCATTTCTTGTGAGCACAGCGACTCGGCGCCAAGGCATAGCATGCGCATCGACTAATCTCGAAGGATATTGTGGTTAAGCCTATGTTATACTTCGCCGACAACAGCGTCGCCGAAGTTAAACATAGGCCTCAAGCGATCATGCTATATTCAGAGGCCGGATTCATGAATGACTTTACCAAGGGTTATGTGGGTAGGAGGTAGAAATTGAAGCATTACCTGGAATTCACAAGAGCATGCGGTGGGGTGGAATTTTGTCATTCACTGAATTATGTCATATCACGAATGCCAAATTTGCCCTTTGCCCACTATCCTCTGTTGACAGACTTATCCATTATCATTAATCCATTACCTCACCAATCGTTAAACCGCCCTCCGATGATGAATCGCTTCCTGCAGATAGCTCGTGGTCTGTGTGCGAAGTTTTTTGTTTTTGTTTTTCAGTCGCTATTTGGAGTGAGAAAGGAAAAATGAAACCAGCTTGTATTGATCGTGCGCGCGGTGTAATCGATACCGGTGGGGTTAGCGCGGAAAAATGTCAATTATGCTTTGGAGATCAGCGAGTATGCGAATGTGACCACGAAGTGATAATTGGTGCTGTTCAGGTGGAGCCGTCGAGTGTGTGTCATCGTGCCGGTCTCCAAGTCGGGCATCGACTGATCGAAGTGAACGGCGACTCGTTGTTGGGCTGTGATCAGTCGGAAGCGGCAGCGATCCTGCGTTCCTCCAACGAGCTTCGGATTCTCGTCTGCGACGGATACAACGTGTCGCACGCTCCTAGGATCGATGATAGGGGCATAACGTCATCGGTAAGTATGTTTAAGAGAGGACTTCAAACTTCGTACATATTCTGACAATCTCTGTCGCCTATACTGTTCTTGGACGTGTGACTGCGGCGTGCGTGCATGCAAAATCTGTGTGTTGACCTGAAAGCGCTCATGATCAATACATATATTTTGCGTTGTCTCACGTCTTGTGTGCCTGTTGAATTTGGATGGTATCTGTTCTTCATTCTGTGGCTGCCAATTTTGCCTTCTGGGCCCGAATTCTTCACTGAGGAATGCATCACTTGTTTGGTAGTGGAGCTACTTCTAAATGTCCATCATTGTCATTTGTTTCATCCGAGATTTGGGTACCTGGGAATCACGCTATAGAGAGAAACGAGCTCAATCCCAAGTAATGCAGCTTTCCTGAATTTGGTGAATGATTTGATCTGAGTGTAGTGGCAAACCAAAGAATTAAGCAGGTTTTGAAATTTTAGGAACCGATTGTTTAAAAGATGCCTATCATTTTTATGCCTATATTGGCAGTGATTGGACTGCAGAAAAATAGATGAACAGTTTAACAAATTGAAAGCCTTGGTGAGCCGATCAACGTCGTCAAGTGCTGTTGGACATTTGAAATTTTTCTGACGTAGAAATCAGTCGAGCAGCAGCTATATTAACCAAACAATTTCTTTTTACAAATGGTACAATCATATTAGTCAAGGCGATATCTTTACAATCACAAGGAGAGTGACTACTGTTCCCTATGTTTTCTTTCTTTTTGCTGTTATTTTTTTCTGTTTTGGTGTAATTCGAGGCAGACCGGTCATAATTCATAGGAATTCGACGCTTTTGATTGTCTACGGGATGGACAAAATTGGTGTGTGTTCCTACAACAGTATTGGCGATACTTTCCGGGCAGGGATGAGAGCGTTACAGATCACACACGTTCCGTGGCGGGGCGGCGACCCATCCTGAGTCCATTCCCTTACGTGGCGTTCCTTCACGTTAGTAAGAGAGAGGGCGACCCTGCTGAGATTCGCCAAAAAGGGGTTTCAGATGGCTCTGTGAGCTCATCCCGAAAAGTAGTATAAACGTTTGGCTTTAATAAATCTTCCTGTCGACTTATACGCATTTTTGGACTAGGATCAATAGTTGACGTACACATACGCGCATATAAAGGGCCCCACCTCCAGGATTTCTAAGGATTTCTTCCCTTTAGATCGCGCTCGACGCGGCTGTACTCATGTCACTGACATCGATTTGCCTGCCGCCTAATCGATAGTGATTAGTCTGGTACAGCAGCGCCGCGTTTTGATTCTGGTATAAATATTGCTTTAATCGCTCAGTGCAATTCGTTCTCTCGACTGGTACAAGCGATACTTTTATGCTCAGCTTTTTTTACATTCAAAGTTTGGTACGTAGTGGTCATTTGCTCCTTCGAGTTGGGTCTCGTCCCGGAATTTTAGCAGAAAACTAAAGTGAGGCGCCCATGCCATCGTAGAGTCAGCTGTATGGGAAATGATTAGTATCTGGTCGGTGATGTGATTGGCTAGCTCCTATGTTGCTGTGACCCTTGCTCCGACCAGGGCAAAAACCCAATATGTGTCCAGAATTCTTCAACTCATCGCTATTTTTGTTGAAATTAATATGGTCACGCGTAGTAAGCGATTCAGAAAGAGCAGCAAAAGTGCTCCGCAGTTTCCGCAGAATGAATTTCTTGGGAAGTTGTCCTTTATTCGTTTTTAAAAATCTTTTCTCAGTCAACAAGAGTTGAAGCTCTGTTCCTCGACGAGGAATTCGGGTCCACATTGCTCCCAAATCGTGCCTTTTTGAAAGTACTTTCTGTTGTTCTTTATCGTGTTCACTTTAAAACTAGGAATATAAGATCACCACAACTACCTGAACTCTGCGAAACTCTCACTCCGTTGCGGTAGCTGCGTTTGTTGCCGCGAGTTGTCAGCAAGTTTGTTGCGAGCGGCTTAGGAATCTATGCCGTATTTGTATGTACGGAATTTGTTGTTCTTGTTTTTTTTCATTGTTGTCTGCTGCTTGACGATTGTTCTGTCGAATTCTAGTCCAAACTTACACACGTCGTTGTGCTCTAGTCTGAAGTTGTGCGTGAGAGATGCGGAGATGTAGAACTATATGTCTGCGTTTGTTCTGGTCTGCCGACCTCGACACGCCATCTGCTTTAGGGCTCTTCTACATCGCTGGTTTGTTCGTGTCCTGTGATGTTTGCTTGTGTTTTCGTACATCAAATGTACAGTACATTCCTTATCATTCTATGATTGTTTTATGTGTATTTGTATTTATTTTCTTCTTGTTTTTTTGACATGCTATCATAGTTAGAACACGTTTTCAAATGAAAATCCATGACAGTGTTTGTGTGCTCGTTGTTCTTCTTCTACCACTCTTCAGTGTTCATCGTCACTTTCGCTCCGCTCCTCAGTAACCGCAACTTTCCGCCCCACTACTTGCCCATCCTGTTCAGTATTCTGACTGCATGTGACTAATAATCTGACTGGAGAAGTGGTTGTGAAGAGCCCGAAGAGCTTGAACTGAATGTCTTAGGGCCCATTTATACTTTGCCGCCGTGCGACGCGACGTCACGTTTTGTGGCCACATTGATCGAGCGAGGCGATCGATCAATATGACCACTATACGTGACGTCGCGCCGCACTGCCGTAGCAGTGTGAATGGGCCGTTAGTTTTCTAACGCTGCCATCATCACATCTCTAACGTCCATCAGATGATATCGCTACGGAAAGGTTTTGTTTATTTAAGCGATCCTCAACGAACAACGTGCTGCTGCTAGCTGATGAGAACAAGGTTGTGTCGACGTCGACGATATCATCAAGTGTCGCTAATACCTCAGTTCAAAATGGTGGTGGTGGTGGTGATCATCATCACCATGAAGTGTCGTCTCGATTCGACGAACCACCACTGGCATCGTCCAGTCCGTTACCAACAACGACTCCAGTTGTGCCTTCTACTGTTCCTGCCCCGGCTCCCGCTCCTGCTCCTGCTCCTGCTCCAGCCGCTCCCGTGCCTGCTTCGGTATTTTCATTTCCGTCGACTTTGTATTTTGAGTTTCACCTTAATTTTATTTTGCGGAATGACACCGCAACAAACAACACAATGGGTTTTTGTTAGCAGTTGTTCGGTGTGCAAAGCATGTTGCTTTGTTTAAGTTGCTCTTTTCTGAGTTGAAGGAGGAACACTATGTAAAAGTTAGTCGGAAAATCCTTAGTTTTGGTGTGGTTGCATACAATCTGAAGTTTTTTTTTTGGTTCTAGTTGCGAAAGTGGCCAGCATTGGGAGGTGGAATGCATCAGCCAATCAGGGCGCATCGAGTGGGTGTGCCATTCGGAGAGGGCGTGGACGGCCGATACATTGATTTGCTCGTGGCTGTTTTCGGTCAGAGTGGTCTGTTCTACCTGGCTATGATTGGCTGGAGCAGCCTCACCTCTCAATGCTGACCACCTTCGTGACATGGACCGTTTTTGTTATTTGGGAGCTCACACCATAGTCGTTTATTGTCCAACAAATCACTGATCAAATCCACACTTTAGTTTCCGCTACCAATCTTTAAGTTATTGTCTGTCAATTTAAGAAGCCGTCCCGAATACCTCCTGCTGTTGCACCAAAGCCAACGTTGAGGAATTCACAGGTGTGTTTTTGACTTTTTGCCAGCTTCATCAAACGGTTTTTCATCGGCGTAGTTCTACTGGATCATTGCAGTTGCAAAACGTGCCGTCAGTAGTTGAAACAGCAAATCCCGAAAAGCTCACATTTGCGTCAAAGGTGAAAAACTTCGAACGAGAAATTGAAGTGCAGAAGTTGGCGACGAAACAAGCGTCTGCGAGCAGTCTTCCGTCTCCCGGTAAGCGTTTCATCGCCACACGTCGTTCGGTGATTCAGTGTTTTTCTGCTAGGCTTAGTCTTCTGTTTCAGCAATGAAACCCTTGATCACTGACAACGATGTGCTTAAGCTGAAAGAAGATGAGGGTAGGAGAAGGCTGGTACCATGTCGTGAGCCTATTACACCAGAGGAATTTGGCGACGGCTTTGAGAAAATGCTGGATGAATGGTAAGTTTCCGCACTTTCCAGAAGAGCGTTGACCGTCTTCCTCGTAAAATTACCATTGATTTGCAGAATCAGATGCTTAAAGTGTGTTGCATTTCAGTGTGAAGTCAAGAATCGTCACCCATCCGAGGAAAATCGAAAGTTTCGCCGCCGCACCGAATCTGATCTCAAACGACCTTCCCTTGAATGATGTGGAGAAACGGTAGGGATTTCTAATTTATATGTTTAATTAACTGTGAAGCAGGCTCAAAAGTGACACTGATCATTATATATGATGGAACCATGGCGTTTGGTTAGGACGGATATACGATTCCAGCTCATGCAAGGGAGGGATGCTTTCCTAGTTAGAGGGACCAACCTGAATATGTGTAGAATGGCATGAAATGGCTTGTCTCTCCTCTGTAAAGCAACTTCGGCCCCTATAAGGTGATTTGTCCCAGTTCTCTTATCGGGAAACCCGGCCGCCATTTCGCCATGAGCATGGCGATATCCTAATTTAAGGGGCTTAGTGTGTATGCTTCTTGAGGTCTGCAGTTTTACGTAATCTTACAGGTACCGAGGGTAATTGCAATACTCAGAGCCTTTATTACATAGCGTATTCCACACGAAAAAGTTCGAGGTAGATTATCAGGAGGCTGCAGAAAGCGCTATACGGGTAGTAGGAGGTGAGGGATACTCCCTCGCAGGCTTGGACATCACCACCTATATATAAAAGAGTTTATCCGTCGAGTGATCTAACCTAAGTGAGGTACGCCGCATCATCCACAGCGAGAGCGGTCGAGTGATCTAACCTGAATGAGGTACGCCTCATCATCTACAGCGCGGGCAAAATTTTCTATTGAACGTGGGATGTTGCTGCAGCAGGGGAAACGCAGCCCTTTACTGCTTAACACAACAGCACCTATGCGCGTTTCTGAGCGTCCACATTCAGAAGCCGACTTCGTGCCATTAGCATGAGAAGACTACTAAAGGGGTAAGGGTAGAAGGGGACTTTGAGGGTGGAGAACCGACGGCGATCAGGAGGCAGCGACCAGGAGGAGCATCGTGAAGGTCGATGGGGAGAGCAATGAAGCAGGCCATGAGGTGGCACCAAGAAGATTTTAGGCAATATGTAGGGATCATTAGGGAGTTACCAATCAGGGGAAGGGGGACGTTAAGGAGGATCAGCAAGGGGATCCATTACCATTAAGAGAGACCGGATTTAGACGACGTGACACCGATGTCACACAATGGGCGTTCGCTCGCCGTCGTCGTGAAGGAGTATCCCGAGGGGGAGGAGGGGAGGAATTTACCTGGAAGAAGGGACCTGGAGGCGGGACCAGGACGGGGAATCAACAAGAAGGGAGCCGTAAGGGAATTCATACGGAGATCAAGAAAACTGCCATATGCATAGCCTCTTCATGCTCGACACAGCGGCGGGTGTGCGCGCTTCTGACCTTCTTGATCCAGAAAACGGGTCCCCTACGTTGTGCAGCAAGCATCCTGATTCTGAATACGTGTCACCGTCCATGCCGTGAGCGTGGGAGGACCACTAGGGGAGGTGGTAGAGAAGGGCGATAAGAGGATCTCTATGGTGGACTAGAAGAGCGACCAGGAAGGAAAGGAATAACCTGGAGGAGGGGCCAGGACGGGGAAACCAGCAAGAAGAGACCAGTAGGTGTCAATAGTGGAAACAAAGAAGTGGGCCCGTAGTTGGGACCAGGAAGGTGGCGGACTAAGGAGGGCGAGGGAACACCATTAAAGGCGGACCAGCAGTTAGATCCAGTAAGAAGAAACGAGGGAGGGGAACCTGGTTTCGGAAGGCATGTCAACGACAACTTGAAACGCTAGCTGTTGAGCATGAGAACGATTGCGGAGGAACAACCTGAGGGACAGAAGTACTGCGCAGCACAAACCAATGACATTACTGGCCGGTCAGGAAAGAATGTCTATGATGAAGGTACCGAAGTGGTGAAGGGTTTGATGCCAATAATGTACGCACCAAGTTCCTAGATGCTTGCAAATTTTATGTTTTACAAAAACTACTTTCCATATGTCAGTGATGCTACAAAGTCGCGCGAAGCGCGCAAGTGCGAGACACGCCGTTAGGCGTGTCGGAGCACTTGTTTTCTATACATTCGGCGTACATCCTAGGGTAGGATAGAACATTTTGCTTTCTTACCGCCCTTCCGCCCTGCACTAAGATTCTGGTAGAATAGTGCATTCCTATAAGAAAAACGTCAAGAAGAATTCGTCATGGAAGTGTTCCACCTTTCCCCAAATTGTGTCCTCTCGGGAATTTCAGGAAATGGATCTTGCAACAAAGGGAAGCAGTCGCCTTTACTTTAAGCAGTCGCAATTCGAAGTTTTAAGCAGTTCGAAGCAGTCGCCCTTACCTTACAAATCGTGGGGAACATCACTCGGCTGTCCACTGGATCGGAATTTTCCAATTTCTCCGGAGATAGGGCAGACATTGGTCTAAAGCGACGCCGCCTCCGCTCTCTTCCACTTTCAGCATAGCACAGGCTGTGCGTAATGGCTTTTTATCCTTCTGCTCAATTCTTTCTGTTGCGCGACTTCGCGAATACGGTGACCATAAAATCCCATAATGCGGGGTATTTTACGACGGCGAAGTATAAATACGATGCGGCGCAGCAGGGCGGGTTGAAAAATCAATATCTATGCCGATCGCGGTGTCGTGCAGCGGCGAGGGGCCGTGACGCCGTGCGCAATTTGCACGGCATTGGACCAATGTTTTTTTTAGTAAATTTCTCCGCTGTCTACTTATTGGGCATTTGCCCCATCGCATCGGTAAGCTATCCTAAAAAGAATTGGTCAGATGCACCACATTCCGGAGTTTCTTACCTTGCACAGTTAAGGTATCACTATATGTATTAGCTCTACCGTTTTAGAGCCCTTGAACAACAGAGACGTAGTGAGTGGCGAGCAGCCCGTTTGAAGAGTCTTGATCAAGAAAGAGCTGAAGCTGACGCTATTATGGACCGTCTACAGTTGATCTCGGTAGGTTCACTAAAATAAGTACATTTTATCGAGTTAGTACTGTAAGAACTTCCTTTTTCTGTTGTTATCTACGTGTATTTAGCAGGACGGGTTTTGTGTTTTTCCCCTCATTTTCGAATCGCCGATCACTTAAATCATTTCGTGCTTAAGAAGTAGAAAAAATAGTGAATTCCTAGTTTGGGGGACTAGGTGTTGCTTCGCCCCACCATCCTCTACCCTGAGCGGGAATTCAGTGGTTGCTTATAGGTATGAGGGTGCTCAGGCAGTTTCAGAGGCATGTCAGAAGGAAATACCGCCAGTTCTGGGTAGCTCCCTAACTTAAGATTTTGCCAAATGGAGTCGTTTTTTCTATTTCTTTTTTTAATTGTAATTCTGTTGATATTTCTTATTTTATTTTTATTTGCAGTAAGCGGGCTAACTGGTCACAATTGTCGCTTTGTCTCTTTTTGACATTTTTTTTATTAATTCAGCTGCCTGTGATTGGTGAGGATGGCTGTGTATCTCCGTCGGAGAGGATAATTAACAACGACGTCTCCGTGGAAAGAAGCGTAGTCGTGGATGCAGTAACTGGTGAGCGAACGGTTACTCTCGTCGAGAAGAGCATTACGAAAAGAGAGGCGAGTTTGTGCTCTTCTTCTAGAGAGTTGCAAACTTTAAATCTTTGAAACGTCAAATTTTCTGTTTTTTGAAGCAGTAGATTATTTTCGGGCAGTACTACAGACGTACGGTATCACCATTCGGAGCTTCACTTTTCTTAGGAGTTCATTGTTTTTAGGGATGACCCCTGCTAGGCGTAGTGTGTCAAAAATGAGCTTTTGTGCATAGATTTTGGCCCTCGTTGTAGTGCCTTGCGGCGAGGAAAGTGAACAGAATGCCCAGCAGCCATTCGTACGCATTCCTTCCATGGGTTCCATCTCGCGTCGGCGCTTATCTTTAAAATTGATCGGTGGTGCCGCGTCAATCGATTTTGTAGACGAAGGAAAATTCCACGGCACGCTGCGATATTTGGACCTAATATGCCATCATTTGGTGATTGATGTAAACGCATTCATTATTTTCGCTTTTAATTAGCAATGAACTACTGAATTTTATTTTTTGCTGTTTCATCTTGTTGGTTTTAGTACATTCAGAGAAGCCACTGAATAACCTTAGAGATATGACATAGATGTTTTAGGTTCAGTTTCGCTGGATCTTAGTGAATCTTTTGTACAAAGGTAAAAACTGGTCAATTGCAGATTCTTGAATGGAGATTGGAAGTAGCTTATTAGCTCTGCAGATTTTTGTCCAAGTCGTTAAATCATTCTGAAGAATGATGAAGAGAGTGTCTGAATTTGATACGGGGATATTCGTGTTATCATTGGTAGTGTTTGTAAGATGTACCTTAGCTCTTCTTGTAGTTATTAGGTTGTAATGAAATAAATGGCACTGAACCACTGTAAATTTAAACAGTTAATATCTCGGCTTGTAGGCAAGTTTATTAATCGAAATAAACCCCTTCGATTCTACACATCTTTGCCTGCGTGACACAAGCTTTTTTATCACAGTAGCATAAAAATCAGAAGTTCCGGAATTGGCGAAACCTTCGAAGGTACTTTCGGCATCCTGTTGGTATTTGAATATTTTCCCTACCAAGAAGTCGCCAAGATGCTTGAAGAAATGGTAGTCTGTTGGGGAGAGGTTGGGAGAAAACGGAGGATGTGGTAGAGTTTCAATGCTCAGCTCATTCAATTTCTGCAACGTCTTTCGTGCTACATGGGGGCGAGCATTGTCGTGCAGAAGGAGAACTCGCCTTCGGTTTACCAAGGCCGGTCGGATATCCCTCAACTTTTTCATCATTTCTTCAATTTCAATGCAGTACTTCTCTGCCGTGATGGATTCACCGGGAGGGAGGAAGCTGTGGTGAATAATTCCCAGCGAACACCACCACACTGTCACCATTACTTTCTTTTGGTGCAATTCCGGCTTCGCAAAAACCTTGGGGCTCTCATCGCTGTCCACCCACTGTGCCGATCGTCGCCTGTTGTCGTACATCATCCATTTCTCGTCACAGGTTACGATGCGATCAAGGAATGGGTCCGTTTCGTTCCGTAGAAGCAGTGCGGACGAGATCTCATATCGTCGGTTTCTTTGCTCCTCAGACAGCTCGTGAGGCACCCATCTTTCCAGCTTTTTGGTCTTTCCAATTTCCTTCAGATGCCGGGCAGCTGTGTTGTGACTGACGCCAAGAACCTTCGCTATCTCCCTGGTACCTTTGTGTGGATCCTCCTCTACCACATCTCTCAGCTTGTCCTCATCAACATCACTATGCCCCCACGACCTTCATGTTCTTCCAAGCTCTCATCTCCATTCCGGAACTTCTGATACCAACGATACGCCGTCCGAATTTTCCTTGACCGAATGCGGCGTTGATCTTCTCGTACGCCTCCTTAGCTGTAGTGCCCAGCTTGAATTCATACAAGTAAATGCCTCGGATTACCCTTTTGTCCATCTGCAAAAAAGTCAATAAAACTCTAAAGTTTTCCCACTTTTACATAGAAAATTTGGTACTCACCGGTAGAACAAAGTTTGCGCTTCTAAATGATAAGCCACATGTTACGGTTTGTTCCTGATCAAACGCGTAAAGACGCGCCAAAAAATGGCGCGAGCCAGTGCCATTTAATTCGTTACAACCTAATAGTTTGGGGTCTGGACACGATTATTTGGAACAGATATAAGGTCGTTGTCTTTGCATGCAATGATTTGGTGTTTATTTTGAATGCTTTAGTAACGTGCCTCTCTGTTGTTAGTACTAGTCACAGGTGTTTAGAAATAGGCGCAGATCTGTTGTCGAGTATTTCGATGTCTTCTATTATTATTTCAGATTGATATTGATGGCAATTTTTTTTCTAGCATTTTAACGAATGCATAAGCAATCAGCATTGCTGAACCCTTGTCTTTATGTGCTTGTAGCTCGAGAAGTTCTCAAGTAGTCCATGCCGTAGCACAGTAGTTGTTTTGTCCATAGCAAAGTAGTCGCGAGCAAAAGTGTTTGGACACTCGATACATGACAGCACAGATTAATTGACTGTAACTGCAACTGTACACAGAGCCCAAGCGCTCGCGGCTCAATCGGCTGGAGGCTTCGGCTTCACTTGCACATTGAATCGATTTCAGGTTCTACTCACACCCGCGTCGGCCAGAACCTCCATCTCTCCTGTGGGTCAGTAGAATTAGAACGGTTAAACGCTGAATCTGAATTGTTCACTGCTTGACCACAATGAGTCTTTTTATGTGGGCTGTTTGCGAATTGAAAGCCTTCTTATGATGCCTCACAAAAGTACAGTGCGTGGCGCATACCAAAGAGAAACAAACTAACACTGATGTTAATTTCTCATTAACTTTCTAGTCAAGTCGTGAGGTACCCAGCGACCCAATTTTTGCACCTTGCCAATCGACTTCAATCCTCGAATGACTGTTGAGTGACTAACACCAAGAGTGCTTGATAGATCGCGAGTGGTTTGGTATGGGTCCGCTTCCACTCTACTTCGGAGGCCATCCAAATCCAGTGTCATCGGGCGCCCTTCTCGTTCATTACCTTCAACGGAGAATTCACCAACTGCAAACTTCGAGAACCTCTGGTACACAGTACTTCGAGCAGGAGCACTCTCGTTGTAAACATCCTTCAGGCGACGATACGATTCGTTGATATTGAGGCCAGATTGATGCAGGAATAACATGTTGTGCCGAATATGCGTCTCAGTTGGGATGAATTGCTTAGCCATAATAAAGGATAAAGGACGGCGTTACTCAATCCCTTCTGGGATGCGCCAGCGCATTCTACTTCTACGGGATGTCGTGGAGGCGACATGAATGCGTATTTGGCCATACAATGACTTGCGGTGGCCAGCCGATGAACAAGTCAGCGCTTTATCCTTCCCAGACAAGTCTGGTACCAATTCACCGACCCCGGAGGGATGGAAGGCTTGGTTGGCCTGGGCGGGAAATCCGAACCAGGAACCTGGTATCGGGTGCACGCGACAGTCGCGCCTCCTCCGACTGCGCTACACGCGCCCTCTGACGTTAATAACGCAGAAGTAAATGTTAGGAACAATTTTGTAGCCCTTTCCTTTCTCTATCGATCGATCATTTACGCGTTGATACATGTGAGAAATTTGGCGGGAAAATGCGCTTTCAATTCAGGAGGGATCAAATGTCCGAGAACTTATGCACCAACCTAATACAATAGTGCCGAAATGGAAGTCTTGGTCGGCCTGGGTGTAAGCCGAACCTTATACTTTGGTTCGGTGTACACTGCAGAGGCTGCGCTTCACCGTGTCATGACGACCGCATTACGTTCAATTGTCTTGGCTCGCTACTATACACTGTATCGATTAATCCTAACGATCACTGGTTTCAGATTGATGTCCCAATCGGAGGAGATATCGATTTCGCAGACAAATGACATAATAGCGTTCTAGTTATCCCCTGACCATTTGTGTATGTACAATGTTCGTGCTGGTTACTGTTTTAGTGCGGCTTTTGCGTTCTCATATTTATTCGAATGCGCTACGTGAAGTGAAGGGAGTCGAGTCGGAGCTTGACCGCTGAGGTTTTCGCTTTACTAACCCACATATATCTATTACTATATGCATATATTTTGTCTACATGATGTGTGCTTATTCGTGCAGCTACCACGTATGCCTATGACAGTCTTTGATGTCATGTCTGTGTATAGTCAGTCATTGTCGAAGCACCAATGCAGCTGATGTGGCGGCTCATTCCGATTGAGTGTGAGCTGGACTAGTGGGGTCGAGACCGACCTGTGGTCGTCGAATCGCCTCACACCACCCCCCGATCATCATCACCCGTTACCGTCGCTGGCGATATGATATCTTTAATGTGAAGAAGGTGAAGTAGGTGAAGAATCCTTTTCTCAAAAAGGAGACGGAGGTGTGTTGTTCAGAGCAAGGCGTACTGAACGTACTGAACGGTTTGTGAATAACTGCGCGACTGGTATCGCTGTTTGGTGAAATTGTCCGTCTGAGGTGCCCTCATCTACGGCTAATGTTCAACTGTGTTCAGAATTGTTTTTCCTTTTCTCCTTTTCTTCTTCTTCATCTTCTACTTCCTTTGTGAAGCAATTGTATGACCTCACATTTACTGGAGTTTCTTCGCGTCTGCAAATCACTGTGAAGCTGTTTGTTCTTCCGAATACTTTTGTGCCTGAACGTTGTTCATCCGTTTCATCGTGGTTTTCCTATTCTCTGATACGTACCCGAAGTCTGTTTGTTACAGAGTTTGTATCTCTGACTACATTTGCTATGTACTGATCTGCGGCAATCGCTACTGGACTGTTTTTCGATTATAGCGTGAAATTTTTCTCTTCATTTTTGTTTTGTTTCACGTATACGAGGTATACTATTTATTGTGAGAACATTGTTCTCGAAATAAATATCTAATAAGTACGCATATTACTCTATGGTTCCTGCTCAGAAGCGCGTGTAGCGCAATCGGATGAGAAGCCGGCTCTCGTGTACACGATTCACGCTACAATGACGAGAGGCGATAAGACATTGAAGTATGCATCGATTGGCCCTTTGAAGTCGTCGTGTACGCCAAGCATTCATTCATTTTTCTCGATGTCGTCCCATAGAAGCGCGGTACATAGGGATTAAGGTACTATCAGGGAGTTTGACCTGGGAGTGTAGTATATGTGGGGACCAGCCAATCACAGGCTGCCTGCACGGTCAGTCGGGTGGTCCAACACAGCCCAGCCTTGTACACTACCTGGGAGAGTTCGCTGCAAGTGCCGAAATTGTTTTCTGTCAAATTTGATCCCTCATTTAACCTTTAGATGTAAAATTTTCACGTCAAATCGGACACATCTCACGTAAAATTGGACACTCTTCTAAACAAATTTGGTGCTTCTGAAAGCAAAGTGAACGTCTTCCAAATAAAAATGAGTTTCTTATAGGTTAAACTTTAGACTCTTGAAGATATAGCCAGAATAGTTTACTGTTCAAGGGAGATTGGTATACCACTCTTAGAATTTTAAGTTCAGCTGCCCGAATGGGAATAATTATGCATACTTCTGTATAATGAACAATTTGGTAAAAATTTTGTTTTTCGAGAAAAAATTAAAATCTGCTTTAAAGCACAACAAGGTAGCATCATTTGTTGCAATAAATGACAAGTTCCACATGGATTTGCCAAGTAATAAGTGATCAACGATCAGGTCAGATAGCGCCATGCTTGAAAGTACACGTCTCAATTTTTAATTGATTGATAGTGTAAATGTGGCTTACATAAAACGTCAAGGTGAGAATATGCCTGTTGTTTTGCAAGTGGTTTTGTTTTGTCGATTACAGATGTAAAACTGCATGCAAGTCTAGAGTTCAGTGTGAAAGGAGCTTCTTTTGATTTGGAAAATCTTCAGTTTGATTTCGAAGGTGTTAGGCTTGCAAAGAATAGTGTCCAATTTGATTTGAAGTGCGTTGAATTTGACGTGAAAACGGTTCAAATGCACAGTATGGAGTTCTTCCATTCAGTGTGCTAGTTCTCGAAATATTGAGACTATAGCGTCCTATTTGCTGGGATTCTGCAGACCCGAACTGCAACTCATAGCAAGTCGTTCCTCGAAGTGCTGGTGGACGCCGGGAATGGATTCTTAGTAGTTATTACAGCTGTGCTTTTGAGAAGTTTTATCGAATGAATTCATGAACGAATTGATTCAATGTCGAAAAATTTCGAGCGATTGAATGAACGAGTTTATTCGCTCATCAATTTTTTCGAATGACTAAGATTCGAATAAGCCCAATATATTCGTTCGAGCACAACTATGGTAGTTATAAGAGAGCTTGCTATGGATTTGATGGTATTCAAACGCTGGGACAAGGACTCCGAGGGACTACATACATGTAAGTACGTACGAACCTCACAACCGCTGGAGACTGACCATCGTAGAAGCAAAAACCAGTAGAAACGCTGACAAAGAAGGAAGGTGGAGGTGGTGGACCGTATTCACCAACGTGAAAGCTCGTTACCTCAGAGAGGTATGCGACCTGTGAAAGCGCAAGGATTCGCGCAACAGCAGAGGGAGTTATCCCTTTGTTTTAAATTGTTTGTATAGCAGTTTTCTCCAAGCAACGGTCATCATCATATTCGTTGCTAGAGGAGTGAAGTTTTATACCAGGCTGTCAAATAATTCTTGTCCGAAAATTTCACCATTTTTAATTTTTTTCAGCTTTATTGAAAAACAAGTCTAATCAACAATATAATCACCACAGTTATCCACAACAGTGGCCCATTGATTGGGCAGGTCGCCGATGCCCTTCGCCCACAACTCCGGGGGCTGCGACTCGAAGAAGTCCGCGACGTCGGATTTGAGGTTGTCGTAGTTGGTGAATTTTCTTCCGGCCAAATGGTGCTTCAGCGGACAGAACAAGTGGTAGTCGGAGGGGGCGAAGTCCGGGGAATACGGCGGATGGGCAACCGTCTCCCAGCCGAGCGTCGCCAACTTCTGCTGGGTCTCCTTCGCCACGTGGGGGCGCGCGTTGTCGTGCAGCAGGTGGACCGAGGCCCGTCGGAGACGCTTTTCTCGGATGGCGGCGGCTAGTTTCTCGAGCTGATCGGTGTAGATGGAGGCGGTGACCGTCCTGCCTTGCGGGATCAGCTCGAAGTACAGCATGCCCTTGGCGTTCCACCAGCAGCAGAGCATGCTCTTCAGCGGGTGCAGGTCAGCTTTCGGCGTCGTCGGCGGCTCTTCTCCGCGCGGGATCCAGACGGCACGGCGGGCGACCTTGTCGTAGAGGACCCAGCTCTCATCCCCAGTGACCAGGTCCTCGAGAAACTCCTTGCGATGCAGACGAAGGAGGAAGGACTGGCAGACGGCCACGCGGCCTTGGTCCATTTTAGCTTGTACTGGTAGCTAGACGCGGCGACTGCGCCTTATATACCCCTAGTGTGGAACTCTGGAGAACCTTCTAGAAGGTTTTTACACTTGCCTGATATTATAACACTTCTAAGGAAAATTATAGAATTTTGAACATTTTCGGACAGGAATTATTGGACAGCCTGGTACAAATTCCCTTGATGGTGGTCCTAAAAGGAAGTATTTCTTACTTTGAAAATAAATTCTCCCCGACCAGAAAATTCAAATGATTTAACAGCTCGGGCCACATCCAAGAGCAAGGAAAGGAGTGGTAAGAAGTGTCGTTTGGCTTCGCTGAGCCCATTTTTACAGCCTATCATTGCCTTGGGCGCGTGTAGCGTAGTCGGAGGAGGCGGCGGCTGTTGCGTGCACTTGATACCATGTTCCTGGTTTGGATTTCCCGCACAGGCCAACCAAGCCTTCCATCCCTCCGGGGTCTGTGAATTGGTACCAGACTTGTCTGGGAAGGATATAGTGCTGACTTGTTCATCGGCTGGCCATCGCAAGTCATTGTATGGCCAAATACGCATTCAAATCGCCTCCACGACATCCCGTATAAAGAGAATGCGTGGCGCATCCCAAAAGGGGTTGAGTAATGCCGTCCTTTATCCTTTATCCTTTATCATTGCCTTGATAAGGCTGTGAAAATGGAGTCATATTTAGAAATTTTCTGTGGGAAGGTGAGAGTTTGGAGCAGCACTAAACGGCACAGATCGGTTTACTCAATCCTTGTTTTGGGTGCGCCACGCATTTTACCTCCATGGGATATCGCGGAGGAAATATGAGTGCATATTGGACTTATACAGTGACTTGCGGTGGTCAACCGACATGCAAAACTGGCACCAAATCGTCGATCCCGAATGATGGAAGGTTTGGCTTGCCTGGGCGAGACAAGAACCAATGGCCTTGAATTCTGACCCCTCGCGATAACGGGCGCCTTTCCTAACTGCACTAACAGCAGTATCTTATAGTACCGACAGAAATTAAATGATAAAGTGTCACGGAATTTATTGCATAGCAATACGCTTAAACAATGCGCCATCATATACGGCTATTTGGAGTATTTGGACCTATCCTAGTCGTGAGGGGGTGGGGGTGGGCTTATAACTAAAAATTATGCAACCAATTGACTTCTGGCTCACAGAACTGCTTCAGGAGATAGGGTAAAGGGTAAAGTACGGCGTTACTCAATCCCTTCTGGGATGCGCCAGCGCATTCTACTTCTACGGGATGTCGTGGAGGCGACATGAATGCGTATTTGGCCATACAATGACTTGTGATGGCCAGCCGATGAATAAGTCAGCGCTTTATCCTTCCCAGACAAGTCTGGTACCAATTCACCGACCCCGGAGGGATGGAAGGATTGGTTGGCCTGGGCGGGAAATCCGAACCAGGAACCTGGTATCGGGTGCACGCGACAGTCGCGCCTCCTCCGACTGCGCTACACGCGCCAAAGAGCTTCAGGAGATAAGGATACAAAAAAGAAGCAAACAAACAAAAAAACAACAAAAAATCATCGCGGTTGTAAATACGTTTCGGCGGACATTCAAAAACAGCTGACCGCAGTCTGACATGTCATAACCCGAATCCATTATAGTGAGGGGCATATAGCTTTGTCTGTTTAAGAAATGTATTTATTTTTCTGTTAATTTTCTTAACACAGGCCTTGTTTTGTCTTCTATATGCCGCTACGTGAATTCCAAGTCAATTTGTTACATATTTGTTTAGTTTTGCGCCCTCTCCCTCGCTCCCACCCCCCCCCCCCGACTAGGATAGATCGGAGTATTTTAAAAAATTAAGCAGTTGACTTTATCCTCAATTGTTTTTTAAATATTTACTACAATCATTCAGAATAGCAGCGGTTATTTCTGGCATTTTTTCCCAACAGAGATTTTCTTTGTGCATTTTTAGAAATTAAAAAACCCACGAATGACCTACCGAGTTCCGTCTCAGACGACGTGTCCTAGAAGCCATTCACCGTGCGTACGAATTCAAACGACGTGTGTTAAACTTACGTACCGAGTATCCGATGTGGTACGTCATATCTGGAACACGTGTTGTGACATAGGATCCTGAGGCGCGACTTCTTGAACATGTGTTCTGATCACGAATATTCGGTGGCTGGCTTCTGCTACATGTCGTCTACTTCCTCCAACCGGGGGTTTGACTTCTGGGACACGAATTATTCGCTGGAACTGCCTGAGTATGCAGTTATTTGAATGAGTCAATACAAAAAAATGGTTTGTGTGCACATGTGAGACAGCATGAGCGCTGTTGGTCGCGATCGTGTTAAATTTCATTCTAAACCGTGTACGATGTGAGACTTTAGTAGGATCCTCATAATATGAGCTTGATGGAGCTATAATATGGTGAATAATGGGGCTAATCCGTCTGTGATTCTGTCCGATGGTGAGCGCTTTCGATCGATTTTATCGATTTTTCGCAGCAGCTGATCGTTTGAGGTGCTTCTGAGGGCCACTGAGTTTATTTGTTAACGAGAGGACAAAAACGAAATTGTCGATCAGCATCATTTGCTGTTTATCAGTGTTCCATCCACTGTTCCCTTTGTCATCCTTTGTGTCAATTTAGTATTGATTATCGATTAATCAGCCTTATGTAGTTAGTTCTTTTCCCCAAACAACGCCTCAACTATGTTTCTTAGACACCAAAAAAAACATGAAGATAGTACCATTTTATCTCATCACATGCACCAGTACTCATCAAATAATAACAAACAAAATAGAGAACGGCTTCAACGAGTTCATGTGATTGATTCAAGGCACAACCATTGAAAATTTGCTCTAGAAATGTCTACATACATGTATAGATTCATGCGATTGTATGTCTGTGATTGGCAGTTGAAAGAATGGAATAATCTCGTCATCTACTATAATGTTCACGGTGTCAGTCATCCTCGGGAGTTATTCGCTGTCGCGATTCGACTTCGGGATGCCAGAGATCAATGAGAAGGATTAGACGTAGAGAAGCTGAGGATGCTCCATCGAATTGTAGCTGCAAGGAAGACGTACATTATGCATATAATTAAAAGAGAAATATTAAACGTCAGTAGTTATGGTGGGTGTCGCGAATATGCGCAGCACTGGAAGATGGAATCGCGCCAGCCAATCAGGCTGGATCGTATGGGCGTGGTGCCATTCATAAAGGCGTGTGCGATCGGTATTTTCGTTGGCTGACGTGTATTTGGTCGATGCTCTGAGTTACTATCATAGGCCTGTGCTCCCCCCCCCCCACTTCCCAGTGCTGCCCACATTCGTGACATGGGTCGTATTATCACAAAGAGAAGCAATTGTTCGTTGTATTTGTTGGATTCGCGTAACTTTCATGCTTAACCATGGTATGTTTGAATGCAAGGAAAACAACGCTTACCTCATGTTCGAAAGAGTCGTCGAAAATGATAAATTTTCCGGTTTTCCATCCACGTTGCTCGTTACCCACCCTTAAAATATGTTCCTTAGGATCACTTTCGCTGAAAAAAGTAGCGAAGAAAACCAGGGAAAAGTGAAGATCGTTACCTAATTCTAGCTTCTGATGGTACGATCAAGCCCAGATGAGCTTGTAACCGACTGTTAGTCGGTCCACAGTGTGGCAGTATTTGCGCACCTGATGACAGGGCGGAGAACCGCATCTGAAATTGAGGGATAACTGTAAGGCACACAGCTATGACCATCATATTGGCCGGGGCTCATACGAATCTTCTGAAATCGAAGTCGACATCATTATCAATAAATTATCACTTGGAATAACAGTTATGTCATTTTTGTTATTATAATTGAATGTCGTTGGTGAAAGGATAAGTGGAAAGGACCGAAAGGAAGCGCAATCTCTGTTGACGTGTGCCATGCTTTGATTTCCTTTTTTATGGTGTAAGCGAGGCGGGTAGCGCAATCGGGTGAAGTGACGGCTCTCACATGCACTTGGAATTGATTCATGGTTCGGTTTCTCTCACCTAGACAAATCAAGCTCTCCAATTGAATTGGTGCCATAGATTTGTCCTCGAAGCCCTTAGTTCAGGCCACGCCCAGGCCAACCTTTTATAGCTTTGCTTTGCTGAAATTACATATTACTGGTGACAGACAGAGAAACTACAGAATACTGACTTGTTCATTGTCAGGCCTGTACAAGTCATTGTATAGGCCAAATACACATCCAAACTGTGTCCGCACTATTCGTTTGAAGTAGTGTCTGTGACGTATTCCACAGAGGAATTACCTACCAGGGAAGGATCTCAGGCGTAGGTCTGAACGGGGGAAATGGATAGTACTGCGAGAATCTCCACCCTTCATATAGTAGAAGAACATGTTTCGTTTTTGCTGAGTCCTTGAACCAAACGAGCTACGGAGCGTCGAAGGCGGGGTACAGTAGCGCACCGTCAGCACGTGCCCTCGTGCATGCGCGCGCTGTTGTATGGGACGCGGCGAAAGGGTCCGCGGGAAGCGAGTCGGTGGCTCAGCAGGGTGCGGGGCTGCTTCAGAGATGCTCCATCAAATGTTCGACTCCCGTACTGTGCACTAATTTTGTATTTTTTCATAACCGCTGCCTCCTTCACCAATTTGCTTCTTACACATTTATTTCAGTCTAAATGGTCAGAACGATCAGATTCGTGATCAACACCCCATGATATCGACAGCCCTAGTCACCCGTACCTACTGTAACCTACCGTAATCGGCCAAAAATTCAAAAACGGATGTCAGATTCGTGATCAGCACCCCGGGGTGCTGGGTAGGTTTGGGCGAAAAATTTTTCTCGACCTCTCCTCGACCACTGGAGTCGTGAAAGTACAATAGTGCCTTAATGGCAGTTTAAATCAGCTTACTTCCTACACATCTCCTACACATTTATTTTACTCTAAATTCTCGAATAAGGTTTACTTTGAGCTGTGCTTCACTCACTTCTCTCACTTTTTGTCTTGTACAACGTATTGTGTTTTTCAGGGAATGTTAAACAGTCACCTCACAGCAGGTACGGGTTACAGCAGGTACGGATGACTACGGTTGTCGAGGTCATAATCACCGATTTTGCCCAAACTTATCCCAGGGGTTATTTGGGGTGCTGATCTCTAATCTGACATTTGTTTTTAAAAATTCGGCTGATTACGGTAGGTTACAGCAGGTGCGGTGACTAGGGCTGTCGAGGTCATGGAGTGTTGATCACAAATTTGGGGTGTTGATCACAAATCTGATCGTTTTGACAATTTCGAGTGAAATAAATGTGTAGGAGATGTATAGGAAGCAAACTGGTGAAGGAAGCAGCGGTTATCAAAAAATGCAAAACTAGTGCACCGTACGGGAGTCGAACATCTGGTGGAGCGCCTCTGAAGCAGCTTCGCACCCTGCTGATCCACCGACTCGCTTCCCACAGAGCCTTTCGCCGCGTCCCATACAACAGCGCGCGCATGCACAAGGGCACGTGCTAACGGTGCGCTGCTGTACCCCGCCTTCGAGAGCCCGTAGCTCGTTTGGTTCAAGGACTCAGCAAAAACGAAACGTGTTTTCTGCTATATGAAGGGCGGAGATTCTCGTAGTATTATCCATTTCTCCCGTTCAGACCTACGCCTGAGACCCTTCCCTGGTTAGCATTTCGATTTTTCTCCTCTATTCTTTTAGGAGAGGTGCTTCGAATGGGATGTGCAGCACAGTCATGTCCGGGTAAACTGTTTGAACAGGAACTGGAATGATTTTCTTTCGAATTTGAACATTCGAGAGATCAAGTGTTTCGAATTCATTCGAATTTGAATTCTCGAAAAATCCCTTCTTTTTGAATATACTCGATTTCAAGTGCTTGAAAATCTTCGGAGCTTCAACTCAGTCGAACAACCAAAAAGCTACAATTATTTAAGTATTCGAAAAGCATCATTCAAATTCTCATCGAAATTTTGTATGCCAGCATATTTTACACTTATACGCGAATTACTGATTCGAATACATATTCGAATAGTTTTCACATTAATTTGAACACTCGAATTCGAATATTTAGAAAATCATGTTTTCCGAACATATGCTAATTCGATTAGCTAAGAAATCGCGTTTTTCGAATGAATTCGAATTCGAACGTTTAGAAAAACCACGTCCATCGATTATGTTTGATTTCGAATATTCGAAAATTTTCGGTATTCGAAAGCATCCGAACACTCGAGCATTTTCTGAGGGCATGACTATAACAATATGGAGGCTACACTGTCATGCGAAACCAGCTGAGAGGTAAACTAGCTTTTATTGCTGGTTAATTATTTAACGATATTGAAAGAGTCAGATTCTGTGTCGAACACTCACGAATGATAGTGGAGCCCTTTTCTGGGGATGCAAGGTTTTTGTGCGAATGAATAAACAGATAAGGATAAGGATAAAGGACGGCGTTGCTCAATCCCTTCTGGGATGCGCCAGCGCATTCTACTTCTACGGGATGTCGTGGAGGCGACATGAATGCGTATTTGGCCATACAATGACTTGCGGTGGCCAGCCGATGAACAAGTCAGTGCTCTATCCTTCCCAGACACGCCCGGTACCAATTCACCGACCCCGGAGGGATGGAAGGCTTGGTTTGCCTGGGCGGGAAATCCGAACCAGGAACCTGGTATCGGGTGCACGCGACAGTCGCGCCTCCTCCGACTGCGCTACACGCGCCCGAATAAACAGACTACAGTTAAAATATGAAACCCACTGGTCAAAATACGACAAAAAATCACGAGTACTAAACCAAAGGTTGTTTATGAAACGAAAATTTCAGGATTTAAGGAGACGTAAGACATCGTATCGCAAAGATATCACCGCGAATTTGAGCAATTGGGGCTCTCTTCGGCGTGAAGCAGTGTTTTCGATGTGTTATATGGAAGTGAATATCATTTTGAGGTTATCAGAAAACCCATGATGAACAGCTAGATGTTTTGAGGATAGCGGATTTGAAAACTATTTCGCCTAGTAGGCTACCTAGGTTATGAGGAGGTGGCGACAGTAGCACCTCTTTTCTTCCCTTCTCTCAACACTTTATCTTGTATCCTTGATTTTGGGTTAATCACCGTTGATTTCTGACCCAAACAAAGCCCGTATATAGACAATAAAGCAATACAATGACTGGATACTGTGTTGCAAAGATAACGTGAAGGACAAACCTCAGATCTGCTTGCGTTACTGCTTTCACGGAACTCCTTCAGAATGGCACACGTTTGTGGTGCCATTTCACAGTTATCTGTGTTGAAATGACCGTTCTCGAGAAGTGGGAACGCTATCCATCTCCCATCGACGGTTATGGTTGGATTCTCTTCCTTCCACAAGTTTGGCGACGTTTGCAGAATACGAGCCGCTTCGGCTCGTATAGAAACCCATTGACGTTCTACTGCCTAAAGCAATAGAACCTTAACTCATATGCAATGACCTGGTATTCTTCTGAATAACAATTGAATATTAGTGCACGATAGTGAGAGATAATCGTTATGTCAGGCTACTCCAAGACTGGGAAACGAATGCTTAGTGTACAATGTGTTCAGGTGTTCGGGCGAGTATTTTAAACAGATGGTGGGCTTTGACATGGGTCTTGCCGATCTCATGGAAATTCCGGCCACCAATCCTGCTCGAATTGCGCGCGTGTGACCGCGACGCGCACAATTCAAACTCGGCGTTCGATCAGAGCGCGCTAACCCCTAGGCGCTGCACTCACGCGTTGCGATGTCTCGCTGCCCGCGATGGCGGGGTCGGGGGGGGGGGGGCAGTGGACAGTAGCGTTGCTTTATGCTAGGAAGGTCAGGGGTTCGGTTCCACCGCACTGAGTGATTTTTGCATTTCAACTGAGTGCTTGAGATTTGAGGGGTTTTGACGTCTGTATAATTGGCCAGCGTTTTTTTTTTTTTGGCCCTGCTGCGGTGTGCGGCAGGAGTCTTGATAGGTAAGCGCGAGGGCTGGTAGGGGCAAATGGTGCGGCGCAATCAATAAGGACGCGCGTGTTTGAACGGTTCTTTTGAATTTGGTTTTGTTCGCTTGCGTTCCCGCGCGCGCCTTCGCTCTTTTTCCCGCACAGTTCTCTGCACTTCGGTGGTTCATTCCGGTGTGTGTCTTCGCGGCGTACGGCCGCTAGTGTCTCTTGCCGATAAACCTTGGTACTGCACCTTGGTGTTTTGAGAAGAGGCGTTCGATCGCCGCAGTCCTTCAATTCGACCTCGACCAGGTACACCAGGGACCCACCCCTGGTACAGCGGACTCCCCCTGAGCGACGAAAGCAGTTTCCACGCGAAGAACTTGGATGGCACCCACGCTGGAGCCACTTCCATAGAGGTTCCGTAGCAGGATCCCGTATGGGTGAAACGCCTTGGGCTTAGCGCGCTCTAATCGAACGCCGAGTTTGAATTGCGCGTATCGCCGTCACACGCGCACGTATTGGTGATCGGAATTTACATGAGATTAGTCCTGACAGTGGCGTTCATGTCTAAAGTGGAAGCACCACTACTTCGTAGCATGCCAACGCTTTACTATCGGTACATAGACGATTGTTTTGTCATCTGTCCAGCTCAACATGACATGGACACTTGCTTTGAACTCTTAAACTAGCTGTCGGAACATATTTCCGTCACGCGTGAAAAGCCTACAAACAACTGGCTTGCATTCCTTAACATCCACATCCATCTTTTCGAGGGCGGTTAAAAATAGGTGGTATCGCATGCCCAAATTCAGAAACGTCATTGTGCACTACACCCCATTCCTTTGGTGTTAAGAAGGCAATTATGCGAAACATGTTTCGTTCAGGTGCATGATTTCATGTAGCACGGCCGAAAAAGCCTTCTTACTAAGTACCACGCCTTATAGCTCAGCAAAGTGGCTATTCCTATAAGGAGCGGGTAAACAGATGCAGTCGACGAGCTACGGGTGGAGGAAGGCCTGCTGAAGATCTGACGAAAATTGCATTCCGCGTGCAGTTCATCTTAGACGACATAAGCTCTGCAATACGTGCATGTGTTCGGAAGGCCGACTTCCACGAAATGGTCATGGTGGTAGAAATACCACCTAAAAGCTTGAAGGGTCAGCTCGTCCACAACCGCCTGCACGATCGCATATGCACTACACCGTTCATTGTGCGCTGTTTGTCCTTTCGGAAAACCGGGAGACTTGCATGCTTACGGGTGTTGTGTACCTCAGAAAGTGCCTTTCAGGTGAGCAGGAATACATTGGAGAAACATTTCGGTCGCTATGTGCTAGGGTAAGGAAGCACCTAGATGGACCTAAAAGATTCTGGGCGACTACAGGGCACGACCATACGCAAACAGTTGTTTTGGGGTCGCAGTCACCATCCGAATCCCATTACATTGCACAATGTTGCAACACGGCCCTTGTGCGTAAATTTGCGTGTGGCTGGTGCAGTTGCATAGAAATGATTTTGTGCACCGTAGTCTTGCTGTCTGAGCTCTTCTAGATGAGAGATCGCGCGTCTGTGTCCACGTTGACATTCGATCGCTCTTGTGCGCCCGCGATGCGATGACCCTCTCAGCAAGCGGATCGTGGTGCAGTGGGTAGTGGCGTCGCTTCTGCGAGGGAGGTCGGGGGTTCGGTTCACCTGCGTAGTGGCTTACTTGCATTTCAACTGACTACTTGAGATTTGAGGGCTTTGCCGCGTAAGCAATTTCAATGCATTTTTTGCGCATTTTTTCCAGCCGTATGCGTTTCGCCGCTCGAGGAGCGCAGAACACACCCGCGGTCTCCCCATGAGCGACGAAAGCAGTTCCCACACGTGCAGCTTGAATGGCACATACCCTGGAGTCCCTTCCCTAGCTGAATTCTGGAGACAAGTGATGTGTGATGTTTCGTTTCCGTTCATCTAAGTTCAATTCAAACTATAACCCACTTAGGAAGTCGAATTCTGGAGACAACTGATGTATGATGATTCGTCTCCACTCCTCTAGGTTCAGTTCAAAACTAGAACCCATGTAGCGAGCGAAATTCTGGACCCAAGTGATGTTTAAAGTTCGTTGCCATTCATCTAGGTACATTTCGTAACGAACTCGACAACTGATGAGGCGTGAGGGAAAAAGAGATGACGCAGTTGCACCAGCCACACGCAAATTTACGCGCAAAGGCCGTGTTATAACATTGGTGCAATGTAGTGGAATTTGTCACCATCCTAGCGCTTGAACGCGGCATCTGGACGTGGCGTACCCTAGAAGCGCTTTGGAATGCCGTGAGGGGGTTAACCTCCAGCTGCGGCTGCCCGGTGGACTTCACTGGTTCACTTGCCAACAGTTAACCATCCTGGTCTCACCGTTGCTTTGTCTAATGGTCTTCACGAACGATTTCTGTAGAGTGAAATGGCGTTTGGGGGATAGTTTTTCGGATTGATTTCGCCTCATTCCAGGCTCTGAAGAAGGCGAGAACGCCGAAACGTTAGCCTGAGAGCCGTCTGTTCTACCAATCTTGGAGTGGCTTCTTATAAAGATTGTCCCTCAATATCATGGGGTACTATGCCAGGATTCATCAAGAGCCGAACGTGGATTGAGTACTAGTCATTTAGTGTTCTAAAACTGTTATACATAAAGGGTATTGGACCAGCCACACCTTTAAAATTAAAGAAATACAATTTTCTTTGGAATTTACGGATTTTTTTAGGTTACTATTCCATACGACGCTCTTGTAGTTCCTACGACGTTGGGAAAGACTTAAGGGTTGAACGAAGAAATAGTTTGGGAAGGGAAACAGCTATGTAATGAAATCGTAAGAAGAGTCACCATAATTTGTACGCACTTTGTTCATTGAAAAGAATAGGCGCCGGTGGCGCAAAGGCGTAGCATGCTGCCCAGCAAGCACTAGGTGCGTGTTCGAATTCCGCCTGGCGCTACAGTTTGAACCACAACCAAACATCGTTATAACTGCTTGCAATGTCAGTTAACAGTTACATGAGGCTTAATGAAGACGACTTGAATCAGTTCTTGTCACATTTCGTTATCTCTGGAGTTCTGCTGTAGCTTCTCTGGAGTTCTTCTGTAGCTATTCGTTTTCTTTCCGCGAAAAGTCGTTTAGCTCCTAATACCAACGAAAAACTAGCAACTATCGATCAAATTTTGTGCCACGTGACTCTCCTCATCATATTTTTATAAGGTCCGCATGCTCAGCAATAGTCCGTTGGCGGAAACGAACCTTGAGATATTTGGTGTAGCCGGTCTGCTCAACTGTCCACCATGCTCGGGCAGTCAGCCCTTCCACGTTGTACATGGATCGTTGCTGGGCAGACAGAAAGAGTCCAAGTGAAGCAGCGTGTTCGAACACATTGTAGGCCTAAACTCAGAAATCGTGCAATGTAATACCGGCCGTATCCTTTTGTCATTGAGCGGGAAATGCGCAAAAAAAACGCCTTTTCTGCCGCTTTTTGATAGCGCAGTTCAAACCGCTTGCTATAAAAAAAATCCGATATTTGAGACCAGGATCGTTGCTGGGCAGACAGAAAGAGTCCAAGTGAAGCAGCGTGTTCGAACACATTGAAAAACATCCAGTAGATGTTTCAAATGCTGGTTCGATGAGCAATATTGAGATTATGACCTACAGCGAAGGAGGGATCTGCCGCGGATGATCTATTCGATGAGGTGAAAAACATACAGTAAACATCCAGGATGGAATGATCTATTCGATGAAGTGAAAAACATCCAGTAGATGTTTCAAATGTTGATTCGATGAGCAATATTGAGATTATGACCTACAGCGAAGGAGGGATCTGCCGCGCCAACCAGAATATAGGCCATCGAATCAACATTTTTAATATTTACTGGGCGTTTTTCTCTTCATCGGCTAGATTACTCTAAAGCACAGATTTATTTTTCGGAGCACGCAATCTGAACAGCGCTGTGAAAGAGCGGCAGAAAAAGCAATTTTGGCGCCTTTTTAGCCCAAAGACCAAAGATACGCCTGGTATTGTACAGTTGAACAACTGTTCAGGGCGGAAATATGATTTCACGAGCAAAATCAAGCCATACATATTTTCAGTTATACTAATGGGAGCCGGGGGTGCAAGGCACTTTTTCAAACCCGTAAGGGTCGGACCTGTGACTTTTATTTATTTTTTCATTTATTTAAAGACGCCAATTTACTGTCACATGCGTAAATCATCCAATTGGAAAAAATAGTGAAACAATGTTATAAAACAACGTGGATATCGTGGAGACAATCTGAATGCGTATTTGGCCCATACTAGACATTCGGTGGGCGGTCGATGGGGACATTTTCGGTGTTTTATCATTCCTTGACGAATATGGTGCTAACTCGCCGACCCCGGAGGAATAAAAGGAATGGTTGGCCTGGGCGGGAAATCCGAGTCAAAAGCTGGAAGTCAGCTGTATGCGATAGGTGGCGCCTCCTCTGACTCCCTTACCACGTGCCCGTCTTTTCCTACATTTATTAACTTTTGAAAATGTAAAAAATAAATGAAGATGAAATTGAATATGGAAAACTATCGGACGTTGATAATTATCGATCTATCTCTTTTGACCAGCAACTGGCATAGGTAACAATACGATTTTGCAGATGAATTAACCGCAAGTGCAAGGCTAATGACCCGATGCCCAGGCATGAACGGACGCACGGACGACTTGTCTAGCAGTGAGTTCATTATGTAAGTTAAATAATTTGGTCGGTTTCCTTCAGTAATCATACAAATATTCACAGCTTTTTGTGTACCAAAATTGATGGACAACCAACCTCTGTAGACCTTCCTAGATACATTAAACCATGTCCAAGATGGTAGTAGAACCTGAAAGAGGCCAGAAAGTTGGATGAATAGCTTGCATCGCCTGGTTTGATACAGCTGTAATGAACACCGTATTCAAGAATAAGGCCCTTACTTAGCGTCGGTGATTTCATGTCCTCCAAGACGAAGCCCCTTCTTCATGTAAGCAACACCTTGTTCCACGTTATCTTCGGCAACCTGTAAATGTCGATGAATACTCTCGCTCTTGGATCGATTTTGTTACACAGTATTATAAATAATTTCAAGAAAATTGTGTCAATATGGTAACAACATCGACGGCGTTATTGAGTAAACAACCTTGAGAATATATCCGTAGTAGGCAAGCGCAATGCCATTGTTGTGATCGTTCTCAAGGATCTGAAATAATGTCATTCTGTTCGGAAATTGCTGTTGCTCTCCGCATGCGTCAATATGTACGTCAACACGGCTCGATTCACTAAAAGAAGGATTTTCACTAGTGGGGATGAAGAAACACAAGGAACAATGCTCGGATTATATAATGCTTCTGAGTACATTCTGTGAAAGCATTTCTGCGGTTTATTTAGACACAACCCTAACGAAATCTACCGGTCAGCTTCTGGATGAAGTTTACTTTATTTTTTGTTTAAATCCCTTACAACACTGTTTTGTTGCTATCAAAACTCTTGCGCGAGGCGGGGCTTGAACCCGAACCTCCTGCTGACCGGATGTTGCGCTCGATCAAACAGCGCCAGTGGGGTAATTGCGTAAAGCATTCCAGCCCCAACAAGGAGGTGTGGGGTCGAGTCCCGCCTAGAGCTAAAGTCTTGATCGCAACAAAGCATCGTCATAAAAGCTTAGAACCTCGTTACTAGCCACTTTGTGCTCAAAGAGAATGAATTGAATCATTTGTTTAAATCCTCGGCACTTTTGTACTTTCAGAACTCCAGAGGTCGATGGAGGTCGACGAAAGGTCGAAAAAAGATTCTTTGTCCAAGCTTTGACTAAGAGGGTCATTTGGAGTGCTGATCACGAACTTGACACCCATTTTTGAAATTTCGGCTACGGTGGGTTAGGGTAGGTACCGGTGACTGAAGCTGTCGAAGTCATAATCACCGATTTCGCCGAAATTTTGGCTAGGGGGTTATCTGGGGTCTGGCACGAATCATGAATCTGGCATCCGTTTTTTATAATACGCTGAAGTACCGTAGGTACGGGCGACTAAGTTCATGCCCACCCCAAGGTATACTTAGATACTATATTAAAGCGTTCTATACCAGTAGCTACCGTATTCCAGTGTAATAACAAAAACGGATGCCAGGTTCGTGATCAGCACCCCGGGTAACCTTGTAGCCGAAGTTTGGGCGAAATCGGTGGTTAGGACTCGACAGCCTTATTCATCGGTATCTACCGTAACCTACCGTAATCAGTCGAAATTTCCAAAACGGATGTCACATTCGTGATCAGCACCCACCCCAGATAACCCCCCTAGCCAAAGTATGGGCGAAATTTTTTTCGACCTTCCCTCGAGCTCTGGAGTCCTGAAAGTATCGTAGTACGAAATCCTCTAATCTATTGGGTTGTTCGCTAATTAATGTCGTTTTTTATCAGATAGCATTAACCGCATATTTGTAAGTAGTAGAGATTTCGTGGCTCACATTACTATATGCTATTTCAAAGATTAGATCTTGGACTATCTTCTATCAAAAACTGAGCGTCATTAGTAAAAACAAGTTGATAAAAAATTAGGGTAAAAATGATAATCAACGAGAACGTTATCGGTATTTTTTCCGGCAAAAAATGCGGTGTGAGCTCGGAAGAAATAATGTGATGTTTATGGCGAGCTGCCGTACTGAACGCCGATGTCAGCGCTGGTTTAGTCGCTTTCGCTCCGGAATTTCTAATGACCATTTATTTCGCTTTTTTCAAAACCATTTGAATGACCGTTGATTTCGATCAAGCTATTAAAAATGAATTGCACCAGTGCTTCGTTTCTAAACGCCAAGGCTTGAATTTTTTTTGAAGTGGAATTTCTCTACTTACCGAAAGATGGCGAAAGATCATCCAACAAAGCGGTCAATATATTATTGATTAATGTTTGTTGGTAATTTAAATAAATTCGCTTTGAAAAAATATGGAAAAAGCGGCGTTTATTATCGAACAATCCAATTCCAGTGGAAAGATGAAAGCACTGGTGCGAAATCCTGATCGATCTATGTCCACTCCTATGGCTTATTGACTACCAGGGCGAAATCTTCATTTGATTGTCAATGACGATATGTGGGCTTCAATTTGTGCTTTCACAGAGAAAAATGTTGAATGGGACGATTCTGATAAAAGCCCTGCCCACAAGGGGATTAGAATAGGATCTGTGCAACGAACGAGCACAAACGTACATCGTGAAGGACTTGCTTCGCATCGCCTAGCCGTTTCATCTTGATGAAGGTTAGCGCGACATCTGTTTGATGCTCCACCTCATCGGGAAATCTGGAAATATCACAAGGTTTACGAAGCCATTTCTGTCTTCGTAATATTTTTATGACATCTGACGTTACGATTTTTGAGCTATGATTCGTTACAACCGCATTGCTCATAAAATCTTTGGAGGGTATAAGTAGGTTACAAATAGGATAAAAGGATAAAGTACAGTGTTAATCAATCTTCTTTGGGATGCGCCACGCATTCTACTTCTACGGGATGTTGCGGAGGCGATCTGAATGCGTGTTTGGCCATACAATGACTTGGGATGGCCAGCCGATGAAAAAGTCAACGCCTTATCCTTCCCAAGCAAGGCTGGTACCAATTCACCGACCCAGGAGGGATGGAGGGCTTGGTTGGCCTGGGTGAGAAATCCGAACCAGGAACCTGGTATCGGGTGCACGCGACAATCGGCGCCTCCTCCGACTGCGCTGCACGCGCTCAGGCTACAAATACTGAATTAAAATTGGTATAAAATTGCAAAGTGTGGATGGCCTGAGTTTTCAGATATCGCTAAGGAAGAGGACCTTCAGGTAGATACTACTACGCGATCGGCCGTGATTATGACCGTTTTTATAGTTTATTTTTTCGGTAACGTCGGTCCATTTCATAATGAGCACTGGCGGCACTTATGTATACAGAAAATTCCTCCGGTTGCTGTGAGTTATTTATACGGAAAGGCAAAGTTTGAAAGGTTAGCACTGGCATCTCATTTCGCTCTGAAAAGGTATATAGGGATATGAAGGACATGTTCATGTTTAGCGTTACGGTGTAGTTTTCAGGTTAAGAACACATGTCAGACTCGTTCTCTAGTCCATAGCAGACGGAACAGTTGTGCTTTCAAGGAATTTTATCGAACGAATCAATGGGGACGAATAAATTCGACGTTGAAAATTTTCTAACGAATGAATGAATCGGTGTCGAAAATTTTCGAGCGAGTGAACGATCGAATTTATTCGCGCATCAGTTTTTTCGAATGATCGAAAATCGATCAAGCGGCATTTTTAGTTTATTCGAATATTCGAGTAGTCGAATAATATGATGGAATGAGATTCCGTGCTTGAAGGCTTGAAGTCTATTCAATATTCGAATAAAATCTCTCAATCTTTGAATAGTGTTGAAATATTCGATTCTCGAATAATATTGGAATATGGCTCCCTTTCGATGTTCGGGTTCGAACGAGTATTCGAATTTTTAAAACCACCGATGTTCGAATTCGAACGAATATTCGAAAATCTAGAAATGTAGAATATTCGACTATTCAGACAATTGTTCGAACAAATTATTCGAAGAACTGTTCGAATATATTCGTTCGAGCACAACTATATGTAGTAGAAAGTAGACATTGGATCCGGCGCCGATCCAGATAATTCGAACTCATCATTTTTTTCAAACTCGGTTAGAAGAATTATTCGAATAATGACATTTTTGAAAATTGCTCTCTCTTGGGATTACTCAGAGAAGAGTAGCTCTAACAAGAAGGATTTTCGGATGATTCAAAAAACTGATTTATCTTGGCATCTGATATCCGAATCGGATAGGACATCGGATTTCTGATCGAATTTAGTTATCTAATTTTTCCGAAAATACAACCCGGTAAAAATCACCACTATCTGAATCGGCTTAAGATTCGAATTTTTCCAAAATCTTATTGTTCACTCAATCCTGTTAACTAGTGTTTAAAAAAATGGCGGAAATAGGCCTTTTATATTTTATATAAAAAGGTTTCAAGAACCAAGAGAAAAAAGAGAAGAACTGGAACACTTGTGTGATGAAATAAAGGTTTAAGCTTTTCTGTCCTCATGCACGAAACACAAACTGAATGTAATTCTTCAGGTTCTCAACTACTTAATCACACAAGAGCAACGATCTGTTCTGTCAAAGGAGAGCGCTGCAGAATGAAAGGCAGAAGCTACAAAAAGGTAAGCAGACATCCACCTTAACCCAGATATGATCTGCGATTAATAGTGAATAGAAAGGAAAACGAGTGAACTTGAGTGAATTTGTAAATGTCACACAAAATATCTCATTACCTGTCAACCAGCATGCGGTGCGTTATGAGAGATCTATAGAAATCGCCCTTGAAGTTGGACAATTCGACGAGACGAGCAGCAGCTTGCCTGAAAGAAAAAAAGAAGCCGTGACAGTCCTTTTCTTAGCAGTGGACTACAACATCTTCGATCTGTGCGTAATCTTGCTTGACGTTTTATGTTAACAACACCTTCCTAGATGTAGTTTATACATCAGTGGGGTAGTTGTTCTTACCATTTTTTTTCAATGAGGAGAAAAGAAGAAAAAATTAGAAAGTAAAAAATCAGAAATTAAGAAAACCATTTAGAAAATTCAGCGGTTCGTTTTGAAAAAAAAAGCAACCAAGCAGAAGATAAGTTTGACTATGGTGTTCCAAACCGCTACGGATAACTTCCAGATCTGGAAAGTACGCTTCTAAGAGATCCATTCAGGTTTATAGACAGGTAGTTAGCGATAGAATTTGGCAGAACGTTTCTTACAACCTAGTATTATCACACTGCTACACCGGCAAAAGATCGGAATCTGTAGTCGCCTTGGTAGATTTTATTTCATAACTGGATAGAAAGCTCTTGTTTGAAAGAGGTAACTGTGAAAGATGAAACTATAATAGTCTATTTGAAGTTGATGGAGTTTTAAAAGTCTTTTCCATTTCCTGCCATCGATTTCGCGAAATGGTATGAGATCGGGATTCTATGCTATGTATTTCACGATGATAAATATTCGTGTGATATCATGTGACAATACACAGCAAAAGAAGATAACAGTCAAACAATAACAAAATGCAGAATGTGCTAAGAACTACTGAATAGATAATACAATACCGATAATGTATTTTCTTCTTTGATCGGAAAAACGCAAACAAAAACGCCTTTTCCGCCCCTTTTTGATGGGGCTCTTCAAATTGCATGCTTTAAAAAATAAATCCGATATTTGGGATCGGCATCGAATGACCTATCCGGTAAAGAAAAAAGGATAAGGGATAAAGGACGGCGTTACTCAATCCTTTTTGGGATGCGCCTCGCATTCTACTTCTACGGGATGTCGTGGAGGCGAGCTGAATGCGTATTTGGCCATAGAATGAGTTGCGGTGGCCAGCCGATGGACAAGTCAGCCCTCTAACCTTCCCAGACAGGTCTGGTACCAATTCACCGACCTCGGAGGGATGTAAGGCTTGGTTGGCCTAGCGGGAATTCCGAACCAGAAACCTGGTATCGGGTGCAGGCGACAGCCGGCGCCTCCTCCGACTGCGCTACACGTGCCCGGAAAAATAAACGTCCACTAAATGTTCTAAATATTGATTTGATGACCTAGGTTCTTTTCAGTGACCATCTTTCTTGCCTGAGATAATTACACCCAAAGTTCACATTCTGAATATGGGTCATCAAATCAGAATTTTAAACACTTACTAGGCGTTTGTCTCTTTATCGGATAGGTCATTCCATGCTGATTCCAAGGATCAGATTTTTTCAAAGCAACCAACAATTTGATGAGCGCTACCAAAAAGCGAAAAAAACATGCGTTTTTTGCGCCTTTTCGCCCAAAGACCAAAAGATGATACGCCCGATATTGTAACTACGTAGTAGCTTAAGTTCGGGTAACGTCTAAAGGCCGCCACAGACTTCTGCGGCGCCGCTCAGCGGCTTGACTCATCATCAGTGGGAGCGGTGACAGCGAGGTACTGTACTGTTTCTAGTGGGGACCGACTGGTGCTTAACAATAACGCGCCCCGATGACGATCGCGCGCCCGCATCGACCGTCTCCGCTCTGGATCCCGCCGCGAGAGGGCAGAGCGCAGAGCGCAGACAGACAGACGCTGGAGCGGCGCCGCCGGGTGGAATGATTCAAGTCATTTCCGCCAGCGACGCCGCCGGTGCCGCCGGCCGGCCAGCGACGCCGCTCAGCGGCGCCGCTGGAGGCGAGCTCTGCGTCTCTGCCCTATGGTTAAGCATAGGGCAGCGGCGCCGCCGAGCGGTGCCGCAGAAGTCTGTGGCGGCCTTAAGGCAACTAATTGTTATGGGTCCATATGAAAGTACAGAAAGATTTTGAAAGCGTTATAGCTTGGCGGAGCAGTATGATTTTTTACAAATCTTCTCCAATGACGAAAGCCCCCTATTGATAAAAAATGCCTATAGTTGCGTTTAATTCTATCAACGTCATGCTTGGCAAAACCTCTAGTGCTAGACTTCCTTAACGGCACCATATCCGAGGTTTTAATACTGCAGAACAGCACATTTATTAAGCCAAAAGAGACACAAGATGAGTTCAGCAAAAGAGTGCAACAAAAGTTGGCTTTTTTAAAGAATTGGCCAGAGGAGCAAAACAGAAGTTATTGAGTCAAAAAGTGATAGAAAATCAGTTAGCACAGAAGATTACATTTGATGTTGGCTTTTAGAGATTAGCTAAGGTGACTTCTTCCTTGGTTTTCATAAAGTTGAAATAGCTCTTTTTCAGAAGCGATTTTATAGTTCGTTTGCTGAAACAGAAAAAGAGAAAGAAGAAGAACATTTACTAGCCAAAGCATGATGCAGTATAACATTCGTACTACACACTATGAATTAGACCGGCTACCATAAAAGGTCGTTTTATGAGAATTTCTTTATTATATTGATTTACGTTTTTAGTCTTTAGTATTGGTCTGCAATGAATCATATGAAATGCAAAATCTCTTTTTTACTATTCACTATTACCTGAAACGGCTGCAGTCACTATCAGGAAAAACCTTTTTTGTTTTTGCTTCTAACTAGGGAAGGGTTTCGACCTCCGATGGAACTTTAAGTTGAGACCAGGATCAGTAGAAAGAGCTTGAAATGCTGGTAGCGAATATGGGTGTCAAAATTGCAAAATGAAACTCCTGAGCGGGTTATGGCCTGCCGAAATCGGGAGGCTCACCACAGGTTGGCTGTGCGACGCACTGGGCGCGAGAGTGGTGAGTCACCGGGGCTCCGTAAGAAGGGCCCGCCATCTGCGGCGGTGGCACAGTGGTAGTGCTCCCGCTCGTCGAGTGCGACGTCGTTGGTTCGGTTTCCGTTGCTGCCCATCTTCTTGCAAATCCTAATTTATATTTATAAATGACCTTTTATTCTAAATTATGACACGTGTCTGATGATATAGCCGAGAAAACTACCATACACGTTTGTAAAAATGCTCGAAGGCAAAAAACTACTATGGTGACATTTTTATTTTCTCTGGCACCCCAAACTCAGCGAGAAGAATGGACACCACTTTTCTGGTGAAAAGAACATAATGAGTGATGAAAAAACAGTAGATCAACGACATTTTGCTCTTCCTCATCATACATTCTACTCACCTTTTTACTTCACACATTTTTTTGCTTTGTTCCATGAATGCCAAGGTTGTTAGAAACAGCTCTAGTTATTCAATATATAATTTGGACTCTATTTGTGCAAAATATTGAAGAAATGTCACCATAGCAGTTTTCTGCCTTCAAGCGTTTTTACAAACCTGTATGTTAGTTTTCCCGGCAATTTAGTCAGACACGTGACATAATTTGGAACAAAAGGCCATTTCGAAGATAAATTATGATTTACAGAAAGAAGTGCAGCAACGGGAACCGAACCAACAACGTCGCACCCGACAAGCGTGAGCACTACCCCTGCGCCACCGCCGCAGCTGTCGAGCACTTCTTACGGAGCCCGGATGACTCACCACTCTGCGTAGCACAGCCAGCCTGTGGTGAGGCCCCCGATTTCGGCAGGCCATAACTCGCTCAGGAGTTTCATTTTACAATTTCGACACCCATGCTCGTAATCAGCGTTCTGAGCTCTTTCTAATAATCCTGGTCTCAACTTGAAGTTCCATGGGACGCCGAAACCCTTCTCTAGTAACTTTCCAACTTGCAGTTGAATGCCTTCGGAAGACGACGAATTAGTATTGCAGGTAACTCGTTCCAAGTTTTAACAACACGGGTCACAAAGGATTCTTGGAAGGCTTGAGAATGCGGTTTTGGGGTTGAATACGGAGACTATGTCCCCTAGTCACACCAAGGAGTAATGAAAAATTGAAGAAATCGTTTTTTTCAATGTCGAAGTGACCATTAACAATTTTATGAGCAAGATTTTGATAGTGACTTATTGGTCTTAGCGATAATGATATATTTCACCTACATTCATATAATGAATGAAATAACCCTGAATGAAAGAATATCAGATCATTTCGCTTCCTTCTAAAGGCGAAGGCTGGTAATCCAAATTTGTGATTTCTGGATAAGGTTTATTCAATACGCGGCTCTGCCAGCAGAGGTTTTTATGGTTTAGAAACGTGAGAGTTCGCTCAAAATCGAATATAAATCAAATCAAATAAAAATCAGTATTGTCAAGGAGTGATCTTGTGTCTAGTTCTGTGTGTTGCAGGGGTGTGCGTAAATGAACTCCGAAATTTCGTAAATCGTAAATCGTAATTACGAAAAAATCGTCGTAAATCGTAAATCGTAAACCGTAAATCGTAAGAGGTGCCTGACTTACAATGCATCTAATTTCCTTGTTTTTTCTATTATGTTAAAGCTAATCGAAGCTAACTGTTTTATTGAGACGTTTTCAGCTTGAGCTGGACACTTTTCTAATTAAGATAGAAGCCATTAAAATCAACTAGCAGCTTTCAAATCGAGCTGGACAAATTTTTGGAGACCAAAATAAAGTGCTTGTTCAAAAACGCTATCTTAAAAGGCGCCTATACCGTGTGTCCAAATAAAAGGCTTACACTGCTTGGATGACCAAAAATGTTTATCATTCTACTAGCCATTGGCTTGCATATAAATCTATGACTTTGTAGAAACAACCGCAACAACTCCGAATAAACCAACAAAAACTTCCATCCAAAACCGAAAAAAATTTGATCGCTGGCCAACTCGACGAAAACGGTATTTGCACAAATAATCCAATAAGCATCCCTACTGAGTGAGCGCATGGCACATCTCTATGGTATGACACACCTAAAGTTTTAAGCCTTCCCACGTTTTTACCCAACAGCATTTTTGTTGCAGACGGGAAGGAATTGTGTGACGATTGAAAGAGTCTGATCACATTTTTGAACACTCATCATAGTCGGATTTTTGACTTAGAAGATATTTGTGTGGCATTCTTTAGAAGCAAAGTAGGAAAACAAGGTGCAGCTTGAATTGAAAGTGGTTTAACTGATTCATACAAGGTACATTTTAAACATATAGGGGAACCCGTGGTCATAGAGAAGTCGGAGGAGGATGACTATCGCGTGCTCCAGAATAGTTCTTGACTAGGATCCTACCACAGGCAGTCAAGTCTTCCATACCTGCTCGGTTGTGAATTGATACCTGATTTGCCTGGGAAGGATCAAACATTGACTTCTACATCGGCGGCAACCGCAGTCCATTCTATGGAACAAACCCACACCCAAATGACCTCTACGATATCCCATAGAGGTAGAAAGAATGGAAGGCGCATCTCGAAGAGGGACTGACTAACGTCATGCTTTGTCCTTTATCATTTTTGAAGGCAACCACAACTTCTGGAATGAAAGATCGTCGTTCGACGATACCAGTCTATTACTTTCGGCATTTACTTCGCCCGCAGGTTTGCTTGCACTTGTTAAATTTCGGAAACTCCAAAATATTGCATTACTAATTAATGACTACTCACATTCGCCAGTCCTGCTCTCCACTACCTTTGTAACAAACGCTATCGTATCTTCTGCCCAGTCTTTAGCATTCTGAACGGATCGCATAGGGCGAACGCAACAACCCCAATCAGACCACTGAAAATGAGACCAAAAGTGTCAAACTTTTTCACTTTTATCATGAAAATGTCAGACGCTTTGCTTAAGGCGCACCTCATACGTAAATAGACTCCGCGCCATGACGTGCAGTCATAATCAGATTGAAACATGATTGTTTTACTCTTTCCAACAGTTCAGCTGTTATTCCACAGCCTCCAATCAAGTCCATTATTCCTTGATGGCTTTGCATGAGTTCTACTCGTGTGCATTGGAAAGAGCCGTCTATGTGGTGAACAAGCGGTAAAAAAGTCACAAGTTGACTAGGTGGTGGTTGTAGCATAGAATATGGTTCAGCAGGTGATCCATCTTCATTCCAGTGGAAGGAGAATTTTCATGTCTTTCTGTAAACTGGAACTCAGGCCACTCGAATGTGAGATGTTGTGCTAGAGTGTGATCAGAAGAAAGGCTAGCCCAGTTCCATTGCCAGGAATTAACTCGAGCGGCCTATCCGCAAAGCTGCGTTGTTCTGTCACAGCGCCACAGCAGAACATAAAAAAGTAAATAGGAAATAGGAATGGGTTATGAGGGAAGTCTTTAAAAGTGGGTACATCGTCATAATCCGAATCGCATCGCGTCATGCGGACGTTTGTCATCCGTGGACCGAAGATCACATTTACGAAAATTTACGATTTACGACCCAAAATGTCGTAAATCGTAAATCGTAAAAAATTTGCCAAAAATCACCGTAAATCGTAAAATCGTAAATCGTAAATCGTAATTACGCACACCCCTGGTGTGTTGTAGTAGAGACGTTCCATGCCTACTATTGATCGCCGGTACCAGTTGTTGTAGTTTCGAATTTCGTATGGTAGAGGTCCTCGCGCGAAAGTTTCCCGCGCTACCGTAACCCGAAGCCTATATAAGGCGAGTCCCCGCTGATGAGTATTTCATTCAACGTCTGTCGCTTATTTCTGGCCCCGAGCGGCCGGAAATAAGCTCGTCTTCTAAGCGAACGTGTTCTCCGGCCATCCCGTCGACAACGTTGACTGTATTAATAATTGAAACTAAAGAATCAAAATCAATCAAATAATAAAAATAAGGATAAAATCAACATGATAATTAGTATATCAAATAAAAATAATCTCACCTAAAGAGAGCGTTTGGAGTCTCGTCGTTGTGGATGACATGTTCGTACTCTTGTATGGCCAGTGCAAAGTCATGATCGTCTGCATTGAGATCTCCTCTGAACTCGTGTTACGATATCAGTAGATTTCAAAGTGTTCGCAGAAAAGACACTGCTTAATGCTTTACCCAAACCTCAGTTGATAGCCTCGTCCTTTACCGAAGTGTGCTCGCGGAGAATCTGGATGAGCACGTAGAATTTTGTCGAAAATCGCAAACGCTGCTTCGTACTCATGCTGGAAAAGTCGAGACTTTAAAAAGCTACGGTGCTGACCAAGGCCTGGTTTACACTCGTGCCGTCACGCGGCGTGGCATGATGGTCGCCATAGATATCGATTTTTCGCGCCGCCCGGTCGATATCTATTCAGACTATGGTGCCGCGCCGCGCAGCGGTGCAACTATAAACCAGGGCTAACAGGCACGTCTACGATGTCAGCCTTGGTCGTTTGGAAATGACTGACGGATTTCTTCAAAGTGTCACTAGTGTCAATACCAATGCAATGCTTTTTTTGGAGCTACTGTGACATTGCAGTGACGAATTTGTGAGTGAGTGATGCTAAATGTGACCATTAAGAGGGTTCTAGAACAGTTTTAATGGTCACTTGGGGAAATCAAATTCGTATGACTGGTATTTTAAACGAATTAGTGATGTTAGTTACGGACGTATAACAATAGCATCAAGGTGTAGACTGTTTTGTAATGCTCTCAAGAGTTGCAGAGAATTATTCTGCGACGTATTTTGTGTAAGAGATCGCGGATATGCTGCCGCTAAATGCTCCGATTCGGGCTACGAAGACGTAGAATATCTAGATAATCTGGCAAGTTTTATTCTAGAAGGAAGGAAAGATCTTGGAAAGAGCTTTGAATACGCCTTCAAATGTGCAACAGGAAGAAGTGTGCCGCCTGCTTCCGTTGTAAGCTCGACTGGCCAAAGGGGTATGATGACTCGTTGTCCTCATCTGAAAGACGCACTTGGTGCAAGTCGTTAATATGGCTTGCATGGGGAGATGGGAACCCGCTAGCCAATGAGAGCACCGATCATATACACCTCTTCTGGGTGGCGCGCTCCTTCGGCGCGGTCTTATTGTTCTGACACGTCTTCTGCTCTCCATAGAGTTCACACTATAACGAATTATACCACGCTTTCTGACTATTATTTCAAGAGGAGTGGTCATTCGAAATAAACGGGGCTTCTTTTCCCTTACAAGGGAAGGGTCTGAAGTATGTCTGAACGGGGGGAGCGAGTCATACAGGGAGAATCCTCATCCCTCATTTGGTATGAAAATGTGTTTATTTTTTGCCAAGTCGTTAAACCCAATAGTAGGGGGTCACAATGGGATACGGCGCAGCACGCGTTTGGGGGTCTTGTACGCCCGTGATGCTTCTGCAGCCAGTGGCTCGGAGCGCAGGTGCTCAGAGGGTTGACGCATGCGAGAGAGGTCAGGGGTTTGGCTCCTCTGCGTTGCTGCACTTTTGCATTTCAACTGATTGGTAGAGATTTGGGGGATTCTGACGTCTATACCATTTTCAGACGTTTTCTGCGCATTTCTCCAGCGGTACGTTATGATATTCAACACGGTGATGTATAAATGCTCAACACCAGTGATACACAGGTACAAAGTGCATGAAGCACCACTGGGCGCCTTACGGGTAGCGTATAAAGGTTACAGGCTCCTCATAGTCTGTTTCCATACATGGACCAAAGGCCTCGGGGAAAGCCATCCTGCTCGGATTTTCAAAGGAGACCACGTTGTGACGTCGGAGGTGGTTCAAATGAGAAACGAGGTGTGCGGATCCCGCAAATTAAGCTAAACGGCATTGATACACTCTTTCCCTCATGTCTGCCTGTCACCCGGAAATCAGATGTCTGCTGAAAGCTTTCTAGAAACTAACACCAGCAATGTCCGCCGACGGTCGAGTGGTGATCAACCTGCTCACGCTGAAGTGTGGCCCACCTTTAGACAAGAATCTTCGAGGGAAGAAATCAAGCTGGCCGAACGGATGGCCAGCATACTCAAGGACTTCGAAGCACGCCAACTTGAAGTTGACGAAGACGAACAGCTGGAAGTGGTGGAAGAAAAAGAGAAGATTGGGATCCGCGAGATGAACTGATGGACGTGGAGAGGCAAGCAAGCAGTGGGCAAATGACAACGTTTTCGGGTGGAACTCTTGTTTCGGAAGAAAGGGTACAATTGGATTTCGGTTGCGTGCTCATAACCATGGAGGAAGACACCGCGATTCACTACACAGGCACTTTGTACCTGTGTATCACTGAACATTTATCACCATATTGAATACCACAGCGTGCAGCTGGAAAAATGCGCAGAAAACGTCTGAAAATGGTAAGAGACGTCAGAACCCTCAAATCTCAACCAATCAGTTGAAATGCAAAAATGCAGCAGCGCAGAGGAACCAAACCCCTGACCTCCCTCGCACGAGTCAACCCTATACCCAGCTGCGCTCCGAGCCACTTGCTGCAGAAGCATCGCGGGCGTACAAGATCCCCAAACGCGTGCTGCGCCCTATCCCATTGTGACCCCCTACTCCTTGGGTTTAGCGATTTGGCAAAAAATAAACACATTTTCAAACCAATTGAGGGATGAGGAACCTCCCTATATGACTCGCTCCCCCGTTCAGACATATGCTTCAGACCCTTCCCTTGTTAATCTGACGGGACACTACCGTATCACAGCAATACAATGGGGTATCGTTCTGTTCCTTCCATGGGAGAAGCTTACTAGGGAAGGGTTTCAACCTCCCTAGAACATTGAAAGGAGACCTAGGTAGCTGGATAAGGCCCGGGATCCTGATTACAACTGTCTATGTTGGACTTCAAAATGCACCTTTTGAACGAGTTCTGACCTGTTAAAGTTGCTTCTTGTTAAGCTGGTCTAGTGACAGGGTTCTCCCACCATAAATAAGAGATGAGGTTCAAGTTTCTTTGCTTTGTATGCTGAGGTTTTCTTCTTCATGACTTCCGGGGTCTAGAAAGTTATAGGGTGCTACAGTGGTACGCGATGGTGAAGGAGGTGAGCTCAAGATACCGATTTCACCCAGATTTCGTGGATAGGGCTATTTGTGGTGCTGATCACGAATCCCACATTTGGCTGATTACGGTAGGTTACGGCGTAGAGATTCAGAAGACGTGCTGAAGACGTCGTCCAAGGTGCGTAAGGATTCGGAAGACGTACCGCAGACGTCCAATTTGCGTAGATTCCGAGTAAGGGGGACAAGTAGGAGAGGGACCAGTGAAGGGGGATCAGCAAAGGGAGACCACTAGAGCTATCGGGAGAATGAGGGGAAATTTTCACTCAATATATATGTGCGTCGGATTTCTGAAGACGGGTCACAGAAGTCGCGGCACGTGTGTCGGGGTGTAGAAGTGTCATAGACGTCGCAGCAACGTGGTGACACGTCAGTCGGGAATCAGTGTCACATGTGAGTGCTTGACTGTCCGTTTCTTTGCCAGCACATAGGTAAGGAAGTATTAGTGGGGACGAGGGAGGGGGGGGGGGGGGGGGGTAGAGAGAGGTAAAGAGAGACTGACTATGGGACTCGGAGGAGTATTATTGCCGTTGGACCGTAAAAGGTGCCCACTTGTCGACCAATGCCGATCAATTTTAATTGTGTTTCCGCAGATTAAGTACTTTGGAGTGGGACTCTCATGATTTGTTTCTCTCCACGTAGAGAACGGACACTTCGGAGAATAAATCGCGTACATGCGATAGAGGATGGATGAGCTTCATAGGAGCAGTGAAGATTCTGCCTTGTCATATCTCGCTGCAGTAATCTATATACAGTCCCCTTCCGTTATAGCGCCTCCGGATAAGACGCGACTCTCGATATAACCTAGATTTTCTCTGGCTCCGGCCAGCTTACCTTTAATCAGCTCCGCTTAAGGCGCGTCGGATACAACGCTACTCCCGTTATAGCGCGACTTTGGGAAGAACTCTGCGTTCAAAATGACTCCCGTTATAACACGACCCGTGCTCAGTTCCGGTTCCACACGGAACATGAAGAGGAGCAAGAAGCTGACGGCGTCTGCGATCAGACCTACCCTCTTAAGGCCTCGTTCGTAGTCGCGACCGGCATCTGTGCGACAATGAATTAGATGCATATGGACGTTCTTCATGTGTGCGTGACCCACAAAGTGTTCATAGTCAGCAACATGTCGAGCACGGTTGGAGACTCCCGGTAGTCTATAGAAGCTGCCGTACGTTGGGAGATGTCCTCTATCAAGAACAAAAAAAAGATGAGTGGTCACACACAGATTATTCGAAACAATGCCCCGCACTTGATGTTTTAAGCCGAGAGCAGCCGGTGTAGGTGCTATTAGGGGGGGGGGGGGGGCAAAAGTAATGAGACACCCCATGCCGTGTCCATATATCTCGTGGCTGGAGTCTGGTTTCGTGGTTGTCGTATTTGTATGTTTGTATGCTACTTACTGAAGGCCACCTGAGAAGTTACCACTTCCGCCCTTTCCAGAAGCATGCCAAAAACCCCAGCCTGTCTCATGCCGAAACCCCAGTCTGACGAGTCGACCTGTGTCGCGCAAATCTCGCCCAATTCCCAACCCCGAGCAGCCTGGGCTCAATATTCACGCAAGATAAGAAGTACGTCTTCTACCTTAACCCTGCCAAGCAGCGAGTCTGGGTGAGGCCTGGTGACCTGTTACCGACCTTACTTCGGCGAGATGTTCACGGCGAGAAGCATTTTTGGAGCTTTTGGGTCTGGATCGGTTTACCGGAAGCTGTTTACCAAGAGCACCACGATGAACTCCAAGGCCATGTTGAACGAAATAGAGGAGATGGGCCGGCGACTCGCTCTTACTCATTCGCAGCGCTTCAAGAAGGTTCTCCTCTTCGACAACACCGCACCCCATCGGGAACAAGTAAGCACGGATAAGCTTGGCCAGCTGGGCTACGTTCACATGCCTCACCCACCGTATTCGCTGGACACCTCTCCATGCGACTACCACTACTACTTGAGCCTACAGGACTTCCTAGTCGGAAGGGACACAAGAACCCAAGCAGTCCTTGACAACCATATCGAGCACTTGATCAACACCAAGCCCAAGCAGTTCTGGAAGGATGGGATCAGGAAGTTGGCTGAGCGATGGCAGCAAGGTTCTTGCCCTTAATGGCAAATACATTCCTCAGCACCGTTGAGTTGTAATTGAGTTATAAAGAGATAATTTTTTTTCAAATTGTCTCATTACTTTTGCCCCCCCCCCCCTAATATTTATTGCTACATGATGTTCTGTTGCGATCTAAACTCTCGCGCCACGCTGGGGCTTGTGCCTGTACCATTTGCTTTGTGGACAGAATTACAGCAACAACGCTATTTGATCACACTCAACGTTCCCAAATCATGGAAGAGTGCCATTTAAGCCATTTGCAATGAGGATGTCTCGGCTGAGGCGCGGTTTACCAGCGTTGGTAGTATAGTGGGCAAGCATCCTGCTCGGAAGGCAGGAAATTCGTGTGCGAGTTCCGCTTGGAGCGATAGTTTTGATTGCAACAAAGATCTTACAACAGTAGGTTGCATATTTTTGTTGATGACCATGTGTAACCTACTTCTGATTCTCTTTATTCCTCACATATATTTGTCATAATTATGCATATACCAGAGAGTATCTCCAACGACAGCGCTTCCTTAATAATCTAAAGTTGTTTCATGCCTTCTCACTCCCTTCAAGGCCATATATTTCTATGCTATGCGTCATATTTAGTCAATTAATGCGATTTTAGAAAATTCTGCGCGCAAGAGAGTGTAAAAAGGTCAGCTCCGGTTAGGACGCGGCTCTCGTTATAGCGCAGATTTTCTCCGGTCCCTTCAAATGCGTTGTAACGAAAGGGAACTGTAGTAAAACCGGTTTTTTCACTTAATAAAAGTAAGAAGATCTGAAGGAGAATGAAGGAAGATCGGGGTTGTTCTATTCTCCGGGTTTGGGGGCGAAGCCCCCAACCAGACGTTTGGCGGCCGCTAGGCCGCTGAAGGTTTGGTATACTCATACAGCGGAAGCTTCTGGAACCTTCTACACGATCCTCATGGACCCAGGATTTTAGATTTTTCCAGAAAATTCTGAAGTTTTAAGATTTTGTTTCAAGACTTTTCGGCCAGCCTAACAGATCCCGTTTAGAAGTTCCATGGGAGTTTGAAACCTTTTCCTGATTAGGTACTTGACGCTCGTCTGGAGCTCCTAGTGGGGCAGTTCGTTAGATTCAAGTGTGAGAATTTGCGCGTAACTAACGAGCTCGTGAGTTGAAGCAACGAAGCTCAACAATGTACCAAACAGTACTATTGAAGACCTCTTTTGCCTTGCCGGCAGATTATATGAATCTCGGTGGTATCTGAACATCCCATTTCCAAGCTGAAATTCAAACTTCAAGTTGAAAAAAACCGTATTCACATAGATTCAGTCATAAGCAAGCAGCTTTTTCGAGTCATCGAAAGGTTCGCTCCGAGGTCACAGAGACTACAACATGTAAGGGCAGAAATGGGGGGACGAGCGTTCTACCCCCTCGTCCCCCTGACCCGCCCACCATCCAACCCCTGGGCTTGCTCGAGAGTCCAGTGGCTGCCTTACGAGATAGTGGAGACGTAGACAGTTGCCACGCCTCTGTTTAAAGGGCGGGGGGGGGGTAGATCGCTACTCCGCCGCAGAAATGCATACCACAACAGAATTTACGTTAGATGTCGCGAGATTTGTAGTTGCTTAACTTCTTCCTTTTTCTTTGTCGAAATCCGCTGACGGTCGCATTCCAAATCGGCTCTTCGCCTCTTAGTGTTAGTAGTGACGTACAGAAGATTAGTGAGATTTCCCAACAAGACACTCCACAAGCGCACATTCAGTTATTCATTCAGAATCCGATGATGTTAGGGTTGAATGCGTAAGGAGAGCTCAACAAAAATTGACATCGGATTACAGCCACCTGCCGCTTCCTCTAGCCTAATAGCGGCTATAAATCCTCGGTGATTTTTTTGCCGTTTTATAGGAACGCTCAAAGGAATTCCTCGAATTCCAGAGGTGAAGGTGTGCGTTGAGCGGGAGGCGCTCAGCTGTCTTTCACATCGATGTTACACATAGCAAACAGAACTGTTTATTAGATCACTTCAAACCAAAGGAAACGAAACGAAAAACAACATTTTGAGCGTATCGACAAATTGATCACGTCAGACACAGGCATGTACAACAAATAGACGACATCTGACGACATTCCTTAGGAACCTAACACGTCACCCGTGAGACTGCTGTGCATATATTTAAGGCGATAAATGCTCTCTTATGTACTCTCCACAATTAATCACACATATGAAGCGCAAAAAAAGCAAAAGTTAGTAGTAAACAAAGAAAACAATAACATGAACAATGCCGGGGATACACTGAAGCAACTCATAACCTGAACTCACAAGCATTCAAAGCAAAAACATCAACCGCATCGGCAGTGTTACCTATCTGCTCATCACTCATTTACCCACTCACTTGTGAGCTCATCTAGGCTATAGAAAGTGCATTGCGTAGATCACTAAGCTCATCCTGAGCTGACAAACCTCAGAGTCAACTATGAGGCACTTCAAGTCAGATATGATCTGTTTTCTCCTTGCTGAGATATGATGATGACTGCTCTCCGCTGGCAGAGGCAGCGAAGTCCTGTGCCGCTACAAGTCATTACGTGTGTGTTTCTTCCTTAAACGTTTCAGCTTCACCTTTTCGACGAGATTATCACCTCGATCCAACGCATCGCGATGCCTGAGATCGTCTCTATTTGTGATGGCCTGACGCTTGTACGCCTCTCGTCCGCCAGGCCTTAAATACACTGCATTAGACGTTTGAAACCTAATGGTCAAAACCTCGGTACATGTCGCGGCGAAGATGCGCCGCGGGGGTTCAGGAGCGCGCAGTGAGGATGCGAGTGCGTTCCGTTACTCCTACCGCGCGCGACAGCCAATCAGACATCGGCTCCGCAACACCGACTTGTCACATGATTGGCTACTGCGACAACGGATACGGCGCTTTTCCGCACCCCTGTGATGCGTCCTTTCGCGACATGTACCGACAACTTTTAACGTAATCTTAATGTCATTTAGATATTTATTTATTTATTTATTTCATACACTCAACAAATGTGTGCTCAACAAGAAACATAGGAAGAAGCAGTAAGTATACTGAAAAGGCAACAATAAGTAGCGTAAAATATTTCATTAGATACTCCAATAATTACTGAAGTGAAGAGCGCGGTGCTTTTCTAGAGAGTTCCTTAGGTTCTTTTTTAAAATTCAATTAGGTTGTGAGTAAAGTCTGTCAGTTTTTGCAGCTTTTACTACAAAAGCCACATCTCTCCTTACTAGGAAAGGGTTTCGACCTCCCATGGAACTTCAAGTTACGACCAGGATCATTAGAAAGAGCTTGGAATGCTGAATACGAATATGGGTGTCGAAATTGCAAAATGAAACACCTGAGCGAGTTATGGCCTGCCGAAATCGGGGGGCTTCACCACAGGCTGGCTGTGCGACACACCTGGCGCGAGAGCGGTGTGTCATCAGGGCTTCGTAAGAGGTGCGGCAGTGGCGCAGGGGTAGTGCTCCTGCTCGCCAAGAGCGACGTCGTTGGCTCGGTCCTCGTCGCTGCTGGTTTTTTTTGCAAATCATAATTTATCTTGGAAATGACCTTTTGTTCTGAATGACGACACGTGTCTGATTGAATAGCCGGGAAGACTACCATACACGTTTGTAGAAATGAAGGCAAAGAAACTGATATGGTGACATTTTTATTTACTATTTTTCAGAATTAGAGTCCAAATCATATATTGAACAACTAGAGGTGTTTCTAAAAACCTTGGCATTCATGGAACAAAGCAAAAAAAGGTGTGAAGCAAAAAGGTAAGTAGAATGTATGATGTGGAAGCACAAAATGTCGTTGATCTACTGCTTTCTCTTCACTCACTATGTCCTACATATTCACCAGCAAAGGTGGCGCCCATTCTTCTCGCTAAATTTGGTGTGTCAGACGACAACGATGCACCAATTCGTGAGGAGAAAAAGATCGCCAGAAGGTTAGCAGCTATTCTACGTGACGGTGCTGCAGCTTCAGTTGATGTCGAAACGGATGAAAATTTGGGATCAGCTGTGTCTACTGATGGCGAGTCCGACAGGGACCATTGCGATGACGAGGGCGAAGAAAACTCGAGCACCACCCACGAGAATGTTGTTCACTTAGACACCAATATTCCTGTCGGGGCTACGTCGCTGATTCAACCTCTAGGCGTTTTTCTTTTCTTCGGTCCAATGAGAACGTTATGAAAAGGGTCAGGTTGTTTGCCATGGCAAATAGTTGGTAGCTTTCCGGGCTATTTAATCGAACACGTGTCATAAGGTCATTTCGAAGATTAATTATGATTTGAAAAAAAAACGGCAGTATAGGGGACCGAACCTATGACGTCGCACCTTACGAGTGGGAGCACTACCCCTGCGCCACCGCCGCAGCTGGCGGGCCCTTCTTACGGAGCCCCGATGACTCACCACTCTCGCGGCAGGTATGTCGCACAGCCAGCCTATGGTGAGGCCACCCAATTTCGGCAGGCCATAACTCGCGCAGGAGTTTCATTTTGCAATTTTGACACACATAAATATAATCAGCATTCTGAGCTCTCTCTAATGATCCTGATCTCAACTTGAAGTTCCTTGGGAGATCGAAAGCCTTCCCTAGTTAGATAAATAACTAAAGACCATCCTAGGCCACATCACTGGCAACCTGGTCCATATTTTTAGAACGATTGGACTTACCAAACATAACATAGGACCTTACCAAACAAAACAGTATTGATTGAGATATAGTGAAATCGAAATAGACTCCTTTCATGTCAAATAGGAAACATTGGGGAGATGTCAAAGAGCTTCTGGTTTTGGAATTTTTTCTTCCCTAAAAATTTCCCTATGGAGGTGGTTGAAACGATTACACTGCATGAACGGTTGCAAAAATACTGTTATCTATTTAGTCACAACCAAATAGTTTTTAGGTTTCAAAGAGCAGAAACGCGAAAATTTTCCAATCTGTTAAAGGAGGATCGTGAGCTGTACACTTGTCCGGTGCGTTGCAATGTATTTACTCGGTTAACACAGTGCAAATTCGGCTTAGATGTAATGGAGTGGAGAATTGTGGGTTTCGGCGAGATTCTGCTAACCATAGATGTAAAAATTTGAGTTATACAGCGTTTCCTGTACCAACGTAAACATCGCGACTACAAGAGAAGTTCATGGCGCAACCTTTCTGTTTTTTTAAAGTTTTTTATCAACATTATCAATTTTGGATGAGAACGAAGAAAGTATTCAAATCCATTTTAAAGTCGACAATCTAATCTAAGTTTGCTACGATACGTTCAGTATTACCTGAAAGGTGTTCATACTTGAATCCCGAAGGCGATCAGCTTGACTTGAAGACGATCAAGTTTTGCATAAAAATGTATAGCTTGAATTGAAACGTTGTTTGGTTCTAAAAAGTCCCCAGTTTAAAGTGAAGGTGACGTGAAGAAGTTAGGTGTTACAGCTCTTCCGCAGCGCGACATGGCGGAAGCCATCGATATCGATTGCTTCCCATATTTAATCGATGGTCTTCACATACTCGTGGCGATTTAACTCTAACTTATACTTTCGCCGCCATTCTGCACGGCACCACGATCACCGTAAATATCGATTTTTCGCGTCGCCCGATCGATATATATTCCGGCTATGGTGTCGCGCCGCGCAACGTCGCAACTATAAACTAGGGCTTAGGCATTTCACTCCATGAGGACATATAACTCCAACTGACCGTAAAAGTATAATCTGAAAGTCAGCCATACAAATTAAATACTAATAAAATAAGGAATCCCGGTAATAAGCACTAATAGAATTCAGAAAAGGCTAGAAAGAGACAACGAAAATGATTCGAATAGAATCGCACCTGTGCTTGTTGAGTGCAACAACTTCGGTGTATCTGACTTGAGGTGGTACAAGAGCATCGTCGTTCTCGTCATCGTCGTCATCATCATCATCATCATCACCACCATTATCGTCGTCATCATCGTCGTCGTCTTCAGCGTTATGTAAACCCTTAAGCTAATTCGGAGTTCAATTTAACAATTATGGCACAGGAATGTGTTGGACACTAGCAACAACCTTCTTCCGCTTCAGAAGCGATCGACGTGGTTCGGCTTCATACGCCGGCGGGCAGTGCTTCCGTTTGCATTCTCGACCCGGAACAGGATCCATCATAAGGTGTCTGAAGTGTTGAGCTGACGTAACTTGTTGTATACGGTAGCTCAAAAGTTGCGTACAGTGTTCTGTTGAACGAAAAATTCTCTTTTACGTGTGGTGCTATCAAAGTGGTAAGAGCGATCGAGTGAGCGCCTCGCAAAAATCGGCACGCATTATTTTTCTGGCCGACCAATCGCTTTCGTCTCTTCAGTAAGTATAAACTGGCGTTCAAATAAGGCCCCGTTTATAGTTCCGACGCCGAGCGACGCGACGGCACGTATAATGGCCAAATTGATCGATCGCGTCGCCCGATCAATGTGTCCATAATACGTGGAATCGCGTCACTCGGCGTCGAAGTATAAACGAGCTCTAAGGCCCCGTGGATCTATCCTAGTCCGGGGGGGGGGCCACATGACTAAAGAGTATGTAGAAAATCGATCTGGGACTTACCGAGCGACTCCTACAGAGCACGATAGAACCTATACCAGAAATATTCGCGAGCAAAAAAAAAGACGAAAAAATAAATGTTTTGCAGCGGTTGAAAGCGGGTGAAGTTATGTGCCCTCCTCACCATGTTAGATCCTGGTTATAACATGTCAGGCGGCGGTCAGCACGCGCTAGGTGGCTTTATGCGCCCTCCTCACCATGTTATATCCTGGTTCTAACATGTCAAGCGGTGGTCAGCACGCGGCACGACTCCATTGCGTCGCACTTTGTCCGCCGACACGGTTGTCAAACCGCGGCATTTTATTTTTTTATTTATCCGTTCGTTTTTTTCTTTGTTTTAGGTTCTATCGTGCTCTGCAGGAGTCGCTCGGTAAGTCCCAAGTTGATTTTTTACATACTCTTTAGTTTTGTGCCCCCCCGGACTAGGATAGATCCGGCCCCGTTTATACTTCGTCGCGGCGCGACGCGATGGCCACGTATAGTGGCCATATTGATTGTGCGACGCGATCGATCAATTTGGCCTTATTGCGTGGCCATCGCGTCGCGCCGCGCCGAAGTGTAAGGCGCCTTTTATACTTGCGCCGCCCCGCGGCGCGGCGTGATGGTCGGCATGGCTATCGATTTTTCGCGCCGCGAGGCGGCGCCTCATCGCTTCTATACCCCGCCGCCGCAAAACACCACACTTGACGGAATTTTGGGTTACGGTATTCGGCGAATCGCGCCGCTGAGGGGAAGGGCGCGGCGCGGCGCGATCAACCGCTGCAGATTCGGTGTAGAGTGGGAGACTTCACCTTTTCGACCAAACTTCTTCTATTGGGAAGGAGGAGGGGAGGAGGGGGTATTTAGGGATTACTAGGTTTGGATGATTAGGGAGTTTGGGCGAAATCGGTGACCATGACCTTAGCCCGTACCTTCTGTAACCTAGTAGGAGATCTGTAGACATTTACGAAGCTTCATATACCACGCTAAAGATATGCTTAGTGCACAGTGACCCTAGAATGGCCATATGAGAAACAATTTTGAGTGGTTATCGACGATGAGTACCTTCCAGCAGTTTTACTTTTGGACCCGCCCATATAGCAAAATAAGGGGTGGTTTAGTGCCGTTTGCATTGCAGGGGATTCGACTCTATACCACACTCACCATTTCAACCGTAGATTGAGCGGACGACTTCGACTCCAGCCTTAAGAGAGGATTCGTCGCTCCCCATAGGAATCCCACGACAAACATTGACAAGATGCATTGCTGATCAGCCAGACGAATCCTTTCTGTTTTGCTCCCTCAATGACTCATGAACTGTTTTCGGAGCACGGGCCGTAGTGTGCAGAAGCTCGTGGCCGCGCGTCGCTGACGCTCCCCTTTCTAACTGCAATCGCGCAGCGGCGCGTCAAATTCGGGACGCGGCGCGGCTGGTCGCGCCGCTCCCCAAATTGACGCGCCGCGCCGCGGCGGGAGTATAAAAGGCGCCTAAACGGGGCCCAATGTGGTGGAGATTTCTTGCGGCGCCCTGTGGAGGAGAATTTCTAGTAATTGAGCGCGGCTGCACACTAGCTAGCGTCGAACAGAAGGCATAAACTTACCGAAAAGCGTGGTGGTGACCTTTTCGTCGATAGTATCGATGATCGTCGGCATCGGATTCTGCATTCTCTTTCTCTTTGTCATCGTGCCCTTCTGCCAGAGAGTCGTCGTCGGGTTGGTCAGAAATCTGAAACCCGAAACCTTCATCAATGTCAGATATCTCAAAAGCAATTCTAGAAGAGTTCGACGAGTCGTACCTCAACCTTGTGAAGTTCAGCTGTGGTGTCGTCTTCATCGTCGTCATCCAACTTAACTTCCTCCTCTTCCTGTTCCTCATCTTCCTCCTCGTCATCTTCTTTCACCACCTCTTCCACGACAACACGGCGTTTCGGCGATTTGGGACGCTACAGAAACAGTGAAATTCCATTTTTGAGAGAGTATATGAAGACATTCCAATACGAATAGATTCTAGAAACAGTGAAATATGCATAAATTGCTTATTACATTTGTAATCGATTCGACTTTTGGAGGTGGTTGCTTCTGCTTCCTTCGTTTAGCTCTCCGCAGTTCTGGCGCCGGCTCATCTTCATCACCATGAGTAGCCTGAACTTCGTGCTCCTGAATCATTTTGAAATGTTGCAGTTAAGGAAATTAGAATAAAACAGCACATGTCTTCACTATATTTTGTTTCAGCCTACTGCTTCTACACGTTTTATCCTTTTTTCTGTTTTGAAGTAGTCATCGTTTTGACTGCAATATCCCAAAGGTAGGGTGCGTGGTAGCGCAGTTGGAGGTGCTTCCGGCTGCCACGCGTGCCGCGAAACGAAGGTACTTGGTTCGGGTCCAGCTCTGGCCAGTTAAGCATTCCACCTCTTGGGGTAGGTTAACTAATACCAGGCTTTTCTGGGAAGGGTAGAACACTTAATTTGGACGTCATTGTTCAAGTTGTTACAGTAAGTAATTGTATAGGCCAAATACGCATTAAACTTGGCTCCACGTCATCTCGTAGAAGCGGAGTGCGTGGACCACCTCGAAAAGAGATTGACTTGCGCTTCCTTTCTCCCTTTATTAACCTAAATGGCAGGGTTTCTTTGAATTGTCAGCTTTTTGAGCGATAAGTCTCCATCATTCCCTTCATGTCAAAATGAGACCGCCGCTGTATAGGCTTTACTACATATGAACGCTGTCAAGCAGCCGGTTCATATGAACTGACGCAAAAAGGATTGCGAACAAACAACAAAAATTAAAACTAATTTAAAACTATTCCTTCTCCAATAGTAGGTTGATAATTGCGTCGCCGTCCACGTCATATGTCAAATAAGCCACATTTGACCTTCTTATTGGTATTTTTCTTCAATGCGGGAGGTAGCGCAGTAGGAGGAGGCGTCGACTGTCGTCTGCACCTCGAATCAGGCTTTTGGTTCTAGTTTTTCGCCTAGGGCAACCGAACCGCATCAGAAGTCAGCCGATTGATATGAGACCCTTCGGGGAAGGAGAAAATGCTGACTTGTTCATCGGTTAGGCACCGCAAGTCATTGTATGGGCCAAATACGCATTCAAACCGCCTCCACGATATCCCGTAGAAGTAGAATGCGTGGCGCATCCAAAAAGGGATTGAATAACGGCGTCTTTTATTCTTTATCCTTTACGATGGCTGCTGGGGCGATGCTCGGTAAGGAGCAAGATAGAGCAGCTAACACATCGATAGATCAATCGATATTATCGATTTTTCGGCCCCGAGAAATAGATCAAGTAGTTAGGACCTTCGCTCGATAGATCGCATAAAATAAACACTCAACAAGAAAACAGCATCGAAGCGCCAATAAATATAGATGAACACAATAGATTTTTCCGGATTTGGCCGCTGAAGGTTAAAATTTTGCGAACAGTTGAGTTAGTTGAGCTTCAAAGCAAATAGCAAATAACAGTTGATCACTATTGATTTTCGGGAAGGCTACCAGTCAGTACGATATCTTATACTCTAGGCTCTCAGATCGTACCTTTAAGCGCTTTAGAGAGCTGGAGAACTTGGTTGATCGCTGTCATGGCGCCAGATCGCACCGATTATTATCGATTAAAATGCTCGTAAACGGCGACCCATATCGATTGCGCTTCCTGCGCCGCTTCGTTTTTTATGTGCTTTAGCGCTAGTTTGAAGGTAAAAATGTAATGAAACAGTGCGAGGAAGAGAAATAAGTAAATCTGCCTGCGGAACTGAATTACCTGGACAAACTCCTTGACCCGTTGTATGTTGTTCTCAATTTTTCTTCTCAAACCCGCAAATAATTGATCCTCTAATGGTAAATTTTCAAGTTCATCATCGTCAGCATCTGAAATAACGTTCCATTGAAGACGTGGATCTTCTAGTGGCTCTCTGAGAGGGCAGGAGCTTACCTGTGTGCACTGGAGTTTGTACAACTTCGCTTGAGTCCGACTCCTCTCTGGAACATGAAATTTGCTTGACTGTGTCAGCTTCTTGGCAATGAACAGTTTTGAAATGTTTTATAAGTGGCGTGCTTTTCCTAGGCAGAGCTAAATAAACAGTGTAGCTCTGTTCTGAACAGGTCAAATAAACCATATGCGCTTTCAAAAACTTAAAAATTTGTAGTATGATAGATGGTGCAAGCGGAAGCGCGTTGAGGTTGAGGTGCACACTTACACTACTCTTCTACAATTCGTTTGAGAACGACGGTCATTCAGGCTTTATGTGACCTTTATCAAACACTCTTAAGTACTAGTCGTTAATCTGGCCTACAGAGAGAGGTCCAACCATATGCAATCAGAGCGCGGACCGAACACGCGTCAGCCAATCAGGAAACCGCAGGCGCTTATTTGTGTGACGCTACCGTTCGATACAATCTGTTCGATCTGCGTCTCCCTCTCCTTCCCGAGTCCGCATTAACGACTCGTACCCACCTATTTTGCTCAAACTAGAAATTTTGATGCAGAGCATTTCCATCATCTACTGCTAATGCTTTGAATAGATCGAGAATGGTATTTGTCGCGAAGACGGGCAGCACTGGGAGATGGGAACGCCCCATCCAATGAGGTCGCATCGAAGGTCATTATACTTGTGTCCTTCCGAAATTTTTTCGAATAAGCGAATAATCGAATATATTCGGTTTCATGAAAAATCGATTATTCGAACAATAAATATATTCGAATTTTGGACCTCGTCGAATAGTCGAATAATGAATATATTCGACTTCTGGGCCTCATCGAATATTCGAATAATGAATATTCGAATATTCGTTCGAATTTATTCGATTCGGTCTGAAGTATAATAGTGACCTATGGATTATACTTGTATCCTTCCAAAAGTTTTTCGAATAAACGAATCATCGAATATATACGGTTTCATGAAAAACCGAATTCTCGAATATTGAATTTATTCGAATTTCGGGCCTTATCGAATATTTGAATAATGAATATTCGAAAATTCGTTCGAAATTATTCGATTTGGTTCGAAGCATAATGGGCATGCCATTCAGAGAGGCGTGTACAGTCGATAACCTGATCGGCTAGCTTTTGTTCGCTCTGTGCTCTGTTTGGCTATTATTGGCTAGAGCGCTTCCAGCTACCAATGCTGCTCACTTTCGCGACATGTACCCTTTCGGTCCATGTCACCTGTTAGGTCTTTTAGGTTGCACTTTGGAATCCCTTCTTTTCAGACCGCTGCTGTACGGCAGAAGAGGTGCTGCTTTCCGGGCTTCCCCAGACTGATTCATCACAGAAACGAATCAGCAGCAACGAAACGCTCGGATCCACTATTACAACACAAACACGAACGCTGTCGATCATTTTCGAAGGTGAGAAAAAGCCGGTGGTAGCGAACAAATCGGTCAATGGGATGCCTTTGTACTGAATAAACCTGCACTCCCAGTAGGCGTAACGTAGCAACAACAGTTCTAGTTTGTTTCTTTCTAGGACGTGGGGCTCATCTTTGAAGCTAATTCTGAGCCTAACGAGCCTGGTAAGCCATATAGATCTTCAAAAAAGGATAAAACTTTTGCAAGACGAGAGCAAACTGAAGGCAACACCTTCTGAGCCTCTTACTTGATTTTAATGGATCGTCCTTCTTTCTGAGATTTTTTTTGATCAGAGAAGCCGATCAATATTACTAGACAATCATATACATATGTATGCTATTTTCACGACAGGGTGCGTCGGAATCATGGTGTGACGTTGTAATCTTGCTATTAATCTCCTCGTCAACATAGGGGATAAGTAGAAATTGAGTAGTAAGACGATGTCACTTCCGAGGATACTAACCTTATATTCCTGCGACTCTTCGGCGAAACTTCCACATATCTAGGTTCATCATCCGCTAGGTCTTCGTGGCGAGCGGAAACTCCTAGACAAGAAAACATTGGAATAAAATCGCTTTTTATTCTAAGAAGTTTAGTTTTGCAGGCACTGCTGTAGAATGCGCCGTGCTCTACAACTTGCATTGTGCCTACAGCAGATCGTTGGTTTCCTACGAATGAAATAAGCCAACAACGATGCGTCTGATAAGCTAGGAAATGGTTTAGTGTGCATGCGACGCGCGACGCAATGCAACGGTCAGCTGCCATATCGATTCCGCGACGCGACTAATCGATATGGGAGCTTTCTCCAACGCTGTCCACAACCTAGAAGGCAAGGTGTACGAAAAAGAGCTCCTCTCCCTATGGCGCCAAAAATTAAGCAAATTTGTGTTTCAAACACTACAAACTGAAATTGTATGCTCCAAAATTCCGTCAGCGTTTTTGTCGTCACTGGCCTTCTCTCAGTTAGAACACTTGTTTCAAAAAAACAAAGTCGTTTATTCGTCTCATGGCGTCATTGAAGATCAAGGTCAGAAATACTAGCATTGCTCATAAGTTTGACACCTATCGCGCTCCAACGCGAATGGTGTAGTTAGCAGTTAGTACAGAGTTGCGTAACAGACTTAAAGTGTTTTAAGCCCCCTTTTATTATTTTTCACACATCGCTCATCTAAATTACCTTACCAAATTGCAGTTCATACTGATATCATGCTTTACTTTGTTTCACCAGTGTGAATTTTTCATTAAACGACCACTTTGTGCATAAATAAGTAGATAAATAAAACTGTAAGCGCTTTTGCCGAACAAAAAACACAAGAAAAGTGAAAAACGATGTATGTCGCGGAGTTGGGCAGCATTGGGAGGTTGGAACACGCCAGCCAATGAGGGTATGGTCGGCACCCTGATTAGATGGCGCGTTCCCACCACGCGATGCTGCCTACCTTAGCGACATGGACCGAAAGAAACGTTTAAAGAATTCGGACAAATTTGAAAATAAGAGACTAACAAACCAAAAGTAATTCAGATCAGAGGTGTTGAAATTTTTCAATTTTCCGTTCCAGCATGTTCTGGGGCAGCCTGTCATGACATGTCAGACACGTTTGTGCTTCGCACCTCTAGGATCAGAACTGGCGGTAACCATTTTATTACAGAAAATGTGATTTTCACGGACACGGGGAAAACCATAGAGATTCTGCCTGCCTGATTCTGATTTTTGATTTTTCCTGATTCTGCCCCTTCCCGACTTATTCAATGTGAGCCGCGTTAAAACTAAATATATTCTTTGTTTACGGTCCTTTAAAACGAAAAAAACAACATAAAATTCGACTTTAGCTGATCCCTCTCCTCTTTCGGGACGCGCCACGCCTTCAGTTTTAGAGCATGCTATGGATTTGCCTTGAACTCGAATGTGAATAAAAGCCTATAGTCAAATCCGTGTTTTGCCCTTTGCTGAAATCCCTGAATCCCCTAGTGGTCAACCGCAGAAGGTGTTCTGGTGAAATGGGAGATCAACTAGTCAAAACTCATGATCGGCACGTATACAGGAGGAGGCCAGCTCTCTTTCCGTCTCTCTTTCTCTCTCTCTCTCTCTCTCTCTCTCTTTCTCCCTCTTGGTTGCGCCGTGCACTTTACTGTATTTAGACCAACAAACAAAATGACGTTATGTGGACAAAAGGTGGAATTATACAAGTATACAATAAAACTCTTTACTTTACTGAGTAAATGAAACAAACAAATAATAACAATAATGAGTAATGAGTAATAAATAATAAATAAAGATAAATAAAAGCCAAACAACGAACTGATCATATCAGACGCATGTTGTTTCAGGCAGGAAAAACCTGACGGACTTTTTATAACAATAATAAATAACAAAACGAACAAAAATATGACTTACTATCGCTGCCTTCGGAAAGATCTTTTGACGAAAATATTGTGTACAGACCGGAACATAGAAACAGAAAGACCAGTAGAACAGCCCAGGTACGTGCACCTCCCTGAATAGACGATTTTTTGTCACCGCGAAGAAAAACAAAATAAGAGAATAGGAATGATGTTGCCGAACCTTTGTAACGCTATAATCAATCCTATGCACTGGAGCTAGCGCTACAGCCATTGGATGTGGCCCAGCGCCAACTGAAACAGAAAATTATTCACATGGTATGAATTTTTAGCAGACATTTTCCCATAGACAATCAGATCAGCCGGTTAAAAATTATCTGAAATTAACTGCGCCGTCATGTACACCTCTAGACATGCAGCAGGATGTGTCCGCCAGGAAATCTGAGAGGATCAATGGCTCCGGGAGTAATGTGCTGTCGCCCGAAGACGCCGTCGCAGACAACAACTGTCGCAGCTGCGTATGTATATGTTCATCTGCGCTGGTAGTATCGCTGACTATGTGTGACACTTGCCACCTAGTAGAGTCCGAGGGGCACACTCCTACGCGTAGCGGCCACTGGAAGCAAAATGTGCCATTTTCACTTCGAACTGGACGCAATTTATTTATTTATTTATTTATTTATTTACCAGTCGTTCAGCGGCCTAGCGGCCGCCGACGACTGGTTGGGGGCTTCACCCCCAAACCCCGAGAAGAGAACGCTCCGACCTTCTTCTTTTCCCAACTTTTAGACCTTCATAATTTCACTGCGATAAAGAACTGGTTATATAGAGTACAGCCGTCAGAATCAATTTTAGCTGCAACCTATGTCATGGTTTCCGCAGGAAGAACACCTTAACTGCGTCGATTGCGGCAAGTTAGAAAGAAACAGAAAAAAATGAACGACATCCATGTATAATTTGATCAATATCGATTGATGGTTATCGATACCTCAAAAACAAACTTCAGATTTGTGTTCAGCGACCTCGATTACCCTCAGGGCTGAAGTTACGTACCGTTTGAATGGCATCTCAAAATTTCAATAATATCGCTCTTAGCTTACGTAATAAATAAATAGATAAATAAATATATAAGGCTGAAGTTTCCTGCCTCTTTTTTGATAATATCGATTACCGATATCCTCCCCTGCTGTGAACGCGTCCCGTCGACGATCATCTAAATGCCCAGGCACGGTTGCCGACGTGTTCGGCATGTCTACGGCTCACCATGCACGGTTGCCGACGTGTTCGGCACGTCTTCTGAATCCCTGCGCACGTTGGACGAAGTCTCTTCAGCACGTCTTCTGAATCCCTACGGTTCGCACTTGGTCCCCATTCATATTCTGACGCGCTGCCCGCTGAATATATCGTGAACTTGGGTGATCCAAGTTATAAGTTCGCCAGCAATCGCCCATGGTTAGGCTGAAATAAAACCCGGCTGAAATACGCCGCACTGTCGTAGACATCTCTTGGCTTCAGTCCCCCATCCCCGTGACGGACACGTGACATTAGCCGATTATATACAGGTAAGATTTGTACAGAATAGCGCGCATGAAATTGTCCTTCTAATATGGACGCAGCTAATTATGTAGACAGCTAACACATGAAAGGGAAACTCAAAGGAAATTCCAAGAATAAAAACAAGAACAGCCATAACATTTGATTTTTGACTTTTGCAGTCATACTGAACATCCGCCACATCATAACAAACGTCTTCCAGGTTAAACTAGAGACTCACCAAGGGTCAGATTCATCAACAGCTTACCGGCCGGTAACGGTGAAAAAATACCGCCAAACCCCTTGATATGGCACTCACTCATCAGCAGCAGGTTTGACGGTACTTTTCACCGCTGCCGGCTGGTAAGCGGTTGATAAATCAGCCCCAGAACGGTTCGAATAATCATTTTCACGTCCGACTTCCATCAATCTTGGCATTGTTGGCACTGATATTCCGTAAGTTGCTCTCATCTGTAAACCAAGATTGGTATCGACCTTTTATCAGGGTTACTTTTCGGCTGGGCGCGTGTAGCGCAGTAGGAGGAGGTGCGGGCTGTCTCGTGCACTCGATTCCAGGTTCGAATTCCCGCCCAGGCCAACCAAGCTTTCATCCCTTCGAGGTCAGTGAATTGGTACCAGGTCACTGTTGTACTTTCAGGACTCCTAAGGTCGAGGAGAGGTCGGAAGAAAATTTTCGCCCAACTTCTCCCAAGGGGTTATTTGGGGTTCTGATCACGAATCTCACAACCGTGTTTGAAATTTCGGCCAAGCACGGTATTCTACGGTAGCTACGGGTGACTGAGGTCATGGTCACCGATTTTGCCCAAACTTCGGCTACGGGGGTTATTTGAGGTGCTAATCACGAACCTAACATTTGATTTTCGTTTTACGCTGGAGTACGGTAGGTATGGTGACTAAGGTTATGGTCACCGATTTCGCCCACAAAAATAGATGTCAGATTCGTGATCAGCAACCCAAATAACCAATAGGCGAAGTTTGGGCGAAGTCGGTGACTATGACCCTGGCAGCCTTAGTCACCTGTACCTACTGTAACCTACCGTAGTCGACCGAAATTTCGAAACGGATGTCAGATTCGTGATCAGCATCGTAAATAACTCCCCTGGCGGAAGTTTGGTCGAAAACTTTTTTAGACCTCTCCTCAACCTCTGGAGTCCTGAAAGTACATCAGTGCCATAAGTGCAACAGTAACTTATCTGGGGAGGATAAAGGGATGGCTTTATCGTCGGATGGCCATCGCAAGTCATTCTAAGGCCAAATACGCCGTCAAATCGCCTCCACGACATCCGTAGAAGTAGAATGCGTGGCGCATCCCAAAAGGGATTCAGTAGCGCCGTTCTTTACTCTTTATCACTTTACGCTTTGGCGACGTCGCCTTCGTTAGAGCCTGGGAAGGTCGAGTTCATTTGAAACATCACTCCCCAAGCGCTATTTCATTCTACAGGAGTGAATTCTGATGGAGACCAAGAGTCAGGAAGCTATGTCATAGAGATGGATGAGCAACGAAATAGCGTCTGGGCGAGTAGTTTGTCGAATGTTGCCGTAAAGTAAGCCTGATAAAAGTTCAATACCAATCTTGGTCTACAGCTGAATGCAACTTACGGAACTCCAGAATAATCTTTGTTCAATGAATGTTCGGTATGGATTTTTCTGAACAACACGGTTAGTGTAATTTCTTGTTCGAAGAAAAATTTAATATGGCTTTTTAAAATTTTTAAAGTTCACCTGCCCCAGTAAGTGAACGCAAAAATTTATTTTTCAAGGAAAAGTATTGTTTTTTTAATTCGTTTTACAGCGCGGAAAGGTGGCAACCACTATTAATGTTAAAAGAAAAGATCGAGCTATGCACTCGGCTACATCGTAGCAGTTTTTATTCAATTTTTATTTTTCTGTTTATTTTACCGATAGCAAAAATTCTGTTTGCGTAGCGTGGCACAGGTTGCAAACAGTGCAACAAGAACATTTATAAAAACACTCATATCTTCATACCCCTGTTTCAACTAAGCAGCACTTACACTGTCAATCAAATATGATAGAAATCGAATATCGATCCAGTCGAATGCGTGGAGCGATCTCTTTTTTTAGTGGACAAAACGATTGCTGCCGTTGTGCTCTTTAGAACAAAATTTAATTTAATACTTTCACTCTGAAAAATAAATTTTTTATAGAATTTTAAGCAGATTTTTCAAATACTTATCGCAGCCGGTGAATTAAAGATTTTCAAAAGAGGTTATACTTAGTTTTCCTGAAGCGAACAATTATTTTAACCTTGTTGGAGAATCCTTGGTTCAATGTGCAAGACCTTCGTTTTGATTTTGGAAGATGTTCAGTTCAATTTCAAAAGCGCTAAGCTTGCTTAAAATAGCGTCCAATTTGAAAAATCTCCAGTTTGACATGAAAATGGTATAAATGCGTAAAAAATAATTTGGAGACTCATCGACTCAATCACTGGGTCAGCAGCGGGAAAAGTGTACAGGATCTGGCGTGAAGAAATCGATACCGCATGGATCAACGGATAATGTTTGCTGTGGGCTAACAGTCGGACGTTGCTTCGATTGCGCACTGAGTTGACGGATACTTATGCTGCCTATTAATAGAAATTTTTGCAAAGACAACTAAAAGGCTCTTTTAAAGGGAAGATAGTTTGTCATCTCGTTGCTTTAAATTTTGGTGAACTTTAATGCATATTTTGTTGCCCAATAAGAAGTCGACATGGAATGCTGGCAAAACAGTGGATAGACTTGACTCAGCCTTTATCGATGTAAAAGTGCTATCGTTCTGTAAAAAGTGGTACATTCCGGGCACAGGGACAACACACGGCGGCGCAACAAAATTGTGCGCGGCGCTTCTGCCTGCTATTGGCTGACACCCCCCCCCCCCCCCCACTGGCAGTCCCTCAATCAATCGCCAATTGCACAAACCTATCAAGGGAGAGGTGCAAGATGATGATGGGAAGGGTCAGGGCATCGATACAGATAACTGCATTTGTTATCGATCGAGTTGTAAACGACGTTGTGCTCTACTGTCACTGTATGAAATCGATTTTTCGAGTGTTAAGAAGGCCCCCGTTTAGCTCTTTCAAGGGAGGAGGGGAGGTTCTCTCCTCTCTCTCTCGCTCCAGCACTCCCTTCTACAGACGCTGAGTAGATCACCTAGCTTTGCAGGAAAAAAATCAAGGATGTGGCCCCTTTAAGATGGGTAAGTCCAATTTTTTCACTTTTCTGAGCTCCTTTCCTTGATCCGTTCTGTCAAACAGATCCCCACCACAACATTCTAGTACTCGCCCACATCTATCAGCTGACAAGGCCCGTATTGACGGCTGCCCTGTGTTTGCGTCTTTGGCGGTGCTCACTAATGAGCTGAGCTGCGTGCTTGTCTGCATTTTGCCCGGAATGTACAAAAAAGCTGGTCATCCATATTGTACAGCTGAATATTGTGCACATTACCTTTGTCCTTGTGGCAGTGCTTTATTGGAAAGTGTACCCAGTTCACATTCGCTTTATGAGAATATTTTATGAGGCGTGATCGTAAAAAGTGCTCTTCCACCACTTTAAACGCTCTTTCGGATGCCAACACGCGAGCGGACGCGTAGCGGTTAATGTAGATCTAAACCCATTATCACTACTACCAGACGTTCAGCGGCCTAGCGAACGCTAAATATCTGGTTGGGGGCTTCGCCCCCAAGCCCCGAGAATAGAACAACCCCATCCCATCTAGTTTGGGGCTTCACCGTCAAATCCCGAGAATAGACCAACTCTAATCTTTCTCCTTTCTTCTTTAGGCCTTCTTACAGTAAAAAAAAACTGGTTTTTCTATATAGATTAGAGCAGTGGGATATGGTAGGGCAGAATTTTCACTGCGCATATGAAGCCCATCCACTCTCCAACACATGCACGCGATTTATTCTCCGAAGCGCTCGTTCTCTACGTGTCGAGAAACAGGCAATGAGAGTCCCAATCCTATGCTTAATCAGCAAAATCATAATTAAAATTAATCGATATTGGTCGACAACGCTTACTGTCCGACGGCAAAAATACTGCTCCAAATCCCATGGTCACTCTCTCTACCCCTCCCCATGCCGAAATACTTCCTTTCCTATGTGCTGGCAAAAAAAAAAAACGGAGTGAGAGTTAAGCGCGCACATGTGACACTGAGTACCGATTCACGTGTCACTACGTTGCCACGACGTCTATGACACTCCTTCTGCACTCTCACACACGTGCCACCACTTCTGTAAGCCGTCTTCAGAAATCCAACACACATTGAACGATGCTGAGGGAAAATGCTGGTCCCCCCCTCATTCATGCTCGCTCCTCTAATGGTCTCCCTTCGTTGGTCCTGTCCTATCGGTCGCCCTTACTCGGAATCCCTACGGAAGTTGGTCGACGTCTTCAGCACGTCTTCTGAATCTTGACTGACGACTTCTAGCGCAGGTCTTCTGAATCCCTATGCACGTTAGATATGACATCTTCAGCACGTCTTTTGAATCCATACGCAAGTTGTACGACGTCTTCAGCACGCCTCCTGAATCCCTACGCACGTTGGACGACGTCTAACGCAGGTCTTCTGAATCTTGACTCACAACGTCTAGCGAAGGTCTTCTGAACACCTACGCACGTTAGACGACGTCTTCAGCACGTCTTTTGAATCCATACGCAAGTTGTACGACGTCTTCAGCACGCCTCCTGAATCCCTACGCTCTGCACTCCGTCCCCATTCATACCGTGACGCGTTGCCCCTTGAATATCTCGTAAACTTAGACGATCACCCGCCAAGGATATACATAGTTCGCCAGCAATCGCCCACGGTTAAGCTCAAATAAAGCCTGGCTGGCATACGCCGCACTGTCGTAGGCGTCTCTTGGCTCCAGTCCTCCCTCTCCGTGACGGACACGTGACATTAGCCGATCATATATAGTAGGATAGACTCGGTCAAGTGGGCACCGTAAGCCCTAGTTTATACTTGCGCCGCCACGCGGCGCACACCACGATCGCCTTAAATATCGATTTTTCGCTCTGCCCGATCGATATCTATCCCGACCATCGTGCCGCGCCTCGCAGCGGCGTAAGTATAAATTAAGGCTAAGTGTCTTGAAGTAAAAGAAAAACGGTCTGCTATATTAACGGTTTCATAAGAGAGAAAACCAAGATCTAGAAGAAATCCAGTTAGGAGGCACGACCATAGTTTCTAATTAAACGAAGCTAGTATGGTAGTAAAAACGAAATAAAATTTCGCTCATATTCACTCCTATTTCAGTTTAATAAAAGAAAATGAGGACATACTAAATACTATGTTCAAAAAAGAGTGCCATAGGAGCGAATGCTCTGATAAATAAGTAATCAATTTAAAACATAAATCATTTCAAAACAAAATTATAATTAAATTATAATCTCAGTATTAATCAGAGTTCGCTTTGCTGAATATACTTTTTTTGAATATCTGTCATCGTTAACTGGGATTTGAGGGACTTCACATGGTGACTTTCAAAGGTTACTTCTCCTGCTCCCCATTCCTACTTTAACATTTAGCATTCGTTTCTAGGGAGAATCCATTTTTTCTCTTCTGCCAACAGTTTTTTCGAATATGGCGTTGTGATCATGAATGTTGATTAGAGTACCTAAATATTAATTTGCAGTTGAGTAGTGTACTTTGAAAATCACGTCACGCTGCGAAAAAAAAATCCAAATCTGTAGCTCGACTACAACAATTGATATTTTAAATATGTTATTCAATTGATATTTTATTCTATTTTAGCTTTTTTGGTGAATGTCGCGAAGCGCGCCGGCCAATCATATCCAAGCAACGACCGGGCGCAGCCAATCTTTCGACCGAACAGGAGACTATGGGTGGTCTCGTTAAGATGTTCTTGTACTTGTCGGAAAATGCGGATGACGAGCCTTGGCGCTGCAGCTGCGGAGTCCTTTTCTCCAGATGTGCTGTAGAAGATTCCGATTCTTGCGTCAAGAACAAAATCTGTTCAGGATAGAGCTGCCAGGTCAAGGGAAGTGATTAGAAATGCGATGACTTCATGTGATTGTGGGGATCCGAACATCTCGCCCTCGGCGCGCCCTTTGCTCCGCCCCTTTCTGAGGGCAGTGTAGGGAACACCTCTTCCCCACCATTTGTGTTCCGTCTTGTGGCCTAAAAGAGCGGAACACGGAACGGAACGGAAGGACTAAAACGGCCGAAAACCGGAATTCGGAACTCGAAAACGGAAATTCCGCACATCTCTGATGCGTTTAGTCTGCTGACGCCAGGGCCGTTGGTTTTCGAGCTGTGGCGCGAACTCACAAATTGAGGTGGTATCAGCAGGTTTTTGCCGAAGCGATGTGTAACTTACTAAGCGATCGAAGAAGCATTACACTCGCTCAATATTGATTTTTGCGAATTCTCCGTCGAGACGCACAATGCTCACAGGGCTCGAAAACCCACTGCAGCTGCTCCGTGTTAAATATTACCTACCGGCGGTGGCCGGCTACATAGCAGTAGGTCGTCGTTCGTTGTTCGACGGATAGACGGCGGAGGACAATTTGCTCCCTCCGATGATGAATGGAGCTGTTGTGCGGAAGCTGTGGGGTCGCCGAGTGTGAAAGCAAAACAAGTTGACGTCGACGTCGACGATGATGACACTGAACGTCGTCTGCACGAGGCAAGTGATCCGTACGGATTTACGGGATATAACGACGCGTCACGCCGACAGATCGGTCTAGTCGGAAAGCAAGAAACCTTCCTTCTCCAACTACCACATCATCGGAAGTGCTTAGATCTTCACATCTGTCTGAACGAGAGTGTCCCAGTGCCCGTGGCGGCATACAACTCATCAGCTCGTCAGCGCAAAGAACAAGCATCAGGATCGCGCCATAGCCTTCTACTTGCCGTCCCGCACTTTAAACTAACCCCCGAGCAAAGGATGAACTGCCACAGTCCGCTAACCTCATTTTCTTGCATAAACGTTAATCGAGCCCTCACACTGAGGTAACTTATTAGACTTTTTCAAAGACCACCTGACATCCCCTCACGCTATGCTAGAAGTGCTTACGGTGTACCTAGGCTGCGTTCAGTGATTTATTACAGCTGCATTTTGCCTGTAAATGAGCATAAAAGCCTAAAGGAAGAGAAGCTAACCTTATTTTTAAGGGTTGATCTGCATAACTTTAACAGATAACGTATTTACGCAGAAAATATCAGCGCTTAAGTGGACTAGAAAGGCAGGTGGTAGCGCAGTCGGAGGAGGTATCGGTTGTCGCGCGCTCCCTGTATAAAAGTTCTTGGTTCGGGTTTTCCTTTCAAACCAACAAAGCCTTCCAATTCTCCTGATCCGTGAGCGTACCACGCTCGTGTGGAGAGAATAACACACTGACCTGTTCATTAGCTGCTCAAACCAATGCATGGACCAAGTAGGTGTTCAACTTTTAGAAAGTAGAAAGCATGGCGCATCCGAAAAAATACTGACACTGTCCTTTGTCTTGAGTCCTTATTTCACGTAGAAAATGGTGCCAAACAGTGGCGAAAGTAGTTCCTATATTACCTATAGGTGTTGAAAATGTTTTTCGCACACTAGTGACCGGCCTTCCTTTGTGTAGTGTGTTTTTCATTTTATTCTTTCGAGCGCAATCCTATACATATATATGATAGTGCTGTGCTATTATGGAAGTAAAGGAGCGACAAGGAGCGAGTGACGGAGGTATTCAAATATTTTTGGGATGCGCTATGCATTCTACTCCTATGGGGTCTTGTGACGACAATTTACCCAACAGAATGACCGGCAGTAGCTAGCCTATGAACGATCCGCTGTTTTGCTCATCCTGAAAAATCTGGTACCAATTTGCGGTCCCGTAGGGATGGAATGCTTGATTGATGTGGGCGGGAAATCCAAAACAAGGGCGTCGATTCGGGGTGCAGACGACAGGCGGCGCCTCCCCTAACTGCGCTGCCACACGCCGAGTATGCCAAATAAGCTTAGAAAAATGGTCTCGGCTATGGCTTCTAGAATCTATCTGCGTTTTTAAAAGTGCGTCAGAGTAAAAGAAGCCAAGTTTGGAAAAGGAGTACTATCACGACGACAAGGTGGTGGGATGACACTTGTACGAGGCGGTTCTTCATTTCAAACCATTCTCGAGGCAATTTTTGGTAAGTTAATAAATTCGACAAGGGGCAGCTGCCTTTCATTACCCAACTTTAACAAAAAAGTAACAAAATATAGCTGTACTTGTGCTTTGGAGAAACTTTATAGAACGAATGAATGAATGAGTAAATTCGATGTCGAATATTCGAGCGAATGAACGATCGAATTTATACGATTATTAATTTTTTCGAATGAATGAAAATCGAATAAGCCGGATCGTCCGTTTATTCGAGTATTCCAATAGTTGAATAATTTGTTCAAATCAGGTTCTGTTCTGGAAGATTTGAAGCTTATTTGGTATTCGACTAGAACAAATCGACTTTCGAATGAATTTGAAATATTCGATTTTCTAATAATATTCGAATATGGCTCCCGTTCGGTGCTCGAAATCGGTCGAACATTTCACTTTTTAAAGCCATCAATGTTCGAATTCGAGCGGATATTCGAAACCCTATAAATATCGATTATTCGACTATTCGAATAAATTATTCGAATGTATTCATTCAAGCTCAACTATAAATATAACTAGGTGAGTAACAATAGAAATGAATATAATTTGGAACAACATTAGTTTACATCTTTAGCGTTTTCAAGAACCCAAAGAAATTGATGAGAATTTGTCGAAAAATAAAGCTGAGCGATCACTTGTCATTGGTGTGGAAGATCCAGAGGTGGTCTTGGAGCCTTCTGAAGCAACGTACACGCATCTCTGCCAGACTGATATGTGTAATCAGAGCAACTACTCAATAATCAAGAAGAAGCTGTAGAAGAAGCGCTGAACTCACCGCTCGATCCTTGTCGACGAAATGGCGGTCGCGGTGCGGGGATGCTGTTGCCATTCTGTTTCGACGCCATCGGGATCGAGCCCGATGAGGCTAGTTGCCGATCACAATACTAGTCGGTGGTGGTGGTGTCTTCTCGTTGTGTATGTGACGTATACGTATGCGTGTGAATGCAGGTAGCTGTGTGTATGTGTGTGTATGTCGGTAGTGCGTATTGTGGGCGTTACGTGTATGCGCTGGGGGTTTGTGTATGCGTGTATGTGTGAGAGATATACGAGATGAGTGTCTACGACGGAGGAACGATGGCGACGGAGGCGATATGCCGTCCGTCGATCGCTACGCCCCTGGGCGTTCGGTCGCTGCAAAAGAAACTCTCTCCGTCACTCGCGAAATCAATGCTCGAAAGCTCATCACCGAACGCATGTAGAACACGTTCAGACACAGATACACGGCGAAGTCAGGCGAATTCACAACTCCAATCGTGAGATCACGTCAAATTCAAACGTCTGGGATAAGAGAGGTATGAGGATAGGAAGGCGTAGTGACAGGAGTTTCTTTTTCTACTTCAAAAATTAGCTTTATAACAATATGAACAAGATTAATAACATGTTCTCCATCGTTGTCTAAGGCCTTTGTTATACCATCGCTCACTCCGAGCGATGCCCAATGATATGCCCCCATATCGATCGCGTCGCGCGGGGCGATCGATATGGGAGCTTATCATTAGGCTTCGCTCGGGGGAGCGGTGGTATAACAAAGGCCTAAATCGTAGGCCTAAAGATGCGGCAGCTTTTCAAATCGCTTATGCTGCAATGGCACCAACTGCGAGCTGGCTAAGTGAGCTACTTTAGTTTCGAGTTCTGACAGATCATTGAATGTTCTTGCGCAACGATGACGCTTCACCGCGCCAAGGAAATAGATGGACGACAGAAGGAGTCAATTCGGCAGATTAAGAAGGATGGGAGAGGTGCTCTTATCTGAATCCGGTAACCTTCTGATGGTTCAGTTTCGCGATCTGTGGACGTGCGTTGTCGTGTCGGATGCTTCAGGAGAAGTGCGCCAGCCATCTCAGAAGAAAGTGAATCATTTCCTTCTAATTCCATCGTCAACTGACAAGAAAAGGGTCTGAAGCGTACGTCTAAACGGGGAGAGCGAGTCACATAGGGAGAATCCCCACTCCTCAATTTATAAAAATGTGTTTCTTTTTTTTGCCAAGTCGTTGAACCCAAGGATTAGATGGTCCTTGGAGTCACAATGGAATCGGCGCCTCACGAGTTTTTGGGCCTTTTGTACGCCCGCGATGTCACTGCCTGCAAGTGGCTCGGAGCGGATAGTGACGTTGCTTCATGAGACGGAGGTAGAGGGTTCGATTCTCCTGCGCTGCTGTGTTCTTGAATTTCAACCGATTGGTTGAGGTTTGAAGGGTTCTGACGTCTTTAGCATTTTCAGAGTTTTTTGCGCAATTTTCCAGCTGTATGCTGGAGTATCAACATAATGATGTATAAGCGTTCAACAGCAGTGATACACAGACACACAGTGCATGAAGCAGCACTGAACGCAATACGGACAGCGTATAAAAGCGACCGGCCCCCAACAGTTTGTTTCCCCACATGGACCAATGCTCGGGAAAAACCATCCTGCTCGGGTTTCCAAAAGAGACCGGAATGTGACGTCGGAGGTGGTTCAAATGAGAAACGAGGTGTGCGGATCCCGCAAATTAAGGTAAACGGCATCGATACACTCTTTCCCTCATGTCTGCCTGTCACCTGGAAATCAGAGGTCTGCTGAAGGTTTTCTAGAACCTAACACCAACAATGTCCGCCGAGGGTCGAGTGGTGATCCACCTGCTCACGCTGAACTGTGGCCCACCTTTAGTAAAGAAACCTCTGAGGGAAGAAATCAAGCTGGCCGAACGGATGACCAGCATACTCAACGACTTCGAAGCACGTCAACTTGAAGTTGACGAAGACGAACAGCTGGAAGTGGTGGAAGGAGAAGAAGAAGGTTGAGATCCACAAGAAGAACTGATAGACTTGGAGAGGCAAGCAGGCAGTGGACACATGATAACGTTTTCGGGTGGAACACTTGTTTTGGAGGAAAGTGTACGTCTTCACTTGGGCTTTAGATGTTGAATAGCTTCCTCTTTGCCTTGCAGTTAAAATTCCGGTCAATAATAAAGATGTCGCAAGAAAGTTACTCTCCACAGCTGGAAAAATGCGCAAAAAAAAAACTCTGAAAACGGTGTAGACGTCAGGATCCCTCAAATCTCAGCGAGTCAGTTGAAATGCAAAAATGCAGCTGCGCTGGAGAACCGAACCCTCTACCTCCCTCTCATGAGGCAACGTCACTATCCACTGCGCTCCGAGCCGTTTACTGGCAGTGGCGTTGCGGCATACAAGATCCCCGAACTCGTAAGGCGCTGATTGCTTGTAACTTCAAGAACCAGTACTCATTGAGTTCAACGACTTGGCAGAAAAGAAACACATTTTTATACTAACTGAGGGGTGGGGAATCTCCCTATATGAGTCGCTCTCCTTTCTTCAGACCCTTCCCTTGTGAGAAGGTTATCCTTCTTGTATTCCACATATATGGACTCTTCTGGAGGTCGTTGTTACGGTGTCACATCTGATAATCATGCTGATACCACGCGTATGCGTGCTCTTCTAGGAGACATTTCAAAAACTCTCTATGAATTTCATGTGGTAGCGGGATAAGAGCAGGTGCCGGCAGCCGCGTGCTCCCTATGGATTCGAGATTCGGGCCCCATCTGGGCCATAAAGGATAAAAGACGGCATTACTCAATCGCTTTTGGTATGCGCCACGCATTCTACTTCTACGGGATGTCGTGGAGGCGATTTGAATGCGTATTTGGCTATACAATGACTTGCGGTGGCCAGCCGATAAACAAGTCAGCGCTCTATCCTTCCCTGACTAGTCTGGTACCAATTCACCGAACCCGGAGGGATCAAAGGTTTGGTTGGCTTGGGCGGGAAATCCGAACCAGGAACCTGGTATCGGGTGCACGCGATAGCCGGCGCCTCCTCCGACTGCGCTACACGCGCCTATCTGGGCCATAGATGCCTTCAATTCCGCAGGAGTCGGTGATTTGATATCAGGGGCCTTTCAGCTAACCAATAAGTTGGCTTGAGAGGACTTTGCATGAGTTGCTATCGCTTCGTTGAGTGATTTGCTGACGCAGATTCAAGACATTTCTAGCTGTCGACAACGAGTTCAAATTCATCAAAAATTCAATCCAACCGCATTAGTAGAGAAGGTGAGTACAGATACAACCGTTCACCTTTACGAAAACTGTAGAAGTTCATGTTTGAAGACGTAGCGGATCTTCCCGAAAGGATTCCCGACCTCAAGCTCCATAATGCCGCTCATATCTCGTTGAAATGGCGGGTTCAAGGAGATTCCAAACCGAAAACTGAAGAACTTTGATAAATCTCCGCTTTTCTGTTCTTCCGTATACGCTACTAGGCTTTATTGTAGTTGAAGTAGTAGAAATTTTCCTACTATATATAAAAGAGCAAGCGGTTGTGTCTGCCCTTCCGTCTGTCCGTCCGTCAGTCCGTCCGTCTGTCCATCCGTCCTTCCGTCGGTCCATCTAGCTTTTCATAGACGTCGAGTGACAGGCGTCCGGGTTGAGACGAGGTGTGACCCACGTCGTGTCGCGTGCGTCAGAAGACGTGTCACCGATGTCGCGCAAAGGGCATCTGGGTTGAGAAGACATCTCACCGTCGGCGTTCAACAGGCGTCCGGGTTCAGGAGTTGTGTCACTCATGTCGCGCAGTGGGTGTCTAGGTTCAGAAGAGGTGTCACCGACGTCGCCCAAGTGGTGTCCGGATTCAGACGACGTGTCACCGATGTCGCGCAATAGACGAACGGTTGGAAAGACGTGTTGTCGACGTCGCTCGACAGGTGTCCGGGTTCAGGAGTTGTGTCACCCATGTCGCGCAGTGGGTGTCTAGGTTCAGAAGAGGTGTCACCGACGTCCAGATCCAGAAGTCGTTCCACAGATCATACTTTCCACAGCATTCGTGAGAAGACTTTTTAAAGGTTTCGTTCGACAAGTGTGTGTACTTGACTCTCACTACGCCTTTATTTCTTTTTATTTCACTTCGGCACAAGTGTAAGGGGTATTGACGGGGTTGAGAGTGAGTGTAAGGAGAATGGTTAGTTATCGGAGGAACATGATTGCTGTCGGACAGTTAACGGTATCAGAAGGGTAAGAGGGCCTAAAGAAGAAAAGAACACGGACGGGTGTTCTATACTCAGGGTTTGGGGGCGAAGCCCCCAACCAGACGTTTGGCGGCCGCGAGGCCGCTGAACCTTTGGTTTATGAATATTCAAAGACTGACAGTATTTTTGGAACTCCTTTTAGAGCCCTGGAGATTATACCGTGTCACTCAACTGATTTTGACCTGTGAGGACAACGAAAGCATAAGCTTATGCATATGTGTGTTTGGTTTCAAATTCTTTAAGGCACGTACAAGATTAGTAAGAACGAACCTGTAAAGGGCTTCACTAGTCAGCCCTGGTTGTTGTACAGCACGCATACTGTGTACTTCTAACAATGAAAGGGTCTGAAGCGTATGTAGGGGAACGGGGAAAGCGAGTCATATAGGAAGAATCTCCACCTATCGTTTAGCATAAAACTGTATTTCGTTTTTGCCAAGTCGTTAAGCCAAACAAACAAGGTCCCAAAAATTTACTGAGGAATCGCGGCGGGGGTGCTCACTAGAGCTCGCTAGAATACGCTGGCAAACGGTTCGGAGCGCAGAGGATAACGACTTTCCTTCATGGGAGGGAGCTCGAAGGTTCGGTTCTTGTGCGTTGCATTTTCTTTGCATTTCAACTGACCGGTTGAGATTTGAGGGGTCCTAAAGTCCACAGATTTTTCCAGATATTTTCTGCACATTGTCCAGGAGGGAAAAAGAATTTCTGGAGACGATTTTGGATACTATCTAGCAAACAGATTGGCTTGTCGTCCAACCTATCGAGCAAGTCAATGCTTTATCCTTGCCAAACAACTACATCACCAACGAAAGAAACCACCGAATTTTGTTCTGGATACGAACCGGACCAGGGGTGCACAATTAACGGTTAACGATTTAACGACTTTAAGAAATTAACGGCATTTTTCGTTAAGATCTGGCTTAACGACTCAACGGAAATTTTTAGAAATTGAACGGAATTTTTAGCGGACTTTTTTCTCAGTGAGTTTATCACGTTTACCCTTAGTCTTCACTAATGTTGCAGGCCTCATCTTCCCGATTAGGACTGTTCCTGAAAAAGTGTTGAAATCAAAGAGTATTTTAATGTCTTTATGTTATTGTCATATCTTTTATGGCGCATTTGAATTTTTGGAATGCATTTTAGAGGTAGAAATTTCTTTGCCGAGCCCCCAAACACGTCAACGAATTCACAAAGATATAGGTTTAACATCCTTGTAAGATATGCCTATCCTCACTTGGCGATGCTTATCCCAGAATACTTTTGCTCGCCACCTGGAACAGTAGAGACGGAGAGAATATCTTCGGCCGCTGGACGTATGTATTTTGGTATCTGTCGCGAAGGTGAGCAGCATTGGTAGGTGGGAGCGCGCCAGCCAATAATATCCAAGCAGGGCACAGATCAAACACATGCTAGCCGATCAGAGTATGGACTGTACACGCCCTCTTTGAATGGCACACCCATTCAATTTGGTCTGACTGGATGGGGCGTTCCCATCTCCCAATGCTGCCTGTCTTGGCGACATATACCCGTACCAAGAATTTGGAAAGCTACTTTTCCTGAACGTTAACACTTTGGCGACGTATCACACCCTTTCAGCGGTGTGGGACCGTGTGACATGATGTCGTGTCACGGTCCCGACGTTTCAAAAAATGGGTTGGTCCCACACACCAGGCAGGCGAAAAATCGTGCGATCGACAACGTGTTAGCATTCCGCTGATAGCTTTTAATTGTATTTTTATTGATTCTTTCTGTAGTTAGAGGGCTGGTGCTTGAATCGAGACTGTATATGCACAACAGTCACACGAAACGGTTTCGCAAAGAACTATGACGGGTGGAACTCCGGGGTCTGCCCGATTGCACATTTTAAGATGCCTAGCCGATGTGATGGAGACCAGCCCACTAACCATAAGTACCCTTATCTTGAATGATAATTCCGTAGCTGTTCTTATTCCACACCCCGTAGATAATTTGTTGCTGATCGCTTGTTTATTTTGCTGACCACACTTTGTTGATATTGAATTGTTTACTCTACATTGCAGTGTTATACTCCATTCCTTGAACTTTAGCTGATGACCTATTGAAGTTGAAGCCTATAACGTTTTCTTTGATCTTTTCACTTGAATTAATAGTTTGCTGCTAATTCTATTTTTTAACGAAATTTAACGATTTACCGGAAATTTAACGAAAATTTTTCGTTAAAAAATTTAACGCACAGAAGTTTGTGTGCACCCCTGAACCGGACCTCGAATCGATTCTCGTTTTGGACTATATGAGAGCACTTAACTGACTGCGCCATATGCCTTCACTACTGTTAACATTTCACAAATTAGAATATTCAGAGCGTTGAAGAATAGTCTTCTTAGGCTGCCTGACCTTACTATCGAGGAGGGAGGGGGGGGGGGGGGGAACGTGAAGTGTAAAAAACCTCAAAAGGGAGGATAATTCAGCATCGAAACTGACAGGAAGAAAAAAACGCGGGACGTCGTGCTTTGACGAACGTCAAAAAAGTGAAGAGAAAGACAAAATACTTCCGGTTCTATGCACGCCTCTTCGTCTGTTTTTTTCTTCCACATCGGCCCAATTCTCGGAGGCCAAGAACAAATTATAAAGGACAGCGTTAACCAGTCCCTTCTGGGATGCGCCACACACCCCACTTCTACGGATGTCGATGATGCAATGTGAATGCGTATCTGGCCACACAATGACTTGCGGTGGTCAGTCGATGGACACGTCAGTGTTCTATTCTTCCTAAACATTTCTCTTACCATTTCACCGATCCCGGAGGAATGGAAGGCTTTGTTGGCCTGGACGGAAAATCCGAACCAAGAACCTGTAATCAGATGCACGCGACAGCCGGCGCCTCCTCCGACTGCGCTACACGCGCCCATCTGGGCCTTAGATGCCTTCAATTCCGCCGGAGTCGGTGATTTGATATCAGGGACCTTTCAGCTAACCAATAAGTTGGCTTGAGAGGACTTTGCAAGAGTTGCTATCGCTTCGTTGAGTGATTTGCTGACGCAGATTCAAGGCATCTCTAGCTGTCGACAGCGAGTTCAAATTCATCAAAAATTCAATCCAACCGCATTAGTAGAGAAGGTGAGTACAGATACAACCGTTCACCTTTACGAAAACTATAGAAGTTCATGTTTGAAGACGTAGCGGATCTTCCCGAAAGGATTCCCGACCTCATGCTCCATAATGCCGCTCATATCTCGTTGAAATCGCGGGTTCAAGGAGATTCCAAACAGAAAACTGAAGAACTTTGATAAATCTCCGCTTTTCTGTTCTTCAGTATATGCTACTAGGCTTTATTGTAGTTGAAGTGGTAGAAATTTTCCTACTATATATAAAAGAGTAAGCGGTTATGTCTGTCCTTCCGTCTGTCCGTCCGTCTGTCCGTCCGTCTGTCCGTCCGTCCTTCCGTCGGTCCATCTTACCACGTGCCTGTGATATTAACAAGTTTGCCAAATTAGATTTTGGAGAACTTTTTTTGCTAAAAGTTTCTTCAAAGTGACCTACTGAAGCTTGTACGGCACCGTCTGAAGAGACCCGTAATGGTTTTCAAAATTTCTGTTTATACCCGGATAGGTCGAAAATGGCGAAAAACAGTTGTTCGTCAATGCGATCTACTAAAGCAAAAATAATGCCTGAAATGGCATTGCCGGGCTCGGGAATTGACACGGAAACGTTTAGAGCTTCAAATATGCCTAGGTCATAGCAATATGTAAATTTGTTACATATCCTAAAAGAAGTCGCAGGGTACATTTAGGTGAATAACTCACCGCGACGGTGTCTATGGGTGGGTGGCCAAATGGATAGCGACGTGGACTTGCAGAGGAATGGCCAAGGGTTCGAATCTGCGAGTGGGTTTCACGGATTGCTGCGTAGTTCTTGTAAGTGTAGCAGAATACTTTTTGACTTGGTAAAACACCGTTTTCACTTTTTAACTTGGTTTTTACTCTTGCCAGATATGAAGGGCGCGTGTAGCGCAGTCGGACGAGGCGCGACTGTCGCGTGCACCCGATACCAGGTTCCTGGTTCGGATTTCCCGCCCAGGCCAACCAAGCCTTCCATCCCTCCGGGGTCGGTGAATTGGTACCAGACGTGTCTGGGAAGGATAAAGCGCTGACTTGTTCATCGGCTGGCCACCGCAAGTCATTGTATGGCCAAATACGCATTCATCTCGCCTCCACGACATCCCGTAGAAGTAGAATGCGCTGGCGCATCCCAGAAGGGATTGAGTAACGCCGTCCTTTATCCTTTTATCCAGATATGAAACTGTGTGGCTTTCGTTGGATAGGGCTACGTTCTACTTCCAAGAAAACATCCTTGACCTGCTGGGGAAACTTTTATTGGTTGCTCGCTCTATACATATGACTCTTTTCTAATGTAAATGATGTCATCTAAAGTCATCCTAGCTATACTGGAAGCCCCAAAGCGTTTGATTGTGAATTTCTGAGCACGACCATGCCATGAAAGTCTTTCCCAAATTCGAACTCTTGGTCCCTCCTCAGCAAGTCAATATCGCTATCCACTTGGCCATGCAGTCACTGACGCCATTGCAGTGAATGCTTTGCTTAATTGTACCCTGCGGCTTCTCTTAGGAAACCTTACGAATTTGAACACTGATATGACCTAGGTATACATATTTGAAGCTCCATACCTTTTGCGTGTTAATTCCTGAGCACGACAATGCTTTTCCATACGTTATTTTTGCCTTATCAGCCCACATTGGTTTTTCGCCATTTTTGTCTTACCCGAGCACCCACAGGAAATTTGGAAACGATTACGGTACTCCACAGACAGTGTCCTACAAGTCAGAATAGGTCACTTCGAAAAACTCCACGGCAAGTTCATTGGCCTTCCTAGTAGGAGGCTAAAGTTTTATGCACTAGGTAAGTATACTTTAGTTCTATGGAGAAATAATATCAAACCTCAATGGTTTGTTTCGCCACCTCTCTTCAGACAAACCGTTTTTATTATAACACCTCCTCGGTGGCTCATCAGTGAAGAAGGAGATGTTATAATTTCATTATTATATTTTTATGTTTTTGGATTTTTATTTTTTAATTTTAATTTTAATTATAATTATAATTTTAACGGTAACGGTAAAGGTAAAGGTAACAAAAATGCGAGAGTGGTCACGATAATGAGCTGTCAACAAGTGCCAGACTTCGAATTAGGATTTTTTCGACATTTCTTTCAACAGACTCAAGCGTACACTATGTCTTGGCGATCCTAATGCAATACGTCGGTCCTCAGAAGGTCATTCTTGCGCACTGTATACCTGTTTAAAACCGCTGCCGGTACGAAGCAGATCACCTGCACTTTTCACTCCAGAGGGTTGTTTGGAGATCGCCATTGAGAATCGCCATCGGGCAAGCCATTCAACCAATCTATCACTACATAAGTGGCTTTGTACACGACCAGGAATTTGATCCGTGTGACACGATGTCGTGCCACGGTCTTGTACTTATTTGTCTAGTTGGATTTAAATCATTCGAAGGAACATTTTTTGCGCTAGGTGTACTTCATATTTAGACATTGTTGTAAAAAGCGTGGTTCACGAAAACAATTTCCAGTTACTGATTTATTGAACTTCTGGACAAAGAGTATCCAAACTTCAACCAGAGGCTTTGAATCCACTGTCAGGTCATTTAGAAAATCAGATAGTTATTCTTAGCTTTTTACCTTCTTACCTTTCCCTTCGTAGTAAACACCCCCGATTCGCCCCTTTTTTCGTTCTTGTAGCTTGGTGTTGTCAGTGTTTACTCTGCTGATAGGTGGACGACACTCTTTTCCATGGAATATCCGTCTAAATTAGCCGAGAATGTCAGTCTGCTTTCTTTCCTTATGTGACGCGTCTTATCACGTATTCAATAAATAAATAAATAAATAAATAAATATGGCTTCAATTAAGAAACAACTCTCGACGTTGTAGAAAATCGATTGGTCCGATGTGCCACACGCGCGATAATCGCGCGGTCGTCAATGTGCTAAGGAATTGCAGAGAGTTGTGTGCTACATATCTGTTCTTGTGCACGCAGCTGTGTAAACTATCACCTTTGTCGAGTAGAATGTTTACAAGTGTCGACCTTGTTTTGTGAAAATTGAGTGACGCCCGTTTCACATGCCTAAGGCCTAGTTTATACTTGCGCCGCCACGCGGCGCGGCATCACTATCGCCATAGATATCGATTTTCGCGCCGCCAGGTCGATATCTATCCCGACCATCGTGCCGCGCGTAAGTGTAAACTAGGGCTAGCCTGTACTTTGTGCATCGCACGGTGAAAGATGAAGTTCGAACAGCTCATTTGTTCCTTTAACTAAATCTAAATCTAAATCAGCATTCATTTGATTCCAGAGAATATCAGACTGGAACGAACAGGAGATTGAGTCGGACCGTGTCTTGGTCAGGCGTAAAGAACAGGGACTTTCGCTAGAAATACGGCATTATTTTTTGTTAGTTCATTGCACAGAAAAAAATCAGAAACGAGTGGGTTGAATCAATCATGATGAGGGGGATATTTCAGAGAAAAAGTGAAAGGCAAGCAGAAATAGCAAAATGAACGATAGAAAACTATGAATAAGAGACCTCCACCAGCAGAATTGCCTCGAGTAGGCTATTTGAGCACCGACGGGGTTTAGGGCGATAGGGCTCAAAATCATTAATGGTGACTGAAATCTTGAGAAAAAGTCCAGGCGTGGTGCAAAACGTTGCCGGGGGAGAGCTGTTGAGTCACTCAGTCAGATATCTATTTTTACTCGTGGATCGTCAGGGTTTCCTGGGCTCGATAAGAATTTGTTTCAGGCGGCGCGTGAATGATAGATAGGTGAGGGCGCCTCCTGCTAAACCACAATAACTGTTTGGTGAAGATAGGTGTCTTCGGGATTCTGCACCGGATTCTGCTAACGCCGACACGTGACCTGCGACGAGCTGCTGCTCTTGAAAAACCCACTTCAGTGAAATTTGAGAGCTCGACAACGTGCTGGTCAAACAGAGCTTCAGGAAACAGGTCGGGAATGATACCAAACCTCTCACGTTCGTGTCAATAATTTGACAACATGTGATTTTTTAGGTGGATATTTATTTATGGCCTTTCGTTCTGACTGCATCATCGTCTTCAATAGGTTGAATAAGGCGAAGTATACTTGTGTCCTTCCAAAATTTTTTCGAACAAACGAATAATCGAATATATTCGTTTTCATGAAAAATCGAATATTCGGACAATGAATATATTCGAATTTTGGACCGCGTCGAATAGTCGAATAAGAATATATTCGAATTTTGGGCCTCATCGAATATTCGAATATTGAATATTCTAATATTCGCCCGAAATTATTCGATTCGATCCAAAATATAATAGTGACCTATGGACTACAATTGTGTCCTTCCGAAATTTTTTCGAATAAACGATTAATCGAATATATTCGGTTTCATGAAAAATCGAATAATCGAATAATGAACATATTCGAATTTTGTTCCTCATCGAATATTCAAGTAATAAATATTCGAATATTCGCGAGAAATTATTCGATTCTGTCCGAAGTTTATCGCGAAAGTGTTTTGACATGCAATTTACACTACCCTTCAGGCTTCTGAAGACGTTCATTCAGTGGAAACGAATGCCCATGAAGAGCGATTCATCTAAAGGACTCGGTTTGTAACGTAGATGTCAAAAACGAAAACTATGTATCCATGTTGAGATTTAAAGGAGAAGAAAGCTATGGGCATGGAAGGCTTTGTTGTATAGTTGTGTTCGAATGACATATTTGAATAGGTATTCGAACATTTTTCATTCGAATTTTAGTACTCGAATTCGATTGTTCAAAAAATCGCGTATTTCGCGTGTACTCTACTTGGAATATTCATAAAAACACACTTTTCGAATACATTCGAATTCGAATACTCGAAAATTGCGGGCACTCGAAGCCATTCGAATATTCGAGAATTTTGCGAGAGCACAACTATACTTTGTTGGCCTGGAAGGGTAATCCAATCCAGGAGCCTCGATTCTGGGTGCACACGACAGCTGGCGCCTCTTCCGACTGCGCTATCATGTGCCCATCCGGAAATCTAATGATTTTGATTTTCTGATTCTGATTTTTCACTATATGTAATAAGTGAAACGATGTCGCAAGTCTTGTTAAAGGTCAAGTTTTGACACAAAAATAACTGTAACTTCTGCGAAACCTAAAATCGTTCCCAAACCAAACGAGTTTTTAACCGTAGTACAGTCGGGGGAGGCGAAGGATGTCCCCCGAATCGAGCGTGCTTGGTTCGAGTCCTGCATAGGTAAACCAAGCGTTCCACCACTCCGGGGTCAGCGAGTTGGCACTAGACTGTTCTTTGAAGCCCACTGAGTTAGTAGATTTTGAGCAAAATTTTGAAGCCTTATTTTTCTTACCAGTTTGAAAAAATTAAAGCAACGCTCATTTATACAGTGAAGGAGAGAATCAATGAAGGACAGTCAAGGCTATGTACATATACGTAAAGGAAGATAGTTCTTCTGAAGGTCCTTCAGTAGAACTATAGTTCGCCATATGTAGATTTTAGGACTTATCAGCTTGTAAATTGAAAAAAAAAAATCATTAATATAATTATTACCCCATTATTTTTATTTTTTTCCTTCCTTAGCGGACGACGTCTTCGGCACGTCCACCTGAATCCCCAGGCCTTTTGGACGACGTCTTGTACCTGAATCCCCAAACAAGTTGAGCGATGTCTTTGGCACGTCTTCTGGGTCCCCAGGCACGTCATGCGACGTCTTCGATACGCCTTCTGAATCCACAGGCACATTAGCCGACGTCTTCGGCACGTCCACCTGAATCCCCAAACATCTTGAGCGACGTCTTTGGCACGTCTTCTGAATCCCCTGGCACGTAGAAGACGTCTGGGTATTCTCCGCCATTTCCGTGCCCCGTAATATGATCAGTATCGATTGATGGCGATCAAAACTTTAAAAACGAACTTCAGATTCATGTTCAGCGACCTCGATTGCCCCAGGGCTGAACCTCCCAGGCACGGAGAAGACGTGTGGGTATTTTTCGCTATTTTCGTACCAGAATTTTCCCACGTATTCCCCCTATTTTATGACTAATTTCTGCGGCCGCGCCGATCGATAGTATGACTCGGGTGACTGCAGCAAGAGTGGGACCATCTACTTAACCTCTTGCTGCGCCTGTGGCGACCAATGCGTTGGAGTGACGGCGCGACCCCTTTACATTCAAATCAAGGAACACCTTCAGGGCAAATCCTAGTCGCGGCCCTCCACCCCACTGGGCACCCATGGGGTTAAAAGGCATGCAGGGGAAGATTTCGAAACTTCGGTCAAAATTCTGGGTCTGGCATCCGACATCACTGCGCGAAAGACACTGGAGGCCTTTTGGATCCATTCTAAAAACCCAAAAACTAACCGGAAAGAGGAATGTCTTGCCAACGAACTTTCCCCGTTTTTGGGACTCTGTGGGCTGACCTAGGTCTGGGCCACGGTCTGACCTGGGTCAGTGCGAGGGCAGTCACTGCCCTATCTAAACCAATACCTCCAGAACACAGGCACGACCGAAAATACCGACTGCCTAGCTTGTGGTCTTTCGATCATCCACATCTGTGGATCCACCTAAGATCGTTTTTTTGCACCTGATCTCTTTGGTTTTCTGAGTAGTACTTCATCAACGTTCCTGTAAGATTTGTCGAGGGATTTAGTCGTTCAACTTTGTGAATGTTCTGTCTCATTTAGGCTCTTGAAGAAGGCGATTTTGCCAAAACGTCGGCCAATAAACGGATTTACCAGTCTCGTGTGGCTAATCAACATCAACAAACAACAAACACCGATGCCGAGATTCAATGATAGCCGGACCTGGAGATAGTATGACTCATCGCCTAGCGCGTTATTATAGAGTATGATATTTATTATTATATATTTATTAGTGCTTCATTTAAAAAAGTAATTAAACGAAAAAAACAAGCAGTCATTCGATTCTCAAACCTCTTGCGTCAGTCTGGACACCAATACGCACCGACTTCTTTCTGGGCAGGATCTGGGGTAAGATCAGGCCTTGAGCTGAATCGGTTTCATGCTGATATCAGAGGGCTGGCTCATATCGATTTCACGGGCGAGTGTTGGTAGATCACGAGGATATTATTGACGTTGCGTTCGGGTTGGTAGAGAGGCTAGCATCTTGCTCGGAAAGCGGAGGGTTCCGGTTCGGCTCCTGCCTGGCGCAAGAGTTTTGATCTCAAGGTCAACCCCTTAACTGGCCTTGTTACCTCTGTAAGAACCGCGCCACGTCTCAACGAACGTGCACAATATCCTATTTTCATAAGAATAATAAGGCTCAGCCATAGTTGATGCTTAGAGATGAGCTTGAAGGACTGAAGTGAATTGATAAGCATTTTCTTCACACAGGCTCGTCTAAAGTGAAATTTCTTCTGGGGTGGTGTCAGGTGGTCAAGCACGTTTAACCATGAAAACCATGCAACATTTTAATGATGCTAATTTCAAGCGGAGAAAACGAAACTAAAAACCGACGATAGAGGAGAAACAAACGGAGGAGGATGGATCCCCTTTAGCTCCGTACATTCCCTTCACGCCCTAGGAATTGTGGGCACGGAATGTAGCTGCGTTGTAAGGAAATAAATCAGCTATTTGTTCATTTTTAACAGGTGGGTCCAATTACAAAAGAATGAAAAATAGGGTCTCAGCCTAGAAGCCTCGCATTTTTAGATGCACTTTGGTGATCAATAGTGGATCTATCGATTTGGTTGATCAGTAGCGGATGTATCGATCTCGGTTGGAAACCAATACAGAGAAGCCATAATACAGTGGTTGTATTCTTAGCGTTGACTTCTTAGACTGAAAAACCTATCGGATCAGGAATTTTAGCAGGACTTCGCCGAAAAAAAGTGATTGCATTCAGGAGATGGCACTAATGAGCTGCGTAATGAGGTGAGCGGCAGCTTGTGCACGTCTGACCGCATGGCAGTAGAAGAACCACATGAGAGCTCGCTCTCTTATAGGACGTGTCGAAGATGAATGTGTCGACGGAGCCGGGCCGAGATGACGACGCGGTCTCTGTTGGGTGGGGGGGGGGGGGGGGGGGTGCGATCAGTGTGTAAGGGCTGTGGAAGAACTCGCCGTGATGTGTGCTGTCTGAGCGAGAGCTTTACATCGGTTTGACGCGAGGACGAGACGGAACGAGAGGGATATGAGTGGAGAGCGGACGAAGATCGCGAGAGCCGAGAGAACGGAAGCAGCGCATGTGTGCGACAAAACACGCAAGTGGCCTGATTACTGAGCAGCCTTCAGAAAGCGTTGAACAAGCCATTGAGCCACAAGCAGTCTGTAACGGTCCTAGAAACACATGTGAAGGGTTTGCTTACCTCAAACGTTTACTTCTAAACGTACTTTTTAGATTCAAGCTGTTCGTATGCGCGTTGGTCCAAAGGTGATGTCGAATTTCGGCAATACAGGGTGGCTCCTAATTATTTGCGTGAAATTCAAACGGCTACTGTATTTTTGAAAATGGCAGGAAATCAATTTTTAGGATTTTTCTAGAATGGGGGAAGTATGTACAAAAACCAAACAAGGTGATACACTCAATACCCTCGACAATGAAAGCTTCACCACATCGTTCCACCATCGCTCATCTCGCCGAGAAAAGGACATTCTGCAGCAGAGATCGCTCGATGACTTCAAACTTCTGCCAGAACAGTCCAACACATTGTGAAACAGTACAGAGAGGAAGGAACGGTCGAAACGAGGAAGAGATCTGGGAAGACCACGTACTGTGAACACTCTCCGCCTTCGAAAGGTCATCAAAAAAGAGAATCGACCGGAACAATGGAGTTAGCATGAATCGGATGGCCGTAGACCTTGGGGTTTCCCGCAGAACAATACAGAAGATCGTCAAACAGGATCTTGGGCTTCGCAGTTATCGTCTTTATCGCGGACAAGCCCTTACGGAAGCTGCCATGCAGATTAGATGGGGAAAATCCAAGTTGTTGCTAAAGGAGATCCACCAGGGCCGCTTGTCAAACGTCATCTGGACGGACGAGAAGATTTTTACCATTGAAGTGGCCAAACACTCACAGAATCAGCGTCAGTTGCTGCCTCCACCCAGAAAACAGTCCTTCTCAACGTCGTGTTCTCAACAGGACTCCTTTTTCCGAAATCTGTAATGGTATGGGCTGGCATTCCCTGGACAAGAAGACACCTCTGGTTTTCGTCGACCGTTCAGTGAAAATCAACGCTGAAGTCTACCAAGAAAAGATCCTGCGCGATGTTCTTCTCCGCTGGGTTGCGGAAAATTCTGTCAGTCGTCAATGCGTGCACCAACAGGACTGGGCACCTGCTCATTCTGCGAGAGTCACTTCCCTGGCTACTGGGACGAAGGGACTTCTGGCCACCTAACTCGCCTGATCTGAATCCGATGGATTCGCTGTGTGGGGCTTCTTGCAGCAGAAGGTCTCCTCGAAAAGTCACCAAAGTTTGAACGCTCTCAAAGCTTCACTTCAGTATGCGTGGGACGATATCGACGTCACCTTCCTGCGGCCCACAGTGATGTCGGTGGAGAAGAGACTGAAGGCTTGTATTGCTGCAAAAAGAGCTTGTTTCGAACACCTTCTCGAGTGAATGATTGTTAGGCATTGCTCTATATAGAAGTTGTATCAGATAGTACAACTGTTGTTTTTTGTTGATGTTATTAGTAATAAACTACGCGCAAATAGTTAGGAGCCACCCTGTATATTTCTCTGCCTGTAGCATCGAATATTAGGTCGTTGCGTACGAGATAGCCGATTTGCTACCTCGATTCTTGGTCGATTTTTCGTGGATGTTCCTGTTTCAGGCATTGCATATATTAGGTTGTAACGAATTAAATGGCACTGGCTCGCGCCATTTTTTGGCGCGTCTTTACGCGTTTGATCAAGAACAAACCGTAACATGTGGCATATCATTTAGAAGCGCAAACTTTGCTCTACCGGTGAGTATCAAATTTTCTATGTAAAAGTGGGAAAACTTTAGAGTTTTTATTGACTTTTTTGCAGATGGACAAAAGGGTAATCCGAGGCATTTACTTGTATGAATTCAACCTGGGCACTACAGCTAAGGAGGCGGACGGGAAGATCAACGCCGCATTCGGTCAAGGATGTTCCACAATTCGGACGGCGTATCGTTGGTATCAGAAGTTCCGGAATGGAGATGAGAGCTTGGAAGAACATGAAGGTCGTGGGAGGCATAGTGATGTTGATGAGGACAAGCTGAGAGATGTGGTAGAGGAGGATCCACACAAGGGTACCAGGGAGATAGCGAAGGTTCTTGGCGTCACTCACAACACAGCTGCCCGGCATCTGAAGGAAATCGGAAAGACAAAAAGCTGGAAAGATGGGTGCCTCACGAGCTGTCTGAGAAGCAAGAAACCGACGATATGAGATCTCGTCCGCACTGCTTCTACGGAACGAAACGCACCCATTCCTTGATCGCATCGTAACCTGTGACGAGAAATGGATAATGTACGACAACAGGCGACGATCGGCACAGTGGGTGGACAGCGATGAGAGCCCCCAAGGTTTTTGCGAAGCCGGAATTGCACCAAAGGAAAGTAATGGTGACAGTACAGTACCGCCGCTAAACATTCAACCAAACGACGTTTGCGACGCAAAACGCGTTTTTTGCGTCGCATCATGATAACTTTGTCCCAAAGTAAAGACTTTCTCACCAAAATTTACAGAGGCGCCTAGCATCATCCTACCTACCACTGGGCATGCGATCGTCATTCAAAAATATGTGGAAGCCTGAAAACCAGTGCCGCAATTAAAGGGGTCTTAATCACTGTGACCTGACCCCAAAACCGTGGCCGAGTCTCGCTTAATTATGTCCCCCAGGCACAAGTGGTACTGTCCAGTTGAATTTTAAGAAGAGAGAGGAAG